>CM037031.1:16082350-17332350 GCA_020882235.1 Schizaphis graminum
CATGATCGTCCTCTTCAGTTCGCAGTGTACCATATCACTGCAGATAGTGGTTTACGAAGGTCCTTATTGTTTTCAAAGACGATCGTATAATATCACGTACTATTTTTACAAATATTTTTTTATGTGCTTTTTTTTTGTGGGGGGGGCTGGATAAAAGCCAATAAACGGCTATATCGGCGGGCGGAATGTAAGCCTTGGGATTTTATAAACCATTTTTTTTTTTTTTTTTTTTTTGTAATGAATAAACGGAGTCACCACGATCGTAGTTATTAAAATCCACATTTTTGGATAATAAAAAATAAAAGTAAACAATATTTTATATTTTAGAAATCGTCACATAGCTATATGGGCAATACATTGACCATTGTGTATGCAATGTGATTCGCGAAACAAAATGTTGATAAAATTCCTTTATAATGAACAAGTTTATTATAGCCAATATTAAATATTAAGCTGTAGGTATTAATTTGGATCAATTTGAACATTATTGTTAATTTTTTTGAAGCTTTTACTTATATTAAAAGCATTATATCGGTCACTGAAAACTGCTGATATTACAGTTGAAACATATTTAAAATTATATTTTAGTCAATTTAAATTTATCAAAACCTTTCTGATGTGTTCAAGAAGATCACAGTATAGCTTTTAATTTAATATATATATATATATATATATATACCAGTGACGTGTCATCGTCATATTGGAATTCAGTAGTTCTGTGTATCTTTTCATAAAAAAATGTAATCAAATGTCGATATTTATTGCCCGTCAAACTATTCACCTGGTATAAATGAGCATTTCCAGTTTTATTCATCTAATAAACTGTATTATAGCTTCGATTGTTATTGGATATTCGCTGAAATACAATTTCCTGTCAACTTCCACATTATATAATCTTGATACGGAAATAAATAAAACTGTGTATTATTATTATTATTATTTTTATTATATTGTCTTATTCCGATGAAAATGTATAAAAAATATACTTTTTTTTAAATATTATAAATATTTTAAAAACCAATTTTAAAATCAAATCGAAATATTAGCATTTGATGCATTTGATGACTTTTTTATTAGTTCGGATGATTATCAATTGTTTATTCATTTACAATTTGTAAATACTTGAATCTATATCATACCTAAGACAAAAATAAAATATAGCCAACAAGGGTGAGAATATCACTCCTTATAATTTTTTATTATTATTATTATATATAATATAGGAGATTAAAGCTATTATAGTACAATTAAATTAATTATCCACTGTAAAACTGAACTAGGATAGATGTGAAGTATCTTTATCTGACAACATCCTATATTCCTTTCAACTTTCGATTGAGTTTAATCCTCAAGATTTTACGACATTTCTGGTGAATTTAGCTAATTATCTTTATAAATTATCCTTAATTTCATCATTAGAGTGAAATATTTTTAATTTTAATTCTGATTAAAAATTGTAATTTTAATAAAATAACTTAAGACCAAAATCATAAATTAAAAATTTAATACTAGGAGTTTAATAATGTGATCACCTGTTACAATTTTTATTTTTGGATAACTAATAATTATTGTTTTTTAATATAGGTACATATTTATACAAATGTGATAACAAAATCAATTTTTTATCAATAATATGAGAAATAAACGAGTCAAATATTTTGAAATAATTTAAAATTATTATAATAGATTAGGGATGGAATCTAAATATATTACTATTATACTATACATAATTACAAGTACCTATTTATCATATTAATTTGAATTGTTTTAAAACACTTATTATTTATACTAAGTGGCTTAAAAATAGAAAGTCATGTTTTTTTTTATTACCTATTCAAAATGTCTTATAGTTAGTTTTAAAAATGTTTGTTTCTATAAACGAAAAAAAATACACATATAAAAATATAATATATATTATTTTAGGTTATCTCGTAAAAATGGCTGTATCAACTTCATTGAATTTTATATAGCTAATAAATAAATAAACGATAAATAAGTAGTAATGGTACGATGGGAATCTTTGAACCAGAAATATATATTCAAATGATAATCTAAACCAAATTTCTATAGACACGTGTCTCTCGTTACATTGTATGTACTCGTAAATAATATTATCAATAAGAAAGTGTACTCCTATCCGTGTATAAATTCGTTGTACATACAATTCAATACAATTATTTTTTATATACAATCATGGATAATAATCATAAACGATCTGTCAACTGTAAAATCTCAATAAAATGATAGTTTTAAAGGAAAAATAACTAAATAAATATTTACGCAGTGCAATTAAATAAAACACCGTATTGACTTGCATATTTCAAGCAGATACATTTAAATCCATTATTATAATGTTGAATCCAAAACCATGTCCCGGTATACTTTATAGGCGCAACCAGAAGAGTACCAAACCCTAGACTTTTGTGTTTTGTTTCTAGCCCGGATGTTAATTTTTTTTCTTTATCTAGGTATTTCGCTCCCGTTTTTCTTATCTATTGACAATTAAATTGAATGTGAAATTGAAAATGTTTTTCTTTCTCAGATGTCAGAGGTCCGACATCTCTACATCTCTGGTAGTGCGGTACTTGGAGAGAACCGTTAACCATTTTCAATTTACTCGGGAAAAAAAAATGGTGAACGCTTTTTCTATATCCATTATTTGTTCGCCGTTAATTTAACGTTTTCCCGTCTATTACGACGACACGCGTGAATTTCTGACAGCAATCTTTGTGCTTTTGGTCTAACCCGGACAATCCAGAGCGCGGGTCGCGTCCCCCCGTGGAAATGTTATGTTGGAAGAAAAGAAATTCGTTTCAAAAGACAACGCATTGGTAAATGGCGTTATTATTTTATCGTACTCCGTGCGATAATCGCTCGCCGTGACAAGGCTAAACGAATGTGGCGCCGTGCGAAAGGCACGCACAAAGTCGCGTTTTATTATTTTCGTCATGATAATAATAATTGTCGTTATATAAATACATACATATTTATTTATATATGTTTGTGGGGAGAACTTTTTTACCGGTCGTTTAACGTTTGGTTTTTGAGTATTTTTTTTTTCGAGATTACATGTCCAAAGCACTCGAGATGGTTGGTCGGAAAAAGATTCATTATTCGGCCGTTTAGAGTCTCGAGCACCATTCATTACACCCGTGCTGACAGTGTATGTTATTTTCTTAGGTGAACGGCAAAATGGACAGGCGGAGTGTGGAGAAAAAAAGAAATTAAGCGATCCGGAGATGGAATGACGGAGTTTTCTCATTCCTCGGTCGGTCCTTCATCATTTTTCCGCGGACGACGTAATTGCTATACCGGCACAAGCAATAACAACGGGGCCATATCTCTGTCATTCTATCTCTCTCTCGTTTTTACCCTCGCCTTCTCTTATATCAAACCACCCCTTTCCCTCTCCCCGATCCATCCGTCTGTCGGTTCTACTCTGCCTATAGGTGAAACTCGAGTTGACCGACATTTCTGGTAAAAGCTATCGGAATGTCGGTATATATTAAAGCATTGCGAGCAATACACATATCCCATCTACCAGGAAATCGTAAAATAAAGTTTGCGAATAAATTGGTTATTATTATGTATTATAAATAAATATTGATACATGTGAACGTGTACCTATATGTGTGTGGTATCGGTGGTTGATTATATTATATGTAAGATGTAACATACTTATATAAAAATTTTATAATACCAGTTAAGGGCGATTTCGACGATTTAATGCGCGGCAGTTGACGATAATACGATTTAATGTATAAAGGTTAAACTGTATTTTACAATTTAAATAAATAACACAATTTATTGCTTTTCTAATGAATAAATAATAAACGCTTTATTTTATTTTTTTTTATTGTTTTCTGAAATTGAATATCATAAAAGGCCTCGACTTTTCTTTAACGCCCACATACAATTCACAATAACAAAACATTTCTATTACCATAATATATTATAATAAAAACATTAGGTTACTTAATATTATGATTTATTTTATCTTGCTGATCTTGCTACACAAATAACATTTGCCTTCTAGGTTTATATGCTACACGAGTATAATTTTATACTTTATATACACAAGTGAAATTCTTATATCTGTATAATAATATTTATTATTTTTATATTAATATTATACGTAAAATATTTCGGGTATTCATATTGGTAAACAGTATACATAACAATACTGATTGATGGGTATTTATCTTTAATTAGTTTATTTTAAAAGCTTGATTACCAATTTCATAGTATAACATCTTGTTTTAGCTTAACAAACATGTTTAGGTGATATATTTAAGGTACTTCCATTAACAGATGAGTATTTTTCATACTCATTATCATTATTTATTTTGTAAATATAATATTAATATTCAATCAAAAATATAGAAATAACTAAAATAAATTATTGGTCTGAATAATTACAACTAATATTAACATTTTATGATCTGTATGATATGTAGTAAAGCATATAGGTATCAATATATGATAATATATTATGTAATCATTGGGGTTAATAAATTATTCCCATAATTTAAAAATCAAAATTATTCTTGACTATTTTTTTTCAATGTAGTACATTCATAGTTATTTCATAATCTAAAGATACTTGCTTTGAAATTAACCAACATAGCTTTTTTAAAAGTTTTTATATAGTGTGGTTATATAACATATGTTTTTTTGTTGCATTTAACCAATCTAAAATTGACGTTTAAAAATATTAAGACAGAATACTAACATCTGCAGATCAAAAAATGTTTGAATGGAGTTTAAACAACGACGAACACTACAAATTGCATTCAGCATCGCGACCGACATTCGTCGACGTCATGAGAATTTGATAACATCCTAAAATATTCTCGATCCCCGGAGGCGAAAACGTCTTAAGACATTATTGCCGGTGGTAAATATTCGTATCTCGGATGAAATATACACGATGCGCAGTATTATTTGCCTAACCGGCGAGACGGCATCATTGGATATTTATACGGGACGTTCGGATGGGCACCCCTTTACGCCTTCCTAACGAGTTACGGGTATATCATCCGGACTGTGTAAATCGGCCGTTAAGCCTAGTCCAAACGGTTGTGAATTAATGCGTGCGTATTATAGGCGTGTAGAAAAACCAAAAAAAAAAAACTCTTTAGCTTGCAATCGGATTGCAGTTTTATGTGAGTGGACGAGCGTGGGGAGGGGTTATACGTATATCTGTATGCCACCATAAAGCGATTTAATCGGACATTTGCGAATCAAAAGTGGCGGTTAATTGAAAAATATTCCGCGTCCCTGTTTTATCCGCGCAGCTGGTCAGTGCAGTGGGAGCGAGGAAGTTAACGGTGGCTATCGGTTAGAGGCGGCCATGGGAGCCGGACAGAGGTAAATAAGGGCGCGCGGGTACGGTGGTTGTATATATATATGTAAGGCCTGCGTTATAAATCAGAGACCGGGCCAGAAGAGTTCAACACGAGCGTTGTTTGTCTTTTATTTCCTGCCGGTCTTATTCATTACTGTAGCTGCCCCTCCCCCCCGCAAAGTCATCCGACCCATCCGCGGACCCACTGTCACAAATGAAATTTACCGTCTCCTCCCATACCACTACCTCGCGTCCTATCGACGCCACGTACGACCCCTTGTCCCCGTAGGTCCAGATAGGTCGATTTCCTTTTTATAGCCCACGCCCGCCATCACCATCGCTGCAGCCTCACGGTCGCTCGCCGCACTTTTCACATCCCTTTCCACGCGTGCAACACCGCTAGCCACCAAGCCGTACCCATTGGCACTATCAAAAGTTCGAAAAGTTACTCTCGACCCTCTCTGTAAGAGTGATGGCAAAAGTCACTGCTACTTTCACTGTATACTATCACAACGCGAATAAATACTATAAAGTGTATATACGTATACTTTGTGTACCTACTTCACGATACTACAATATGTGAGTAAACCTAGTTGGAGTTTTATACCTCTTAAAAGCACCACCGACATTTAAAAAATAATCTATAATTCAGTAAAACTATACGTAGTTGGATTCACGAAAAAAATTTAATAATTATAAAATTAACTAATATAACCTTTGTAAATACTATACAATTTTTAATATTTTAACAAAAAATTATCGTTTTCTTTTATAAAATAAGTTGATAGTAAAAGGTTTGATAAAACATCTAAATAACAAACCTATCTAAATTTTATGTTTGGTTTTTTCACTACAATTTACATAAAAATAGACCTCCCTATAATATACAGTTGGAGCTTATAGTGTAGGAGTCTAAAATAGATTAATAATATTATAATCTAATATAGAGATAATTTATAGTATAACATATTTTAATTAATTTGATAGTTTTTAAATATAATAAGTTTCAAAATAGTTATATGTTTTTATATTTCAGTTACAATAAAGAATAAGGTATTATATTTTTTCTAATCAATTATAATATATCATTATTTCCACTTGTCATAAAAGTAAAAAAAAAAAAACTACTCTAATTTGGTAAGTTAATTTTTACTAGATTAGTCTTTTTAAATTTTTTTAAATTTTTATGGTAAAATTATAATTTGTATTTTTATACTACTGTTAAAAATGTCGTATTTAAATATTTTTATTTACAGTGAAGATACCAAGATAATACGAGACTTATGAAATATTCTGTCGAAATATATATTATTTACTATTAAATACCCTTGTCAATCGAGACGCGTAGGAATTTTGTATTCTATCTAATCTTTGCCATGTAGTAACTATGATGACATTTTTCGACTCCTATCCCTCCGCCCTTCAACAGACGACAAAATAGTCATTTTTCTTCATCCCCGTCCGTTAAAACTATGAATATATTATTATTATATTATACGGTTTTGACAAAAGACTATTATCGACATGTTTGACCGATGGAATGTACAACAAATGATTTTTAATCGATTTGAATGTATTAATTTGCTTCTTTTTTTTAAGTGGTACATTTATTACATAGCTATTTATTTTTTTTTGATTTACATTAATGATTGCACCGATTAAGGAAAACATTTTCGTATTATTGTAGTGTTTGTAATTACATGCAATCACCACAAAGCTGTTTACATTATGATGAATGTTTGTAAATATATTTGTGGTTTAATGATCGGATTTCAAAATAAACGTATTTTGACTGTCTCGTGCAGAATTACTTTAACCGGCAGTGCAAAACCACCAAAAAAGCTGTGATACAGCTAGCATTTCATAATTACACTCACCTACCATTCAAGTGGAATTGAATATCAAAAGTGTTGAATTTAAATTAGCTTTAAGTTCATAATTATAATATTAATCATACTAAAGATACATAACCACACGTCATTGTACATACCATATAGGTACCACTTATTCATTGTCCCCTTAATGAAAAGGTTGGACTTCTATTAGGTTTTTGAATCCATTGGTCTTAAATTATTTATAATTATTTTATTAAGGAATAAGTTTTTAAATATTGTATGTTTTGATAATTTATAATCTTACAACAGTAAATACTTTGTATAGTTAAGAATAATCATATAAAATATGATATATATATATATATATATATGTATATATATTACTGTTGTCTTACATAATGAATCATAAAGTGTCAGGTTTTTTTTTTTTTTGTTCGAGATATGTTAAAATTTTACACATTACTGTAATTTGAATCTAGTTTTAAAAGACAATTTATGATAATGAATAATACATTACTTAGTATTTTATTTGTGGTGATAAAATTAATAGTATTTATTCAAATTATATCAATAATAATAATATTACTGATTCATTTTTACCTCTGGTAATTGGTACGTTTTAAATAATAATTTACCAACAATTCGTATAATATATCGTTTTAGTCTTGGCAAGAGTTCTGTGTCCGATCCGCAATGGGAGGTTTTTACCAATCTTTGCTGTTCGACCAAATGTAAACATATAATATAAGTTTTCTAAGTTAGTATTCTTATATAGAAAATTGAAAATAAGTAATTTATTTATATATATATACACTAACCTTCAATTATTGGTAAATCAAACATTGCTCAAAGTGCTGAACTTCGCATTAAGTATAAACGATTTTTATTTTAGATATTTATTTTTATCAAGGTATTACCACCGTTGTATCCACGTCAGGTCGTATTATTGTTATTTTTTTTTAACTTGTTCATTGGTCACTAAAAATCAGTATTCTGAAGAAATTGGATTTCCTGCTGTGATACAGGTGGAAAAACCACTCGTTTTATATTTACTATCGTCAGTGTATATCGAACAACTATACAACTGTAGCAATATGTATATAGGTACCAATAAAATACAAAATAATGTAACCCTATAGTCGTGCTCGCTCATGTTACAATCACTCCATTAACAAAAGTGTCTGATGCAAAAAGTTTCAATATAATTTTACCTACGTCTAGTCATCTATTTGGAGAGTTCGTTCAATTTATAACTTACAAGAATTTATATTATAGAATTTTATTAATTTTAAACTAAAATCATGCTGATTGGAATATCGGACGTTGACATTGTGCATTATATTATATGGTTATTGATTTACTACTGTAGAAACGTTACAACAACGAATAGCGATAAATCATGTCGATAATTTTGGAATAAATAATCAACGCCCATTTTGAAAAATCGTGAATTATATTATGATTAGCTAGATTTACCCGGTGAAAACAATAGAAATTATGTCGTATAAAATGGACCAACAAATGCATATGGATTTATTTTTTACAAGTTTTTTTCAGTGAATAGGTGTTATGATATACTATAGTAATAATATCGAACAATCAAAATATCACATCAATATCATAGTGATTATTCCATATAAAATAAAAAATTTATTTCCAGATTTTTAGGACAAAGAAACACTAAAATGACAAATTATAGATATATTTTCATACACTAGAAAAAAAAAACTTTATTACAACACTTTTTACTACATTTCAAATACATTGATAACCAAGGACTAAGGAGCGATAAATTATTTAATACATTTGTGATACATTATACATTTTTATCCATTCTCACTCATGGAATTTTTAATGTACTCTTGTCGTTATTTTTTACAAATCATAATTGGGTTCAAGAAAAATGTAAATAAAAATTAATACAAGTTTCATATTATTCTTATATTAAAAAAAAAACCAATAATAGAATTCTCCAATTTTATTTTTCAATTAGAAAGTAAAAATGTATTAAAAAACTGTTTTATGATATAGTATGTAAATATTACATAAATAAATAAATAATAATTTTATTATATTATTTATATTATCATACTATTTTAAATTATTTTTTTGTTATAAATAATGTTGAAAGTTTTTTTGAATCTTATTTTTTTATTACGCAAGTCATATCATGGCCTATTAAGGACATATTATTTTTATATTCATAATAGAAATTGAAAAAAAAATGTATTTTTAGCGTAAAAATTGTTACATATATAGGTACTTTATAATAAATTATACGACGATTCGTTATAATATTATGTAATTGTATTGGTAACCTATTACTAAAATGATAACATGTATAGAATAATACGAATAAGGAATTTGTTTATAGACTGAGTGGTTTTTAATTAAAAATAATAAATTACAACGTTATTAAAATTACAGTATGCTTATAAAAGGTATTCGTTATTAAAGTAGTGGTGTTTTATACACACATATATTTTATGAACTATACATTTTTGTATTGCAATAATAATTGTTTAGTATTTGTATTGGTTAGCAAGCTATACATATTACATGAAGCATTCATTACTTTTATTATTCGATATGTCATATGTGTAACTGTATATATTTCTATATATATATATTGGTATATAAAATCACATTAAGCACAAACGACTATACCTGTATACAGTGATGGGAAAGAACGCGTTCATATGAACGCGTTCACTTGAACGCGTTCCATATTGTGTGAACTTGACATGAACTAGTTCGATTTTCAAGAAATGAACTTTAACGTGAACTAAGTTCTTATTAATTATGATTTTGAACGTTTTGGGTTCGTTCATTGATAATTTAATTTTCATACGATAACGTTTTGAAATGTTATGTAGCCGATCAGGTGCCTTCTCTAGAATCAAAATAATATATAATTTGTTTTTAATTTTGTTTATTTTTAGTTTGGATATTTATGTTTTCCCTGAAATTACGACACCGTTGATCGCCGATATAATAATAAGAATAGTATATCATTTATAGTATTGGTATATTATTATAGTTCTGTTGTAACTTGACATAATAAAATAAACTATAAAGTGTTATAAATAACATTCCCAAAACACGTTCATACAAATTATTTTATGCTGTATACAGAGTGTTCCACAGAATACAGGGTGATTGGAAAATATAAAACTATTTTTATCACGCAATCAAAATTATTTTTATTTTTATTTTCTTCTTAGTATCTTACTAAACATGTACAATGTACAGTATATTTTATTGAACAATTATGAATAAATACTAAATAGTATTATAAATATTTTTATATTTATTATTTATAACATTCTTTTAACTTTTTACATGTAGTTATAATTCTATTGCACATTTGCACTATACAAACATAAATGTGTTTTTAAACACATTTTCTTTGGTGACTTTTTATAATTTTTGATCATTTTAAAAATTATGAACTACTTCTAGATGAACTAGAACTTGAACTAGTTCATTCTAAAAACTATGAACTAGAATTTGAACTAGTTCATATTTAATGTCTTGAACTTGAACTTGAACTAATTCATTTTTAGAAAGAACTTTCCCATCACTGCCTGTATAGAATAAATAAAATAAAGTATATGGATTTTAAACTTGATGTTGTTACATTAAAAATGATGTGTAACGATTACTAAAATTATTTTTATCTCATTCGTTACATGAAAAATATCTAAACTTGAATATTTATTTATTATATTTTTTTAGGAGGTATAATTATTGTGGTTACGTATCAAAATTATATCATACCCAGGTCAAATTTGAAAATTGTAATATTACGTAATATATTGTTCAAATTCTCCGGTAGTGGATGGAATCAAAACCAATATTATAAGAACTTATAATCTTCAGTCCTTGTGCACTATATTGTATACACGTTTACGAATATATAATATTAGCTGTATCTGATTACACCGAACAATATTAATTTATGTCTACGTGAAAAATGTTACACAAAATATTGTACAAAACGAAATTATAGTTGCCCGAACATAAAAGCGGATGGAATACGTTTAAAGTGTATTTGATTGCAATTAAACAACGAAATATACCATTTGTTTTGCTATTGTAAGCCCTAAAAACCAATTAATCTTAAATTAACGATGTACGGATGTCAGAACTCACTTGTTGATAATCCCCGTACTTGGTCTGGTAATCGAACACGAATAAGTATGAGTTCCTGCGATTAGCCGAATGAAGATCGGCCATGTTGATCACGGGTGCTACAACTTGGGCGTCGGATAGGGCTTCCAACGTCTCGTCTCTGATGTTCACCGGATGTTGTACTGGCCTATCCCAGTCGGTGTATTCATTTACGATGGTTGCTAAAATTTCAGTCAAATGGTACCTGCAAAAATAATCATGAAAATAACGATTTTTTAAGAATCGGTATAGCGGTATTAGCTCACTTGTATGTGTTTTTGACATAAGTCTTTAGAATTTTAGTCCTCCGATCTGCTTCGATACCGTATTGGACATCGTCTCCCGTAAATGCAAAAAACGATTCGGCCCGCACTACGCCCAACATCAGATCGAATTTAGACAGCTTGGAAAGCAACCGTTGCCGGGCTGATGGATTAGCAAGAATAGCTGGCCCGAATCCATTGGCCAAAACCAATTCTCTCGGATCCTCTGGCGGTCTACCGGGTCCATTATCTTGACCGTCTAAAATAAAATGATAAAGGTGATTTTTATTAGATTATTTATATAACACTGAATATATTATCGGTGATTGGTCATTAATAATTAAGGGTAGGTATAATATTTGTATAACAAATCTTAGTAAGATGTTACATGTTTAATAGTATTTTTTTAATAATAATAATAATAATAATAATACTATAGATCAGTTATTCAAATTTATAGAAATCAGATAATTTAGTAGTTTTATATAATGTCTTACAAAACGACACGTAATCGTAGTTTTTCATCATAAATGTTGATAAGAGACTTTTTATTTTATTTATTATTATCTTATTCATTCCATCAAAGTAGAGTAAAACTTAAGATTTTTCATAAAAATACTGCATAATAAATTTTCCATTTTTTTTTGTTAAAAATAAACAATTATTTAATTAAAAATGTTTTTATCAAAGTACATCTTCTTAAATAATTAAATATGATGTTCATAATAATATTATGAAATGCTATGCATCATTTCAATTACAACTGAATCGTCAATTATCTTTTTCCGGTATTTATTATTATTGAGAAATATATTTTGACTATTATTTTCATCATATTTAACATGGTATATACAGTTTGTTAACGAATACCTACTGATGATAATCACCCGCAGCCACTCGAAAGCTATATTATAGTTCTAATGATAATATGGATTAACCACATGTTTAAATATTATATAATATTATATATACCCAATCACACGTAATTATAATAAAATATTATTATCTAGTCGTTGGGGGTGAATTTTATAAAAAAGTTAATATCATAATATTAAAGTAATATTATTATTATTGTTACACTACTTTCAAAATTATTTACCTATACTAGGTTTAGTAAGTTCTAATCATGTACGCTAAACTCCACGTTTTTACATTATTTTGTACTATATTGAGTGGGCAAGTCACTTCGATTTTTTAGTTAAATTATGTACAATAATACAATACAATACATAATACATATATCTATGATGCATACTCCCACACTCATTTCGATACGTATTTGCTGACTGCACCAACTATTGCTGCTTGAGCTACTCGCACCAGTCGCACCACTATTTATACCTAACACTATATACTGTTCAGTATTTAGTAGTAAACAAATACCAATAGAACAAACTTTGAAATCCTTATTTGAATAGAAACGATCTTAAACATTATCTTAAACGATAAAAACGAAAATTGCGTTCACTATTTTCTATTTATTTATTTTTATTTTTATTTATACTTGAACCAGTATTTTCGACGCGTATTCAAAAGCATTGCAAACAACAATCGGCAAAACTGATCAAACTTCAATGATTCGGCAGCCAGTGACACGGAAGTCGACCGGAAATCAGTAGACGTAAGATTTATAAATACTGGAGGGTGCCGCAAAGGGTATTGTATCGCTTACTGCGAGAGAGTCGGGAGTGAGGGCTGGAGACTCATTGCACCGGATTGTCAGAACAACATGAGTTAATCTTACACAGGAAGCTGTAAGTTATGGAATCCGATGAATAAATGCATACAAAAATCAGAGTGAAAATTCAACGACGATCGGAGGAGTGAGGATGTAAGCAAAGAATTATTTATGTAAGGTTTATACTTTATTTCTTGTCATTATTGTTGTCACTTGTGATATTTATTATTTATATTTCGGAATCACTTATAAACAAACAAAAAAATATTTTTTATAATAAGTAGCCGGAATTAAATGTCGTACGAAAGAAATACATAAAGGTTAACAATATACCAAAAACAAAAGCAGTTTCTGAACATTGATTTCTGTTCACGTGGAAACAACGGAAACAACAAAAAACTCGAGCTCTTAAACTCATAACGAATGAAACATCAATCAGTCCATAAATCGAATAACAACTAACAAAGTAGCCGCGATACGAACGATGTGAATAAAGGGAAGAGATAGAGGGATAAGTGGTGTTTTAAGAAAACGAGAATAGTAAAAAAAACCACTAAAATGTACGCAAACGCTTTGGCTAGGACTAAATATAATATGCAATCGCGTCGAGGAAAGAAAAAAAATAATCGGCGACAATCAGCGGCCGAATGTGTATGTGTGGGGTTAGACGCGCACGGCGGCTTACCGCGTGAATATCAAACGCAATCTAAAACTATATTCGCGCACCGTCAGCGAGATTGTTAATAAACTCGGTCGTCTAAAAGTTGTTTGGCAATACTATACATTCGGATACGGCGTACGATAATGTACCGCCGCCTAACGAGTTTGCATAATGCAATTCGGCCGAATTTCATGCGTGTTAAAGCCAACGTTGCGGCGGGGCCCGCAATATCCGAAATTATGTTTTGTTTGAACTTGTAAACAGCGCATCGGTTTAATTTATCACGTAATCGCAACGGCAGATTGCAGACATACTATATTATAGGCGGTATAAGGCATCTATAGGATATCGCGCTCGGCTGCGGGCCGGGAGGGTGTGGTATCGCGTGCCGAAATTATACCTGAACGCGGTTAACGGTTGCTATAAGCAGCGTCTTCTGCTTATTATTCGTACACACGTCGAGCGCTGCGGTGTGACGGGCGAACGAAAAGAACGTTAAGAATATTATAATATTATCGCGCACGGTGTACAACCGTATCGGTCGAAAACAGTCGTCGCGGGCGGAAACGATTTTGTTTTCCGTTGGCGATCCGACGTGGACGGCCGGAAGGAGATGACGGAAGGTATTCGATAATCTACTTTGGGGTCTGACTTATTTGACGGACAATAACGATTCCGCATATTGTGTCATTCGTATAATATATCAAAATCACAATACTTACTATGTTATTATATAAGTCGGGACCGCACAAGAAATATATTATACTCGCATACATGCATTCTCCCTGCGTCCTACAATTTATCCATTTATTCACATAAAAATTCGCTTATTCAAAACTCGGCGCTCTACAAACCAATCCCATTTATTCAGGTCAACCTAACCGAAACCTCTCCGGAACCATTAGCATGAACGATAAGGGCCCTCCCGGGATAAACAAAACCTCGTCGAGTTCCTCGCACTTTGGATTAAGTTTCCATTGGAAACCAATACTCTCCGGGCGGCAGGCCATATAGAGGTTTTTTTTTGTTTCCGGGGTATTATTTTTTTATTTTTTTACTATCGTTATTGTCCTTTACTCTTTCACCCCCCCCTACCATGAATTAAGATCCAGACGAAAATAAGTTTTTATTCGAAGCAATTAGTGCAAGTTTGTCTGTGTTGACTATATACATACAGATTGGAAATAATGACGACTGTATTTAATATATTATTATTTATTTATTATTTTTTTTTTGAATTTACGCATTAATGATTTCCACGAATTACCAGGCTGTGATAAAAAAGTGTTTGTTTACGTTTACGCAACGATTCATCATAACGCTTTAAAAATATACATTTTTAAAAAATGTCTTGAAAAAAAGTTTCAACGCATTGCGGACTTAATTTGATTACAAAACAGATATGGTTGGTTGAGTTGTAAGTTGTTATTTGATACGGCTTCACCTGGTTTTGGCAATTTAAGCGTCTTAATTTTTCATCCACTTAAATTATGCATTGTAATTGTATGTTTTTAAAAATCACAGTATATTATATTATTGTTATGAATATTATATAATATTTTTTTAAAAAAAATAATATAATTACACGTTTTACACTATTTATTTATAAAATATATACATTATTATTTTATTTTGAAACCAGATTACGTTAATTCAATTTTATTGAAAAATAAATTAAAAATACTTTTGGTCTATTGTATAATTTTGCCAAAAATTAAATGTTTTGTCTGATTATTTAAAAAAAAAACTGAAAAAATACATTCACTAAACATTATTAAAAGAAATATAGGTACTTAATTGAAAGTCTACACATTAATGTTGAATTCATAATTTATTATTTATAACTTAAAGTGCATATGTACATTAGTAGGTATAATACATAATTGATAAAATAAGCCAATTTACTAGTATTGAATACGAGAATCTGTTGTATAATAGTAGTACTCAGATAAAATAAGTTATGAAGCATTTAAATTAGAAAATGTATTCTATACATAAGTGGTTTTAGATAAATCTATAAATAAAACAGTTTTTACAAATTATACTAAACAAATTTTAATTTAAACTGCAACTAATGTATTTTAATTCCATGAGCATAAAAATTTCCGCTCTTTTAACAATTTCCTACTTTAAATCCTTTTAAATTGCTGTAGCCGTGCACACAAATTTAAATTTGTAAAGTTAAATTAAATTGTGAAAAATGATTTTTTTTTGTTTGTAAAATAGTGAAAATTAAAATTTACGTGGAATAATATCAACATGAAGTATATTTTTATTACGTTTTTACGTTATTACAACAATAGGTATCTGCAAATACTTTGTAACGAATAGAACTACATGATGCGTTATTATTCGTGTCGCATATTTATCGTCTATAGTCGAATATCTAGAAACTTTTGTGATCTTTGTAAGACATTTTTTTTTTAAATAAGTAAATAAATACAAAAGTATATTAGATGTATTTATAACATCAATAACTTTGTTTAAATGTGTACTAATAAATTACATGTTAAGATTTAATTTTTAAATTATTATTATGATATTAAAAAATTTTGGAAATTTATTCCTAAAAATATCTAACACACTAATTTTTGAAATTGAACATCATTAAGTCAAACAAATATTAATACTATTATTTTTCTCACTTGACTGGGCGTTAACTCTGCTGGTTTCGGCAGCAGTTCCAACGTCGATGATAACACCATCCACGCTGGGCCCGAAGGCAGTGGTGAACTCGGGTACGTGGAGCTGCGCGTTCAACAACTGTTCCAGCGGAATGTTACGCAGACATACGAGCATTTCTGAGAGTGGCAAGTCCGGCGAACAGTTAACCAACTTGACCACCTGATGACCGTAGTATACAGGGTCTCTGACCAAAGACAGTGGACTCAGCGGAGAACCACTGAGTAGGATAGCTCGATGAAATAAGTCTAAAAAATAAAAAGTAAAATAACATTATAAAAAAATATAACACGACGATAGGTATTATTACAATCGCGAGCGTATGTCGTGTATAGGACTGATAGTCGTCGTTTGGAGTTATCACATTTTTGCACGCGCTTTCTCAAACCGTCGATTTCTGACTAAAAACATATATTATCACGAAAGAGCCCACTATTCGAACCATTATATCATTACGTCATATTATCATTATTACGTTTGGTTTAAAATTTTGCTTTTATGTGATTGTATAAAATGTATATTTCTATAGCGTTTCCAAATTTTAACGAAGATCCTAATGGCTTTTCCGTGATAATTATTTTCGAAATTAACGAAGCAAAATATATCATGGATTCAAATAATGAAAACGTGACCTAAATATTATCATTCTTGTATCGAAATGGCATTTTGAGCTCGTAAAAATTAGCCTGTTTTTACAAATACCACGCGCTGTATACCTATATTGCAATAAGCTAATCAAAAGTTGAGAATATAAATATTTTATACAGTTAACGTTTTATTCCGGTTCTAAATTTTCGACTGGAATTAATTAAACAATTATCAAATTGCGTTTGAATAATTATTAATATTAACAAATATCACAATGTTAGTTCTAATTGAATTAGTCTCATGTTCTTGACACATTGTGGTCTTATATACATACAATTAATTAACTATTTCATATTTATTTTCTATACGATTTCAAACAGTTTAAATTTTGTAAAATAATTCAAATACGAAACTACATTCACTTTTAAACTAAGATAATATGTTTATAATAAATACTAAAAATTATATGTTAAATTTATGGATATACTAAGTTTATACTCATTATTATTAGAGAAAATTAAGATTGTTTTATTTTACAGAAAAAATAATGAAATGTTATTATATATTATGTACATGAAATACATTTTTTTATTGATTTACACAAATACTTTTATCAGACTGAAAAGTTAAAACAATATGTAATATTTAATAAATTTATTATTTAAGAAAGAAATAGGCAGAATCTAACCTAAAATAGTGTACATAATTATTCATTTTTTATAAAATAAGTACATATTATAAAAATATTTTATTTTATTATATTGTTGTAATACACTCATACTATTACGAATATAATACGACGGAATATGTGTAGACATATGAGGTTTTTTTCTTATTTGATTTCAGTTAACAGGAAACTTATAACTGTCATATTATTGCATTGTTTTTTCATCGTTTTTATGACGTTATATTTATATTAAAATTCGAGACGCATTTACTCGATAAATTGTATGATATTTGTTGAGTTTAGAGTGTCTAAATGCGTTGAACGAAATTTAAGAAGACAGCTGATGGGTAAGCAATTTATTATACTCGACGATCTTTGTTGTTGTATATACATACATATATATATATAGCCTATATAGGTGAATATTCATTATATTACATGGAACCTGAAAATCGATTTTTTTTTTTTGTATAAGTAATGTATAATGCTTATCATAATACCATCTATCACTATTGAAAAAAGAATTCGAACCCGTGAATAAAGTTAGGTATGCACCCGATGCGGTTCTACAATGTTTGTAAAAAGTAAAAGCGGTATATAGATATAACAATACACAATATTATATCACATTAATGTATGTAGTTAATTTTTTATGTAACCATAATGTATATAAAGAGGAAAGCAAATGTTTGCCCAACATTTTTAATGGCCACACCAAATCGAAATATGATACTCATTATTATACTACCACGTAAGTGCAGTTATATACTTTATTTTTTTATCTTTTTTATATACAATTTTCAGTAATTTTGTTTTTGGAGTAAAATTAATTTATACAGTATTCTTTCGTCTAGTGCATTATAGTGAATTAAATTAAAATCCCCACAATTAATTTTGCTACGTTACTAATTATTGATCTTGTTCTTATAGTCTGTGTACACTTCAAATTATTTCATCTGAATGTGTGGTACGCGTGGACAAATAAACGGTATCCTGCCAAAATAGCTATAATAAAAATAAATAATGTCTACAATTGAATAAATATAAATAATTAATCTTTATAATTCATATATTATAATAATACATTTAAACATTTTCATACTGCCTAGCACTTTATACTATAGTATAATATTACCATTCAAATTTAAATAATAATTTTAAAAATTCAGTATTTTTTCAACTTATTGAATTGTTTCCATTGTCGTTTTTTTTTTTTTTTATCGGGTTATCAGATTTCAATAGAAACGCCGGAACACAAAAATTGTCTGTCAGTATAATTTGTCATTGACAAATAGGATGTAATAAATTGTAACTTCAATAGTTTTTAAAATAGCAACTTCTTTATGAATTTCTGAGTATGAAACACGAGGTTTGTTTTCTTTATTGATTAAATGTTTATGGGAAATTTATTATTAGGTAGCTATAAACCGTTGCACTAATTGAGGTTTTTAGTTGAAATATTAGATATTTAAATAGTACAAGCTATGAAAATATATTGTAAAAATATATAATAAAATATATAGTGCTATCAATAAATCAACGAATTTAATAAATACAACATTCAACAAAAACATGGGCGAAGGATTAGGACCAAATATTGAAAACATCTCAAACCGATTTATTATAGATACGATAAATTTTAACAAAATATGTAGTTGTATGATATACGTATGTATTGTACATATTATTTAGTTGACTTTAATAATATAAGGATTATTAATTTTATACACCTAATGGACCATATATTATGACGTGTACTACGATGTAAAACTGAAAACTAATAACTTTTGTTGTTGATGATTTTTTGCTCAATTAAAATATACATATATATATACCTAATCTGTATAGTATATATATAAATATATATTTATATTAGGTAATATATTATTAAAAGACGTTCATTGGATACTTTCTCTCATGACTAGATTTTTTGATGCATGAAAAAAAAAACATAATTTAGTTTTATACATATGTATTGTTATTTGAATTGAACAAAAGTTACAGTATAGCATTTGAACATACTATATATTAAATTTGATATAGAAACTTTAAAATCAAGAATATAATTCAATTTTAAATGCTGGTTACATAAATAATTCTAAGATTGATTGCACCGAAATGTAATCCACTAATTTTATTATCCTTCTTTACATTGAGTTATTTTTCATTAGTATGGTCCAATTCATTTCTACCAATATCATTGTATTGTCACGCTGGTTAACATTAGTTTTTGAGAAATGTGTTGAAAACCTAACATTTTTTATGCAAGATAAAGGTTAGCTTAAAAATAAAAAGTACATAAATTATAATTATAATAATTCTTATAAAAAGGTACGATAATAAGTATTTAAAAAAAATACATTAAAATATTAATATTTAATTATTGGTACGATATGCGTCATTGAGTTTCATCTGAAATGTATTTAAATACATATTATAGAAATTTATAACAATACGTTTTGTGAATGCATATATTTTATGAATAGTTTATACATATATATTATTAATTAATTGTATATTTATTTGATATTTTTTGATAAAAATACTATTGACAATATAATATGTAGGTATAATAGTACAATTATATTATAACCAGAGTATTTATGTTTCGGTATTTTATTTTGTATTCTCTTGTACTTTTTAGCAACGATAATAATAACTATGGCTAAACCTTTCCAAGCCTTCTCCAGTCTTATTAAGCAAATTTAACGGAGATTAAACAAATTATTCCAATTAAATTTAACATATATATCTTACTTAATGTTGATGTGAGTTTAAAAAAAGCACTGTTGGCCTGTCTTACCGTCTTACCTATAAGTTGTAATAAGTTATGAATTTGACGTTTTGGCGTTAAAAGTGGATTTTACTGTCTACTTATGAAAATAACAAAGTATTTATAAAGTCAAAAAATCTAATATACATTTAACTAATACGGTTATATTAGTAACGCTTACATAATGACTCAAGTAAGAACCTAACCTAACTTTATTGCAGTAGAACACGCATAAACCATCAAAATGCACGATAAAACTAAAGTCACATTAAACGCGATACACGTAATTAAAAATATTTAATTATAAAATAAAACGATAATTCGACAGCATCTTGTATTTGAAGCATAATATTATTCTAATACATTAGAACATTAAACTGAAAAAAAAATAATATGCACTTTATATTACTTTTTTTGAGCTGAGGATATTTAATATAGAACTGGAGTTAAATCATACATTGATGCAAAAGTACTGTCGACTTGGAGTATTACATAGATTATCAACGGGTTTAAGAACAAAATGTATGGGATTTTTAACATTGCTGAAAAAACTGCAAATACGAGAAGGTACAAAATACTAAAAATAGTGGATAATAATAAGAAAAAAAAATAATAAAGAAGCCGTCTGATTTATGTTGCATTTAATATTTGGTAAAACCGTGAATTATTATGAATGGGAGTTAAGACTTATAAAAAAAAAAGAAGATAGATTCAGTCATATTACATGTATATTAAAATATAACGAATAAATATTTTGTTCTAAGAATAGATTCTACACAATATGTAATATACAATAATGGGTGCATGTAACTGTTTTGAATAATAGTAAAATACTAAGCAATTTATTAATATATAAATGGAAAAATATAATGCAATTCAATGATTCAATAATCAGAATTTATATTACATACCTAAAATTAATATAATATTTTAATATTTTTGAATTTTTTTTTTTACTTTTTTATTGATGAAATTAAACTTTAATCTAAATAACGAGCTGTGCTTAGAAAAACCACTGAGTTTTAATGTTTGATTAAAAGTTAGTTACTTATAATTAATAAAATACAGTTATAAAAATGTTGTTCGTAAATGAGATAAACAAATTTAAACTCTAGTTTTTTATTAAACTTGAAGTGATTTACATATTGTATAGATAAATGTACGGTTATTAATAAAAACCGTATTATTCATTAAAATACAATTTTTTTTAAATATTATACGATATTTTAATATTCGTATTAAATATATATATATATATATATATATATATATATTAAATATAATCGTTTTCAATAAAATTAATTTAATAGATGTTTAAATATTAAGTAATTTAAGTTTTTCTCGCGCGAGAAAACCATCATTTTAATACTCTGAGTTGTGATTTCTAGAAATATATAATTTAAAAATAATAAATTTAATATTAAAATAACAATAAAAAGATATTATGAGATCAGTGATCATAGGTTCAATAACCAATTTTTATTGTACAAATCATATACATTTAAATATCAGTTCTTTAATAATTTTGATATTATGCTTATTACATTATGTTCCGTTATATTAATTTTATTTACTTCATATTTTATAAAAAGAAATTCGAACTAATGCTACAAATATTTTATTTATTATTTTACTGTAAATAAATTATACAGTTATTGATATAAATTCAATGTTTAAAATAAGTAATTCTTAATTTATAAATGATATACTAAATTGTGTAACATCGTTTAATGAAAGTGAAATATTGACAATAAATTTTGACGATCTACCTATACTCTCACTATAACCCGAATACAATATATTTTAATTAATGAAAATGTACTATCGTATGCGATGAAATTTGATTCTGTTGGTATTTTTAATTTGACAAAAAAAAAAAAAATCTGATAGAATAACTATTAATTTATTTATTCATTATTATAAAAAATATATTTATTAAAATAATCCCTATGAAATCCGATATTAAACAATTTAAATATTCTTAAATTTAATTATAGGTTTGATTTTTCTTCTTAAGTATCAACATAAACATCGTAAAATACGTTTAATGAGATTATGGTAGATATCGATTTCAAATATTTGTGATATTTTATTCGATCGGAAAACTTTGGAATCAGATAAGCACAAACTTCTACGGCTTAATTGTCCGCGTATAGAGTCCCTTTTATCTGCAAATGATTAAGGGCTTTAGCGTACTTGGCATATTATAACAACGCAGCCATAAACTGTCCCATATAAAATCCCACCACGAACACACACACACACACACACACA
The DNA here is from genome assembly GCA_020882235.1 of Schizaphis graminum. Lineage (NCBI taxonomy): Eukaryota > Metazoa > Arthropoda > Insecta > Hemiptera > Aphididae > Schizaphis > Schizaphis graminum. The sequence goes on from CM037031.1 coordinate 16,105,292, forward strand.
CACATATATACATTTATAAATATATTATTGTATGATCAAACCGAACTGTTAACGTTATGTTGTATTCTCTAATAGACACGAAATTTCCGCAATTTAAAATAATATGTTATTTTTAAAATTTCATTTATACGAGTTTACTATATTTTAATATTAAACATACATGGATATTATACATATATATATTTATATATTTTTTAATATGCTATCATTATAAAACATTATTTGATTGTTTAATTTATTAGACTATTACAATATTAACATATGATATGTATTGTATTTTATCATATCCAATTTTAGTTATAAATCCCAATAAATAAATATCGACTTAAAAATTTTATTTATTTAAAAAAATTAATTCGCTTTTCTACCTAACAAAAGGGATGACTTATTGTTGATTCAATTTTTATAAAAAAATATTTTAATAATAATATCACGGTATCAATACAGGTATTGCAGTTTAATATTTTAAAATAATTTAGACTTAATACGAACATTTCTTAAATTATAAAAACAAATTTAAATTACTGCATTAAAAAGCCAATACGAATAAAAAGAATCAACTCATTCTAATTTTGAAATTCTTGGTTTTTAATAAATGTAATATTATGTTTAATATATATACTTGTAATATTACATTTTTCCACGGTGAGAGCATAAAAACGTTAACACGTAGAAACGTTTACAGTCTCAGTCATACTTTAAAACATTTTTTGTAAACATTTATTTTACGCGACATCGCAGTAGTTTGTATAATTGTATTCTACTTGTTGGGTGCCCATTGTTTTGTGGTCGCTGATGGAAACACATTTCTCTACATTTCCATCAGAAACGTCGGACCGTTGTCCTTTCTGTGTGTTCATTTTCAGTTACATTGTATTAAAATGCCTATATTGTCACTCTAAGTTAATTTATTTATTCATTACTTATTCATTATGAATAGCATTTCTGGTAAGCAGTGCACGTATTTCATTAAATTGATTTTTTTAATAATTATTATTATGAATGTATGTTTTAAATATTCTATTCTACTTGAATATTTAAATTATACTTTTAAAAATAAATAGTATCATAATGATAATAAAAATTGTCAACGATTCATTTATGCATGACATAATATGCAGTATATTTTATTATTTTATATTAAATATTTCATAACATATTTCATTAAATTGTATATACGAGTACAGGTTGATTCAGAAATCGTTTTCATACTCCAATTTTTACATTAATAATAAAAAGAGTAAAAATTCTGATTTTTGGAATTTTTAAGTAAATAAATATTTTAAGGTCCATGTTCAAATATACTTAAATGTATTATTATTTATTATTAATTATTTATTTAGACTTAACAATACTTTTAAAAGCATTTGCCATTTTCAGAAACACTGAAGATACATTAAACTATTAAAACTATTCCAGTTAGTATTGTGTCTGAAGAAAAATTTATTTCATTGTTAATAGAATAAAATCGTATCTTAAATACTGAATGGATAATTAACGATTTAGTGACTTAATATTGTCATAACAACTATAGAAACAGAAGAAGCTTAAAAAATAGATTTAAATAAAGTTTTAAAATAATGTATTTTCTTTAATGAAAGGTAAAAAGTTATACTTTATTATAACAGCTTAATATAGATTATATTTTACCACAAAATTAAAGTATATAATTATTCATTTATTTAACGACATTTGTTCTCAATATACAACTTTAATAATATAGTACTATTAATACTTTTTCGAATACAATTAAAAAAAAATAAGGTATTAAAATGTTGTATGTTAATATTATTGTTAAACGATGAAAAAAAGTTATTATTCAATAATTGTAATTCAATAAAATACCAATATAACCATTAACTCTCATACGAATTACCTCCAAATGATATAGATATGTATATTAACTAGGCGTGGTATATTACTCAAAATGGCGTAAAATTGGCCTAACAATGAAAAGAAAATTTAATTAAATTTTAACACACGTATATTAAAAAACTTTTATCAATAATGTAATAGTCAATATATATGCCAATCATCACACAAGAAATCATACATATTATAATACTATCGTTGTTTAGTTTTTGTTTCAGAGATGTATAGTAAAGTTGTGCAAACATTTTTGTTCTTCTTCGTGTGAGCGAACAGCCATTTTTTAAACTGTTTTTGGAGGAAAACCTACGGTCAGCAGGTGCGGCTTTTAATGGTCAGTCGAGAAAACCCGTCAAGAAACTAGCATTTGGCACAAGGAATAGAGAGAGTGCAAAAAACCATCGGCGCACACAGATATATTTAGATAAAGTGGCATTACTTAAATGTATGCCCGAAATTGCCTGTTGTTAACGACCGCACGCGGAGACACGAGCCGGGTAGGGATTTGCTCGCAATAAATTCCGGTGGTCCAAAAACCCGGGGAAAAAGCTAATTTTTTTACCACACTCCGTGACGTTGGAGTGCGCAATCAGTGCATCGAGGGAAAAAAAATAAATCACCACCCAAGTTTTTTTTTCATTTATTATAATATATATATTATACATACGACTATATAATATAATCCTCTTCTCTCTTTAAGCTACATCTCTTCGACAATGTTATATGTACTTAGGTTCGTCATCTATATGAGGCATAATATAATATATGTAATATGTATCATAAAAAATTCAATCTATATCTAGCTGTTGTAAGTGTATTCAAAATTAAACAAAAATAATCTAATATTTATAAAAATTATAATGAAGTATAGAAATAGATATAATATTTATATACGAGTATATGTTCAATTATTGACGAATAAAAAATATTATTCATCGTTACTCTGGGCTTAATTCGACTTACGTGATCAGCTGTAGATAAAATATAATATTTTATTCATGAAAACCATAAAAAATTTTACTAAACTCTAGTGAGTATATTATAATAACTACATTTTTAACCCGAAGAGATACTCAAATACTATAAGTACGAACATAATAAAATTGTGCTATATTTCGTTCTACAGAGATTTGGTCTTCGGCAAATAGCTTAAATAAATACCTTCACAATAACACCGACATTTTTGTCGATTTTAAAAATACAATATATTTTGTTTACTACAATAATAGCATTACTATCTGAGGTGAGCGTCATTTTATGTATATGAAACAATATTCAAATTGAAAACTTTAATATACGTATAATCGAAGACGGTGTTCTAGAGGTTGGAAACAAACATTTCAATCAAACAGTGTAAAAAATACAAACAATAATAGATGTATCCATACATTTATTGTAAAGATAATAATACTAAACCGTAAAATGTGGAGAAATTTCGACGAATACATGACGTATTGTCTGTAGAGTACAGTTAAGATTGAAATACACTTTCAAATATTTTTAGTTATGACGTTAAAGAATTTAATAAAATGGCGTCGACTGACAAAAATACACGGGTAATTTCATCACCATAATATTTAATTACGCATACATGTACAAAAATATCAATAGAATATAAGAATTTATTTGACAATATAATTTAACGTAACAAAGGCTTTCCTCTCGCGATCATGTCATCTGAGCTGTTCAGTCAAGTATTCAAGTACCGGTATTCGAATGTTTTTCTATCGAATTTCAGCAGGTACTACAATCACGTATAACGGTAAAATACAATTTTTATATACTCGGATTTTTTACTTAAAAGTTTTTGATATTGAATACTTTTTAGTGTTTTGTTTTTTATTTTTTACAACAATACGTTTCAGTGATTTTGAGCGTATAGGATATGTGGTAATATTATGTGTGTGTATCGCCACGCGGATCTGTATTGTTCATTAGCGGTGCAGCCGCCGCCGCCGCCGCCGCACAAATCCCATAAATCCTATAAGTGAATATTGAAGTCGCAGTTGAGTACAATAAAATGACCGCCAATCGTAATCGAGATAAAAAGTGCATTATTACGACAAACGGAATAATCCTATACACAACAGTGTTGTAGCGTACCTATATAATATCGTATAATGGGACCTACACCCGATGACTTGGCCGACTGCAGTCGTAGACGATCGCTATGGGCGCGCGAGCGATTGTCACCGGACGGGGAGGGGTTGTTGGGGAGGAGACGGAACACGATATATTATTATAATCATTATTTTTGTAACGATACCAAACGGACCAATCGAGTGGAAACCCGATGAGACGTCGTCTCCGAGTCCGTCGCGCGGATTAAAATTTCCGAGAAATTAATTCAAAATATACCGCCCACGAGAATAATCATTTCGAGCCCGCGCTAATAAGCTAGACGGTTGTTTTCGTCGTTGGTACTTCCGTAGTAATAATAATAATCAGACGTTCGTCTCGGCGAGTACGACGTCTATTGCAGTGTATATATATATATGTGTGTGTATACCCAAGTTTATAATACAATCGTAATATATGGTTCTAACTATTATATATTATTATTATTATTATCTCGTGAACACGTGTCATAACACGCACACCGGCGGCTACATGTAGCCATATAAATAATATATAGTAATAATATATTACGTTATGTGTACAGCGGCGACGAGAATATACGCGGTATAATAGTACACGCGAATTAATAATAAACTACATCGCCGCGGATCGTACCTGCGGATTTTGATGCTGTGCGAACGGTAGATTTGCCGGTTCGCGTCTCGCATTATATCCGTATTACGCCTTCCGAGTTGTCGCGCTGATAACGCGTCGTCTTCATCGTTTTTGCACGTCGCTCGGTGCATAATGATTTAAAAACGGATCTAATCGTGTGTTCGGGACCGCGTAAGCGTCGGACGCCATTACGAAAAACGTTTTGTAAGAAAGCGATGCTATTGTGGACTCGAAAATAATAATGATGAGTACAACGGTAGAATGGCGCAGGCGACGGTGCGAGGCGTATATCATAATATACGATAGGTATTATACCTACCTTGTCGATTGGACCGGAGAAACGTTAAATCGGCAGCAACAATCGTGCGCGACGCGTTGTGCGCACTGCGGATTCTACGCTGGTATTATTATTATTATTATTATTATTATTATTATCGTCATCAATACACGGCGACCCAGTTCGTTTCTACGTATAATAATAATAACATAACGAACCCATTCGGATATGAATAATGAGTTTTATCTGTTTAAATATTATAATATATCACGATAATACGTAATAATATTATATATATACCTACCGCGCGGTCGTGATATTGTTATTATTATTATATTGTTTATTACTTTGAAGCCGTTCGTCTTCCAATCGGACTGTCCGAATTTACCGCCATAAATTTTGGCATTTGTTTAATCAAACGAAAAACACCGGGCACGACACAACTACTACACAAGTCGCGAACGACGATAAATTGTATGCGTATACGCGGAAACGGTACTCTACTATTATAAACGCGCTTTTATACCTTCGCCTATAATTGAATCTCAACAAAAATCTAGTGCGTCGTATCTTGAAGCAATCTAAAGGTTTATAGATATTGAGTTCGTCAACAATAGATCAAAGTAAGAAATCTCTTGGAAATTTTATTGCGATGAGTCGTTACGGATGTCAAATAAATTGTGCTTAAAAATGTATGTTTCATTTTCTTTTTAAATAAGCCATAAACTGGCTACTGTACTTAAAAATACCACAAAACATATGACACTATGTAAAACATATGGATAATAATAACATAAAAATGATCACAAAATAAAAAAATGTATATGTATAAATATTGTAAAGATTATAAACAAAAATAAAAATCATTAACACTTTTTATTTTATTTTTTTTTTTTTTTAATGTGCAGTATTTCCATTTCCATTTTACATTCTTAGATGTTACGAATATAATATATTATTTTGTTTATTGTTTTTCGTCAATATTTTTGTATAATTTATAAGTATCTATTATGTTATAGAAATACTGATTAATTTTTACATTGTCTTTGTATGGCAATCTTAAGATAAATTATAGTAGTATTTTTTTACAAATCAAAAGACATCCTTAAATCACCATCATCAGTCATCACTCATACTATATAATGTTTCACTCATACTATACAATGTTATACAGTTGCTTTTTCACCTATTCGAGATAAGGTTGGAAGATTATTGATATTCCCTAGACATTAATTACACACGCCCAAAACAATGCCCTGAAGCTGAAAAGTTTCAGGAAACTTTCCATTGAACAATGACAATAATGTTTTGATAACAAAAAAAAAAGATGAGAAAGGTGAGAAAAAATATGAAATGTAAACTTTCTTCGTATAAAGTTATCTAAGAACAAGATCTAATTACAAGCACAAACATCTGTTTTGAATTTAAATTGTCTGATTTGAAAAAGGAAACGAAAACAAAAACTTAAGATATTTTTTCTCTCATGTTATAAAATAATCTCTTAAGAGTTGAAGAACTTTATCCACTAAATAATATTACATCACAAGCATACCAAAAGTCAACGAAATTAATTACATTTTTACAACAGCACACACATTTCTTAACAACGAATATAAATGGTAAAATATGCACTGATATTGTATATAGTACCTATATAATACCAATACAATTATTATTATATTTTAGTATTGTTTTTAATTTGTGACATTTTTCGTTATTTTTATTCACACACAAAGCAATTGTACAATGGACACAAAATAACAAGATGGCAAATTATGAAATTACCAATTTAAGCAACAACCTACATTTGTAACGCACGAACAATTCGAAGTAAAATATTCAATTAAACAGTATAATTTTTGGGACAAGTAATTATGATTATCGTTAGTAAAATGTGAATGATGTAATGTTGCTTTATATGTTTATAATTATTATTCTGAACCGTTTTTAATGCATAAATTATAATATTATGATGAAATGTAAGAATCTATATGAATATCATTAGCAAAAATAATTATTGTTACTACTGTACCTAAGTGTATAATTATTATTATTGTAGTTAGTAAAAGTCTTAGATACTTGTAATATAATATACACGGTTGTACCCTGTCCGCGTATTCGAGAAAACTAATAAATCTTGCTCAGTTAAAATAATTAGTTTAGGTTTAATTGTTGTTTATATTTAGTTGCATGAAAAAGCTCCTTCGTAGTATATAATATAAAATGCATAGGAATCATAATAAATTAAGTATTTTTCAATAATTTTATGGTAGCAATAAAGGTAAAATAGTAACATATAGTAACATCATAAATTCAAATATTTAAGAAAATGTGAATAATTTCCAAGATGAAAGTTAAGTAATATAGATTTATGAATTTAATAGTAATTTATTGTGAGAAGATTTTTAGTAAATTTCCTATATGTATATTATAAATTTATTTGTTAAATCATCAAACTATAATTTAAAAAAAAAACATTTTAAGTGAATATTCGTTAAAATAATATTTAATAAAATATTATTGACTAAAATGTATTTGAATTCGTTATTTTTTCCTTTTTTATTTTCTGTGAAAGCTTAAATACTTAATTGTCTGTATACACAATAGTCGATAATGTGTTGTAAAATCGACAGTCAAAATAAATAAAAAGATCTGAAGGTATGATAAACAAATTTACAAATTTACATTTTTATATTTTATATATATATATATATATATATGTATATAGTTTTCAAATAATACATGAATAAACTTAGTTGTACTGCGCCGAAAAGATTATCTTACATTTGATGTGCCTGATAATATTTTTAAAAGGCAAGTTTGCAACTATTTAATCTTTTTACATTTCAAAGACTATGTGTCGAAAATTTAGTCTATATATTTTCATATTAAATGGTTGCCGATAGTGTATCAGACTATTTGTGGTATGATGATTATGAACCTTTACAGACGATCTTCTTGAAACAGTTATGTATTTACATTAAGATAGGATCATATCGTCGAGGGACTTAGCGTATCTCTATGGTCTTATACCACCTCAAGCAAGACTATATATACATGGTTTGATTTTCAATATTTTTGGCTCATCATTTTGAAAAGCTATGGGGACGTATTCAGATTAACTTGGTACCACAATATCTTATTTTTAGATATTAAAAACATTTCATATCTTAAATATAATATATTATATCCCTTCAAATAAATATATTTAGTTTTATGTTTTTATTTTTTTTTATTTTGTAAACATCCATTGTAAAAACTCAAAAATTGAGTTATTTAGTTTTAGCTCATTTTTTTTTTAAATTACCTTTGTTCAATATTATTGAAAAAGGTACTCATACATGGGTTGTAATACTTGTAATACCCATAAATTATTTGGATAATACTGTAGGGATATTATTTTTTAGTTACCTAATAAACATATTAAACTGTATGTGCTGTGGTAGCTAGCTTTACCGTTCCAAGAAATATAATATTTTTGTTCATGGTGTGTGTTTTTTTTTAATCAATAATATAAGTAATTTATTGTGAAAATGGACTCACATTCAGTGTTCTTCAATATAACATCATATAATTGGTTGTGATAAAAATAAAAATACACAATCTGATAAGAAATTTATAATAATATTATCAATTGGAATAACATCAATAATATTTTTTAAATATTTTATCTATCATAAAAAACTACTTAATAGCTTGAAAATCTATTTGTGATATTTTTATCTTTGTATACTATCTCATTATTATATAAAAAAAAAAGTTTTCTTCTACCAAATATCATAATTATTATTGTTTAATTCATTTCCGATTTTTAGATTCTGAACGGAGTGATGAATGTATTGATTTTACAATGATGTGTGTTTTTTTTTTTTTTTTTTTTTTTTTTTTTTTTTTTTTTTTTTTTTTTTGTTTTTGTGTCTGTCGACAACATTTGGGGCAGTAAAAATGCTTCGATTTTCAACTTCAGCCCCTCTTTGAAAAGGAAATCGGATCTAGTTGGTACTTTGGGGGGTCAAAAGTTAAAATTTTTCAATATTTTTTAAATGAGTCGGGAAAAACCTTAAAAAAATGACGGAAAAACGGGATTTTTTACGCAAAACCTGTTTTCGACCAAATCAAATTTTTTATTTTGCTATAACTCAAAAACTAATAGATTTAAATACTTGAAATTTTCACCAAATGTTTATATTAGCGTTCTCCATACACAGTTAAATTTACAAAGAATTTTGACTTTTTTTGAGCTATTTATAGACAATTGAAATTTTTAATTTTTTTTAGTATTTTTTTTTAAAATAACAATAAAAATTTTTTGGCCTGCCAGAAAATCTTGAAAATTTAATACAAGGTTTCTTATAAGTTGTTCTTAAAGTGATAAAAATAAATCCGAAATCGTTAGTCACAATTTTTTTTTATAAGTGCTTAACGTTCGAATTTATACGAAATATATCAAAATTGCGAAAATTTGCAAGTAATTTTGTGGTTGAAAAATCGTAAAATTTTTTTCTTTTATAACTAAGTTTTGAAAATTTGATACAAAGTTCTCCATACATTTTTCTTCAATTATCTGTAAAAAAAACTCTACCGGATTCAGACAAAAATTTTTTATGAGTGTTTGAAATTTAAATTTTTACAAAACCGCGTTAAATAACGGTTTAGCCTCAAACGATTTTTGATATTTGTTGTTATTCAAACAGTATAAGTCGTAAATAATTGAAAATTTTACCAGTTATTTAGATTGCCATTTTCTTTACGTGATTTGATTTTCAAAACATTTTGACTTTTTTTGAGCTATTTATAGACAATTAAAATTTTCAATTTTTTTTTATTTTTTTTTTATAAATGTTGATAAAAAAAATTTAGCTGGGACAAATTACTTGAAAATTTAATTGAAGGGTCCACATAACTTGTTCTAACTCTGATTCAAAAATTATAAAAATACATAGGCACAATTTTTTTTTATTAGCATTTGAAGTTCAAATATTCACAAAAATTCGTCAAAATCATGAATATTTTCACTATTTGGTAGTTAAAAATTTATAAATATTTTTCTATCAAAAGCTAAGAATTGAAAATTTAATACTATGCTGTCCATAAGTTAAGGTTAGAACAATTCTAAAAAACTTTGAGGATTGTTCAATTTAAAAAATGTTACGTGTGTTTAAAGTTTTAATTTTAATTTGAAATCAAAAATACGCGTGTAAAATTACGTTTTACTAATAAATAATTTTCGATTTTTGTTATTTTTAAAAAATTAGCATACATAAGATCTTGAAGCTTTTACTTAAGTGTTTGAATTTGTGAATTTTTTTCAGAATAGAATGTACGACAATATTTAAATTTAATATATCCCAGACTGACAAATCATCTCCGTTCAGAATCGTTTTTCGTATACAATGATACCTATCATTGCATTCAAATTTAACCTACCCTAGTCCGAGGTCGACCCCACCCCCTAATGTACAGCAGAGCGATACTCACTTACCCACTTTTTATTCTCCATTTCAATACTGACAAGGTATTTTTTACAATGAACAAGTGTTATGTGAACTAATTTAGTTTAAATGTATGTATAATGTGGATATATACATTATAATGTTGTGTTAAATGAATGGCCATCTATCCATGTAAGCATTACACTAGGCACTAAGGTTTTAGTGAAGTAAATGTGAATAACTATTCATATTTAGCAAGATATGATTTTAATTAATTAATTATCATTAAGGTATTATGGTGAGTGCATGAGAGGATGATTTAATAATATAAGATATTGATTCGCTTTGTCACTCAAGTGACGCTATTATTTTAAACACTGAATTATTATACATGTGCAGGTTGATTTAATATGTAAGGAAGATACTATTTCGGTTCTCGTTAAATGATTTTGATTAAGATTATTAGTATTTGTACAAAGCTTCAAAACTTACTGAGAAAATTACTGAATTACCTTGAGAAAATCTTCCTAATTTATATTAAATAATACTAATTTCACAATTCGAATAGATTCTTTTATAATTTAGATATTTAATTTTTTTTTTATTAATTTGATTATTATATTGACCGTGCATTTTTTAAATCGAGCTTTTAGACTTAAAATTTAAAAATCTAATTTATTTGTTTGATTTTATAAATACAAATGAATCGTAATGATACCAATGCCATCTTACTTATTATAACGTTGATATATTTATCTTATAGATTTAAACAAAATGGCTTAACTAATATAATATGTATCATTAATAATATTAATAATATATATGTTGTATATATTCGAAGAACAAGATATCAAAGAAAGAAATTTACTGTAAATCACCTTTAAAAAGGTCACAAACTTCAAACCTACGGTTTCCTTATAAGTTACGACCAATGAATAACGTCTTTTCTGCAGAGTTAAGTAAACAAATACTAATTGAGTTCAGTATAAAACTAAGACATACTAGAATATTTAAACATATACAACAATTTTGATACTTCTTATAAACCGAACTCGATGAAAAAATCTAATATCATAAACATTTATAAATTTGGATTCATCATTTTTATTACCGTCAAAAAATGTTGGTTCCTTATTCCAAACTTATTTAAATTTAATATTTTAATTATTCCATTGATATTTTCATCAAATAAAATTGCAACTTATGAGCTTTTGCGGTGTTTTTGAGATCAATATATATATATATAAAAACAAGAGACTAGGGTAAATAATTGTTATTTATAATGAATAAATTAAAACAATAAATAATATTGTTTTATCTAGAGCCATTGTTTTGAAATATGGTAACGCAGACCATTGAAGCTTTTAAGTTGAATTGTGATTGGATATATTAAAATATAAAATAAACAAAATAAAATAACTGAATTGGTTTTAAAAATGTTGGACAACAATTTAGTACAAATGTCTGATATATTATTCTAAAATTGTAATAATAAAAATATATATTCAAAATTCATTAACAAATGACTTGTCTATTATTATTCTAAAAGATAATTTTACTAAAATAAAATAAGTTTATAGATTTATTTACTATATTAAATAAAAAAAAAGCGGGAAAGTGAGTCTCACTCTGCTGTACATTAGGGGGTGGGGTGGACCTGGGACTAGGACAGGTTAAATTTGAATGCAATGATATAGGTATCATTGAATACGAAAAACGATTCTGAACGGAGATGATTTGTCAGTCTGGGATATATCATATTTAAATATTGTCATATATTCTATTTTGAAACTAATTCAAACATTTAAGTAAAAGTTTCAAGATCTTGCGTTTAGTATTTTTTTTAAAATAACAAAAATCGAAGATTATTTATTAGTAAAACGTTATTTTACACTTGTATTTTTGATTTAAAATTAAAATTAAAACTTTAAACACTCGTAAAATTGTTTAAATTGAATAATCTTCAAACTTTTTTATAATTATTCTAAGCTTAACTTATAGACAGCATAGTATTAAATTTTCAATTCTTAGCTTTTGATAGTAAAATATTTAGAAATTTTTAACTACCAAATAGTGAAAAATATTCATGATTTTGACGAATTTTTGTCAATATTTGAACTTCAAATGCTAATAAAAAAAAATTGTGCCTATGTATTTTTATAATTTTTGAATGAGAGTTAGAACAAGTTATGTGGACCCTTCTATTAAATTTTCAACATTTATAAAAAAAAAATAAAAAAAAATTGATTATTTGAAATGCCTATAAATAGCTCAAAAAAAGTCAAAATGTTTTGAAAATCAAATCACGTAAAGAAAATGGCAATCTAAATAACTGGTAAAATTTTCAAGTATTTACGACTTGTACTGTTTGAATAAAAACAAATATCAAAAATCGTTTGAGGCTAAACCGTTATTTAACGTGGTTTATAAAAATAAATTTTAATGTAAAAATTTAAATTTCAAACAATCATAAAAATTTTTTGTCTAAATCCGGTAAAGTTTTTTTTGCAGATATTTGAAGAAAAATGTATGAGAACCTTGTACCAAATTTTTACGATTTTTCAACCAAGAAATTACTTGCAAATTTTCGCAATTTTGATATATTTCGTATAAATTCGAACGTTAAGCACTTATAAAAAAAAATTGTGACTAACGATTTCGGATTTATTTTTATCACTTTAAGAACAACTTATAAGAAACCTTGTATTAAATTTTCAAGATTTTCTGGCAGGCCAAAAAATTTTTATTGTTATTTTAAAAAAAAATACTAAAAAAAATTAAAAATTTCAATTGTCTATAAATAGCTCAAAAAAAGTCAAAATTCTTTGTAAATTTAACTGTGTATGGAGAACGCTAATATAAACATTTGGTGAAAATTTCAAGTATTTAAATCTATTATTTTTTGAGTTATAGCAAAATAAAAAATTCGATTTTGTCGAAAACTGGTTTTGCTTAAAAAATCCCGTTTTTCCGTCATTTTTTTAGGGTTTTTCTCGACTCATTTAAAAAATATTGAAAGTTTTTAAATTTTGACCCCCCAAAGTACCAACTAGATTCAATTTCCTTTTCAAAGAGGGGCTGAAGTCCAAAATCAAAGCATTTTTACTGCTCCAAATGTTGTCGTCAGACACAAAAAAAAAAAAATAAAAAAAAAATTAAAAAAAAAAATATATAAAAAAAAAAAAACACACATCATTGTAAAATCAATACATTCATCACTCCGTTCAGAATCTAAAAAAATACTTAGAAAAATTGAAAATTTCAATTGTCTATTAATAGTTCAAAAAAAGTCAAAATTCTTTGAAAATTTAACTGTGTATGGAGAACGCTAATATAATCATTTAGTGAAAATTTCAAGTATTTCCATCGATTAGTTTTTGAGTTATAGCAAAATAAAAAAATTCGATTTTGATCAAAATTGGTTTTGTGTAAAAAATCCCGTTTTTCACTCATTTCTTTAGGGTTTTTCCCGACTCATTTAAAAGATATTGAAAATTTTTAACTTTTAACCCTCCAAAGTACCAACTAGATTCAATTTCCTTTTCAAAGAGGAGCTGAAGTCAAAAATCGAAGCATTTTTACTGCCCCAAATGTTGTCGACAGACACAAAAAAAAAAACACACACACACATCATTGTAAAATCAATACATTCATCACTCCGTTCAGAATCTAAAATAATAGTAATTTCCATTGTTAAAATTAATAATTAAACATGTAAATTATTAATTGTGTATTTTTTTGTCTGTATTTTAAACCGTTTTTATCTTCATACAACTTTTGTCATAATTTAAGGTTAATAAAATTCATAAAAAGCATAAAATATTAATTAATTTATTAATATTTCGTACGTAAGTAAGTGCATTTGAGATACATAGTGATTGTATACATAATGAAAAAAAAAATGCTGCAAAATATTTTAAACAATCGATAAACAATAAATACTTTTTTTAAATTAAAAAAAAAAAAAGCGGGTAAGTGAGTATCGCTCTGCTGTACATTAGGTGGTGGGATGGACCTCGGACTAGGGAAGGTTAAATTTGAATGCAATGATAGGTATCATTGTATACGAAAAACGATTCTGAACGGAGATGATTTGTCAGTCTAGGATATATTATGAAAAAATCGAAAAAAATTTATTAGTTAAACGTTATTTTACACGTGTATTTTTGATTTCAAATTAAAATTTAAACTTTAAACACACGTAACATTTTTTAAATTGAACAATCCTCAAACTTTTTTATAATTATTCTAAGCTTAACTTATGGACAGCATAGTATTAAATTTTCAATTCTTAGCTTTTGATAGAAAAATATTTATAAATTTTTAACTACCAAATAGTGAAAAATATTCATGATTTTGACGAATTTTTGTCAATATTTGAACTTCAAATGCTAATAAAAAAAAATTGTGCCTATGTATTTTTATAATTTTTGAATGAGAGTTAGAACAAGTTATGTGGACCCTTCTATTAAATTTTCAAGTAATTTGTCCCAGCTACATTTTTTTTATCAACATTTATAAAAAAAAAATAAAAAAAAATTGAAAATTTCAATTGTCTATAAATAGCTCAAAAAAAGTCAAAATATTTTGAAAATCAAATCATGTAAAGAAAATGGCAATCTAAATAACTGGTAAAATTTTCAAGTGTTTATGACTTATACTGTTTGAATAACAACAAATATCAAATATCGTTTGAGGCTAAACCGTTATTTAACGCGGTTTTGTAAAAATTTAAATTTCAAACACTCATAAAAATTTTTTGTCTGAATCCGGTCGAGTTTTTTTTACAGATAATTGAAAAAAAATTTATGAAGAACCTTGTACCAAATTTTCAAAACTTAGTTATAAAAGAAAAAAATTTTACGATTTTTCAACCACAAAATTACTTGCAAATTTTCGCAATTTTGACATATTTCGTATAAATTCGAACTTTTAGCACTTATAAAAAAAAATTGTGACTAACGATTTCGGATTTTTTTTTATCACTTTAAGAACAACTAATAAGAAATCTTGTATTAAATTTTCAAGATTTTCTGGCCGTCCAAAAAAATTTTAACGTTATTTTAAAAAAAAATACTAAAAAAAATTAAAAATTTCAATTGTCTATAAATAGCTCAAAAAAAGTCAAAATTCTTTGAAAATTTAACTGTGTATGGAGAACGCTAATGTTAACATTTGATAAAAATTTCAAGTGTTTACATCGATTAGTTTTTGAGTTATAGCAAAATAAAAAATTCGATTTTGTCGAAAACCGGTTATGCGTAAAAATTCCCGTTTTTCTGTCATTTTTTTTATGTTTTTCTCGATTTTTTTGAAAACTATTGGAAAATGTTTACTTTTCACCTCTATAATGCACCAAGGATATCCACTTTGCCATCGGAAACCACCCCCAAAGTTTGAAATTGAAGCATTATTTCGACTAGTTATGCTGTACACAGACACAAAAACAAAAAAAAAAACACACATCATTGTAAAATCAATACATTCATCACTCCGTTCAGAATCTAAAAAAAATTCTACTGACAAAAAGTATAAAATGTTTGTATTGAAACAGACATTTCTGACAATATCTTCAAAAAGATAGATATTAGAGTTGGGTTGGCCACTGTTTACAGACACATTTAATTATCTTTATTTATTTTAAATATTTTAATCAATGATAAATTATTTAATTCGAAAACGATGTAAAGAATAAGTTTAAATTAGTATATCCAAATTTAGTCTAGATTAATAGCCTAAGGATTATTTTTTATCTTAATAACGTTTAATTTAATATTTAGTTATTTTATTAATGTGTTGCGTTACATACTAATATTATACGATTTGTTCTATAAATTTATAGTTTACAAACTTTTTAGAGGTTCGTACAAGTAAATGTAAATTAGTGTATTATTACATCAGTTTTATTAGTCTTTTTATGTTTAATATCTTTTACTGAATAAAACTTATCAGGATGTGAATATTAATGTTTATCATGATATAATAATAATAATAATAATAATAATAATAATAATATAATTGTCTATACTTATTATTTATTTAGAAATTATAATATACACTAATAATAAAATATATTAAATTAATTTAATTCGATTATCAATAAAGCTATTATATTATAATGATTTTATACTTAGAAACGATAGATATTTAAGAAATATTTTTTGATTAATATTTAAGTATTTGTCTTAAAAAATTATTTAATTCACGAATTTGTATTTTTTTATAGGTGAATATTTAGATTAAAACTGGGAAGCTAAATAATTATTCCTATTGCTTAAATAGGTGTGTTAAAAACATAATATATTAATGTATTATATTAAAAATATAATTTATATTTTATAAAATATAAATAATATATATTTTATTGGGTATTCAATAGTAAATTTTTCTTAACAAATTTCACAAATTCGTTAGTAAAAATGTGTATTTTAAAATCAATAATAAATGTACACATTTTCTAGACTATAGTAATATTTTTAAGTACAAGTATTTATTTAAATTTTAAGTAAAAATAAATACAATACGTTTATGTTTCTGTAATGTCAATCTATTTTTTAGAATTTAAGCGTATACAATAATATGTCTTATAAATTATGTCCTTGGTAGAAATGAATTTGAAAAATGAGCTATTCCACCATGTGGCGTAAGTCATTAATTTTACTTGTAGCAGATATAAACTTTTTTATACTTTTATTATTAAATTATAATAACTCGTAAATATAATTTAAAATGGTTTATAACGGCTTTCATAGGGCGGAAAAATTTACTTGTAACTTTTAGACATTTTACTAATACATGCACGTTACACTGAACTGCGATAACATTTTTATAATTATAAAAGGTTAGTTATCGCGTTTAAATCGTTTAATATAAAAACAAAACAAAATGGTATTTCTTAATGATACGGTGAGCAATGTTACATCTTCTTCCAGCCAGATCGATTACATTAAGTATTGTAATAAAATTATCAAAATGAAAAATAACAACAACTTTAAATTCGCGAATTCCATTGTATTCCTGAAAAATTAATGTAGGTACCTATTTTTTTTTATTCAGACACAATAATCAGTTCAATTGAAATTAATATATTTAATTAATTCTCCAACCATTGTTCTTGAAAATCGTTACTATATATAATTCTTCCGGTACCTACCTCAGTACTAATAAATATATATAACTACATTTGTTGTTGTATAATTTTCTTCGGTTTAAACGTCGCAATTGGAAATGTTTAGCCACATTCCTTCTCGGTGTTTTCTCTAATTAATTAAATAAAAAGGGACAGGTTTTCCGGTTCCGTTAGTGTCTTTTTTCTTCCGTTTTCTCGGTTTCTTTCTTATTTATTATTCACGTGAAAACGACATTCGTTTTGTATTAATCACTTGGATAACCTGGTGAAAACAATAATTATCACTGTTGTTAGGTCTGTCTGAGAGCAAGTTCTGGGAAAGAAAAATATAGTACGTCTATTTTTTAGTAAGTATTTTTGTCATATTAAAATCACGCAAATATAACGTCTCGTTTACACTAATCAAACTGTAATTGATTTTAAAATGTAAAGGTTAAAGTGTCTAGCGACTTTATTGTTGGTTGTTTGTGCATACTGTACTGATTCAGGATCAAACTTTTCCCCGCAATGTCCAAACTTTCAGTATTCTTGTCAAGGTCTGTCGCCTTTTCAAAGCAACACTTATACCGAGGAGAAGAAGCTCAGTCTATACTGGCTGTTGTGTATTACTATGCAGTATTCATATCCAAAGACTTATAACACGCCTGGTCGCCTTTGTCTATTCTTCCTGTACTTTCGTTGTAAACGCACAACAGAAAATAATGGTCCAGGATGTTCGTCCATATATGCTAATCCGGTTTGTCCGTGTTTAATGTTTATCATTATTATTATTATTACTATCGTTATTGTTATTATTATTCATCGTTGCCATCGTGCTCGATCCTGTTTTCAAAAGACCTCATGTCAAGATTAATGTCTTGAAAGTTTTCTTGAAGACAATAAAGGCTGAAACGACTACGCTTAAGTTTTTGTCATACCACTAATTTTTAATATTTTTCGAAACACTTATGCGTTTCTTTATTTATTTAATTTTAGTTAATTACATTTTATATTTTGATAAAATTTTTATTTTAGATTCTGAGAGGTGTTTAATGTATTGATTTTATAACGATGTAAGTAAATATTATTTTAATTGTTGGTATAAGTAGACGATGGAAAAAAAAATGCATTAATATTCAACTTTTAGAGTAGGTTTTTGTAGCGCATTGAATCTAGTTGGTACATTTGAATGATAAAAATGCCAAGTACTTTAAAAAAATATTTGGGTAAAAAATAGAAGGAATAACTATAATTTTTAATTTTTAACACAAAATACAGTTTTTGACAAAATCAATTTTCTTTTTTTTTCTTTTTTTTTTTAATCTATAATAATTTTTCGTGAACGTTTAAATTTAGAATTTTGATCAAAATCACTAAAATCTGTATACAATTCTGTAAATCATAAATATTTTCGTATACATTCTTAAGATTTGAAAATGTAATATAAGATTCTTCTGACTACATGAATTAAAAAAAAAGTTGATCGTAACTTCTTAAATATTCTTTACAATCGTCTAAAATTTAAAATGTTTGATAAAATTAATAAAAACGATGACAATTTCTTATTATATTATAGTTTAAAACTTTTAAAATGTTTAATTTGTGTATAGCCAAGGCTCTAAAAAATTAACACAAGGTTCCTCATAATTATTGTAGTTCATTATTACTATATTAGTAAATATACTTGCATGAAAATGAAATCAAAATCAAAATAACTTTTTTATAGATTTCTTAGATTTAAATATTGATTAAATTATATATTTAACAATTTTTAGCAATGATTTATCATTGAATTCAAATAAAATATACTTTATGATGAGATACGGTCTGACATACTTAATACCTACTATTAAACAGAACGGTTACCTATTTTTTTCCTTTTTTTAATTTGTTTTGTGTAATAGTTTATTTTAAATATTTTTATCAGCTTGAAAGATTAAAAATAAATATGGAAATTAAAAACACCATTGCATGAAATTCCATCACTGAATGGTTACTTCACTCAAGTTCTTAGGTTAAAATGTAACCAACTTGTTTAATCATATTTATATTAACCTTATAAAAGTAATTTACGCTAATTATTGTAAATAGATATTACAAATTCTTAAAAAATGTTAATTAAATTAAATTAAATTTAAAAAAGCGGGTAAGTGAGTATCGCTCTGCTGTACATTAGGGGGTGGGATGGACCTCGGACTAGGGAAGGTTAAATTTGAATGCAATGATAGGTATCATTGTATACGAAAAACGATTCTGAACGGAGATGATTTGTCAGTCTAAGATATGTTAATATATTATATTAAAATATTGTCATATATTCTATTTTGAAACAAATTCAAACATTTAAGTAAAAGTTTCAAGATCTTACGTTTAGTAATTTTTTAAAAATAATAAAAATCGAAAATTATTTATTAGTAAAACGTTATTTTACACGTGTATTTTTGATTTCAAATTAAAATTAAAACTTTAAACACTCGTAAAATTTTTTAAATTGAATAATCCTCAAACTTTTTTATAATTATTCTAAGCTTAACTTATGTACAGCATAGTATTAAATTTTCAATTCTTAGCTTTTGATAGTAAAATATTTATAAATTTTTAACTACCAAATAGTGAAAAATATTCATGATTTTGACGAATTTTTGTCAATATTTGAACTTCAAATGCTAATAAAAAAAAATTGTGCCTATGTATTTTTATAATTTTTGAATGAGAGTTAGAACAAGTTATGTGGACCCTTCAATTAAATTTTCAAGTAATTTGTCCCAGCTAAATTTTTTTTATCAACATTTATAAATAAAAAATAAAAAAAAATTGAAAATTTCAATTGTCTATAAATAGCTCAAAAAAAGTCAAAATATTTTGAAAATCAAATCACGTAAAGAAAATGCCAATATAAATATCTGGTAAAATTTTCAAGTATTTACGACTTATACAGTTTGAATTACAACGAATATCAAAAATCGTTTGAGGCTAAACCGTTATTTAACGCGGTTTTGTACAAATTTAAATTTCAAACACTCATAAAAAATTTTTGTCTGAATCCGGTCGAGTTTTTTTTACAGATAATTGAAGAAAAATTTATGGAGAACCTTGCAACAAATTTTCAAAACTTAGTTATAAAAGAAAAAAATTTTACGATTTTTCAACCACAAAATTACTCGCAAATTTTCGCAATTTTGACATATTTCGTATAAATTCGAACTTTAAGCACTTATAAAAAAAAATTGTGACTAACGATTTCGGATTTTTTTTTATCACTTTAAGAACAACTTATAAGAAACCTTGCATTAAATTTTCAAGATTTTTTGGCCGGCCAAAAAATTTTTATCGTTATTTTAAAAAAAAATACTAAAAAAAATTAAAAATTTCAATTGTCTATAAATAACTCAAAAAAAGTCTAAATTCTTTGAAAATTTAACTGTGTATGGAAAACGCTAATATAAACATTTGGTGAAAATTTCAAGTATTTACATCTATTAGTTTTTGAGTTATAGCAAAATAAAAAATTCGATTTTGTCGAAAACTGGTTTTGCGTAAAAATTCCCGTTTTTCTGTCATTTTTTTAGGGTTTTTCCCGACTCATTTAAAAAATATTGAAAATTTTTAACTTTTGACCCCCCAAAGTACCAACTAGATCCGATTTCCTTTTCAAAGAGGGGCTGAAGTCCAAAATCGAAGCATTTTTACTGCTCCAAATGTTGTCGTCAGACACAAAAAAAAAAAAATAAAAAAAAAAAAAAAAAAAAAAAAAAGCGGGTAAGTGAGTATCGCTCTGCTGTACATTAGGGGGTGGGATGGACCTCGGACTAGGGAAGGTTAAATTTGAATGCAATGATAGGTATCATTGTATACGAAAAACGATTCTGAACGGAGATGAATTGTCAGTCTAGGATATATAATACTTAAATATTGTAATATATTCTACTTTGAAACTAATTCAAACATTTAAGTAAAAGTTTCAAGATCTTACGTTTAGTAATTTTTTAAAAATAACAAAAATCGAAAATTATTTATTAGTAAAAAGTTATTTTACACGTGTATTTTTAATTTCAAATTAAAATTAAAACTTTAAACACTCGTAAAATTTTTTAAATTGAACAATCCTCAAACTTTTTTATAATTATTCTAAGCTTAACTTATGGACAGCATAGTATTAAATTTTCAATTCTTAGCTTTTGATAGTAAAATATTTATAAATTTTTAACTACCAAATAGTGAAAAATATTCATGATTTTGACGAATTTTTGTCAATATTTGAACTTCAAATGCTAATAAAAAAAAATTGTGCCTATGTATTTTTATAATTTTTGAATGAGAGTTAGAACAAGTTATGTGGACCCTTCTATTAAATTTTCAAGTAATTTGTCCCAGCTAATTTTTTTTTATCAACATTTATAAAAAAAAAATTAAAAAAAATTGAAAATTTCAATTGTCTATAAATAGCTCAAAAAAAGTCAAAATGTTTTGAAAATAAAATCACGTAAAGGTAATGGCAATCTAAATAACAGGTAAAATTTTCAAGTATTTACGACTTATACTGTTTGAATAACAACAAATATCAAAAATCGTTTGAGGCTAAACCGTTATTTAACGCGGTATTGTAAAAATTTAAATTTCAAACACTCATAAAATTTTTTTGTCTGAATCCGGTTGAGTTTTTTTTACAGATAATTGAAGAAAAATGTATGGAGAACCTTGTATCAAATTTTCAAAACTTAGTTATAAAAGAAAAAAATTTTACGAATTTTCAACCACAAAATTACTTGCCAATTTTCGCAATTTTGACGTATTTCGTATAAATTCGAACTTTAAGCACTTATAAAAAAAAATTGTGACTAACGATTTCGGATTTTTTTTTATCACTTTAAGAACAACTTATAAGAAACCTTGTATTAAATTTTCAAGATTTTCTGGCCGGCCAAAAAATTTTTATCGTTATTTAAAAAAAAAATACTAAAAAAAATTAAAAATTTCAATTGTCTATAAATAACTCAAAAAAAGTCAAAATTCTTTGAAAATTTACCTATGTATGGAGAACGCTAATATAAACATTTGGTGAAAGTTTCAAGTATTTTCATCTATTAGTTTTTGAGTTATAGCAAAATAAAAAATTCGATTTTGTCGAAAACTGGTTTTGCGTAAAAATTCCCGTTTTTCTGTCATTTTTTTAGGGTTTTTCCCGACTCATTTAAAAAATATTGAAAATTTTTAACTTTTGACCCCCCAAAGTACCAACTAGATCCGATTTCCTTTTCAAAGAGGGGCTGAAGTCCAAAATCGAAGCATTTTTACTGCTCCAAATGTTGTCGTCAGACACAAAAAAAAAAAAATAAAAAAAAAAAAAAAAAAAAAAAAAAGCGGGTAAGTGAGTATCGCTCTGCTGTACATTAGGGGGTGGGATGGACCTCGGACTAGGGAAGGTTAAATTTGAATGCAATGATAGGTATCATTGTATACGAAAAACGATTCTGAACGGAGATGAATTGTCAGTCTAGGATATATAATACTTAAATATTGTAATATATTCTACTTTGAAACTAATTCAAACATTTAAGTAAAAGTTTCAAGATCTTACGTTTAGTAATTTTTTAAAAATAACAAAAATCGAAAATTATTTATTAGTAAAAAGTTATTTTACACGTGTATTTTTAATTTCAAATTAAAATTAAAACTTTAAACACTCGTAAAATTTTTTAAATTGAACAATCCTCAAACTTTTTTATAATTATTCTAAGCTTAACTTATGGACAGCATAGTATTAAATTTTCAATTCTTAGCTTTTGATAGTAAAATATTTATAAATTTTTAACTACCAAATAGTGAAAAATATTCATGATTTTGACGAATTTTTGTCAATATTTGAACTTCAAATGCTAATAAAAAAAAATTGTGCCTATGTATTTTTATAATTTTTGAATGAGAGTTAGAACAAGTTATGTGGACCCTTCTATTAAATTTTCAAGTAATTTGTCCCAGCTAATTTTTTTTTATCAACATTTATAAAAAAAAAATTAAAAAAAATTGAAAATTTCAATTGTCTATAAATAGCTCAAAAAAAGTCAAAATGTTTTGAAAATAAAATCACGTAAAGGTAATGGCAATCTAAATAACAGGTAAAATTTTCAAGTATTTACGACTTATACTGTTTGAATAACAACAAATATCAAAAATCGTTTGAGGCTAAACCGTTATTTAACGCGGTATTGTAAAAATTTAAATTTCAAACACTCATAAAATTTTTTTGTCTGAATCCGGTTGAGTTTTTTTTACAGATAATTGAAGAAAAATGTATGGAGAACCTTGTATCAAATTTTCAAAACTTAGTTATAAAAGAAAAAAATTTTACGAATTTTCAACCACAAAATTACTTGCCAATTTTCGCAATTTTGACGTATTTCGTATAAATTCGAACTTTAAGCACTTATAAAAAAAAATTGTGACTAACGATTTCGGATTTTTTTTTATCACTTTAAGAACAACTTATAAGAAACCTTGTATTAAATTTTCAAGATTTTCTGGCCGGCCAAAAAATTTTTATCGTTATTTAAAAAAAAAATACTAAAAAAAATTAAAAATTTCAATTGTCTATAAATAACTCAAAAAAAGTCAAAATTCTTTGAAAATTTACCTATGTATGGAGAACGCTAATATAAACATTTGGTGAAAGTTTCAAGTATTTTCATCTATTAGTTTTTGAGTTATAGCATAATAAAAAATTCGATTTTGTCGAAAACTGGTTTTGCGTAAAAAATCCCGTTTTTCCGTCATTTTTTTTATGTTTTTCCCGACTCATTTAAAAAATATTGAAAAATTTTAACTTTTGACCCCCCAAAGTACCAACTAGATTCGATTTCCTTTTCAAAGAGGGGCTGAAGTCCAAAATCGAAGCATTTTTACTGCTCCAAATGTTGTCGTCAGACACAAAAATAAAAAAAAAAAAAAAAAAAAAAAAAAAAAAAAAAAAAAAAATAAAAAAAAAAACACACATCATTGTAAAATCAATACATTCATCACTCCGTTCAGAATCTAAAAACACACATCATTGTAAAATCAATACATTCTTCACTCCGTTCAGAATCTAAAAAAAACATTATTTGTAATTTCCAATTACATTTTTTATTTAGTTCATCATACACTCAAAAAACTATATTTTTGTATTCTTATATTTGTTTTGTATTTCAAAGTATAATAGGAGTATATACACATGTCAATGTATGATATCAGAAAGATATAATCATAGTGAAATTATTATAAAACATTATTATTCGATTATAGCTTTACTGCATAATATAAATTTCGACAGAAAACTGAAAATTAAATAACTATTAGGAATGTGTTTTTACGTTATGATGATTATTCACAAATAATGTTATTGAAATATTTGAAACCACACCAAATCGTTTTTTTTTTAATTATTTCTGATGGTTATCATCATATATTGTGTTTAATGTTTATAATAAATACCATTATCAAATTTACACTTAGCAGTTATAGTTTATTGTGAAGTAAGAAATATTTCAGTTAATCAGATAAAGTGCTAAACAAATTAACAATATCAATTTAACTAAATTGTATTCATTTCTATACCTTTGTTATGATTATATTATAATATTGTTTACTGTTAAACAATGTTAAATGGGTTTTCAAAGTAAATCAAAATCTTTCAAATAAATGTTTCTTAAAAGCATTGAACAACATTTACATATATATTACAATATTAAAATAAAAAGAAACATTAGCTTTAACAATAAATATTTAACTATATTTTATATTAGATAATCTTTTGTAGTCATTAAATTTTAGATTATAAGAATATAATGATTATAACATAATTTTAATTTTAAGATTATTTACAATAAGCACAGCTAAGTTTTGAATAACTTAAAGAAAGTTTAAATATTAGTTTAGTGTATTATTATTATAAGTACTGGTATGTGGCGATAAGTTTAAATTGTTTAAACATGTCTATGATTTATATTATATACTTTTTAAATCAAATTTTGTTGTACTTATATTTCTGTTAAAAAATTAATCAAACGGTCGTTGATGGGCCATTATATATTTTATTATTTTTTTTTTTTTTTGTTACATTTTGCTAATTTAAAATTCATGGTATACAACCATGTATTTGAATTAATTTGGAGGTTTTCCTTTCATATCTACCGTAAACTCGTCAGGCTTTTTGGCTCTAAAAACGTTATCAAATACCGTTTTTATGCAATTGCATGGAATAATATCATGAGTAGTGTGATGCCTTTTAAAAGCTCTGAATCAGGTTATATTCCTCTTCTTTCGAACTTCATTGCACGTTGGATCAATATTTTTGACGCTTCTATTTTATATATTGGTTTAAAATATACTACCTATGTCCTATATAATAAACTAAATGTAATTAAATAATATAACAATTATATTAATATAAAGTTCTAATAATTGTTTTTAAGATAAACTATTATAATCATAACCAATATGATTTGAATAAATCTATTGTGGTATTATGTCTATTCATAAAATTACGATAAAACACACATTAAGCATCAAATTATTTACCATATAACTTTGTAATAGAATTATTCAAATAAAAAAATTTACTTTAAAATTAACGAATACACTTAAATGAAAATAATTGCCCACTACTTCAACTTTTAGTTTCATCAATACTATTTATATACCTTTTATTTATTTATTTTTTTTGTTCGTCTTATTAGTATATTTGAATTGACACTTGATCATTACAGTACTTAATTTTTGCTACTCAAGTTTTGTTTTTATTTAGTTGAAAATAAGAGTTTAATATCTGTTTTATTTTGTACAACACACCTCAATTTATTAAATTCACTATTTTGTTTTTCACGATATGCCAACTATTGCATATTCAATATATTATAGTCCACTTACAACTGCAGTTCTTTGTATAATTGTATTATAATAAATATTTAGTCAAGTATTTCATGTTAATATTAATTTTCTTTCAACTTATCTTTAAGCTTTTAAATTTTATCTTTTTAAATTTACTACTTAATATATGGTGAATTCTTTCTTCTTATATTTCGCTTCCTTTGAGTTAAATATACATCATTTAGAATTATATGTATATTGTATACATTCATAACATTTAATAATTATTATTTGTAAAATGATATATATATATTATATACACACATTTATGCAGTATAAGTATTAATCTAAACATTTATTTTATGCTACAGAATAATTCAAATTATTACACAAGTATGATGATTTTTTAATTGAATGTTACAATTTTAATATATAATATATTTATTTAAACTTTGAAATATTATAACAAATGTAATAATATATTTCATGCTTTTTACAAGAATCAGTTTGTTCAGTCTATTTAATGAATTTTATATTATTGACTTTAAATTTTATGTTTTTAATAAGAATCTTGTATAGTACCTAAATATTTCTATCAACTTATCACTATATTATATTTAAGTAGAATAAGTTTATATTTGATTTAACATTTTTAATTTTTTTTTTCACGAACCCAATTTATTTTTAATGAATACTTAACATGGTTATAAATAACAATATATTTAAAAAATCTCATCTTGGTATAATCAATAGTGTAAAATGAATGATAAGATTATAGACTACAGCTAGTACTTATAAGTACAACTAAGTCATTAATAATAATTTCCATACAATATATACGTATACGTTTAATCCTATTAAATTTTATGCAGTGGTGATAAAAAAACACTATTTAGATAAAATAGCAGCAGTGTCCAGAAGTCAATAGACAAACTTCAATATATCTATACTCTATAGATACTCAACAAAACACGCATTCGGGATGTATTCAATACGTCCAAAAGTCTTTGGTATTTTTGATATTTTTTCATCTAAAAAAAAAGTACATGACCCTCGTCAAATCTGACGGAAGACACATTTGAAAGTATTGAACAAATGGTAAATAAATCACGGTCAGTCCATTTGCGGATGACGTCGGATCGCGACGACGTAAAATCTGCGTCTTTGCGTTTATAATATAATATTAATTTTATGGGAGAGTCTATTATAACCGTTGTCGACGCTGTACGGCGTGTAAATCACGCTGTAGAGGCGTGTCGTCTTCCGGTCGAGAATGAGCATACCAAACGTATGGCCAACGCGTGCGGCGGCGAATAGGTAAATTATTTGTATTGTAAACAATATATTATATATATATAAATGTGTGTATTACAGGATATATCCCTCCATGTCATTTCTCGTAAGTATCCTTTTGCCTGATATATACATTTAAAGAATCTTCTTTGTCTGTCCCCTTCAGCTTAACGTTTAGAATATCATACATTTGTTTTGGTATACTTAAAAGAAATTGAGAATACTACATTTATGCAATTTCGAATTTTAAAATATTTCACGAATATGCCTTATACAATATTGCGACAATATTTAGGAATATATTGTAGCTGATATTTTTGATACGGTTATAGCTTAAAATTATTTTTAAAATTTTGATTTCAAAAAAAATATATTTAAAATTAACTGAACGTACAAATATATTATATACGCTCAGAGGTATTAAATTTAATATGTATTTCGCAATACGCATTACGATTCCATTCTGGTACTCAAAAAATAATGATTACGATTAGGCAATGCATAAAGTTATGTACCTACTAATGCACGTCGAAAATACACTAATATGTAAATACCTAACCTATACAAACGTAATACCGTCGAGTACTTATCGAAACTCAATGGATATAAGCAGTTTTTAACTGCAAATACTTAATAATGTCAATGTGTGTGAGTTTTTGTAATATCTATAAAAAATACTTCAAAAATATATAAATAATGCGTGTAAACACAATATTATGTACATTTTAAAATTTTTATACTTGGAATACACGTATATTATGAAATAAATTTAAGTACATAATATATAACACAACTATTATTATTATTATTATTATTATTATTATTTAATACGCATTTACTGAAAAATATATAAAATTATGCATGTTCCACACTAGAGTTTTAACCTATATCCGTTATATAAATATATAAATATATAGGTATATTGATTTATTATTTTAAATTTTATTGATTCTTGAAAAAAGTGTACATTTCTAAACTAAAATGTCCATTTGTAAATTGTTTTTAAAAATGTCATACAAATAAAACTATAGTATTAACAATAAAACTATATGATATAGGTAATATCACCATTAAAATTTAAATATCGTCGTTTATTTTAAACGAACATGATTTCAACGTATTGGCACGTATTTAGGTGCAATCTTGCTAATACGTATCTTATTAATAACGACGTGCACCTAACCGAGAATATAAAATAGAGAACGGTCGCCTGAGGCCAGCGCATTTGAATATACAATAAATTAATATTATCATATTGAACAGAATATTATACGAATCGTCACTAGCTCACGCTCGGCACAACGAAGATAATCGGCGTAATCATGATATTGTTGTTAGAGCACAGACACGTGTAAAACTAAGTACTACAGTGCAATTACAATGCAGACTGGACCGAATGATGGGTTAAACGCTCGACGTCCGTAGTTTAAGCCGATTCCACCGTGGCCCATGAATCGGTCGTATCGCGTGTAATAGTAATCGCGTCGATCCCGAAA
The DNA here is from genome assembly GCA_020882235.1 of Schizaphis graminum. NCBI lineage: Eukaryota > Metazoa > Arthropoda > Insecta > Hemiptera > Aphididae > Schizaphis > Schizaphis graminum. The sequence goes on from CM037031.1 coordinate 16,134,341, forward strand.
CACGGCGGACCGATTTTCTCTTGTACTCACTCGCCCACACAGGTATTTACCCGGAAACTGACCATCACCCCGTCCCATGATGTCAACGCGATTGGTGTGTTTGGCATGTATCCTCCTATACAGTGTTTAATATATACACTGTTGTTGTTGCTCACCTCCATTTCTTTTTTTTTTTTATAATTTGATACCTAATTGATTTATTCAAATTCTGATTTTAGGAATTTTAAAGTATACACAAAGACTTGTTTTCAAAATGTTGATTATTTTCATAACAATTTGATGTTTCTAATTCAACATTTAAACGAGCAATTGTTTTGAAATTACCAATACAGTCAAACCTCTATTTAAAAAACTTATATTTAACGAAATATTTTATGGAGTCGTGAAATTTTCATTTGAAAACGTTTTTATCTATCGGAAAAAAATTCTTTTTAATGAATTATATTACTTATTAATTATTTACATTATTTTACAAATATAAAAACTATTATTATTTATAAAATACACACTTATCGAGAATACAGATCGAATTTTATCATACTTTGTTAAATTTCAATATATTATAAAACCTATTATAGTAGTAGGTACAACAAAATATCAAAAAATTCTTCAAGAAAGAATAAAAATATATTATTTTATAAGTGTATAAGTAAGTATATGCTATAATTTTACATTTTTTTTCACTGTAATTAATTTAATTTTAAAAAAATATTAATTAATACCTACTTATTATACATAAATATTATATACATACTATTAAATGCATACATACATATTTCTATACATTTAGTGTAGCAAAAATACATTTTTAAGTAAAAAAAAATATTATTTCTTTTAAACGAAATGTATATGTAATGAATTGTTGTCAAAAAACCATAAAGTTTGTTAAACAGAGGCTTGACTGTAATATGTTTATATTAACAATATTAGTTAAAAATTATAAAATATATGTTATATAGAATCTAGTATTTATTGTACTTAAACGATCAAACTATTTCAATAAACTATAAAAATATTGATAAATGAAAAAATGTGACAATATTTTTTAACTATATTATCCTTATTCCTTATTATATAAAGCTAAATAATTAAAAAAAAAATCTTATATGAATTTTTATTTTAACACGTCATTTTCAAAAAAAAAATATCCGTAAAATAATTAATTGAATATAAGAGAGGCTGTTATTCGAAAAATAAAAGTTTGTATCTTCGCAGAATACGCCTTAAGTAACTAGACATTTTTTGAAAATACTGTCTTTCAATAAATTTGAAAATTCCGAAAATCAGATCATGAATAATTACATTATTGAAGAATAAAACGGGAATGAATATGTTTAGTGAATCACCCTGTATATATACGGTCATCGCGTCGAATCCCGCCCGCCATCACATCCATACTACACAACGTCGTTCGACCATCATCCACCCAAGTGTGACGGCTTAATGGAAAATAAAGCATAGAACAAATGATTTCAAATTAAAAAAAAAAAAATCGGATTTATTACAAACCATGTACTGTGAGGCTAGGAAAAAAAAATCGCGAGCGACAAAAATAATATAATAAACGCCGTCGTCAACGGGGTGTGGCGTAAAATCTGACGTACATAAATCACAGTTGCTGTGAAAAAAAAAAGATTCGAAGCGAAAACGATCGGATCGAAAATGGACGCGTGCAAAATTTATACGATTTGGTAAAAGTTTGTGTTTTATGAGTGGTTTGTTTGTGTGCCTGTGTGTGTGTGTATTTAGCAGATATTTTTATATTATCGATACGATACAAATAATAATACGTATTTAATATATATTTTTATGTTCAATCTTTACTTTGTTATATAATTATATTGTTACATAGCGTTTAGAAAATACGGTCTAGATGAAATACAATTTCGTTTAGAAAACTGTAAACATCGTATCATACAATTATTTTTCTACCTTTAATCTTACAACTAAAACTGATATTGTTAAATTTGTCGATATTGTCAATAATTTTTCAGATTTCGTCTAATTTAAATCTTAATGAGCAGCTATTTCCCAAGACTTATTGAACGTGGTTATACGTATGGAATTGTATAAATATAACGTTTATAAGATTTATCGAATAATATAGGGTAACCTAGTTTATTTTAATAATCCAATATACTTTACAATGGTTATTACATTAATGTTATATTTACTCGAGTTATTTTTTTGTTCAGCACAAAATAATTATTGATAGACAATGATATAAAAAATAAAAAATTAAGAATTTTATTATTGATATTCAATGTTATAAAAATTGTTTTCAGTGTCATTATTGTCGTAATTATCGAAACAAATCAATATTATCCAATAGTTATAGTGTAAAGAGTATTGTTTTTAAAAAAAAAAAAAAATAATAGTATAGAATTTTGAAGAAGAAGACAATTTAGCATTTTTTTTTTAAATTCTTTAGATTTTATGGTGAACACTTTGCACAGATGTTGTCAGTGTCTTTGAGTGTAAGTGTTATTTGCTAATATAATAAAGGTTGTAATACTGAGGAATAACAGGGATCGTAGGCGATATACCGTTAGCCGTTTATCGACGTTTAGAGAGACACTTCGAGCCCGAAATATTAGAATCGTATCACCCTCACCCTCCTACTGCCATTACCATCGTCCGAACTGTTGTTTTTTATCGTCCCGAATAAACGTCATTGGACTGTTCTTACACGTTTCGACCAAACGAACCATTTGTTTAGTTTATATTACTTTCTTACTGTTCCCCGTCATAGACTGTCTGTGTGTACATGAACGTTATATTTACTATAGTGATCTGCAGTCCAAATATAAGAAATAAACGGCTTGCGATCCGCAGTAATCCCACTATGGAGGTGCAGTAACCGAAAGGGTAAAGAAAAACATGTGTAATATCGCAAGGACATAAATAGTGTAATATTCGGTCTACGAAAATGGCGTTGAAAACGCGGCATTAGGTCCAAGTTTCTAATACTATGCATTTTTAAAATAGATAGTGTTTTTTTTTTTTATTTTAGTTGCAAAGTTTATATAAAACAAAATTTTACGTATTTTAGGAAGACTGACTTATTTAAATTGTTATATATATATATATATATAAGCTTGAGTTTTTTAGATGAACAAACTACATCATGGACCATTTCAATCACTATTAGTCGCTACAGGGGACTTTATATCAAATAAAATGTAGACACCCGACGAGGAATTTTGGTTTATAGAAACGACACTAGAACAATAATTGATCGGTTGCAACTAATCGTCAACACGGCAAAGTATAGACACGTTGTGATGAGAGATTTCTAAATACAAGGGATGAGTGTGTGTTTAGATTTTTATTGCACGATATGGTTTTATGAAACTATAACCAAATACGACTCTACTACAATAGTGAAGAAGTCATGCTGATGTAAAATATAACTTAAAGATAAAAATTCCAGTTGCATTATAATTAATAAAATAAAGTACCCGAACATGAAGACGTATAGATAAGCAACCATATTTGATAGGAGACTTCTAAATTTCCATCGGTGGTTCAACGTTCAAATATTTTTATTTATATTTTATTATTATTAATTATTATAAAGATAAAATTACATTTACGTTTAATACATTTCATCATAAAATTGTGTTTTTATGATCAAAATAATCTTGTTAAGTACATTTTAGCTCAAATTTCCTCTTCCTAAGTATTTTTTGATTAATTGTATTTTCGTACCACCAATTATTTTTAATTATTTTTTTAATTATTCAATTAAATATTAACAGATTTTACAAAATATTTAACACACTAGTACCATAATATGTTTAAATATTTTATTAGAAGCTACAATTACATTTTTTTTTAATCAAAACTTATAATAAAAAAATGTATATTTTTTTTATTGGATAACTTAAAATAATATATGTTTAAAATACAATAAGAACTTAGGGTAATGCATATAATATTAATAAGTAACATATAGAAAAAAACGCACACGATAAGGGACGCTATTCATTGATAGGACACTTCAACACAGAATTTGTCAAAAATTCTATATGAAATTTGTATGACAATTAAAGAGGTTATGGTATCACCGCTTTCTCAGATGATCTGGAGGGTTATAAGAAAGAATGTGACAGAAATAAGAGATGAAATAATAGACTATTAGAATTGAGTTAGGATCCATAATAGATTGAGGGTAGTTGGTAAACTGCACCAATTTTTAAGAGTTTATATATTTAGAGTCACTAGGTTAAGAAAACAATTAATAAATTAAAAAAAAATAATAGTTTGTTTACAATAAATTAGATTTAATAGCTTTCATAAAGTAAATTGTGTTATACTTTATGTATATAATATTATACGATAATATTACTCGTATATCACGAATATACCAAAGTAGAATATATTATAGCGCAAGAAAATGTTTCAATAATTAATATAAACACACATTTATTTCATTGTATATTTTACTTTCAATTAATATATAATAATAAAATAATCTATAATGAGTTGCAAATTAATTATTGTCCAAATAGATTTTAATCTAATTTAAAATCCATACGAGTACTGGGTCTCACTAAGAGGACTCCTGTGGTGGACCACACGATTATATTCTGATTTCTGACCAAACATATGTATAAATTCATATTTATTGCATTACATTATACTTCTTTTTACTTCTAATCAATTTTTTTTTATTTATTTTTTTTACTTATCATTTATAGACCCTAGCGCTACATGTACAATATAAAAAAAAAAAAATTTATTTTTTAATAGAAAAAATAAAAAAATAAAATTTGTAAATTTAATTAAAAGAAAAATTCTGATGGTAAAAATATTTATCTAAATCAATTAGCTTATTTTTTAGAATTTTTTAAAATATCACTATTTTTTTGCATAAATTAATTTGGAGCGTTATAACTTCTTTCAAAATATTATTTTTGGAAATTTCCTGAAATGAGTTTTTTTCTTAAATTAGTTATTAATTATATAATTTTCACAATTGTTGTTGTAAGTTTAATTAGCATAATTTTTTTTTTTTTTTAGTCGGTTCTATCTGATACACCCTGTATATAATATATTATACATTATAGTAATTGGAATTATAATTGTTATTATTGGTGTTTTTCTCTAGTCTAGTCAAAGTTTATGGGTTTATTTTTCAAGTACAATACATTTTGTTTTAAATGTTTCCGCTGTTTTCTTTGGTTCTCGCATTATGTATGATATTTTTCAATATAGCATAAACTGTTACAAGCATTGTAATTAATTATAATGACAAGTTGACCTACTTACCAAACTCCTTAATACGTTTCTGGATATGGTTCTTTTTAAAGAAAATTTTTTTAAAATAAACCGAATAACTAATTAATGTTAATAATTTAATAGTAAAAAAATTTTTTTTTCTAAATGTAATATGATGTATTATTCTATTAAGGATGTTTCAGATAATATTATTAACTAATTTACAACTGTAGAAAAGCAAGAAAAGTCCAACTAACACAAAGTAAATATATTTTCGACATTTCACCACAACATTTTACCGTATAATATGAACGGATAGTTGCACTTATTGGGGCTCTTAATTTTGGTAATTTAAACATTCCACCCTTACAAATTATCCATTAAACTAAGTCGGTCGAAGCTCTCCGAAGTACCATCATATTGTATAAGAGGGAACGGAAAATGTGACGTGAGACTACGATTGCGGCTCGAATTCATCTTGTGGCGCCAGCTTAAAAGTTTTTCCCGATACTCTAATGTGGAAAATTCCAAAGCAAATAGTAACCAAACGCACAATTAAAGGAAAAAAACTACCATCCTGCAAAATTCATCACGGTATTTGTTAATGTGCGATAGAAAACAATGAAGTGAACAAAAAAAACCCCGTAAGAATTCGAATGAAAACAAAAAGGACCGACACAGCGAGGCCACAGACAATAAATCTCAACAGGAATTTTACGGTCGGTCAGATTGGATCGACCCTTCTCGGGCTCTGCTTACGAATTCATATCACACCGCCTTGGCCTGAGAAAGGCTAAAACCTTTATGTCTTTATAGGAGTTTATTTCGTGAAAGTCGGTCTCCACCGACGAGCGGAACGTTATAAACGACCCGATAAAAGCCCTCACTAGAGCTGGAAAAAAAAATTAATTATTATTAGCTGTGTATTGGTATGCCGTACGCGCTTTTTAACAACTGTTCCTTTAGTTGCCTGAGCACGACTAACGTTGCAATTCAGAATAGATCATATATCACTGATTTAAAAATGAACAAAGAACTAAGAAACTATTCAAAATTAAGCTTATTAACCTTAATTTCTTTTACTTATAATCGATATTTTTTTGTGTCATACGTATTGTGGCTTTAAATGGTCTGCAATAAAATAACAAAAACCACATTAACTTGATCAGATATATTCCTGTTATATATTATGTCAGGTAAAAAACTACTACTCCAAATAAGCTAAAAGTGTTTATATTTACAGTTAGCTAATATCAAGAAATAAAAAATAAATAGATTCTAGGATTTAAATTTTTTAGAAATATAAAATTTAAATGATGGTAAATAAAATTACTCGTCTGAGAAATAAATACACTTTAATGGTATTCATACAGAAGAAATATAAGTAGATTTAATATTAATTAAGGTAAAATTATATTTTAATGGCTTCAAAATAATTGAATTAGACTAGTGATATTTGTAATTAATAATTACTAATTTAAATCACAATCTCATATTTTAGAAATCATTGATAAATTGAATAAAAATTGATAAATTTAATGTAAATATACATTTTTATTTTGTTTGTCAGTAATTATAGTTTTTGATTAAATAAAAAAAATAATAACTGACATAATTATATATTTTAACTTTAGATACAACTGATACATCATAATCCGTTTCTATTTAAAAACGTTAAAAAAAATATATTGTTTTACATTTTAATGTCTATAGCTCAAAATATTATAATGTGTTGCTATGGTGAGTGAGAATACGTAGAAGACAAAAATAATCTCACACAAAACAAACTTTTTTAAATAAAGTCAAGAGATTTGGCACAATTCCTTTTAACAACAAAGGCGTTTATAGTTTGTACGTGTATAATATATCTTTCTATTCCATGCACTAATAAATTGAATTTTTTTATGTACTATTTTGATATTCTAAAAAAATATAGTGTGCCTTTTATCCACAATACAAAGTATGAATAGATATTATTTTATGTACTATAGAATTTTGTACCCAATTATTATTAAAATAAAAATCCAAAATATAATAAATAGTTTTAAAATTTAATTATAATTAAAATTACATCAGACCATAAAATATTAATTAAATTAAGTTTATGTTTTTTTTTAATATATAATATATATATATATAAATTCAAAAAAAAAAAATCATCAAATATGTATAATTTAGTATTTTAGTTAGTTAAATATTTTTAATATGTTAAAATATGCACAACATTAAAAACTATAAATGATTTTAATATGTTTGTACTAATAAAATACATATTCACTAGCTATACATTATAATATATATATACATTCATCATACGTTTAAAGTTGATATTTAAATAGGTATGTTTGAATAATTTGTCATTGTAAAATTTATAATAAAAATAAATATCGAATTTATCAGTTTATCATTATTTTTGTACTCTCAGAACATTGAGGTGAAAACTGGATGTTGTGAAAGGATTAAAATAATAATATGTTACTATAAACGATTTTAATTGATCGAAGCACTAAATTTAAACCTTATTATTATAAGCTTTATGAACAGTTTTTAGTAGGTTTAAGTGCAAAATTCATTTTTGGATACTTACTTTCTGGAATTGCGGAGGATGACATCAAGAAACCAACACAAGCGGCCCCGGTGCCATGACCCATTAATGTTACATTTTTTGGGTCACCACCGAATTCAGCTATATTCTCTTGTATCCAGTGCAGAGCTGCTATTTGGTCCATGAGACCGTAGTTGGATGGTGACTTGAGGTGCTGATTGGAATTGAGATTTAAAAATCCTAAAAAAAAAAATAAAATTTCATATGAATAATATAAAATAATAATAAAAAGAGATAAACGGCAATGCAACATTGATTTACAGCAAGTAGACATGAGCTTAAATCCGGGAGCCATTTGTTCATGATGTACACTTAAAGATCCATAGAGAGGGCTAGTACGGGTTGAGGGGGGGAGGCGAAAGTCTTTTTGTTGATACGGTCGAGGAAGAGAGAGAGAAACCAGTAGGAAAGAGGTTTGTTCCACATTGAGCTCCATTTTCTACTCTCCCAGACCCGTTAAAGTGTAGTATTAACGGGCGGATGTGACTTTAAGACAGAAAGAAGCGCTACACATAATCCATGACAATAAATACTTCTGGGAATTCGGCTCAGTAGATGGTTACCAGATGATATCGATGAATGACGACGGCGACAATTGACGAGTAAGATATTTTTAGCAAATTGTTCTTGTTTGTTTTTTCTATAGTTTACTGTTATTTATATTATAAGAACTTAAAATAGTAGAAAGTATTCCTGCATAAATTTGCTGATTTAATGGACTTATCATTACGGCTAAATAATTATTTGAATTTAAACAAACGTGTGTTTTACAAATGAATTAATAAGTTGGTTCAACTCAATTTTACACTGTTAAATTATAACCGAATGTTATAAAAATCACGTTAAAGTGTATATGATTTAACTATAATAACTAAGTGCATACATTTTAGAAAATAAAATATCAATAAGTATATTTGATTTAGAAAATAACATTAAGTTAAGACTAAAAACTATAAAAATATTTTTTTTTACTTAAATTACTTCAAGCGAGAATAATATTAATTTTTAATTGACATTTTATTTCGAATTAACTAAATACATATGTATTTTACAAATAGTTTGTGTTAAAATAAATTGATAAACAATGTGTGTTCTTAATAATTACAGTAGAGTCCCGCTAATCCGGACTAGATGGGACCGGACACTCTCCGGATTATCGAAAATCCGAAATAAACGAAATGACGTTTTTTTTTTAACTCACTTATTAATAAACACTATAAATAATAACACTGTAAATATACTGTCAAAAAACATCTCGTGTATTTATACGAATTCAAATTTTATTGATTTATAATTTATATTTATATTAGGTAGGTACACATTATTATTTTTATGCCCGAATATATTATATATTATACATGAGTACATATTAAATACGAAACATAAATTGTCCGTATTATCCGGATGTCCGGATTAGCGGGACTCTACTGTATTATTCATAATATTATTATATTTAGCATCTTATACGATATCGTATAATCCTAATAGTTTTTAAATAAAATGTATTTGTTTTAGAACTTATTTGATGAATTAAGAAAATATTAACATATTACTGTCAAATTGTTTAAACATAATAAAGTATATTATAAGTATATTAAGTTAATGAGTTATGACATATATAACTATGTTCAATTAAGTAGATTTTTTAAAAAAAAACGTTATTTTTATTTGAACTTATTTGGATATATACTACGAATGTTACGAATTGTTAGAAATAATATAATAAATAATATTATAAAGCTATGCATTTAAAACAGTCAATCATTCGTGATATACCCACCAAAATCGTTCAGCATGACATGATTTTATAGTAATATGCATTGTATTATATTAAAGGTAGGTAATAAAATTCATCGTGTATTTCAAATGACATTAATTTATGTTAAATCAATGATAGTTGATTTAAACATGATATCAGCATATTTTGAGTTCTGTAATCTAATTTCGTTTTATTTGTGATGAATTTGGTAAGATTTTTGACAGTTGCTTCGTTAATAATTATATAATTTGACGAATATTATAATATAGTATAGTGCAGTATAAGTAACTATTCAATTTGAAGTTACATATTATGTATAATAAAATTACATATTGACAGTCAAAACTATGAAAAATAGGTTGATAGGTATGTAATTTTATCATGTCGTAGTGTGGCAACAAAATAAACAATATCACAATTAATGTGTTTAAAAAAGTAATGACAGATTATTTGAATTGATATTTTTTTGGACAAACTTTTGATAATTATTTGAATGTACATTTAGTGTGGTTTACTATTTTTACAATGAAACCATAATTAAACCGTATTTCTATAATTAATAGATAATAATATATTAATATTACGTAATAGCTATCTTGAATTCAAAAAATATTTTTTTATCCATGATTGCCATGCTTATTTATTGACATTGTCCTTTGGCTTATAAGAACTTTAAGGATATAAATTATCAAAAAAAGTTAATTTTTTTAATTGTACTAATTATTAATCAAATAAAATAAATGTTTAATAATACTTAATGATAATAAACTAACACTTTCTGAAATATCAACAATTAATATATTCAGTATCATATTATTATGATTATGTTAAAATATATTTTATAATTAATAATAAAAAAATTGTATTAAACAATGTGTATCAATTTTAACTCAATGTTAACGAAAACTTTGTTTATTTTAGTTTTCATAATTTTAAGCAATGACAAAGTGCCATGTTTAAATTTACAAAAACTTCGTCCAATGTCAATTTCATTTAAAATTTAGATTTTTAAAACACTTAATATTTAGCAAAATATTTATAAAAAAATTTTCAATTTATTCTATGGTTTTTTAAGCGAACCGAAATAATAGAATAATAATGACATAAAATGAGGGTTTTATTTCAGAATATATTTTGTTTGAAGGTTTTTTTTTAGAAACGGACATAAGATAAAATGTGTATTATCATAAATTACAATTGTGGCCATAAATCCTAATAAATATTGACGTACAAAAATTATTTGACGTATTTTAAACGCAGTATAAGATAAAAAAAAATATTTAGGAATTCAAAAAGGTATTCTAAATAATAGTCAAAAATTGTAATGAAAGTATCAAAAAGTTGTTATACATATTTCAATATAATATTTGAACTAAGTAGGTATAATAGGTATATTAAATCGATGTAATCAAAATGAAATCTAATTTTTGTGACGATAACGTGAAGATTTGGATATAAATATTATTTTTAGCACTCTTATGCTGGCCGTGTTCTTTTATCAAACATAATATAAAATTACCCAAAGTTATGTTTTATAATATGATGCAAATGAAATGAATAAAAATAGTAAACATAAAATATGATAATGCATCAAGTGGACAAACAATACAAAATTAGTGTTTGCTGATATTACACAGTAGTCACGTGGAATATGATGCTGGAGATACGCAAGAGTAGGTATACATTACAAACCTACGCCATGAATCAAATTCAATTATAGATATAGGTAGGTATTGTAGTGTAAAATTAATGGAAGTCACTTCAGCTCTGTGTATATTCGTAAAGGACTAGAGATTTGCTGAGAGTTTCGCAGATAAACCGAACTGGACGTCCAGTTAAAGAAAACCGCGTGATGTAATACAATATCAATAAAAATAATATTGCAATTGCAACGTTCCCTGCGTTTGTTGAAAACTAATTGAATAAAGGATCAGATATTCTATCGGCCTTCAGTTATAACACGACTACCTACTAAAATAGGTATGATTTCTTGTCCACTCAACACAATGTTACCAAGTGAATTTTCTAAAGCAGTGTTACGAAATCTAATTTGGTTCATTAAACCTTCATTATCCATCGATCGCAATAGAATATGAATTTAATTAATGACATAATTTACATAGAAATTAACACGGTTAAATTGTAGACTATTAAAGTGATTTATTTCTAAGCTATGTGATTAATTTATAAACAACACGGTTGTATCACTATATAATCACTCGTAAGTTTTAAAAAAAGATGAAGTCTAACAGTACATATTAAAAAATCGGTAGCTCTAACGTCGATTACGGACAAATTAGTATATTTAATAATATAATACGTTGTTATTAATTCTGCTCATTAATATGTTTTTATTAATTTGTTTATTTCAAAATTATAATTATTATATTTGAGTGTTAACCCAAATTAACTGTAGTCGACAAATCGGAAGGAAAATCGTACGCCAATAAAATCAATCGACAACACGAATGCAATTAATTTTAATATGATAAGTGACAACGAACGATGTTGAAATGTCGTTTTGATTATGGACTATATAGTATAATAATATGTTATTACCATAGCATAATATATAATTACATGGCCGTGGAATTTTAAAATTATAGGTGTTAATAATAAAATATAATTCATTCGTATTTTTGAACACACAATTTTTTCTAAAGATACATTGCTTAATTTTTCAGCGAGAGTCTCATGTTATAAATATATTATAATAATATTATTCATCGAATAATACGCATGTAAGTTTTGTATAGAAATTTTTTACTTTATCAACCATACAACAAAACAACTGCGTATATAAATGTTTCAGTAGAAATGGAGTGGACAGCAAAGAAATATCTGGGAAGCGTTAAGAACAAAAATACTTTGTAATCATAAATCTTTATTTTCTCAGACTAAAGTCTGCTATGAAAAAAAGTGGGAGTATAAACAAGACCATGATGACTGAGTTATAATACGTTTAAAAAAAAATTAAAAAATTAATATTTTTAATTAGTTTAACTTTTCAATTTACGACCGTTTCTTGCAGCAATTTAAAAAGTTATTAATTCAGTAAAATATTTCGAACACAATAATTTATTTCTATAACTAATAATATGTAATTGTAATTTTAAATGTTTTTTTTTTTTTTTTTTTAATAAGATTGTAAGCTGAACAAAATTATAAGATTATGCCGAATAGACTCGTTGATGTTTTTATATTTTTTAAGGTTTGTGCATCCCATTATTGATAGATTGTAATTTTTATTCAGAATTTTACCGTCAAAGAATCTAGAAGTTGTCACTGGACACAGAAATTGTCAACAAAATACTGCAATAATAAATAGAAAGATAAAATAATCACTAATAGATAATACCATAAATTAAGATTATTCTATATTCTGAGAGCGTTATCTCACTAAAATGAGTATTTTCTATTTTCTTTGTAATCCACACGCAATATAGAAAATTATTATCAGCTGAACCATTCTCGTCTTGTTAATATTAATATAAGATTTATTTGACCTATTTTTAGTCTAAACTATCTATGTTAATATTTAGCTCATTTACGATATTTAAAATTTTGCTTTGATTCAATGAACATTTTTTAATTGAAATATTCAATTTACTTGTATCCTGTGTGAAATATTGTAAGAAAATCAACGTACGAATAAAGACAATATTGTTATATTTTAATTTAAGAAGAAGTCTATAAACTGTAATATCAAAGCTACTATAATGCATAAGACTAATTTTGCTGAAACCACATTTGCTGATTTGCTGTGGTTATTCTTGTGAGGTGTACAAAACAAAAAAAAAAGTTTTCATTTTTAAAAATGTATGTTATAAATTAAATTAGAAAAAGTTGCATGCGATAACATTGTAAACAATTATTTTAATTGTTTTAAACATTGTGAAAGGAGCCCACCCTCCTGGCCACCAAAATCTTAGATATTTGAGTACACTCGTTCATGAACCTTTATCATTTTTGCAACCTTTTTTTCTATAGATATATACATACAATTTAAATACATTTTATAAAGTTAAAAAGTTCATACTTATCATTTGTAATTTAATAACAACTTTACTATTAAAATATAAATAATATTAACAGGAAAAATACTGAAAGAAATTCGTTTGTCACAATATGTATAGTTTTCAGTAGAACAGCCGAAAATATTAATTCGTTGATAATAATAATATTATACGAGTATTCGGGTATTTAATAAAATAATTCATTTTCTACTAAATATTATGTATATAAAATGATGTATAATATATATTATATCCTATATGATTATTGCACAAAAAAATGATGTAATTATTGGAGTATTCTTTTTTTTTTAATATGTTTCTTTTTAACTAGTACCTAAAAGATAATATTATTATTATTTTATTTTTTTTAGCTGTAAAACATGATAATTATATCATACTATATATTGATAAATACGCTTTTGAAGCCTAAAAATAAATGTTGAAAATTTCTAAGCGTATTTACTAGCAATAAAAACACTGCCCACTTCCTTTTGACTTTACAAGTATGTATAATAGAGCTCAAGACTTGAATGAAGTAGTGGAATAGGCATATTACCAATTACTGTAGAAAAATCATATAAAGGAACATAATAGATAAATAATAACAACAAACAAAGAATATGATATGATAACGAAAAACATTTTATACTTAACTTTTGGTCAGTATTTATCAATTAAAGAGAGTGCTGATATTATTGTAGAAAATACACAATCAATGATTATAATTTATAATATTATGTTACAACAATATATATTTAAAGACACTTGAATGATCAAAAAAAAAGTAAACACGAACTACGATAAAAAGTTTTATGGAAAAACTATGTTTTATATACGACATACTGCGTGGGTTCATGTTAAAAACAAAACAAAACAAGCTATCCGGTTCAGTAACTCGATTTATAGACTATTGGCATCTGGATGGTGGCGAATTACGATTATTATTATTTTTATTATAGTTTAATGTTGCACTTTTTAAGCTGAAATTGGTATAAATATAAAATAACCCGTGGTAATTTTATGGTATAATGCTGACATGCTTATGTTAGAGTAACAATATTTTACACTGAAGTTTTCGTGATTTTTTCAAATCTGTTATATATAGGTTATATATATATATATATATATATATATATATATATTATATACACATGTGACATATTTTTATTGGATTCTTTTACTGGTCTAAACATTTCATAAAAGAACCGGCCTAGTACTCTATAGCTGATTGTTATAGACTATTATTTTAGCATTATTAATCTTATTAGAACTATTGAGGTGTTTGTAGACTACAATAATTAGGTATAATTCTATTACGTATTACTTGGTTTATGATTGATTTTATAACCTAAGACTAAGCAGATAGTAGCAGAATATATAGGAAGGTATAAACATTTAATCGAATATACGAGTACACATGTGATTTTTGATGAAAACCTATTTTTAAATCAACAAACATCCGAACCTTTCTTAAAATGCTTATAATAATAAACGTATTTTTGTATTATTGTACGCAAGCGTTCAATTTTTGTGTTTTGTAGTGCGACACTTAACAGGAATTCATATAAGGACGATAATTGTGTTAATACTATAATAATGACCAAAATCGTTCCATTATAATTATTGTACGTTATCAAATTAGTTTTCGGTAATTTGTCGTCGCGGTAAAGTTTTCAAAAATCGTTATCCCCGGAGAAATGAAACGAACACGAGGGTAACAGACATATAAGGTATTGCAAATCATTTTCTTTTACGCATCCGAAGCGAAATGAAAACGAGCTTCTTTTTCACCTAAACAGTGTATTCTCTGGAGGGACACGAAAACGCGCTTTTCAGAGATAGGATTTCACAGGGAGTATATATGTATATATATATATATATATACACACACACAATGACTGGGATTGGGTTCTATTAGAAAAAAAAGCAAGAAAAGAAAGTCGGAAAAAAGCAATTACTCGTAACAAGAAAACGGACGGCGTGAAGCTAAACGGATAAATCAATGGCAACCACCCAACAACTGTTTGGAGACGATTGTTGGACTATCATTCCTGTTGGATATTGACTCAACTACTATAAAATTATATATTATTAGTACCATTTCAATCGTTAAAAATCATAGGAACAAGAATCTAAGCGTTGCGATGATTTTTAGGATTGAAATAAAATAGTATAAGTGGCATACATAATAATATTTATATATTATATATATGACAAAAAATGGGAGACCGTCTTTGCTAAACATATTGTGGTTAACTGGTGCGCAACTACTTCCGTTTTTCCGTTTTTTTTTTTCATCTGTTTTACTTAGTTTTTTTTAAACGTATTGGATATATTTTTTTTAGTTTATACTAAGTTCTAACAAGATTCAATATCCGTGCAAAAATCATACTCAAAGTTGAATGTTCAAACATTTTTTTTTCTTGAAAATATGATAACGGACACAAAAAAACGTACATCATTGGAATAACAATAAGTCATAAGAGTTAAAGTTTAAAACTGTATGAATTTAATAACTAAAAAATAATATTATGCTAATTTTGATGATTTTATCGAAATTGCTAAAAATCAAACTTTAATCACAAATAAAAAAAAAAAAAAGATGACTTAATTATTAATATTTTTAAACTGTGATGATCATAACTTAAAAATAACATTATACTAAATTATCAAGCTTTTGATTTCTCAAAAATAAAAATTAAATTATACACGAATCAATTTTAACGATTTACATTTTATAATCATGAAATATAACTTTTTTGGATGTAAAAGAAAACGAACTTGTTGACTTCGCCAACAAAACCGTAATCATCCAGTATCATCATTCACGTCAATTACTTTGTTCAATGACATACAAATGTCAATAATAAACAATGGCTAAAAAGATAGTATTATAAATGGTCATCCTACTCCATTAAATTAAATCAAATTAAATTAAACATCGAAAGTTGGACACTTTTTATAGAAATATCTAGACAATTTGAAGTATCATAACAAGAATCAAAGTTTTACACACTAATATTTCTCTCAGCTTTCTAATGGCTAAGAAAAAACTTTACGCATCGTCTACAGTGTCCAAGGTACCCATCAAACACATACCAAATGACAAATATATCTCAACACTAGAATAAATTAATAAAATAAAATTCATTAAAAATCAATAACTTTACTAAAATACTACAAAATTATCCTCAGATAATTTCCAATATTATTCATTTCATCACTGCTGCCAAATTTCATACAAAAATATTAAAAACTCTTAATATAATTTATAAGTGTATAATATGGAAATTTATATCTATGCAATCTTCAAATATCCAATGACCTACACTGTCGATAATAATTTATTATTCAATGAATATTTTTTATTCAATTATTATTAAGTACTTAATTAACGTTTACAATTTCAATGTTCAAACTAAATTGGATTAGACATACAATTATAGCATAAAAAATAATGTTTGACGTGATTGTATAATGATTAAACTTAAATATGGTGTGTCTTATGTCATATTATAATATTATATATTGTATAATATTTATAATGAATATTTTATATAAGCAATAGAAATTAAAATATTTTAATTACGTATAACGCTTGTGGAAAAGAAATTTTTTTTCTTTCACACCCAAAAATGTATATTATATTATATTCTCAGTAAGAGATAGTAAATAATTGAAATAAGAATTTCGTTGGAAGCAATAAACGTTTTCAAATAAAAAATAAAAAAATTATATTACATACAAAAAAAAAATATTCCATATCTCGATTTTTACTGTTTTTTCATTGTCTGTATTACGATGAGTATAGTTTTTAAATAACTTTAGAATTTGTTTTGAGCTATATTATAATTAATTAGATAGATACTGTAAACTATTAGCTAGATACCTAGCTGTAATACAAAATTGAAATATTGATATTTCCTGTATATTAATATGTACGAAATCTGTGAATATTCATTCGTACTTATTATTATACCCCCTGTGCATATTTTATTATTGTTCTAATTTACTCAACATAGGGTATGCATTTATAAACCTAAATAATAATTAATTAGTTTGTGGCACAGACAAGTTATATTGTTTAATATGACCAAATCTATTAATTAATTAACTACTTGTAAATTATGTAGGTATTTCTGTTCTGAAAGTACATTATCTTCTCGTATAAATTTAATTTTGAAATTACTATTAGCTTATTGAGAAAATGTATTATAACATGATTATTCATCGTTTCTTATTGTAATCGTGTTGAAATATTGAATAGATGATAATTATAGATATCTATGTTTCACCTAAAACATATTGTATAAGTGTAGTAAAACTAAATTTATTTATTTTTGCTATTCGATCTTGAGCAATGACATAAACAATTAATATGGCGTATTATAAATGCGAATAAATAATTAGTTAAAGAAATATATTAATATTTTAAAAAGTTTAAATTACATGTAAACTCTTAATATACAAGAATGTGCAATGATATATTCAAATGCATATTATGATTTATATATAGTGTAATGTTTAAGAAAAATAATAGACGTTACAATGTATAAAAGTGATTAGTGTTTATATATTATTTTGTTCATATTTTGTAACTAATAATCATTTGATATAAATTATACAAGATATTGTATTGTTCCTATTAAATTAATATCCAATGAATTTTTTTTGTACCCCTGGTTTTTAATTTACTATTTGTGTGCTATCTCACGTCATGTAATACTATTAACTTATAGTTTATATTTTGTAACAGGTGAATGCCTTTAAAAAGGTCTTGCCCTGTATATATTATTAAAAAAAAAATAATGTAAGTAATTTATTATTTGTATTTATTTTATTTTATATTTAATAAAGAACAAGAAACTAAATCATCGTTATTTTAAAACAATATATAAATATATATATATATATATATATATTAATATTAATCTGTTATTACAATATATATATATATATATATCCATACATATTACATACATTTTTCTGTAATTACAGTATTAATTATAGTAACAATATTTATATAATTCTTTTAAAAAAATGAGAGTTGAATTATTTAAATAACATAACAGTCAATATATAACATTTTACACGAACCTACCTCATTATTTTTATTTTATACCAATTATTATCGAAAACATTTTAATATTCATAATTTATCAATTAGAAAGAAAATAATTGATCTACAATTTTTGTTTAAACTTCTAAATGAATTTATAACTTTTTCAAAACTGTTATTTTTTTTTTATTCCATTGCTTTCAATTTAGAACAAGATAATCAAATACATTATGTACTAATACACGCAAAAATTGAATTATACATAAGCTATTCTTATAAACAATATGATGCCCATTGAATATTATGTGCAAATTGTTTTTTTAGTTTTATTCTATTAACAATTAATTTTTATCTAAATAACTATTTTTAAAGCGTTTGTATTTGATACATTACATTTTTTATTCATTATTGCATGTAATTATTTATACTAAAAATAATTTTTCTCTATATTTCAAATTTTCTGTGTTCACAATTAATATATAAAGTTTTCCAGAAAATTATGATAATCCTAATAGAATTCCACAACCACACTTTAGAAAGCCAATAGAATTTATAAAATCTAGCCGGTAAAAATCGTCTTGATAATGATCTTATTAACATAATACAATAATTGAAAATATTTGATTATAAAAACGCTAAAAATATTATGCTTTTTTATTGTTTATAAATTTCAGTAAAATGTACAATAGTGTCGATTTGTTTATTGAAACACAAAAACTTTAAACAAGTATCATTTATTTCATAGTTTATTTTTATACCCTATAGATAATACATATAACACATAAAATATTTAACGTATCAACACAAATTTTATATTTTTGAGACTTTCTCTGCATTTTAGCTTTAAATATTATTTTCCGATTAATATTTTACAATGAAACATTGAAATATTATAAATAGAAAATATGTGTTTATAAATGTCTTATAGAAGCGGATTAGAATATAATGATACATCTGTGTACCTAACTATAATTATTAATAAGTCATAATTTGTATTTCAATATAATTTGTTGGAAAAAAAACTATAATGATACAGTACCCATTGAAATTAAA
Organism: Schizaphis graminum; assembly: GCA_020882235.1. Lineage (NCBI taxonomy): Eukaryota > Metazoa > Arthropoda > Insecta > Hemiptera > Aphididae > Schizaphis > Schizaphis graminum. The sequence continues at coordinate 16,154,056 of CM037031.1, forward strand.
TTATTTTTAAATGTTTTTCTGCACAATCTTTAATTAATTTTGTATGTCAAAGAAGATACTCTTACATTAACTTATTAATTTTGCTGTGCACCCAGCACCTCCTCTTTCTTGTAGCATTATTTATTTTTAATCAACCTTTTCGCGTTAAATTAAGCAGAATATATTACGCATAATGGGACTTACCTAGTGAGCGTCAAATATTTTAAGAATTCCCATTAATCAAGTAAAAGATTTAGAGAAACTCTATTATAATTATAATTTAATTCGAAATACGAAATAAAATAAAATTAAGATCATAAGTTTTGTGTTCATCCTTAACGAAAAATTATGGCACTAAAAATGTGTTTTATGCTTGAAATGTATATTATTAAAATAAATTAAAAATGTCTACTCGTTGAGGAATTATGTTTAATTAATTATATAATGTAAGTACATTAATATATTATGTTTATTTTATTTTATTATTTTATATGTTATAATTTAAAACAAAATAAATAAGAATACGTTATCTTACACGCATTATATTTTTTTTATCATTATATACAGATTAAACTACGTTAGACATGTCACTGCTTATATATTTATTTTTAGTAATAATAAAAATTGATATTGCCTATTTAAATGGTCGTAATGTTTATAAAATACAATATTCAAAATTATTTACATGGAAAAATTTGTAATTTATTGTGAACACATTTATCATTATACACTTCCATTTTACATTCAAAATAAATATGAATTTTTGTCATTATTTATAAAAGTAAAAATATAGATTTAAATTTATTTATTGTTATAAACTACGTGACGTATCATATAAATTAATTCTGTTTATTTAAATTACGACTAACAAATTATACGTTGATTGTATTATCATACTTTATAAATACTAAATAGTTATTTTTTTTATTTCTATAATTATAAATTTTACAATAATATTATGTACATTTCCCAAGTAGAAACAATGAGCAATTGAATAATTAAAAACAATTCATTATATATTATGGATATATTGAAAGGTTAAACGATTGAAAGAAACCATGGACTAACAATATACTCTATCAATATAAAATATAATTATTAAATTAAATTATATAATTATTATCATTATATTTTTTTTATGCATTATATACAATATTATACATTTTATTTCTATAATAATTACTCTTCGTAGTTGTATATATTATATTGTTATATATTTCGATTATTTTATTGTCAAAAATTTATACAATGATTTTTTAAAAGCATACTTACGGAGAAAATGTTACTAACCAATAACCATATTATACACTCTCGGTTCTTATAATAGTTTACATTGTTTTCCTACTCCCTAGGTGCCTATACTCAATGCGACCGTTCAATTGAAATTGGCCATTAAACTGCCAACCCTAGTGACTTATGACAATGCCTAGCAGTTAAGTCACTATTTTAAGGTATTAGAAGTAATAAAATATGATATCATTTAAAAAAAAATGATTTTATAATTTGTTTATTCAAAAATGTATTGTTTTTAATTACTAAATAACTAATATTAGTTATTAATAAGTTATACTATTCATATAAAATAAAGTTTTATTGGGTTTTTTTGGGATCAAGGATGGGTAAAAACGTTAAACTAAAAAAAAAAATTGATGAAATTAAATTCTAATTGAAGAAATGATCTTATATAAATGTTCAAGAAAATTGTTCTTATTCGTTTGTATTTGGTAAAATTAAAGATAGCCTCTATTGTTTTGATAGGATCTGTTTTTGACACAATTTGTAAAGGTTTAAAAGATATTCCATGATGCTGTATAAAGGTAAACATTATCTAGAAACATAAAAGGTAAATTATTTGGACCACAGCAACCGTAACTATAACTTATTGTTTTATGAAGCTTATAAGTAATTGATTTGTTATTTTGTTATGTATCTTAGGTGTATTTTCGTATTTCTTGTTATTTATTATTTTGAAAATGTTTATCTACATTTCAACTGTTTTTGTTATCTTGATTTCCTAATAAATTAATAATTTAAAAATCAACAATTATAATTTGTTCGTAAAATCTTAATACTTGTGTTTGTAATATTCTTTGTGTTCTTTATACCTAATTTAATTCCATGTAGTTGTGATGTTTTGGATATGATTTTTTGTTGACGTATATTCTTTTCGTCATTTTTTTTTTTAAATTTAATTCTATGATACATTATAATTGCATACATTATTTTAGATTCTGAACGGAGTGATGAATGTATTGATTTTACAATGATGTGTGTTTTTTTTTTTTTTTTTTTGTGTCTGACGACAACATTTGGAGCAGTAATAATGCTCTGATTTTTTACTTCAGCACCTCTTTGAATAGGAAATTGAATCTAGTTGGTACTTTGGGGGGGTCAAAATTAAAATTTTCAAATAGTTTTCAAAAAAATCGAGAAAAACAAAAAAAAAAATGACAGAAAAATGGCAATTTTACGAAAAACCACTTTTCGACAAAGTTTTTTGATTTTGCTGTAACTCAAAAACAAATCATTGTAAATACTTGAAATTTTCACCAAATGTTTATATTATGGTTATCACTTTACAATGATACTTATCATTGCATTCAAATTTAACCTACCATAGTCTGAGGTCCACTCCACCCCCAAATATACAGCAGAGCGATACCCACTTACCCGCTTTTTTAGCTTGCAATTCATATAAATTCGAATGATTCCAATAAACTTATCTTTCTGTTATTAATTTTAAATAATCTTTAAAACATCGACGCATTTTTTTTTTTATAGTAATTTTTATTTCAATTATAACAAAATTGAATATTTAAAATATATAGATTTTTTTTCTTTAACGAGTTAGGTTAGATATTTTATTGCAATTGAAACATTTTTTTGCATCACGTTTATTTTTAATTTCTATACACACTGATGTTTTCAAAATCTTTAGACTGATTTTAAACTATTTAAACTCTGACCCTATTCATGTTGCTCTAAGCTACGTCGGTATTTATTTATACGTTTACAACTGTAGTAATATAGTATTATATGTTATACAATTTTAATAATTATAAAATTTAGTACCGAAAAAAATGTCATCATCGTACCTTATTTATAATACGAAAATAAGTCACTAATATAATTTAAAACAACTATAAAAAATACATTATCCATAGAAATAGATGTAGACGTTGACGTTACGTCACTGTACCGTGTCTGTATAGCGTCTTTTTTAGTTTTTTTTCTTTAATTTTAATGTCAACTATATTAAAGTTTAATTTGTTTCACGTACTTCAGATCACTTCAAAAATGTACAAACTAATTATAATTTAAAGTAATTGTTTGTGAACATATCACACAGTCCGAGTGTCCTTTCGAAATATATATTATTTATTTGCACATAAAATATTAATCAATACCAGATTTTTGGCAGTGACATTTTCGACCGAATGGTAATTCTATAATGTCGATAAATATTGGGTTATAGCTGACGTTGTTGGACTAGAGTAAACATACGAGCTGGCGATTTAGTGTTATACACTAATTTAATTACCGGTAACGGGCACCTCGTGTTTCAGTTAAGGATGAAATATGGATGAGAACGTTTCAGATAACATAATTGTAGATTATGTTCACTAAACACGATGAATTAAATCACTGTGTGTGATGGACGAACGGAGCATGGACTCACATTTGGTTACCGGAAATTATACATAATTTGCTAGGTTTTAGTTAGTTGCACTGAATGTTATGGCGTTGGACTTATACATTCAACATTTAAACTCACCAAATTAGATAGAATAATATTCTAGGAAGCAGGAACATGTATTTATTTTGAATGGTTTTTACTATTCATATAGTTATTTTATTATACAATAAACTTTGGTGAGAATTTTCGTTGCATACGGACAAGGGACGTAAAGTTTTCCAGAATAAACTGAATTATAACCATCTACTTATTAATAACATGCATAAACTATTTATTTAGATTTGCGAGTCGACATTCATGAAAGCATAAACTCTTGAAATGTGGGGTGACTTTAAATGTTTATAATTTTAGTAAAGTTAAGGGAAAATCACGTTACATAAATCGAATAGATATATTTTTTTAAGTTTTTATTTTTGTTAAAACAAATAAACATTTCTATAGTGTCTTAAGTTTTATGAAGCAATGAAAACCTTTTATTTCAACTAAAGTTATTTATGTTAAATACTGTTTTGGAATTCATTATATTTGTATTATACGAAAAAAATATATTAAAAACAATTGAAATAATTTGATCTAGATATCAAATTCTATTTACATATTTTTTTTTAATTACAACTATAAATTATTTTTTTTTTAAATATGCTTTATATGTTGTACGATATTGTATTATTAATATATATATTTTTTTTAAACTGATAATTAAAAACATTTTACAAAAATGAACTCTAAAAAAAAAATCAAATAATTAATACATTTAATTTCAAAAAACATACAAATAGGGTTAAATGTAATAATTTGACAATGTATTTTTTTTTTTTATTATTATTATTAACAATGATATGAAAATTATATAAATACTCTTAACTAAGTATATCAAAATTTAGAAAATGTAAGAATACACTTTATTAAACATTGAATTATTTAAAATGTTCAATATTAAAGATTTCTTTGTTGTACAAAATAATAAACTTTATGAATCAGTTTTTTTCTCCTTAAAACACACACATACTTTGTGAAATCAAAGTCTTCATGAAAAGTTGTCGATTTCAAGAAATGTAAACGTTTTTTCATACTTTGTGAAATACAATAATGTGGAATTAATGCGTCATCCAAATGTTATACCATGTAAATATTTATTCAATATAGTCATTCACTATGATAAAATAAAATTATTACAAGGCATAATATTATTTACTTATTTTATTATTTATAATAAAATGCTTTATTTTTTATAATAAAAACATTTTTGAATTATATTCGCTTAAATATCAATTAAGTAATGCATTATATTATTCAATATTTTACTAATAATAGTCATCTTATTAAGGCTATATACAGAAATGTAAATAAATTAATATAATAAATAGGAGAAAAATAAGTTTGTTAGTCTGTAATATTACATAATAAGTACCTATAACAAATGAGCGCATACTTACAAGAACTCTTACATGAACATCTTAAAAAATCCTGATCATCTAAATCCTGATATAAATTGGAAAGTTTTATGTAAATACTTATTGATTATTAAATAATTAATTAATATCTCTACAATAACCACAGTATCTGTGTATAGTTTTGATATATAATATGAAGTCGTAATTCAAGTATATATCTTGTTTCTGTATAGATTTACATGAAACTGTTCAAGTTTTATCAGAAGGTTAGTGGTTTCTAAGTTGTTTGCGTATGAGTGTATAATATACCTACACTCAAGGATATGTTATGTTGTATATCCATCTAAACAATATGCTTGTTTTAAGGGTATATAACTAGTATGAAATGTAATATCCGTTATTATAACTATTTATTTTAAATAGCATATATTAAATAAATAAAAATCAAAACACATTATTTATAATTAATATATTTTTCTTTTTTGTTTATTTAATATTAATTAAAACTTAAATTGATACGAGTATATAAATGTATAAATCGTGTATTGTATTAAATATTTTATAATAAAATAATTTTATTAATTTTGTGTGAATTATAGTTTATTTTAGAAATTGAATGATTATGCTGTGAAAAAAATACACAATATAAAATTAGCGTAACGATTTCTTGAAAAAGTGGCCATTTTCTTGAAATATTTTCGTATTTCATGGAGTGTAAAAATACTTATCCATTTCATGACTACTCATAAGTCTGGTTCGTGTACACTTACTTGCACACACAAACTCGTACTCGGGGTTTGTTTGTGCTCTCCCACTCAATTTTTCAATCGAATCCAGTAGGTAACTCTCAAGTTAGATAGGTGTATACGCTTTCAGCGAAAACCGGAGAGCGACAAGTGGATTTATTAAAGAGTCTATTACCGTTCCAGAGCCGATTTATTTCCCAAAGAATAATTCCTTTTTACCTCTTCACTCTTTATAGTAAGTTACATAGAAGAAAGCTTACATTATACAATATACTAGTTTAAACAATGTTAAAATTACGAGAAACTTATCAATTACTTAACGGAGTTGACTATGCCTAATGAGTCGTCCCTTTCATCAGAAATTAATACTCATTATAATATTATAATATTATCTGTTTTGTGAATGCAACAATCGTTGAATTATTACTATACATTAGGTTAATATTAATATGTATTACAGTTATCAAACGTGTCGTGATGGGATGATAGAATTTTGTCCAAATTTTTGTATTTTAAATAATTAAAAAATATTGATAAATGATGCCTGAGCGTGTAATCAATATTTTCTATGCATCACAAATTAATAGCAATTTTATGTTAAAATAAATTGTCAATTTTGATTATAACTTAACAAAGGTAATGTTTATGAACGAAGATCCAGTAGCACGTGCTATCCATTTGAATGAACTATAGTCACTATCGGAATTGACTTAAAATACGAACTAAAATGTCCAAGTCCATTCAGTAAATACTACTTTGAACTACATTACTTTAACCGAATTGAATTTAAAAACTATGGAGCAGTCCACACGCCCATATAATTTAATGTATTAACAATGGTACACTGGAAAAATATATAAGCATCATAACATTAAAATAACCGATAATATATATTATGGGTTCTAAAAATGTGAGTCTAGACGCAAAATCCAAAACGATTATTGGGATGAAAATATACGTTCACACGATAAAATAAAAACAAATAAACAATAAAATTTTAAAAATTAATAAATAGCAACTCTGTGAATATTTATGATATGATATAGAGTACGACGGAAGTATTATTATTTTTTTTTTTTAATTACAAATATTGTATTTATGAAATATAATGGATACTCGTCATCTAAAATAATCTGTTGAATCGTAATAATTTATCATAGTAATTGAAAAAATATTATATATAATGTTTTATGAAAAGTCGCATGCGTAAAGTGAATATAAACTAATTTTCTTATCTTCGTATAATTTATTACCATCAAATATTTAAAATGTGAATCCAGCTTAAACGGATTTTCTAAAACTAGGAGGCGCCATATTACTGCCACCTCACATATAACGCTGTGTACTTATATAACTATACACGAAAACGTTTGCATAACACTGCAACCACAGTAATTCCGGAGCTTACTGAAATAGTTGACAGTAGTCTAGCTAAACTGGGTATAAAACTATCTACGGTTACTTTAAGTTCTTTTTAAAATTTTTCTCTGACCTCATGATTATTACAAATGAGAAGAAGCGTTTTAATTTTTCAAAAAACAGTCGTAAATTATTATACACACTTGTTATTACAATAATCATATTAGTATAAACGTTTTATCGCATTTCTGTAATAATATAATGTCCTCAGAGCACAACTCGGTTTGAAGGGTGTACATAACCGGCGTGTTAATTATTTTGCATAATATGAAAAAAAAGTTTAAATTTAAACAATAATTTTAGACCAATTATATCATTATCGTACAGAACACTGGCTGTCGAGTTAAAAGAGAAAAAAATCAAGCTCAAACAATTACACTTGGTTCTACAAAAAATAAAAAATAAATAATACCTAACAATTATTAATAATCGATCGTGTTTTATTTTTTCGTAGGTATACCGTTATAGGTAAGGCTTATATGCAATTTAAAAAATATATAATTTAAACAAATTGTATAAATTACAGTTATTTATTAATTGGAGGCACTATAAACATCTATTACAGCTGAATAGATTGTTATATATAGGTACTCCGATAAACCGACGAGATCTAGATTTATAACAGTAACTTTACTGTTGACCGACTGCGCACGATGTATTAGTGCGCGATATACCTAAACACGTCATGTTCTTCTTACAGTGCTTATACATGTCTACTAAGATATATACTTTGGCACGGAAAGTTAAAATAAACGCAGTGTTATAATGTTATACCTACTGTGGATATTTATACAGTTATCGGAGTACCGGCCATTCTCGATGCGTACCAAAGGCGTTCTTGTCGATAATGTTGTATAACCGAATTTCGTGGCGCGCTACGCCGAGAAAATGTTCTCAATTTCGTGGCAATCGATTTTGCAAAACCGAATTGAAAAAATAAACATCACCCCTGGAAGCAGGTACTTGTAATACTATTTCGGTATCAGGAGGATTTACCTAGTGAAAATCCAATAACAGTGTTTCCGGCTCGGAAACTAGATTATATTACGTTATGCTGTAGGCATATACGAGCTTCAACGGTGTTAACGATAAAAATAATAAATATAATGACAAAATATACTATCCGGGTTAATTATGGATTACGACTTACGACGGTTATAGTTATTATCGACTCAGTACCCGAATAAAAATGCCATAATCGATAATAATTAATACCACTGTTATTCATTATGCACAAGACTTGTGTTAATATATTACCGATTACACACTACTATATACCTTTATAATATCAATTTAATAAAGTATCTTGTTAGCGTGTGTTTTTGAGATCTCTTTTGAAACGCGATATTCATTTTAAAGACATCGCAACAAAAACATAAATGTGTACAATATACATAACTTTACGTAGTTAAATATAAATAAATACTTATAATTCAATACTATATTATATCCTATAATCTCGAATCCGTATTAAATTATGCTATATATTATATACTTGGTGTATCGTGTATCACATAGTCACGCAGTCTTTTGTTATTGCACGATATAAATAACATCAAAAATTGACACATCGCAATATTGTAATTTTGTATTTCGTAATTTATGATGATTTAAAAAAAAAATATTGGAATAAAGATTATTATTTTTTTTATTCTACAAAAAAAAACATTAATTTTTGTTTTAAAAATTTAACGATTTCCTCTCTACTACGTTTTGTGGTGATATGTTATTGAGTATGTCCTTATGATACGATATAAGACAAACAATACTCTCTTCTGTGAACTCGTAATAATAATTTCTCCACAACACTATTGTTTCATTTTGGACAATTAAATTAAACGTGAACGGCCATTAAACACGAGTCCGACAAAATAGACTGGTGGTAAATAATGCGAAATATTATATAAAATTAACGACTCACTATGCACTGTTTAGTGCTGTCGGTCCAGTCGGTGACGCCCATCGAGTGGACGTCGATGTACCGAGATTTTTATTTTCGTATACCATAACAATGATGAGTGGTTCACGACCATTCCAGTATTCGGTAGACCAAAATAAACAATCGTGAAGAACAGAATATTATACACGAGTCTATATATAAATATAATTGGGTCGACGAAGGTTTTATTCAACGGACACTTGTTTAGAATTATTGCGTTTACGATGTACGTCGTACACATATACCTTTTTTGCAATAAATATTTTAAATTTTCACTGAGAAAATTATGAATAGCGTACACACAGTATAAACCGATGTCAGCTTTCTTTATAACAACGGCTCAAGAACGATTCGCAATAATTTCACAAGGAAATTATTCATCGTCTTCAACTCACCTATCGCGGCAACGTATAAATATTTTATTCATATATAATAACAACTCGCAGACGACAGCGGTAATATGGTACTAGTGCATATTTATGTTATATTGTTTAATATGTATCTGAATAATATAATATACAGGCACACAGTGATACATATATACGCATTCACACACTCACACTCACACTTTTATTTATTTTTTGGCGTAAAGGCAGTTTTTCTTGCTTAGGAAGCGTTCTTTTTTCTCTTTTTTTTTTTACCGAAGCGGTCCAAGTTAGAAACGACGTAAACCGCTTTTATGCGTATGTGCATGATCGCCAAACAAAAGCGACTTTCCTCACGACCGCGATATCCCATCCGACCCTCGTTGGCCTGTATGCGATTTTTAATATTTATGAGCAAACTTTTCGATTTAATAACGCTTCTCCGGGCCCAGTGTAAATGCGACGTTAAAAATATTGTATTTTTGGCCGAAAAATAATAATCATGACCATAATAGTTTTTGACAAACGAAATACTATACACGAACACCTTCGCACACAATTAAAATGCACTTCTTTCACAATAATATAATATACTATATTATTTATACGAAACATAATTTATTATTAAATTGAGTTTCTCATTATGTTGTTAAAACTGTAATAAAAACTCATTACGATAAAGAAAAAAAAAGGTAATTATAAAATACATCAAAATATTATTATATTATAATATATTATTTATGATTTTTATTTATTTAATAGTCGAGAGTTAACAAATGTAATGTAACATTGATATCTAAGATTTAAAAATTAAAATGTTTAGATAGTTTGTATTAAGTACAATACCAGTTACTAACTACATTACTTAACTATGTAATGCATTATATGTAGGCATGTTAGTATCATATTATTATTAATAAAATAGTTTAATCACGTACATAAATATTCATAAAAAAAATAATGGCATGGTTATTTTGTTTTAAAATAATTCAACACATTACACGGTTGGTTAAAACTTAAAATATTAATCATATGTTTATGAAAACTATTAAACTTTTACGTCTACGTTCCATGCAGTTTCCAGAGCCCTTCCTATATAATATATTCTTCGTACTTCTCATTATACATTCTCTTAAAAATTCTCTTTTTGCCATCATTTTCTTTTTTAGCATGATATCTTTTATATAAATATCTACAATGCAGACCCTATTACACTCACCATCTCTCTCTTTTTCACATTTACTTAAGCATATAATATTTTACAGTGTTATCATTAGTAATTCTGTTACGTATACGATATTATGTAACATATTATAAATAATATATGCTTGCATGTTGTTCTAAAGCAACGCGAATAAGTTAGTAGTGTTAGGACTGTCATCATTGTGAATTAATTAAAATGACATCCAAAACAAAGGAAGATAGTTAGAAAAACTACATGATCAGCAATTTTCGTTTTTAAATATGGTATACGTGAATATATTATATATATATTAAATATTTTTAAATTGTATAATTACATATAAATAAACACGCACTCTCTAACTCACTTACTATCTAATAGAAATATTATTTTGCCAGGACAATACAAAAGGATATAATTTACAGTCCGTACATTAAATTATATAATAACTTTACTTTACTAAATTCCGGTATTTTTCTCATTTATTTAACACAACAAAGACAATAATTCCGTACATGTGTTAACTATAGTACATTATTTTACTGGTTTTTAATTAAACGAGACGTGTAGCATAAAAGTTTTAGAAACCTTGTACTCAGAAACCACTCTCCGAGAGGAAAACACAGGTGTATAACTATAATAATTTCATTGCACTAAATAAGATACTAAAGTAGTATTACATTTTGAGAATTTGATTAAACTAATTAACATTAAAAAAATATATATTTTTAGATTAATTTAAAAATGTATTTTTTTTTATCCAACGAAGATTTCAGATACATTATTATATAATAATAACATTAAAGATAACAATAATAAAATAAATCTGCATATATTATATCATTATACAAATTTTAATATTCTCAATTACGTATAGTTATATACATTATTAATTATTGTTCTTTTATTAGTAATTATTTATTTTAAAATGTCTTTTGTTATTATTATGTAAAATTAAAAACTGAACATATAATACGATATGTCGAGTAAAAAAATATAGAACTATAATTCTACCATTTTTATTAATATTAGTCGTTAACATAAATTTATTATTATTAACTATTACAATTTTCCGTTTATAGTATTTCCATAAACATAAACATGCTTAAATTAAATATATATATATATATATAGTACATTCGACAAACAAAGTTAAACGATGTTCCTAGACGTTTAACAAAAATGTAATTATTAAAAAACAGAATAATATATTTTCTTTGTTTGTATTATAATAAAAAATATAATTTGGTTGTAAATAAAAAAGTAATTGTTGCTTGCTGTTAATGAATTCAGTAGAAATTATGAATACCTAATTTATTATTATTTTAGTTTTTTAGAAAACAAACAATTATATGTTTATAGTAAAATAGTATCTAATTTAACTGATAATATATTATACTCATGACAATATCTTTATACATATATAGCATATTGATATTATTTTATTATGATAATCCTAGGTTAATTTCCAAATAACATTAGAAAACTAGAAAATGTCGTGAATAAAAATTTATTTAAATGTGTCTAAACCAAACAGTTACATACATGGTTACTAATTATTTAAAGAGATGAAAAATTAGCAGAATAACAATGCTTGCTCACTGTTTCGATGAAGCATTTCAATAATATAATATATAGTACTATGAACGTAGAAATAGTGTAGAACTACAACTCGTATTCTAATTAGAGCGTTGTCAACATATACACTATTGAGACACGAATTGTTATATTTGATTTATTATGACTAACAAGCAAACCGAACAAGTTTGCTATATTTCTATTAAAAAAACCAAGTACTTATTGGATTTACATGAATACGGAAATGTTATAAACTAATATAATATAAAATACGATTTAACATATCGCTATGCGATGTGTTTTGATTGTTACGGCAAAGTATTGAAAATTGAATTTATAATGGGGTTTTCATCATTCACCGCAAAGCACTAATACCTACTTCGACACATTTTCATCTCCAATAGATACTTTTTTTTCTTCACTTTTTGTTAATGGTTTTTCTGTCGAAACCAACGACAATTTTTATTCCTTTTGGCCAATGAAAAGTACGGTCAGAGTAAAGCAGGTAGACGCATTCGGTAATACATCAACTTACTTATATACGCGTACGTACGCTCACATATGTTTGCTCCTCCATTAGCAGAACTCCATCGACCATAACATGTGTACACATACATACTTACATACATATACACCCATACACAGAATTTCGTCGTACTCACGTATTTGTATGGAAACCTTATTCTTTTCTCACACTTTTGGAGAAAAAAAATACTTCTCGAAACGCGAAAGTTTCATTTTATTGTACCTCTAATCTCATAACGTACACTAGCCCTCTTTTGTGTATCTAGTACCATAATGCAATAATTTGCAATATTAGTAAACCTGCAGCATTCACCCAAACGAGGATCGAGAACATGGTGTGGGTAACACATAGACGTGATAGACGTACCCGTTGAAATCAATTTTGCGATTAAATAAAATTGTACAACTTTCGACTGTTGTATAGTTACTATGTAAGAAATACAAAGCCGGAGCACCAACACTAGTTTTTAAAGAATTCATCTTTTTTAAAATTCAACTATTATGAAGTGCGCAAGATGTGCCTTACATAAATCTGATGTTTAAAATATAGCTATGAATGATGGTGGTAATGTATTGTTACGTGGACTCAAATGTTCTAACGATTTAAATATTATTGAATCATGAATCATCTTGTGAGACTATCTGTACGTATTTATTTACGAACAAAATGTTTTCATATCATTTTGAACATAGTAAACAATCTAATCAAATTCTTTATAAGCGAATAAAAAAAAATCCCCTAAATAGGTATAAACGCTATTAATTCTTATACATACGTAATTTGTTTGCGTTACAAATATTACAATTTAGCGACTAATTCTAGAAATGTAATATTTTTATGTTTTGAATTTTTAATCACACATAAACAAATAAAAATACATGGAATTTATGTCATTAAAAATTATTTTATTAATCAATTTCATTTAAATTAAAATATATGCCTATTTAACTATTTTTCTTTTAAGGATTATAACAGTTCGTTTAGGACCATCGCTGCTTCCAATACACCTTCCATATCTTTGTATTAAACGTTGCTTCCAAATCTAGAAACGAGTTGATTTTATTTTCTTCGAATCTCTATCAACTGTATCATGGCATCTCCGCCGAGGGCTACCTCTTAGCTTTTTTTCTCGATGAATTATTTCTGGTGATTTTCTTGATGAGTCCTCTTAGCAAGCCCTCTACTCGCCATTTATAACCGGTCCAATCAAGCCACTTTCTAACTAAAAAATTAGGTAAACTCAGCTTACTATATACCTGCTATAGATTTTCATTTGTTCATTCATAAAAACTACTTAGGTGGTTATTGTATACTGATCTATATTAAATTTCCCTCAGTTTTTTTCTCTTAAAACGCTGCATTCTTTCTTCATCATCTTGAAGACTAGACTACGTCTCGCATAAGTACGTTACTATGGATTTAATGTACATACATTATAAGCGCTCTTTTGTATACCATAACAGTAACTTGGTTGAGAAAATTTCAATTATTATGATGACGTCTATTTTCTACATTTGGTCTCGCCTTAATTTCATTATGCTTATTGTTTTTTCAATTTATGTTAGTTCCCAAGTATTTTAAGTCTTCTAATTACTCAAAAGTAAACACATAAATTCAAATGTCAACATCATATATTTAGTCTTGTTTTCATTCACTACTAATCCCATATTATAGCTAGATTTTATTGGCTATTTTGTGTTTTAATCAACATCGTGTTTGGATTTTCTAGTAGAAATATGTCATCTGCTTAGGTAAATAGTGTGTAAGGTCTTATTAATTATATATCTTTCATGCCTGCCATATCTCTCACCGCTTTTTTTAGGAATAGTTTAACATCACTCGTAGTAATACATCACTTGGTCTTAGCCCAGTCTTACATTCAATTAATGTTGATAATTCTCCTAAAAAACGTACTTTACAACAGATTCAATCTTTCCACATCTGAATTAATCTAACTACCTATTACAACTAATTAAAGTTACACGTTTTGTGAGATTGAATGACGATTTTTCAAGTATCCATTAAAAAAATGTATGTCATCGTGGTTTTATGTAGGTAATAATTTTTAACAAAAAATAAGACAAAAAAAAATATTTAACATTTTGTATTTTTGTGACATGGTATAGTGGATTTTCTAATCATATGTTTGGGTTGATTTAAATCTTCTCTAACGTTACTTAATCTTGAACAGTTAATCGTATGGGATTTATCTAGTAATTTTTATAAGACACTAAAATGTTATGTAAAAACAGTGTTTTATTTTAACTGAAAAAATAAAAATAATTATAGTAGATTAGTTATGCTATAGTATGTAGTTGTATATTATATAATATAGTATTTTCCAAAGCAAAAAAAAAACTTAAATAGACGTTACATCCACATGTTTTGATCCGTATTACATGGGTACCATATGTGTTAGCTTTAATAAAAGAGTGAACTTGTAATTTAATAATGAGTCATGAGTAACAAACTTATTAAAATTTTAAAATTGCATGCATATTTAGTACAATGAACGTGTGTGCTACAACTATTTCTATGTACACAGAAGTAATTGATCTGCACAATGAATTATAGTTTCTAAGGAAGAAGATTATTATGACGGTACCGAATGGAGAAAGCTTTTTCCGTTAAACTTCAGAGTAATTTAATAACTTAGTACTTAGTAATTATTTAATACTAGTTGGTATATCGTGCAACTGGTTGATGCTGAACCATTCAATCGTGCCCTTATGTAGATCGTATTTACAAACAGTGAAATGCATTGACATTACGAATCTAATATAGATGTAAAGATAGATGTTTGTATTATATTGTTTTTATGTTGACTTTTTACAACAATAATATTATGCAGTTTTAATAATGTCCATTTTATACTGACAGACGACGGATGTTTACTATATAAGTTGGTACAGATGGACGACGGATGAATGTGAAAATAAATAAAAATACATGTGCAGCAATAAAACACAAATATGGTGGATGCATAATATGTGTACCACGACCTTTGTGCGTATGCTTATACACACACTATATATATATATATTATGTATAGGTATATCATATTATATATTATTATTGACATGTGTAATATTGGATACGTCTCCACGGAGCAGCGCATATATAAGAAAATAAATAAAATGCCAGTCCTTTATATTATGTGAGCTCAGATCTCCTAGTATTTTTGGCTTTAGACCCGTGTGCGTGTACAGTTATTCGTGTACGTGCAGTTGTGTTCACACGGGTGATGTTGGCTTCGGGAATGACAATGTCGGAGGAGATCGTCGTGAGAGTGCGTGCTGTACGAAAGAAGGGTGGTGGGGCGGAGGATAAAATTGAAAGCGGAAAATAGGATAGACGGTTTTGGATACCATGTGTATGTGTGTATAATGTATATTATATATATATATATATATATATACATAGAATTATAGTTTCGATGTCGGTGCGGGCGATTTCTCTTTTCCTCTCCTCGTCGAAATACGAAATGTAAAATCTATAATTTATGCATCGGCACAGGCCATGTTATCTTTCTTGCACGTATGTACGATAGAGATATCCGACTGGTGGAGAAAGGTGGAGAGAGAATTAGAGAGAGAGAGACATTGGGAGAGAAAGAGATAGCGTGATTGAGAGGATAAATAGTGTGCGGGTTCCGCGTGCGTATGTGTCGTGGCGACGAGCCCAATTGATGTCACGAAAACGATTTACACCAACCCGCCCAAGGTACATCCAATTCTGCGGTAGTAATGTTCACATACATCCTACACTTCTGCGGGGAAAAAAGTTGCATCCAATTTTACCTGTCACGTTGCTACCCTGATGTTTTGATGGAGCTAACCTAATGTGTCAGTATACTTCCATTATGATCTGAAAAAACTTATCTGTTTTCCTAAACCATCATTAACGCAGTCCAAACAATAAATGAATATTTTTTTACAATTCGACTGCTAACCAATTTCTGCTTTGTATACATTCCATATTTTTATAGTACTGTTAAAGCATAACATTTACATAACTTAAAATCTTTAAATTAAAAATCGATAAATATTAATTGCAGATTGGTGTATTCTCAATTATTATTTTTCCCCAGAAGTTACAAAATATTATAATAATAGATATTAAAAAAAAAAGAAATAAAAACTAAAGTTGGTTCATTAAAGACACTAATTAATTACGTATCACTGTTATTTTATCACTTTAAATGAAAATTAATTGCTAATTCTTATTAAATTATACCGTTATCTTTAATTTCAAATTAATTTAAATGTGATTTAAATACTTGATATACATATAATATATTATATATTTAAATAATAATATAAAAATCAAGTTAAATAAATATATATAAAAGTATCTATTTACTATTTAGATATATCCCCGATAACTGATAATTGTTAAGATGCATCATATTGCGTATTGATAAATATTATTATTGCATGCATTCAAATATATCATTATAATTTATAATATATTATTAAAATAAATACCATAAACGCGATAAAATTTTATTTTTATCACACCAACATAATATATATATATATATATGCAAAGATTATATCATAAATTTAATTTTGGTATTTTTTTTTTTTTTTAATTAGATACTTTTTTGTTCATTTTTCCCGACAAATATTGTTATGTCTAAAATATTCTACCCGGTGGCGTCCATTTATTAATTGTAGATTCTGAATTGAAGATTGTTATTTTCTTGTGGACTCATATTATATTACAAAATGACCATTCATACCAGCTCATTTACCAAAAATCCGTCGACAGTTTTATGTCAAAAAAAAAAAATAAACTGAATATATTTAATTGTTATTGTTATGCGTTTGAAACTTGTCAAAACTAAAAAAAAAAAAATATTTGTTCTTCGATAAAATAAATATTCCGATTCAGTGTTGTTTGTTTACCATATTTCCTTACTACGTATTTAATTAATATTATAATATACAAATTGTTTTAAATACATTGCAATACTTAGTGAAATACATGGATTTTGTATATATTGAATATAAGAACCAACGCTTTATGATATATTAATAGCGCTCAAATTTGGGACTGAAGATTTGTAACGAGTAACGACTAACGATTATAGAACAAGTCGTACGGGAAATATATCAGTGTCACGCACAAGAAGGTTTCATATAGGTTAGGTACCATTAGTGTTTCGGGTTGAGGATGCACATTTTAATGTGAAATTACTGAGGGTGTTGGCAGGGTATGTAGAGCAAAGAGCCACTTGTCTTTGTGAAATTGAATCAGTGGGTTGTAGCACTTAACATTGACCCTTTTTAAATATTTTAAAGTGTGTGCTAGTTTTTAAGAGTAAAATTATTTTGAAATTGATATAAACATCAACATTTATGAAAAGTCGTTTGTATATTGAGATTTCATAATTAAATTTATTGGAAATATTTTTTTGGTTTATAAATATCAGTAGTTTCATAATTCAATAACTTAAATACTTTTTCAATATCGTTGTTATCCATCGAATACCTGAGTTATGTGTCCCCTTATACTAATACTAAGTTTAGAAGGAACAAAAACTGTCAAAAACTTGTTCACAGCTTGTAAATAATTGACTATTGTATGTTATTTATTAGTACCTATTTAAAAGTGACATTTCAAAAACACGTTTCAAGAATTATTTTTTATTTCAATACAAACATTAAAGCTCTAAGTTTGTGTTGATTCAACAAAAACCAAATCTGAAACAATTTAAATCATTATGAATGTAAACAAACCTTGCGTGACTTTGATCGAACTAAGCACTACGTATTTCTCTATTTGATGAAAAGTCATTATTCATTTTTTCTCCGTAATAATAATTTCATGTAAATCTACCGAACGAAATGAGTCGTCGAATTAAAATATCGCCGTCAAATGTTACAAGCGTTTTTTTACGCCTCAAACTATTTTAGTTGCATTAAATTTTCCGGTCTGTTGCTTTTAACACGAAACGGGGTGGATTATTTGAAAAAAAAAATAAGCTATACTCTAAATTTAAGAACTACCCGGCCCCTCTAAGCACATTTTAAAATACAATCCGTTTTAATGGTTCTTGTCTGTGGTGGGTAAAACCCATCAATTACTTTTTCGTTTAAAAACCACGGTGAATACACAAATATATGTATATAATATGTATATATAAACACACACATATATATATATATATATAAACATATTATATGCATGTATATTCACTTGGCCTTGGGCAAAACGTCAATCTCTAACAACCATGAAATTGATTTTTGATGTTGTTATAATATCGCGTGTAACGTTTTACACCTAAATGGCTATATATGTCCGTGTCAAACCCCGTGTCGACGCGCAGCGGCGGGCCCAGACGTGTGGTTTTTATGGCCGTAAACACTCAAGGACTTTTTAATTTTTACTCCAAACGTCACAGTTTTGGCATTGATGCTTGATATTATTATTATTATTATTAATTTTAAAATTATTTTATCATAATGTTACACATCAGTACTGCCAAACGGTTCCAAATAATTAATTTCGTCAGCCCCGCAAGTTCCCGTCAAAATAATAATATACACATACTATTGTTGTCTTTGTAAAGCTGCCGTGTATTTTTTTTCCGTATTATTTAATCTTGGAAAAAAAAATATACAACGTTAAAACGAATTATTCTCGACGTAGTATTTTTATTATAAATGTGCTACATTTATTCTGCAAAAAACTTGTTTACAGTACACAGAAAGTAAGCTGATTTACAATTTAAGTATTATTGCGATATTATTAAAACTTTTGTTAACAAATCCACTGGCAATATTCAATATTTATACGAATATAACCGCTCACATCTGTGAACACTACAGAAGTTTTTTTTTTTTTTAACAAAAATATACGAATACAATTGTAATGTGTGAAAAATCTATTGTAAATTTGAAATATATAAAAGAAATAGAAATTGCAATAAAAGCATTGTCAGTATAAACAAAGACGCTATGATAAATTTATTTATTTATTTACGAACTCATATTAATTTAGTGTCAAGTTTAAAAACGTTGAAAAATAAGATACATTATTATTAGGTATGCATTATTCATCTCTAAAACTGTATAAAGAATAATAAAGACAGCATATAATATATGCTATAATATATGCATATATTATATGGTTTATTTTAGTAACTTACTATGCGTAACTCTTAGTACCTAAAGCACATCATTCAGTTATACATATGTGTATTATTATATCATATTATATTTTATCAAATATCAAAAAA
The DNA here is from genome assembly GCA_020882235.1 of Schizaphis graminum. Taxonomy (NCBI): domain Eukaryota; kingdom Metazoa; phylum Arthropoda; class Insecta; order Hemiptera; family Aphididae; genus Schizaphis; species Schizaphis graminum. The sequence goes on from CM037031.1 coordinate 16,174,128, forward strand.
AACAGCAGTATTAACTTAAAAATAGTTTACCATAATCTAAAATCAGTAAAAAAAATTAAACTATGTATTATATATTTATGTATTATCTTTTACTGCGTTAATTTTGTCAGTTATAGCAAGCCTACTGTAAATATTTTCTTATAATATCATTTTTTTTGATCTTAATTCATAGTAAAATAATATTCTACTGCAATAATTAATACGATTATGAATGTGATGTATAGTTTATTCACTGATTTTAGATATATAGTTTATATAAATAAAAAAATATATAAAACAGTAACCTACTATAAATTGTTATAAATCTGTTTTTTAAATGCACGTCTACCGGTTTTTATATTTTGTCAAATCAAAATAGATATAGTAAAACAAAAGTGAATTGTATTTTCTATCCGTATTAAATACCGATTCAAACGCACTGTACTAACTTATTCCCCTGTCCTTATAAATAATTTAAAAAAAAAACTGATTGTGAACAAAAATCCGTATTTTTGAATGTCACCGACAACCGACAATTTGTTTTTTACGTTTAATTTATCAGGAAAACAATATCTGTTCGGATATGGACTTCGGTCATATTTCGTTCACCATTTTTTTTTTCTCTGTGCCAAACGTAATCAATCATCGATGCGTCATGGCGATGACACATGATAGGGGAAAAAAAAACTAAACTCGTGTTCAGCAACGGTATTACAGCCAGGGATTATGAATTATTAATAGGCGTCATCGTAATTACACGGAAGGTGCCTGGAATGTCAAAAAATTCAGGAAAAATGAACACGAACTACGGCTTTCAAAGGGTTTACGACAGGAAAATATGATGAAGAGATAAAGTTTAACGTATTTCTAAAGCATTCCCAAAGTACACGCTCGACAAAAAAATGTACCTACCAATTTTACAACGGTTTCACCTTTTAAAAATCATTATTGTATTTTTAATATATTTATTTGCTAAACCCACAATTAAATACAGGAACGATATTTAGTACTACAATTATTATATAAGTTATTTTTGATAATGTGTTAAAAAACTTATCAATATCTATAACCATATAATTTTGATATTTTTTAAGTTATTCGAAAACATAACGTATTTGTATTTACGAAACAATATTTATATCAATGACTAGTAATAGTAATTGGGAAAAGCTCAAACTATAAATATTATATCATGTATCCCATTATTTATAGTAAATACATAATATTGTAAATATTTTTTTAATTGGGAATAGTATATTTAATAACAGCATATTTCTTATTCTGCCTGAGAAGTTAAATTGTATTTAAATGTGCATTTACATTCTATTAATTAAAATAAACGATTTTTGTTCGTATAAATAAATTCAAACTTATTGAATGGAATTTGCTCGTGGTTTACACAGTGTTCAATTAAATTTCACTTTGTCTAGTTGAGTTTAGAACTTTTGTAAAACTGGCATTAATATACTTGAATTATCTCTGTTAAGGACAGCATAAGGGGTCAATTACTGACCCTTGTCGTGTAAATTACATTGAAAATTTCAATATATACAGAACAATTTCGTTGTGTACCTACCGAACTATTGTACTTACGTAACCTGAATTAACGTTCACAGACTCTATATCAAGTATTTCAAACACGCATCGTCTTTAAAAATGTTCACGTTCAACTATTTTATTTTTTAATCGTAATATTTATATACTTACCCAATATTCCCAGTCTGTAATTTATGGTGACTACGACTAGACCACCATAGCTTGCCAAAACTGTCCCATCGTATGGATTCCCTGAATTCCATTCGTACGATTCACCATGTATGAACACGAGCACGGGTTTCAGTGGTATTTTATCCTCACTTCGAAAATTCACTATGACATAAAATAAAATTTTAATTAGAAAATTATAAATTTCGTTTATAATTAAACAATTTATAAATTGTATTATTCAAAAGACAATAAGTTTTTATTTACCACAAATATAATATATTTAAATGTACAGAAGAGGATGGTACTATCATGATTTAAATCATCTATTAACACTGGCTCAGTTTAAAATAAAAACTGTTTATTCATTTAATTGATACATCCAATGAAGGTTGTTACTATTTTTATTCTATACAAAATCGGTATCTATTCAGTTTAATATATTAGTTATTTCACAAATCAAATACTTTTAAATCAAATTCTTAGTAAAATGTATTTGTCCTTAGTGTTTAGCATCAATATTTTAGTTTTGGCTTGAATAAAAAAACTACGAAACTACAGTCTAGAAACAAATATATATACATATTTAACACTTTGTTCTAACAAGCAAATTTTTTTTTACAGTTATTCGATTAAAAATATATATATATATTAACGTCGTACAATTATTTACATCATGTGAGACACATAAAATATAAAACACTAAAGACTAAACTGTGTAATTTCGTAAACAAAACTGCAACTTTTGTTGCCTTTCTATCGATTTTGGGTTTCGTCCAAAGTTTTCTCATGATAGCCAATTATATCCAAAATTCAGTAAATTCTCATTAGCTTCAGACTTAATTTTTTTATCTGCTTTTTTTCAAGTTTTAATCTTGTATCAATTAGTGAAACCAATTATCGAATAAAAAATAAAAATAAAAACTCTTACATATTATACGTCTATATACATCTGGCTCTTGAATATTAAATGACTGCGAAGATTACATAAATACAAAAGTTAATTTAAATGTAAAGTTTATAAGCCGAGTCGTTATATAACGTCGTGTAACGACTCCAGTATATATTAATATTGCGATATTATACTTTCGACAAATTAATATAAAATATGTTAATTATTCCGAAATAAAACTCGTTAGTAAACGCCGTAGCGAAGTATTTATTGTTCAAGTATAAATCTCTAGATTTAATTGTCACGCCGTTTCGATTGTACAAACACTGTAAACGTATTATACTATTATGTATTATTATTATTATTATTATTATTATAGTACACCGAGGGAGTGCTAATGGGCAAAACAACGGTTGTTTCCGCAGTAAGCACTACGATATTGTACATTATTATCAATAATGTCCGCAGGGCGTAGATAGGTGTACTGTTTCGCGACAACGCCAGCGACAATGATACGACGATAATATAACAATATTACAGAGTGATCGGAATACGTCAGAGAAAATCATGGCGATACGCGGCCGATGGATTTCGAATTTCCACACGACGTATATCATATAATACGTTTTCGTTATTATTTATTTTTTCGGGTGGTTGGGATCCCCGGAGCCGTCGGCAACGCGAGCTATACGTCACCGGGTGACGCCGCGTCCGACGCACGACACGACCGATGGAATTCGGGAAACGAAAAAATGCGAAAAAAAAAATTTGAATCCAAACGAATGCCGGACGAACCGAATCGCAGCCCGCGGGATCAATCGTCGGCGACCGGCGACGGTGGCGCGTGTGCGATGTGCGGAGAGGGGTTTGTGCGTTCAAGTACGCCCGCGGACTAATGGTCGGCCCTGTAGGGAATATCATAATGATATCACATACCGTCGACCCGTGAAATCAATTTGCTCCCGAATAGATTTGTGACCCCTGCACGCGAAGGGATGGGGGGGGAGGGCCTTAAATTCGTTTACCGGAAACTACAATAATGATGACAAATAATGGACGGGGTCACTGCCGTGCGGGTGCCGGGATGCACCGCCGCCGCATTTACCTCCACCTCCACCACCGTAACCGTACCTCCACCGCCGCCACCGCCGCCACGTCCGTAGCCATCAACGACCGTAGTTGTTGTGTTCGGTCACGTTTCATTAACACGGTTGCGGTCGCGGGTTTTACGCGCATCTCGCGGGTATCGTTGACGTGCAAAACCATTCTTCTTCCTGTACGGCCGCCACCGCCACCGCCACCGACCGCCCGCACGAAAACCCCCGGCCTACCCGCGACACAAAAACAACTCGACCGGCAAAATTGACAACATTAATACATTATAACCGCGCGACCATTGCCGCTATTTTTCTCCCGCATCGACAATAATTACTCTCACGCCGTCCAATAGAGTACGACGTATATTATTATAATAATGATGAGGTAGTATTATAGTTTTCAAAATTAGGTAACGTATATTATATTATTATTGTTCTAATATATAAATAGGTATGTATGTATATAGGTGGTATAATAATAATATGATTATAAGTAGATTTTTTTTTTCAATAAACAGATGGTTTATTGTTACAGAATAATTATTACGGTGTATTGTCTTTAATATTTTTAATTAATTTTTAAACAAAAGCTTGGGGTTAAACGAGATAGGTTTTTTTTTTATTATTATCATAATATGTCATAACTACTAACAAAACGTTTACGCTTCAACTTTATACCATTCACTAGTTTTCGAAATCATAATTTTCGTTGATTTTTTTCAATAATGCTATTAACCTATACATAATATTATATTGCTAACGTCTCTCTCTCTCTCTCTCTAAATTATAAAAAACCTTTTTTATTTTTGTACATTAAAAATCCGAGAATGGTTTGTATGGAAAATATTCATTATGGCGTTTAAATTCCATTGATTTAGATGCTTATAGCTGATACATTGTGATTTGTGAATAGTTTACTGCTTTTAAATGATTACATTTTGTGTGATAGTAATTCAGAATTTAAATCACCCACAGAAAAAAATATGATTTATAATTTATACCGCAAAAGTATATTAAATCTTAATAAATAAATAGTAATATTGTTTTTAGCATATATAATAATGCATTGTATTGAAATATAACAAACTAATTAGGTATATTGAAAAATTGTTGAATTTTAAATTGGTAGAACTATTTTAAAAAAACTTTTCTTTAAGAAATTACATCTAAATATTAAAAAAAAAACTCTCCAACTACAATCAGAATACCAATATTGGTAGATATTACAATATAATTTGATTATACAAAATGTTTTATTGTAGGTCAATTTTCCTATCAAAAATTAATTTATTACACAATAAATTTACTTTTATTTCAAAATTTAAAATGACTTATATAAAAATTAAACGTGTATATCAATATATTCTAATTTTAATTCATATATTTACTCTTTTATAATTAGTTAAATAATATTAATACATTATATACAATAACACAGCAGATTTACTTTTAAAAAGTCGTAATGGACAAACGGTTATTACATTTCATGGTAGCACAACATTTTTAGTAATAACAGAATGTATTTAATTAAAATAGCCAGCTAAATGTCATATTTGTACATGAGCTTAATTTATACATTTTTATACTTTACAGAGAAAAATAAATCATTTTTATTTGTAAGTGTATGTAACATTTGAGCCATTTTTAGTTTTTAATTATTTATTATTATTATCATTGTGCTCTGACACCATTAAACTATATTATATTTTTTAAATTCAATTTCCGTTGAATTCAGGGAAATATAATTACATCGGTGTAGAATATTGGCATGTGTGTTAATTTATAATTTATCTATTTGACACAATGTTATCTTCTAACTGCCAATTGTGTCTTTTTGACTCAATATTTTTTAACACTAACGAATACGCGCATCGCCGCAGTGTCTATTTCCCCTCACAATAACCATCGGAATAATCATATATAAGAACATTATTTTGTTAGATCATTCGTAATTCAATTTCGTTCATCAAAGGCAACGAAATACATGTACTTACCCCCGAGACATTGAAAAGAAGAAATAACTGTCAACATTGGTGAACGAAATAAAAACTCTACAGTTATCAAACATTTTTATCTAACACCTTAAAAATATTACTTCTCGTATAAAAGTAGGCATTTTTTTTTTTTTTAATTCAATAAATTGTACATTCTATTTCATTCAGATCACAATGGAAAGAGATAATAACAGTAATAAATTACAAAAAATCTATTTAGACTCTACTGTTCTAAAAATATAAATCTTTATATTTTAATGAAAGAAAATCACTCTTAACCATACGATTTCAATAAATGCATAAATATAGTAAATATTACAGTCTTAAATATAATGCTGGTATGAGTTAAAAAAAAAATCAAGGTTTAGTTTAATTATTTATAATTTTACATTTAACTTATACAATTAAGTAACAACAACGTATACTGTCTGTTTCAAAACACCACAATGAATAAATTACTTACATTTTATTCATTAATATTATTTATACATCAAACAGAGTGCTTTTATTAAACAACCAATGAGGTTTTAAGTCACTCTCTGGAATGTTTTAGATATATATATAAATGAGATTATGGCGCATTGTGTTAAACAAGACGTGCATTAAGTTTAATATGCAAGTTACTGAGTGCGTCATTTTCGTGTAACTAATTTAAAATTCAGTTAATGGTTCTTGAAGATGATTGATACTTAGGCTATTAATTTTACTAAACAAATTTATAACTCTACAAATTCTACAAAAATATGTAAAAAGTCATCATTTTTAATGTAACGAATTATTGGCAATTTGTCCATTTTGTGTTGGTCATTCTTACATACGATGATTTCTACACCTAATATAAATAATAATTTATATACTATACTGTTATCTGTATTATATTATAGCCTATTTTTAAGATGAAATTATTATATTGTTTGACTTTGAAGCAATTAAAAAATTGATTGGACAAAGTCGTCATCTGCAAATTAGATATTACGGTATTCATACTTTTGTTGTACAGATTCTCCCTGTGTATATTTGTAAAGTAAATTTGTTGTGGTGAATGCATACAATATTTTTTTAAGTAAAAGGAATAGTTAATCTGTTAGTTAGCAAAATAATTCAATATAAAATATTTTTTAGTTTTCTAGAAAATTTCGATGAACTATGTGAATATACATGGGTTACAATGAACAATGATTATAAATTTATTGATTTTATTTAAAATTCTTAAAACTGAGAGTATGAAAAATAAAAGCTAAAATCAAAGAATTTTATTTTTTAACAGTATCCACCAATACACGTGGATGAGTTTTATATTTCAACGAGGTTATAAACTATTATATTTATGTATATTGTTTGAAAATCTATAAAATGTTTCAAAATGTAAATGATTCCAACGACATATTATGTACATTTACCGTATTTCTCGTTCCAAAACATCTTTGTTAAGTTAAGCCTGTAAGCTCGACGTAGACTTCGATTGTACAATGGAAAATTTTCGACAAATTGAAAAAAAAGTTAACGATTTTGGACAAATGATTGAAAACGATTTGTTTTCTTCTTTAACAACACTGATAAGAAACATACGATTTACTTTATTTGGATTTCTGTATGTATTAAGTTTACAAATTGAAATCATTTATATTATACAAAAAAATTTCAATATTATATATATATCTTATCCTTCAACAAATAATAATAAATAACGTTTAGTTGAAACATAAAATGTTCTGAAATTCATAAAAAGTTTGAACATCACGTTGTGAAAATACTGTTATAAAGTAGTACCTATATAAATATTCAAACCTAAATTGAATTTAAATTTTAGAATTTATGATGAACTCAGAATTTTGTGAATAGTTAACTATGTATAATATACGCAATTCGCATATTTATTTTAAGGCCAATGTTTGGAGTCACTGTTGTTTTTAATTCGAAACCCATACTGAATAATATCATCTTGAACTGTACAGTTTTAATGAACGATTTATACACATTTAATTTAAATTTTATAGGAAAATAAAGATAATGGTGCTATGTTATAGATATGTTGGTAATACTATTGTTTTGTTTGTAATATTTTAATGTGCGTGAGGAATATTAAGTTTTCACCCAAAACCATAAACACAAGAACTGTGAAGTGATAGTGTAAGAGTGAATTATATTGCACTAGTTATGGTATAGTAACGAAAAAAGTTGAAAATGTAGTTGAGCATATCACCGGAATTGATGAATCACCAAAACACAAATAGAAATGAAAAGAGAATTTAATTAAAACAGGCCACATTTATTTCTTGGCCTAGTGTTGTATTGATTGACGTGTCAATTATTTCGTGGTTGTAATAATCATTTATATAGCCCGTACACAGATTGACCCGTCGGATGAGAATTGTTGTGCCCGATGCAGACATGCTATTCACTTCTAAGCAACGTCTGAAGAATTGAAAAATAATATTGAGAGTATTTACCTTTTAACAAATTTGAGGGAAAATAAAATTTATATTACTCGTAGAATTACCTTTGTAAATTTTCATTGATGTAGTGTATGTGATTTATTGGTTTATTTTATATTTTTAAGAAAACATATCATTATTATATCAATATTTAGAAACATTTAATCATTGTTCATTATTTTAAAAAACTATTAAAATGTTTAACTAATAGTTATTTCTTTTTTTTTAAGTGGATAGCAATTTATAGTTCACATCAGAGAATCTTGGAAAATTTAAAATTTTGTGGCAACTTAATTTGTTAATATATTCAATAATATTTATACGCACAAGTAAAAATTAATATAGATAATATTATTATGTTATAATTACCAAAAATAATTTTATATGTTTTATATGTCTCGTAATATTATATAGTTTGTAATATTATACATTCATTGTTTCTAACTTATAAGCCGTCTCTATTTATAATTAATTATGCGTTTGGTATAAAAAAAACCTTTTGTTTTACATAATGTTGGATTAAATTCTTTTTATTCTGTAATTATATGTACTCGTACTAACGCTTAAAACATATTAACCATATATTATATTACAAGATGGTTATTTATTTTCTCATAGTGACGTATTTATATAAATTATATATATGTATGTTTATTTTAATTGAGCAACCTCAATGATTACCTTTTATCATATTACAATATTTTCAACAGCATTAAACGTCATATTTTTGATAACATAATAATATTATAGAAATTTGTTTAACTTATTATTATTGTATCAATATTTTTTTATTTGCGGAGAAAAAATTTAAAACCTATCATAACATTTGAATTTTATTTATTATAATAATTAATAAAATATTATAATTAATTTGTGTTAACATTTATATTAATAAAACGCCATCATTAAATGCATATAACATCCAACATTATAATATACATATATATATATATATATTATATAATATATTTAATGAAAACATATAAAAATATGATATATATCTGCCTAGTATATTGTATTTTATAAAATCCACAATGATATTTCCACAAATATAATTTCGTCGTGACAACGAAAGTCAAAATCAATGGATTCATTGAACTTTTAATAAATTCTATACATTATTAATATTCAATAAAGGACATTATAAATCGTTACAGGCCTGTCCTCTAAACACTCTAAACAATAGGACTACTTTTTTCAAAATCGTATTATGAAACCTTCACACAAATGTAGCAATATTGCCTATATAAGACGCCGGGTTACACGTTTACAAATGTGATACGATATCGAATGTTTTAAAGTTTTAATCTGATTTGTTTTCTCTATGTTATGATATTTTAAAATGTATTATAGAAATAATAGTTCAATTTATTATGAATTGATACCAGTGGTGAAGTGTCATAGGAGACAAGGAGACAACGTCTACCCACTAAGAAGTTAGAACACAGGACAAATAATTTTGTTTTATAAAATATTTACAAATTTTAACGTAATTTATATTATAAAAATGATATATGTTTTAATATTTGTTGAAATTGGTTTTTACAGTTATAGTCTATAAGAGTTATTAAAATAGATTAGATGCGCGCGATACGGCCGTGCGGGTCATTCCAAATATTATATTATTTTATTATCAAAGAGACGTTGCGATGCAATGTTATGGGCGCGCGGGTACAGGGGGGATTTTAATGTGAGTGGGGTTTTCTATCTTCACTATGAGACACGTATCGCTATTAGGATTTCTTTAACTATCGACATCGCCATCGCGTAGTCACGCCATCATCCCGTGTAAATCGCTATTACTGAGAGCCGATAGGTACCTACCACCTACGTGTTTTTTAAAATTGTTATTTTTATATTGAAGTTTGTTCTCATAGCTGATGATTTAATTTATGTCATTTTTAACGATGGAATTATTAATTTCTCATACGAAAAAAATGTATTATCAAACAAGTAAAATAAAAAGGGAGGAATCCAAACGTATTAGTATCATTTTATTTAATGTCTCCCCAACTAAAAACTTAAGCTTCGCCACTGATTGATACAGTTATATTATTTTTGTGGCCCCGGTTATTGCTTAAACATTATATTATGTACTATGCATTTCTATCTTAGTATATTCAATATCTATAATTATTGTAAACACAAGCTATTTGTCATAGCAGGGAGTGTATAATTAACAATAAACTAATAAATACCGTATTTAATCATAATATTGTTTCGATTATCATTTTATTGTTTTGACTAGTCATTTTCTATAATTTAAATTTAAATTCGTTTAACATTAGACTATCGTGCTTGGTCCTCAATTAATTTTCCTTATCTTTACATTACTAACATATTAATCATGCGTACACATAGACAAAATATTGTTATTGTTTGTAGTTTTTTATTTAATTCAATCATACATACTATCATGTTTGTACTTTTATTAAAGATATAACTTCAAAGAATGTTGGTGCAATCATTTTTTTCTGTATCAGATTCACACACAATATAGATAAAATTTATTTACGTAAAATTGTTTTACTCAAAGCAATAATCTCAAAGTAAAATTATCTATTACAAAAATTAAAAAGAAAAATATTTCAAAAGTTCGTTATATCGGTATTATATTTTTTTTATTATTCGATTGTACATCGGACTTAACTAATAAAATTTCGAAAATGTAAAAGGATATCAATTACTTTGACAATATTTAGAGAAATTGGCGTTATGTCATTATTTCATGAATATTATTTTGAATATTTTTTTTATTAATAAGTAATTTTACTTTAAAATTATTCATGAATACATTTTGTCTATATTATTACGCGTAGGCCAGACTGAAAACAAAAAATCCACCGAAATCCTCTGAAAAGTTATTTTAATTATATAATTTGGAATGAAATTTTATATTTTATAATGGTATAATTGTATTATTTATCACTATTAGATAATGGAAGTAAAATTGTATGGTTAGTAAGTAGTAAGTTTAAGTTGTTTAAGTTTTGTAAGTAGTATAATAACATAATGTGAAAATTAATCAAAATTTTTATTGAATATTATATAGAGTATACGTGATGGGATCAGTCATGTTAAATCAATAAATTGTCTGGGACATATAATATTGTAAATAGTATTATCTAAATAATAATTATTTTTAAATAGCATCATTTAAATTTTACTAGAAAGCTTTTAAATAAAATAGGTATAATAGCTTAATTATTTAGATTTATTGATTGATCTTTTTATACAGTGATTTAGTTTTTCCGACTTAAACTGTTAGTTCAATCAGGTCAAAGTTCTGAAATTAAAAACTAATAATAATTGTTTAATTTAATATGAGATATCATAGTGAAATAAAACAAGACTAATCTCACACAACCCTGAAAAAAACCAATCAAACCTTTTACTTGATACAATCAAATATAAATATGGTTTATCTTAAATAAATTGAATTCAAATCAATTAGATTATCATGAGCTTTGTTCAACTTCAAGATGATACATCTATAAATACACTGACTAAACCATTATTTGTAAATATTTTAATCCCGCATCTTGAGAATTAGACGGGATTTATAATAGCGAAAAATATCGTTTAATAATCGATTTAAAATAAATTATCGCATGGTGCGGGGGCCCTCTGAACACCAGTCACGTCCCGAAAGAAAAATAACAAGATATCTAGCTACTATTGATCCGCCACCTCTAAGTGCATTTGAGCCCACGATAACAAAACGATTATTATATTAATACCTAATGCAATTGCTATGTCTTTTCAGCTATTTGTAGGTACCGGATACAACCACGGTAATATCGTTACACGTGGTGCAACATCCAGTAATCAATTAACCGGAGTTTTCTTCTAAAGGCTCAAATTCCCCACAGGTATCGTAGCTATTGTTGGGTTTTCCACACAATGAAGGCTCCATCGGATCGCAACTTACACGCACATAACGTCGTGAGATCTCGCACGTCTGTATTTTTCATTTGTGTCGTAACCATGCTTTTAGAAAATTTTCCACCGTTACCGCTGCCGGAGTAATCTTCGGAAAAATTACTCGACGTATCGTCACAGCGATAACTGCACGTAGTCTCGACCGTGTGCCATTTAAGTGTGATAGTTGTCTGCCGTATATTAATCCTTACGATATCGTTTTATACTATGAGAATAATAATAGATTTTGTATTGCTATTTACACACTAGTTCAATGGTCACGGGCTTCGGTGAAGACGTAATCATACAAAAATACAATATTAATATATATTAATAATCATTTGCATAGACTATCGCTCTACTTTATTACGCGATTACTGATTTACACCGTAAAATAAAAAAAAAACATATGCTAAATAATTTTTTTTTTTTTAATTTCGTAATATTGACTTTTAATTATATTCACTGTAACTATACGTAATATACCCTGGAGGCCTAGACTAACATGACAAATTTAAATTGATTATACTGATATGTTTTCGTTTCATTATTTGTTATTATTTTTTTTTCAATATTATGTTTACTGTAATATATGATGTTTATTAAATTTGTAAGTATAATAATAACGGATATCTAAAAAAGATATGTTTTATGGAATTAATTGATTAATAGGATCCAAAAATACGAATAGACTATGCAATAAATGGAACTCGCTGTTTATACACTACATAGAGAATTTAAATTAAACTTATTCAAAAGCGGAATTGATTGGAATTCAATACCAATAAAGAATACATGATTGATTTAATACTTTCATTAAAAAATGTAAATATGGGAAATAATTTAGCAAGGTACCGAGTGAAATATTGAATTCACAAAAGTAATTTTATGAAAAAAAAAACTTTTTTTGAGAATTAAAAGTGTTTTTAAAGTTGTATACATTTAATTTTAGAATAAAATCGTTTGTGCATTAGAATATTTGAAATGTATAACAAAATAGTACGTTAAATTACGCTTTAATAAAACGTAATTAATTATATATTTTTCACGACATAGTTCAGTAGCCAAATAAAATACCAGTTTGTCATTGATACCACATGTACCTACATTATTGGCGAATAGCAGTATTGTTTAAAATTAATGTAATATTTTTGTTAAGCTCTCGGTAAATTACTTATTAAAGCTTACGTAAATTTTCTGTCAAGGGGAAACATTAAGGAGCACAGTCAGCTAAGACCCATCATTTTCTCCGTATTCTACTCACCAGTGTACCCACTATACCACGCTTTCCTGTAAACGCATATAATATCATATTTTCCTGGATCCGGGTCATTAGCTATGTACTAACGGTATGTTCGGAAAACCTGCAAACCTGCTCTGTCCTTAATTTCCTGCGAGTTCCGTTCAAATAATGATCATGCGATTTGCAATTAATTTAATCTCCTCTTCATCCACCACTACTCCTGTGGCAATATTTAAGTCTGTGATTCAAATCTTGGGACGTTTAATTTGGATACTTTCTCGCTGTAGCAATTTACACCAAAGCAGATTTTAACTACCCAACAGCTGCACGTTTTACTATATTCGTTACCATAACTGATATTAAACTTTACATATATCATAGCGATGCCGATTTATATTTAATAACAAAAATATGTTTGTTTTAGTAAAATTGTACATAGTAATTATAGTTTGTTCATACAAAAATGCATATTCAAAACTGAGTAACGGTTTGAAGTTGAATTGTAATCCAATATTAATGAGGGTTCAGAGCATCATTTGATTTTTCTTTAAAATTATACATGGTTACTAACGATAAGCATTCATGGATCAAAATACAAATTACGATGTACAGTGATCGCTCTTGTTGACCGCAATTGTCCTAAAATATATCAAGAGAACAATGGTCGATAATGGTAAACCGCTGCTTTTTCAGATCGTCGGAACAAGGAAGAGCCGTATGATTATTTTTGTATTGAATTTCCGAATTTTATTATTATTACTTTTTTTTTTTTTTACCAAAGTGACACACGGTACATTAGACGGGAGCGATGTGACCGACCAACCATTATCAATTGTCCTGCCATCACACCATAACGCCGTTGTATATACGGGTATATGCATGTGTGTACATAAAATCGTATAATAATAATATCTACCTCCCTTTTGTCGTCGTTTACGATCTCGTTTTCATGTTGTTTCGATCGAAACGACGCCGCCGACCCGCAAAAGCATTCGGTAGCGGAAAACGGACGATAAAATAAAACGGACCACGTTTAATTCACCCGCGGCGTCCACGTCTCTCGTCGTACAATAAAAATTCAATTCTCCTCTCGTTTGTTTTTCTTTCCGCACATCGGTCCGTTTATAACGATTTGAATAAGGTTTCCGGTGTGTTAAACACTCGCACATTAAACGAGTTAAAAGTTATGGACTCTCTTTTTTCTTCTTTTATTTTACCATTTTTATCTTCTACGCACATATCGTTGTGTATATATATATATTTAGGTATTTATTTGTATATTTATATAATGGCACCTTTTCTTCCTGCGTACCTCGGGAGCACCAAAACCCACACTGCATAGCAGGTAACCGTGTGGTTATAATATGCGGTTATGCGTGTGCGTACGTGTTTGTGTGTAGGTGGTGTATATCGTTAGCGAGTACGATGATGACTGTCTAATTTATGGCCGGAGGAAACGTTCGCTGTCCAATAGTGTTTAGGTGCGAGTGACACAAATAAACTTTCACACGCACGCACATACGTAAATTTACTTTTTCGCTCGGCGTACGGACGTGAGAACATTTCGCATTTGCCGTTAATGCTTTCGAGTTTAACGTTTCACATGTGGCAACGACGATGACGACTACTGCAGCCGCGTCGACAGTGACTGCTGCCGTGCCACACCACAAACTCCATTATCGTCTTGTAAGATGCGTTCTGTAAGTATAAGCATCCGGTATGGGAACGTTTTCGATACGTCGCACGTGTCCGTCGGGGGTTACCCACCCCAAAAACTTCAGACGTGAATAACACGTGCTATTACAAATTCTCTCTTATATCATCGCGTGTCCTTGTCTCCTTGACATAAATTTCAAAACTCCTCGTACTCGGCGTAAGACTTCATCCGTTTTCATTGCCACTACCATTCGAAACGAATATGAGGACTGTTGAGTGAGTTTTTCTTCTCGTATATGCACCAATGATATTTTAAGCGAAAACGTACGCTTTTACAATCGCATTATAATGCCGTTCATTCTGTCAACAGCGAGATGAATAGATCACACGACAACGAGCATTACGAACTTACCTTAGTGTGATATTGTGTATTGTATAGTAATAGTTATTTGTACGAATATTTTGGATGAATATTTTTTTTTTTTTACAAAATCGATTTTTTTCAAAAAACTTTTACCCCTTATTTCTTAGTTTTAACCTTACCATAAAATGAACTAATTATTTGATTGTATGTTCGAACAAAAGTTTTACCATCCAAAACTACTGAAGTTAAATCAAAATTAATGTTGTTCAGTTCAAAAATTGTATAATTTAATTAAAAATTTTAATTCCGTGAACAACGAATGTATGAAATATAATTTATATCAATTTAAGTAAAAAATATAAATAAACTACAACTAACAGTTAATAAATTACATTATCATAGATCTAACATAAAATGATTTTAAATTATGTAAATATTTCAACAAATTTAACGCAGTCTTAGTTATTAAAAAAAAAAGAGGATATTTCAGTATTAGAAGCATATTATATACGTTTTAATTGGCATGTTTATAACCATCAGAGTTAATAAATGTAAATTAAATTATTCATATAAAACTGTATAAGGGGAGTTTTTAAATTAAAATCAATGTTTCATGATAAATCTCATATTGTTCATCAGTAAAAATAAATATACACTGTTGAATAAATTACAAATATGTAAACATAGTAGTATTAAATAAATATTATGTTGTAATATTCATATTAATAACCAATACTTTTATATTAATTAATATATCATAATTATATTAAATATAATATATTAATACATTAAAATAATACGTTAAATGAAATCAAAATAAATAGTCACTTATAGAACAGTTAGGAATGATTCAAACATCTTTTGTGTATTTAAAAATAAATTTTATGCCTAGCTCGTCATTTGTAATAACAAGTAATCAAAATTAGGTAGGACAAATTTTAAGTGCCAATTAGTGGACCTTAAAGAAATATGTCCAATTTCTATCTTTTTGAACAAGTATTTTTATTTTATTTTTATTTGAATTTGTTTGTTTTAATCGAATGGTCCTTTTGTAGATACAAGAAAAACATTCAGAATATGCTATCACTGCTGCCATCAAAAGATGACTGTTAGTCATTGTTTCGAGCTGTGTTGGCGCCATACATAGTTTGAAGTCATTGTGTTATTCGTTTTTTCTGTGGTTTCTAGAATTACTATTAAAAGCTGTATATTACAAACATAAATATATATATATATTTTTTTTTTTTTTGATTTATTGAAAATACTAATATTATTCGTATTATTGTGTAATTTAATAAAATGTGTTTCATAAAATAATGGTATTATAATCTATTGCCAATAAGTAATAACGCAACATTAAAATACATTTTTAAAATTCATATATTTTATTATTTTTTTGATATACCTACTGCTTTATACTTTTATTCTCACACAAACAATGAAGATTGCCTAGTACACAATTAAAAAGTAGCATCGATAATATTAATATTAGTTAAAAATCAGTACGAATGTCAACACATTAAACATAATTTTATAGCAAAATATGATATTATAATAAACTGTAACTCATTTTTCGTTTAACAAAAAATTAATTGTTATTGATGCTCTTTCTAAATTGTAGAAATACAGTATATTATATAATAATATCCTTTGAAGTAATCACACTAATTTATTATGACATTTTTGTTTCTAAACAAAAAAGATTTGAATGTTGATAGATATATTTTACTCCTTTTACTATGCAACTTAGATTAGTTAGATATCTGTAATCAGCTCGAGTGTACAAATCCACAATAAAAGTGATATTTTTTAATGAATTACTAAATATTATTGTTGTTTTATAATTGTATTATCTTGTTTTCGATTCTGAGCAGACCTATGAATGTATTTATTTTAAACTATGTATACGGAAATACGTTACACCTCTTTTATATTTTTCAAATCAAATAACTTTCGATATTTATAGCTTATCCAACCCTAATAAGGAGTAGATAATTAGCTATCTCAATGCATGCACTAGCCATTGAATTGATATGCATAACATTTAAAAAATTATATTTTACAAATCCTAGAAATTTGAGTTTAAACTAACACAATTAAATATGATATAACACTGTAGACTTAGATTTATATTCAATGTCTAAATTACTCATGAAATAATATAATACACTACCACCTGTGTACCTTTGTTCTTGATAGTAATATTGAAGAAAAAGGAGTAGTGGAATACGAGATACACAACTCAATTTATTAATATCTAACGGTGAAATATATTATAATTTATTTGTATGGTAGGTTGTTACCTGCATAAAGTGATATATTAAAAATATATACTTGACTAGTTTTTGTATCTACTTCGTGGTTCAAACACCACTTCTGGCTATGCAAATAATATAGTGCGCTTGTACTCAATTTTCTGAATTCTATTATCCCAAGTTAATTCAATGAATGTGACATAAGCGACGAATCAGTATTCTGTAAATTGTTACAATAATTCGATTGTCAATTTTATTTTGAAGGTGATTTCTGATAGAAGATTGGATTTAGTTAGTACTTTGAAGGGTGAAAAGAGTAAAACAATTTGCTGCACTTTTCTTAATAATCAGAGAAAACGAAAAAATGGGAATATTTATTCAACGCAACTTTTTTACAAAATAGATTTTGTTATTTTGTTGTAACTCAAAGAAAAAAAAAATTTAATTATTTGACATTTTCAACAATATTTATACTAAAATTTTCTATACATAGTATAACTATCAAAATATGTTATTAATATTTCTTTAAACATGAAGAATCAAATTATAAAATAAACCTGTTATCTGTTAATTGATGTATTAATATGATTTAGCTAACATACCTGTAAGGTACTGTAAACAATTAATATTAATTGAAAAAGATAATTTTATAAAATTACGATTTACATTGTACAAAATATACGAATTAATTCAATAATAACCACAGTATCGACTAGCCAATTCGACGAAGAAGCAGAGTTGAAATTTAATTGTCTAGTTACTACGTCAGGACTAAGATGACAGTAATGAATGGAACCTCAAATGACGCTGCAGTGCTCCATAAATTGTTTATATTTCAGATGAAAGCTACTTCTTGATACGATGTCGGCGGGCGAATGTAAGTTCCTACACGAGAGTAGCAGGTAAAAAAAATACACACGTTAGTTCCTACACGGTGGAAATAGGTACGTATGTAAGTTCCTACACGGTAAAAACCAGGTACGTATGTTAGTTCCTACACTGTGGAAAAAAGGTGTAAATATGTATGTACGAATAAATACATATATGATGATTATACAATATAATACAAATTGCATAATGCATTTTAATTTTTCATAATTGAATATAATATAATATAAAGAGTAAAAAATCAAAAAAAAATCGCATAACGCATCGTCACAAATAAATATAATATGATGAGTAAAAAATATAATAAAAATCGTATAATCGTATGCGATTTGTATTATATAATATATAATCATCATATATTTATTCGTATATACATATTTACACATATAGGTACATAAGTACCTATTTCCACCGTGTAGGAACTAACATAGGTACCTGGTTTTTACCCTGTAGGAACTTACATATGCCCGTGTAGGAACTAACATATGTAATTGTTTACCTGCTACTCTCGTGTAGGAACTTACTATTCCCCATGTCGGCAATACTCGCTTATATTCGTGGAATTTGCAAAAAAAAAAGAAAAAATTACAGAAATTCTCCAATGTCTCGAAAAAAATTAATAGAACCATCATTGATTCGGAGCACCGGGGACAATAAGATATATCGTACCGATTGTATCAACTGAGCAGCGTTTAATTAGTACGAACAAGAGTTTGTGCGAACATCCACATCTGCGCGAGACATCTAATCTGCGTAAATAAAGCAGGGATTCCTGGCCCGTCGCCATTAAGTGCTAACCGGACATGATCCTCTTACAACTGGAAACACTGGGTTGTACGTTAGCTGACTGTGGCTAATAAATAATACAGGTGTACACACACAGACACTGAGACACATATACTTGTATATGTATGTATTAAGTCCACCGCGGGCAATAGGCTACGCAGCTGTCAGTGGCACATTCGCAAACATAAATTATCCCTCGTGGATCCTTAATTTATCAAACGGTCACAGAACGCCTAGCGACGTTAATGCCATCGGTTAATGTCTGAGCAAATTATTCGACTTGAGAATTAGACTATACTATTGCAGTTAGCCGATGAAATTGACCAATGTGCAAATATAATAATTGTCCCTAGCCATACTTTGATAATAATATTATCAAACTGTTTACGGCTACACCCTGTAACAGTGTAACGGATATTCTGTCAATCAGGTTTTTGAATTAAAAATCAATATAATTTTTAATAATATGCTAAAACCTGATAGACGTGTGTAATTTGTGATAAAACTTCAAAAAAAAAAAACAATAGTAATAATATTATTAAAGTTTTCTATCTTTTGATTAAATTACATATTCGTTAATTTACTTTATAATATACTTAATATGTAACTATATATATTATACTATATGAATGGTTTGATATATTGGTTAGTAATCATTTAATTTAAATTAAGCCAATTATATTTTATAATGCCATGTAAAATTTAAAATAAATAAAGCAATAATATTTTTATTCGTGAAAATTAATTATTTAAGATTCCGAGTGGAGGGTACAGATCTTAGCGTTTTACAGTTTTATGCGATGTTATTGTGGAAATTATTTCAACCAACTGAATTAAAATATGATAATTAAAAACATAAAATATATTATAAACCATTTTTATACCTAATCCATCACCCGTCTCTTACGATTAGAATCGTTTTTACTTGATGTACATTCAATCAGTTTTCAATGTCCTAATCCCTTTCCTAAAATTCAATATATTGTGTCTAAAGGTTTTTTCTAGCATGCAACATTATAACATATATATATATATAATTACAAAATTTTAATATCAAATTCGTGTTCATAGAAAATGGATGATATTTCATTTGTATGTTGTTGTTATGTCACTGAGTCACTGTGCAACACGTTAAACACGATAAATCTCTTATTTGATTATTATTTATGTATTATGTATGCATTTATATGATTGATGAATCATAATACAATTTTCTGGATTATCTAAGTTTTTCCTAGTTTATCGTATTGTGCTTAAAATGTAACTGAAAGTATTATGCATTTTGTACACAGTGTATATTCGTTTTTTTAAATGCATCATTATTACTTACCAAACAACTGTCGTTTAAGAGTAATATTGGTTTAAAAAAAGAACCCAACTGTTTCAAACATTTAACATTTTTAAGATGAATATTTATGAACTCTAAGCCATTTAAATGTTCCCCATTATGTCTGCTTATCGTTTTTAGGAAAGAACTCTAAAAAAAAAAAAAAATGTTGTGAAATATAAGCTCGTATACATAAAACACTATTAAGTATCGTCATGGTGTGGGTAACTTTGTGCCTCATTACTCTTAAGAATTATTATTTCTTTACACAATTTTTTTGTGATAAATTATATTAAAATAATTAATTCTACTTATCATTCAAAATTATCTTATAAACTACCTAGTAATAATAATTAATTTAAAAACAATTATAGATTGATTTTTTGCAAACGTTTTTATAAAAAAAAAAAAAAGTATATGAAATTCTGAATACACTATGAATTGATGTAATATGCAATTGATCAAAATATGACACTACATTATTAACTGTTGAAAGTAACCTAACTTATTTTTTTTTTTATTTAATATATATAATATACTATATAATAATATACAGAGTATATATTTTAAAGCTATGGAATATATTATTTGTTTTGAGACAAATCGTTTCTGTAATTATTAAGACTCACCGATAATCGAATGAATAAAACCACAAAATTTTGGTGTCAGATATTTATTTGTTAATATTTCCCTTTAAAACAACATACATAAGTAACTGTTAAAATGTAAAATACGAGTTCAACTAATGGTTTATAATATCGTGTACACAAAAAGTTTATATTTCCATTAATAGAGCATTTATAAAGCATAATATAATATTCTACAGATATAACTATATTTATTGCTGAATAATTAATAAAATAATTTATTTTTAATTTGTTATTTGTTTTTATCTAATGGCAAAATTAATGATTTAGTTAAGGAATTAAGAAACTTGGAAACATTAAATGAGTGTATTATTATTAAATGGATTTTAGTTTCGTTCTAAATAAAATCAGAACCAAGACGGTCATAAATCAGAAACTCGTGTGTGCTAAAGCTTAAGTGTATTTCTTGTTTATTGAAAACAAAAATATTCCATTATTGAACCCATCATATAACTATCACCATCAAACTTAAATTTATTAGAAATACGAAATAGAATATTTACAGTTTACAAATTTAAGCTATTCATATTACATTATTATACTTAAACGATATTTCATAAACATCCTTTAGTCCTTAGAAACTGTATAGCCATTAAATTTTAAATTACAAGCACATTATAACATAATCATATAACATAAAATAACTAAATAGCTAGGTCGGATATTATTTTGAATCTTATAAATTATTTGATGTTTAAAAGTATTGTTCATGAATACCCAATAAGTCATAATAATAATGTTAAAACGAATTTTTTTTATTATTATTAACAATGGAAAAACAAATAAAAAGATAGAATGACATGTCCAAAACTTTTACGAGTTTAAAGTTTACATTATCCACTCTGATATCTTTGCCGAGTATAATATTATATAGATACTGTGTACTTATAATGACTTCTATCTTTTTTTTTTGTTTTAAGATTTATTTCAATGAAGATTTTGATACACAAGATAACCGTAGTCACCGTCATTAATTTATTATTCTCTAGAAACCACCATAATCGGATACGGTTCTCTCCACCAACCATCTCGTCACCCACCGGTATTTTTAAACATTTTTCTGATGGGTGCTCATCTGGAAAGCTTCAAATTCCACTCTTTATTTTTCTTTAATGGTAAAAATTGAATTTTATATTATATAAAAACGCTACGCCGCACCTGCGGCGGTATTCAAAGGCGCCCACCACTAGTGCCTCTCGTCGCTACAACTCACCCTTCCATTACGTCTGCCTATTCATTAAGACGCTATATAGAATATATACCTACCTTCGTATATATTATACACACACAACGGAAGGCGCCAACGACGGTAGGAGAGAACTGAGAACTCCTGGCCGCCTTAATGCCACCGCTCACCGCTGCACCGCCCATCTATGTCCTGCCCCGTATACCTGGTCCTTATTGCCACTGGTCGATCTCTCGGTCACGGCGATAGAAGTGTACGTCTAAAAGTCGATCCGCCCGGGCCTATCTTCAATTAATCACCATCAGACTGCGAACACGCCTCGCCATCGACGCCTCGTATATATTAAAACATGATAAATTAAACGTTGGCTTCCTCGCGTCCAAACGCCCCGTCGCCCCTCCCGAAAACACACCAAATCGCCAACGGCCCGCGGCGCCCTGACCAGGTTTAGCCATCAAACTTAAATCCACCTTGCCACCTCCCATCCCCCCCTCCGACGCCACCACTGACACCTTTTTTCTCACCGCGATCACTGGTCGAGTTCTCTGCGGTTCGTCCTCCGCGCTATAAACGCGGTTTCTTTTTTTCCCCCCACAGCTCTCGCCTGAATGTTTATTGGACAACATCGGCAGAGCGTTCTATTCTTGAATGATGAAAATGGTTTTTTTTTCTTCTTTATAATAGCCGTGTTGTTGCTGTCAGTCACACAGCTGCCACCACCACCTCAACGATTTGTCAACTTTGCATTATTATTGTTGTTAGAATTACCGTTTCGGAACACAGCCCAT
This sequence comes from Schizaphis graminum, assembly GCA_020882235.1. Taxonomy (NCBI): domain Eukaryota; kingdom Metazoa; phylum Arthropoda; class Insecta; order Hemiptera; family Aphididae; genus Schizaphis; species Schizaphis graminum. The sequence goes on from CM037031.1 coordinate 16,197,290, forward strand.
TTACGGACGCCTATTGATTTAGGACACTTTTATTTTAGATAATTCATACTGTTAAATCCATATTATACACAGACAGAGTACAATGTAATATACCTAATTTATATTACCTATAAAAATATATTTGATGTATATATTATTGTTCTTTCATTTCGTACAAAAGTAATTTTACACCATGCAAGACAGCTAATATTTAATGCATACGGTCAAATTTAAATGATAAACTAGTTGCAAGAGTAAAAACCTGAGTCGTTTAATATTATTGAATATAATAGTATATTTATATACAAATTGTTATTTGTATTACCTACCTTACTATTTATTAATATCTAAAACTGCACCGTGTTTATATTTATTTTCATATAAGATTTATTGGTTTTTATGAATTTTAACTAGGTATTTGAAAAAATATGATTTAAGTATAAAATAAATTATCTGTTGATTTTGCACTGAATTATATGTGACATATTAAATGCCCTTGGATTTACCCTTTCTTAAACTCCGTCAAATGTAAGCTGCACAATGCACATATTTTTAACACAGTCATTTGTATAGTTTTAACCATAACCAAAATACAAGTCCAAAATTATATACAATTATAATAACTACTTTATTTTACACAACTAATGATAGACCTATTTAAATAAAAATATTCGTTTTTTGTTTGCCAACAAACCCTAACGTGAACCCTATTTAAGTATTCAAATTTAAAAAATTTTCTTCGAGTTGCACCTTTTCGAATATAGTATTAACAATGTTACGATTTCAAAATTACAAGACTAAAACATTGTTTTTATAAGTAAAGTTAGATAAAAATGTTCTAATTTTACTTAGAATTTTCTAGAAAAACAGAATTTCTTTGAAATACTTGTATTTAAATGAAAAGTACTTTGATGAATTTTATTATAAGAGGTTAATTTGAAAAAATATAAAAGATATTGATTTAATACTCGAAACATTAAAATATATGATATTAAAAATTAGATTAAAAAATCGATACCAACATTTTTTTTAAATTATAGATAAAATTGGATTGTTGTGATTCAATGCATATAATAACTTAATAAAACTACAATAAAATACATATTTCAGCAGTTTTAGAATAACTTTGAGGATGTGAAATATTACAATGGTAGCAAAATAAAATATATCAAACATTTTTTTTAAATAAGTTAGAAAAATAACATGCTTACTGTTTTTTAGATGATTTGTAATCATAGCATTTTTTTTTTTTTTTGAAAATTTCAAATCAATATTATACAATATGGATACCAAGCATACTTATTCCTTTATCTTTTTTTTACATTCAATTTTTGAATGTAAACTAAACTTTATTTTAATACTTAAATTGTGTTTAATATTTAGTTTATCGTGTTGATATATACATTTCTTATTTTAGGTAAGAATAAGTATTTATATATTAATATTTAATAATGTACATTATAATGTATATTTTGTGAAAAATCCCATGTATATTAATTTATAAGTATTAAATTTAATTAAATTATTATTTTAAAATTAACGATTATTAAATACATAATATTGTTTTTAAGGTATATTATTCTTAGTATGTCTATTTTAAATTGTAATATCCAAAAATATCACGTTATAATTTGTATTCAAAAACATTGACATTTAAAAAAATAAATCACCTAGTACCTACTTCAAAGTTTACAATAAAAAAGGTTTATATTCTTTTAAAAACGACACATACTTGTACTACCAATTAGCCCGACTTAAATGATAAATATTATGATCCTTAAGCATATAATTAAAAATGCAATTCCAAAATGCATAATTGTTGATACTATAAAGTGAAATCCTTGATGATTTTTCTCGTTAATCATTTTATAATTTTATGAATAGTTTCGTTAGAACTTCTGCATCATTAATAAAATTTGTAATAATCATGTTTATAATATATTTTAAAAGGTATTGAATTCTTCCAGAGTTTAATAGAAAGAAATAACTATCTAAAAAAAAAAAAATGTTTTCATCTGCTACCAATTAGTTATTTAATTAAACACGGTAATCGCAAGTATTATATTTTAGATCTTATTGTACTTAGATATGTGAAATACATAAATAACGAAGATTATTTTGCAATTGTAATTGCATTGGTAAGACTTGACAAAGAAAATATCTAATTATACGACAATTTCATGAATATAATACGTAATAAAATTACAAAATTGACAATAGAGTGTAAGTACATGTGTATTTTAACAAAGCAATTGTAATCTCATTTTATCGAAGCAGTGTAAAAACACGAAGAAGGTATAATAGGCAAAAGGACTAAGATATGTGCATAAATAAACATATATACGTTACATATATGTACCAATATAAAAATGGTGTTAAGTACAATAAGTGATGCAACATGGCGTTGCATAAAAATATCTCTTATTGCTAAAAACTTATTTTTAGTAGACACAATACGCAGTGAAAAAAAAACAAATTGTTGAAATAAAAGATGAAATTATAGTTAATGAGAATTTAATATGATCTTTTAATTTTATGTAAGTTATATTAATAATTATGAAATTATTTAAATATATGTACATTATTATTTATTTTATATAAAATAATGTATACTGGTGGAAAAGGTTTATAGCTCTTAACACAAGACAGCCGATTTCTCGATAGTTTGATACTTAAGTAAGTTATACTGCGAATCTAAACTTTTAATGATGAACATTACCTAGTATTATTTACTTTTTTTTCAATTTAATGAAATTTTATTTAAAAAAATTCAAAATTTTTAAGTTTATTTTAAATTGAAATTTTGAAAATCTTAATATTTTAAAGTTATATTCTATTGATAATTTTATGATAATAATAAGAATAATGAATAATAATAATAACGAGTAATAAGTGTATTGATCCTAACACTATTTCTATTTTATTATTTTATTTTTTGAACCAAACTTTTAATCATTCACCTAGTTTGATTCAAATATTTACAATTTTTGGTTTATCTCGTTCAAAAATCACAATTTATTTATACCCATTTATATTAGCTTTAGTTATTTTACTGTGATAAATGTTTAATAAAAGCAATATTAAGAGAACGCCATACCTACATGTGTTGTCTCTGTCTTACTAACGTTCATCATAACAAATTTTCGTTCAGTAGAATAAATTTTGTGAAGTTCGCTTTAATATTAGAGTAAATTTACCTATTATAAAATTTAAAGGTAAGAATATTATCTAAACAATGACATAATATGCTTTTAATGATATTATCATTTTAAAGTGAGTTATGAACAGTTTAAAGTTGTTATATTTTACATAGCTTTAACTCACTTTAAAATAATAATATCATTAAAAGCATATGTCATTGTCTAGATAATATTATTACCTTTAAATTTGATAATAGGTAAATTTACTCTAATATTAAAGCTAACGTCACAAAATGTATTCTGAACGAAAATTTGTTATGATGTACGTTAGTAAGACAGAGACAACACATGCGGGTATGGCGTCCTCTTAAAAATAAATCTTTCTTGAATTTATTGTATAATATAGTACATTATAATGTGTTAGTATAATAAAATAATTATAAACTTATTTATTATTAATAAGTAATGTTTTAAAATAAAAAAAATGTTGACACGTAAGTAATAATGCATATTAAATTATTATAAACAAACATTTTAAAATTGTTTATGATATGCATTTAGTGATATTTGATTTAATTTACATAAACAATAGTAATTTAAGAATCAACCCGATTAATATTATTTCATAATTCATTAATATTTTGCAAAAGGTAAAAAAAATATTTTTACTTAATATGTAATTTAAAGCATTTTTGAATTGTTCAGTATTTTATATGGCAGCTAAAAATACCTCTCGCATTAATTACATCTATATTACAATAAGTAAATTTGTGTATTATATGTTTTATGTATTTAACTATCACTGTTTATCACATAATAATAATAATAAATTATAATAAATACTATACATTTATAGATAATAATATGAAATATACCACTTATTATGTAGGTAATAATATTATTACAATGTTCAGAGACAACAATTTACTAATTACTTCTCCAGCCTAGCGAGGCTCACTATTTATGTAGAATATTACATTCATAAAAACAAAGTAATTAATAGCATATACTATTTAACTACACTATTCCATTATCTACTATTATAATGTATTCCTTAATCTACAATAGGTAGTTACGGTACACGTTGGACACAATTCAAAAGCAGAGCAATTAGCATACTTTTCGCCACTATCTACCAAAATAATTAGTTCATTTACACTTTCAAGATAACTCACTATAATTATTGATATTATTCAAAATATTAAATAGGTTATACAAATCTAAAAGGTCGGATATATGATTGTAATTACTCATTTAATCTTACTGGAATCGTGTTATATCGAGCCATATAAAACATATTTTAATCTCTGAACATGTTCTCTGATTATATCATAATAATATAATTCAATACATCACCATATTATTTATTACTTTATTAACTAAAAATAAATACCAAATTACCAAGTTAAGTTTATTTAAGAAAAAAATAACAAAAAAATAGTATAACGAGTATCGATACTATGAAGCATCTAAAATATATTAGTCCTTAAATTATTATAATACCAAAGCGAAAATCATCGATTATAAATGTAAATTAAATTATAGGTACTATAGGTACTACCGATAAATCGAGTAATACACTAGAGAATACCCACTGATTTAAATAACCAAATAAAATCCCACCCGCGATAATTACTATCATCTCACATGTTCCCTATTTGTTTTTTATCTAATCAAGTAATACGAATAGTTACTTATAAATAATAACGGTTAAGCGTGTTTAAAATTTGTCCAAGACATTTACATAACACTAAGACGTTTTGATTGTTTATATATATATATATATATATTTTTTTTTTATTTTAGTCTGAAAGTAAAGTTATCCAATCGTCATAGTGTAATATTACCATGATAACAATGCACATTATATTATTCAGCAATATTATTGTACTATAACCCTAGTTTAAAGTGTTATAACGGGCATTTTGTCATAAAAACTAGTTGTATGACATTATTAAGCACCATACTTACAATATTATATAAACATGTATAACCGCCATGCTATAACTATAAAGATAGCATATAATATTCAAGGATATTGTGATCTTGGCATCTCAATTTTTTACAGTAGCAAACAGTTATTTTACTAGTTTATAAAATTATGTTTGAAAGTAATTTTTCGTTTGAAAATGTAGACGTTTTTTTAAAACCTTTAAGAGTTTAAGTCTATTATATCAATTCGTATAAACATTTCGTACAACAATGTTACGACAAATATACATAATATATTATTAGCAAGTATTTAATATTTGTTTTAAATTATGATTAAAAAATTACTTATTTTAAATTATCATTATACGAATTACAAAATGTTTGTTTAATGTCATATTACTAATATGAATACAATGTGTGACTAAAGCAAAAAAAAAATTAAATAATATTCAATGTAGTGGAGGACGCAACGATTTAAAATATTAGTAACTGATAAAATGTATGTACACTTTGTATACTTTTAAAACTAATAAGCTAATCTGTATATTATAAAACGATAAAATAAATTGTATATTATAGTGGTTGACTATTTTAAAATAAATAGTATTTTTTAGAAATAATTAGTTCACTATTTTAGTTTGTATCCTAAATTAATAATGTTTAAGATGTAAAATATTATAAACCAGTGAAAATGTATTAATTGAATAATTAAAAAATATTTAACTAATAAGCAATAGGTAGAACAATTAAGCTGTTCCAAATTATTATAACATTCAACTTTGATTAAAAAGTTAGTACATGTTTTCAAGTATCTTACATTACCTATGTCATAATAAGGTTCATTTTGATCAATAAAGTCAATGACAAACTTTAAAAGGAGTATTGTATACAATATGATGATTATATCAATTATTAAAAAGTAAATTGTTCATTACTAATTATTATTATCATAAATTTAGTTACTACTAAGAACTTGAGAAATTATTTTTTCAATACAAAAATTTAACTAATTATAATTTAAGAATATTATGATAGTGTACTATTATTTATTACTATATACTATCCATTGATACTATCTATGTAAAGTAGTGAATATCAAAATTGCAATTAATAACAATTTTAAATCTTTTTCGATTTGTGTGATCGATGTATTGATATTAAAAAAAAAAACGCAATTAAATTGCTTTTAAGACTTACTACATTTACGTCAACATTTTATTTTGACGATAGAAGGTTAACCCATTATTTTCATGTAATCCAGATTGAAAAATGTATGACGTTTAACTAAAATTATCAGAATTATGATAATTTTCTGAAGCGTACGCCATAACTTTGAATACAATGCTCGGATAAAGTGATTCCATCGTCCCTAATTACATTGAGTCCTCCGGGAATAGTCGTAACGTTAATGGCCACGCACAAAACTACAAAACCGTATTTATTTAAGTATTCTTATTTCTGACATAAATGCAAATTACGTTGAGATCAAATATAAGAGAAATTAAATGGCTATTAGCGGTGGGGCAGCGGAAAACACAAAGTTAAAACCTTTGGATTTGCTGGATGACGGACAAGGAAAAATGTCAAAACAAGGATTTAACGCAGTGCTGTTGTTGGTCAAGGATGACGTGTGCTCATAAATTAGAAAAAGAGTTGAACTCACATTATAGGAGAGAGGCACCATTTCCTGCCACCCATGTTATTTTTTTTTCACTTTTATATTCATATATAATACGCGTGTGAGTGTATGTGTGTGTGTGTGTGTGTGTGTGTGTGTGTTTTTTTTTTTTACTAGTTCTGGGTTCTAGTTCATTTGTGCTGTACACCACACATGTTGGAATACAAATTTAGTTTTAATATTCCATAGAGGATTAGTATTTTACATGCTAAGCACAGAGAAATGTGAATAATGCGTTTTAATTTTTACAAATATTTTTTTCTCTCAGTTGTTACGATTTTTTTTCATTTTTAGTAACAACGAGTTTTTTTTTGTTTGTTCGTTTCAATTTATTATAACATTGTTTGAATTTGTGACAAAAAAATTGTTTGATTAAGTGTAATAGGCATTGGTTATCATTACGCTAACGTGTCAGTTATATGTGTTATTTTTTTCTAATTTTGATCATTTCTTTCGTATTTACAGTAAATCTACCACAAAACTAAACGTTTTATCGACACTATATTGATTTCTTCTTTTCCAAATTTAAGTTAATATTTATATTGTTTTCAGTTTTAAGTATTTCCATAAGATATACATTTTCAAATTTAAATAACTGACAAACAACAACAATAACTTCATAAAATTGAATTTAATGTATCATAGACTTGTAACTTCAATTTACTGTTACATACAATATCCAGTGGATATGAAATTAAATAACTACTTTTAAATATAAACAGGATAAGAACACTCTAAACTTTACTCAAATAAATTAATGTCAAACTAAACTTCAAAAAACCCATATCACTTATACATTATTTTCATTACATACTTTGGCTAGGTCTTTGATAATTCGTTCAAGGTAACTGGACAAAATCTTACTCCGGAATGAATTTTAATTAAGATGATAGTGCCAGAAGATTTCCATTCAAGGTTCTGTTAATAACTTGTTATCTAAATTGAGTTAGGTATAAAATACGTGTACATCAAATTAGATTTCTGAAATTGAATTATGATTCGACTTAAAATTTTCTGAAATTAATAATTAAACATTACATTATGGCGTTTTAATTCATATAGAAGGCTATATCTTACTAATACAATTATGAGAAAGAAAAATGTTGAACATGTAATATTCTTTCTTCTATCGTTCTATGTAACGTCACATCAATAATCGGTTTACTATGGTTTCTTTTTTTAAACGTTATACAATTTAAATAAATTATACTTTATGCGATATTTTAACTTGACCAAATGTGAGTTGATCAATTATTTTATTTCTTACTATATAATTTCAAAGGAGATTTTTCTTTTTCTTCATTTATAATTACATTTTTTCATATTTCATAATAATATAATATATTATAACAAACTTATAATAATTTCAAAATTTAATTTATCCTGATTTTTTATTTATAATATATTTTTAACCCTATATGGTACACTGTTATTAAATATTTATATGAATTATATTATAGGAAGTGAAACATGTTTGATATTATAAATATACATTTTTATATTATTTGACATTATTTATATTCATAGGTACGTACTCTACTTCAAGCACTTGCCACTTTATTTCAGTTTGTATGTGAGCTGTATACATCCGGAATGTAAGTTTAACGTTAAAATAAACTGAAAGGAAAGCGGTTAAAATGAGAAGGAAATATCAATCCGATGAAACGCATAAAGGTTAAATGTGTTAAGGTTCTTCAATATTAAGATTTAAAGTATAAATTGGACCTGGTTTCCATATAAATATCATAAATATATTTTTTTAATTATATTTGTATTTTATTGTGTCTGTCTTCCGAGAGTGGTGAGCAGTAGTAATAGACATTAAATCTCCATATCTCTGAGTCCCTCTTAATATATTTATAGTTATTTTATGAAACTAACACCTTTGTTTTGGATATATGTATAGTTATAATAAATATGAGGTTTTATAGGTACTATAAATTATATTTATATTAATTATGATATATTTTATCGTGCTAAAAATAAATTGTATTATAGTAATTTACAAAAATTACAAATAATAAATGTCAATAAGCAGAGACAAAATATAACAGATAATTATAACATATTTTTTATGATTATCTGTACAAACTATTACGTTTTTATAAATGATACGAGATAATGGCGTATTGTTTATAGTAATTTATAAATAATAATAACAAGAATATAAATTTTAAAAAAACTTTTAACTACATTTAATATAGCTATACAATTAATTCTTGATATTTTTCGACAGTGTTTAGTAAACATCAATATTAAAAAGCAATGTAATATTCTTCAAATTCTTTATATAATAAATAAAGTATATAACTCTATCAGATACATACATGTTCAACTTCAGAAGAATAAATAAATCTATTTTTCCACTTGAAATATATAAGTGTAATACGTTTTTATTTTAATTTAAAAGAAATCGGAAAACATATTGCGTTTTGTGTTTTTTGTTTCTTGTTTCTTGAATAACTATTATTTTTTCTGAATACTTTGAAGTTTTAAATTTATTTGTAGATCTTTGTTTTTAATGCCACTAGATTCTTATATTCATTATGAATGTTAAATAATAGATGGATTATTAAAGCACTAATGCCACAATAGTGGCATATTCAATTATTTTTTTGTTTAAAGGAATAAAATGATAACACGAAAAATAAATTAAAATTATTCAATTAAATAAAATTATTATGAATATACATTTTTTGTTATTATACAAGATATACACAAGACCTACATAAGACCATCATTTATATTTATATATTATTAAAATTATTAGATAATGGTGTTGACTTTCTATCATATGGAAAAAATATTATAATATAAATTATTATAAAAAGAATATTCAGTTATTCATTTTTTCCTAGAGTTTCATAACTTATCAGTATAAGAACAAAAATACGTTCCCATTTTTTTAGGGGGTTAGAAATTGGTGGGGGGGGGGAGAAATTCAATGATACACTGATATATATTAATACATTTTAAAATAAACTAATTATTTAATTATTATATAATATAATACCTATGTAACATAGTATAGTGTGTATAATGTATATATTATGAATGAATATATTAATTCCAAATATAGTTCTATTATTATCTGTTAATATTCTATACGTTAATGGTGTTCAACAATTCAATAATAACAAGTGTGGTGTACTGAAACATTTTTAAAAGATTTTAAATTGTATAATGAGGAGGTAAGTACTTACAGAGATCGGAAATCATAGACAAAATTGACTATAATAGTGCAATATTATAATATAAACAATTCATTTTTTCCTGGAATAATAATTACATACAAGAAAATCCAATACTACCTAAAACTACCTTATTCAGATACAACTAATAATAGTTACCGTGGTTTGTAGTAATCGTTTTGTTCTACTACTTCAACCCTGCACTAGATTAAACTATATATATACGATAGAATAGCATTTGTATTATGTAGCATATGATATTTTCAATTAAATTAAGCATTCGTTAGATATTTTTCTCCCTACACTACCAGTTTCTGAATAAATGTATATAATATCATATTATGCGATGTATCAAGTGAATTATAATATTTGTACACAGTTGGATGTATCATTCAATTTTGTTATTACAATTGTAGTTAAGCGTTGAAAAACACACATACACACACACAAATATATATATATAATATATAAATTCATTCCACAAACTAATTATCATTAACTGTATACAATTTATTTTTTGCACGAAGCGTAATATATTTTCCATACGTACAAAGGTATACCAAGGTATATTTAATTAAATACTGTTTGCATAAATAATTCTTTTAATTTAATGAACATTTAACAGACAGAAGATGTGAACAGTTTTCACGGGATCGTATTATTATTATTATTATTATTATTATTATTATTATTATTATATAATATAACTTATTATTACTTTAAACTTCAATGAATTATTTGTTTGTGAATTGTTTTTTTTTAAACAATTACTAATTGCTAATTTGTTAAAATTCGTGTAATATATTTATTTTACTATGGTAAATATTATATTAAGCCTACGTTATGTGGTAGATTTTAGTAAATTATGAAACACAGTATTGTCATGTTACCTCAATACTAATTTTACAATGAAAAACACAATAAATCCAAAAAAAATCAATTTTATAGATATTACAAATAAAAAAATCGGATGTTTTGGAATTTATTTTTATAACAGTTGCCCATTTAATAAGTTTTTTTAAATAAACCTATAAATAATAGACATTATGTACACGCTTTGTGGACATTACAGAAATGTCACATTATTTTAAAAGTAATTTATAAATAATGTATATGTTAATTGTATCATACCTGACACACTTGTAAAAAAAAATTGTAAATTTACAAGACATTATTTCATCAATATTCTCCAATATTTAACTGTTAATGAGATTATTTGATCGATTAATAAAATCAACTCGATCACCGTGTACAAAATTCATGTTCACCGTTATGAGATAATAATTCTCGAGCGCCTATAGTAAATACGAAATCGGGTCCGTGATGCGCAAGTTCGCCTTTACAGGGTTCGACATTATTCGTTTTCATTCGATATAATAATAATAATTATTGTTGTACTTCGAATTTTCAAAAGTCTCGATAAACGAATATACACATCAAAAGGGTACGGTCTTTGAGACGCGGAACGCCTACTAATGTGCCCAATCGTCCGAGCAGTAGACTGTTTTTAATCCTCAGGACCCGTCTCGGCAAAGCACCATAATCTTCGCTCGATAAGCCTCGAACGGTTGTGGAGCTTTTCAATATACTATTTAATATATATATATATATATATATATATATTTATATGTACATATAAATACGCGAAGAGGAAAAAAAAGAGAAAGAAATAATAATCCTAAACTTAGCTCGTAAATATCGGTCAGTTATTTGGTTTCAGAATCCAAAGGGTTATGCGATGGGGGCGCACAATATAGATACCGCCTGTTTTATATTCGACACCAGGCCTGTAAAGTTTCGGTCACTTTTGGACGGTCAGGAATTATTATTACCGCTGCCCGAGTCAGCCGAACACACGCCCCATACCGTCGGTGACTATATTATACATATTATATACATTTATGTGTGCGTATATACCCGATCGGACGCCATAAATTCAACGGATTAATAACGATATTACAATATACACGCGTATACGCATTACTCGCAAATGGGCATCGCACCCCGCGTGGGCGAGTGATGTCTAATCGAAAATTATCACCGTGTGAATACGTCGTAATAATCGTAATATTTAATATTGTGCACTCGGGCTGTTTGGTATTTTTGTCAATTTTTTTTAAATCACGCAAAATCCAACGCATCAACAACGTTATTAAAACCGTTCTAGCTGTCATCGTCGAATTCCAGAGTAGGTATATAATTTCGTGATAATAATATTGTCAGTTGACAAATTAATATTATACTTTATAAATCAATCGCGTTTTTAAATAACTAAATACTAATACTTCTCGCTTGACAATAACAACTAAGATGTAAGTTGCAAGAAGGCTTGTTTTTCGAAAAACTGTTTTTAATTAATTTTACAATATTTTAATAATTTACGACTAGAATGCAGAATAATTCGTATTGAAAATATTGCGTGTAAAGAAGCAATGTTTTTTTTCCAACAAAGTACTTTAGAAATGGTTAGGTTATTATACGTATTTAAACTAAAATTAATTATCCTCTGGGAAATGTTAATATGGTAGTAACTAATTATGTCATTCATAACTACGTTGTTGAAAAAAAAAACTCCGTCTAAGGAGTAGGATAAAACTTTTTTTATTACACGTGAATTATCGTTTAGTATTATTATTAATACTTGTTTTTTAATTATATAATTTAATATATTATTAATATATATTATTTTCCAAGCCATTGGTTTTTATTTTATAAACTTTCATTTTTGTAATAATCAATTATTAATGATAACGATTAACGATTATTGTCCTATTTTCTTACTAAGATATAACAGAAAAATAATACGATCTTGAACAAATGGATGCAGCCGTTTGGACGTGGCTATTTAGACGTTGAGACAATTGGACGCAAAAAAAAATGTATAAATCAGTAAATAAAATTCATAAGCTATTTATATTTATTAACATAAGTAAAAATGAATATAAAATATTTAAATATACAAATTTTTCATTATATAAAATATTAAAATTAAAAATACATCTAAAACAAAATATGTTTTATTATCATAGGTACACCAACAATTAAAATACAATAACAAAAAAAGTTATTAATATTAATTATATTTGTTTTAATAGGTACGTAAAAATACATAAAAAAATATTTTATTGTTTAAAATATCTAAAAAAATTATGAATTTCAAACATAGCTATTTATATTAATTATATTACTTATGTCATATGTAATAATATTAAAAAAATAATCGACATTGTAGTTAAATGCAGAGAAATATTTTGGCGATTCCATGTAAAAATAATATTTTTGTTATAGTGTCATACCTTTGAAAAATGTTTAAGTTAGATTAATATATTTTAATGATAACCTATTATAATATTATTTATTATCCTTATATATTATGTATATATTTTTTTTACATCCAATTGTCTCCATCGTCCAAACGGCCACATCCATTTATCCCTATTCGAATATAATATGTTTTGTGTATATAAATATTATAATTATTAACTGTATACATTTTATTGAGATATTTTAAATTATGTATAACTAATTTTTCACTATTATTTTCAACCATAACTTGACAATAATATTATGTATAAATTATATACTTTAAATAGTGAGTTAATCATAGGAATAGAGGATGAGTTTGAAAAACAAAAACAAAATAATATACAAACTGTTATACTGTCTTAAAATATAATATTTATAGTTTTATTAAACTTTATAGTTATTATCGGTAAATGATTTATTGTGATATCCTTTTACATAAAATGATTTATAATTATTATCATAACATTAAATTCGAAGTATGTATATTATATTTTAAGGCACTAAATACTAATAATGTCGCTATACCATGTTATTTATTACAACAATGATCTAAAATTATTATGAACTTACATAGATACATCAAATTTTCCTTTTTAGGGAGACACGTAATGATAGAAGCTAATTAAATAAGAAAGTTTTGTTGCGCAAAGTGATTTAGAATATTAAGCTGAACTGGAGGTATTACGATCAATTGAATATAATACAATATTTTAAAACTAAGTGAAAAGTAGATGGAACATTTATATCTTCATATGAGTGCTATTAATTTTTTAATATAATTTTATGAACAGTATAATATTTATTTTTGTGATGCATATTTAATATAAAAATGCTTTTTACAATGTACATTTTAACATAATAACATAATTAAAATCATTTTTTTTTTTTATTTTGCTGTAATGCTAACAAAATGACTAATATTTTAATATATTGAAAAAAAAATCCGAGCTTAATTAAATTACAAACCTTTACAATATTATAATTATATGCTTTTAATATTTTCTCTATAAATGTCGTTTTCTAAAGTTTATTATACTATTCAGATTTGTAATATTTAGGATTATGATATAATTATATTATGTTCTCAATATGCTTAAAAATACAATTATATTTCAACAACCATTGAGTATATCTATGGAATAGTTTTATTACTCACCAACACTGCGCATTAATTGTATTGCTTTACAATGCGATTGCTCTATATAAAACGGATTAAGTAAAAATCAATACGAATTACGGATAATTAATCATAAGCTATTTTGAGTTGAAAAATGACGACCTATATTCATTAGTTAAATACCTACAGTATTGAATTAATAAAAAGGTGTTTAAAGTCATATTATAATTTTCAATCTTGATAACATAAATTAAATACATTGTGGTAAAATTCCGATATTATTAATCTTATTGATTATAACAATCGTTAATGTTCAATTACTATATTTGTATACTTTGCTTTTAAGTTTGTAAACTTTTATAATTATTAATTATTATGCTATTTATAATGCTAAATAAATATAAATTCAATAATTATATTATTATTATTATATTTTTAAGATTATTGGTTTTTACTGTTTTATGTAAATAATATTGCATGTTATGAAATGTATTATGCTTTAAAATTGGAAAAAATGACAATAAAAGTTATCAAAATGAAAATGTATTAGATTTTAGAAATCAAGGTACAATTTTTAGAAATATAAATCTGAGGATCGAAGAAAATGCCCGATTCATCATAATTGGTAATTTACATACATCTACATAATATTACTATGCTATTTTAAATAAAAATAGTAATTTTTTATGTATGCTATTATCAAGTTTATATCGGAACTGTTTGAATCATAAATATGAACATTGGGCCGTTGTACGCAATTCGCGATAAATATTCAAAATACTTCCGACTAGTAACCATTTGAATGGTTTTGAATATTCATAATATTATGAACAGTATATTATAATATGACCTATTTGATTTAATGAAACACTACCTCCTATTAAGTTCGGAAATGCACAGATAAATGCTTAAAATCGTTTCAAAAATAATCAATTATAATAATAGACATTTGTATTTGTGTAACAGAATTTAGTATGGATTAAGTTAGGTTAAATTAATTAAATAATAACATAACAATTGTATATACTTACTTGGATTAAAAATAAAAATTTAAATTTACTTAAATCAAATATTTTTTAAGGGATGATAAATATAGACAATGTTTATGTAAGAAACGATTAATTTAAAAAAAAAATTATTTATGCAAAGATTACTTTGGCATAAGGAATGCATAATATATTATATAAATATCATTGTTAATATATTATTTATATAATCAACAAATTCAATATATCTATTCATGTCATAGAAATTTATTTATTTGTATTTTGACAAATTTTTCCATGCAAATATTTTTTGTATTTTTTATTACAATTTATAACATATTAAAAATGATTATATATACAGGGTGATTTTTTTATCAAACAACACTCATTATTTCCAAAAGTATTCATGTTTTTGAAAATATTTTTTTACATAGTTTCAAATTGTTAAAAAAACAACGTTATTATAAAAAAATTATATTTTTAAATATTTTTTATCCTTATAATTTTTTAAGTTTTTTATTTTTTTGAATGACAACATAGATTTTTAATTTCATATTCCAAAACAGAATAATTTTCTGAGTATTTCGATACATAAAAATTGAATTTAGGGCGAGTAGTTTATGAGTTATACGTATTTAAAATTAAATTGCGTGGAGTGGAGTGGTATGGGGTTACCCCGCAAAATGTTTGTCTACTACTCCGCTCGTCTACACTTTAAATAAGTATAACTCATAAACTAATCACCCTAAATTCGATTTTTATGTATCAAAATACTCAAAAAATTATTCTGATTTGGAATATGAAATTAAAAATCTATGTTGTCATTCAAAAAAGTAAAAAACTTAAAAAAATATAAGGATAAAAAATATTTAAAAATATAATTTTTTTGTAAAAACGTGGTTTTTTTAACAATTTGAAACAATGTAAAAAAATATTTTCAAAAACATGAATACTTTTGGAAATAATGAGTATTGTTTGGTAAAAAGATCACCCTGTATATATATATTATATATTTAAATATAAACTATACGCGCATTCGTATAAAAATATAGATACAATGTTTATTATGTAATGGATATGAAACATAAAACCAAAAATAATATTGATCAAATATGTAATCAACTGAATTTTATATCCCAATCATTTAAGTTATTAACAAATAATATACAGTATACTAATAAAAATAATCGTGTTCATTAATGTCAGTCAGAAAATCAAATGAAAAATTGAAAAATAAATTATAATTTATTATTATGATTATTAATGTACTTTTTTATTTTACATTTAAAAAAAAAAAATGAAAATATATATAAACTAAATTATAATTATCCATTACAGTATAAAAATTATAGAATAAAAAATATATATTATATTTAAGTCATCTTGATTCAGTCATTATTGAATATAGAATAAATACACGTTATGGTATTAGTTTGAAAAAGTTCATTAATGATATTCTAATGTTATCAAATGATAATAGTATGGTCTTACCTTAATATTATTAATTTCTTTCATTGTAATCAATTACATTTGTATTTTTATAGATAATTAATAAAACTACAAGACAGGTTTAAACTATAAATTAAAGTTTTTATTTATTATTCGAAGATGTTTGATATTATATACAGATTGAAGCCATAGTGTCAATACCTTATTATATGACATCATTGCAGGTAAGTATTTACTTGATTTTTTAGTTTACTTATTGATCAGAGAATATAAATAACTATATTTTTCTAGGAATAAATATTGTATTTGTTAGTAACAACCAAATGGCCACGAAAGTATCAACATGAATATAAATAGGTTTTTTTTATTTAAACATATTAATTACAATTTATTAATATGACCATACATTATTCTACGACACATTAATTTAGTCAAAATAAAGTGCAGGAGGGACATATAAACATGATAACTGTAATCATAGTGTAAACTATTCAAATATTATGTTTAAAGTTAAACTTATATTGAATATTTTATTTTTATAAGCTATCATTTTTTATTTATTTATTTATTTTTTATCACAGACAAATATTGATATTGTCACTGTAACTTTTCGCATATTTTATGTATAAAATAAATGGTTTTGAGTAACTATAATATAACATTTCTATATAAAAAAAAAAAAATAATAAAATAAATAAATAATTATTATTGTTTTAGATAAAAATATGTTCGATCATGAAAATTTCTTAGGTAGTTATAATAATTTTACTTTGAAATATTAAGCTATTTAAATTTATAATTTTATACAGAAAATAATAATTATTACATTTTGAACTGAAATTAAATAAATAACGAGGTTCAAATATACGAGGAAAACATTTTTATTAACATTTCAATTAAGGGCACTACATTAATTTATACAGAATAATAAAGACCATTCAATTGCACGTAAAAAGTAATTTTTCTATGATTTGTAATAAATATAAAATTATAATGTAAAAATCTAAGAAGATGTTTAATATTAACCTTTCAACTATGTTCAATTTATGAGTTTAAAAAATGATTTTACATTGTATAATAGAGATTAATGTGACAGTGTAAGTAAATTAATTACGAAATTGTATGTTAATGTAAGACATCAACTGTTTAACAGTAATCAAACTTATTTTTTGATTTAAAATGTACGATAATATTGTCAATTATATTTTCAAATAATAACATATCAGAATTGTTGAAGAACATCACTTTTTGTACATAAAAATATAAAAATAAATAGATGCGTAAACTATAACTGTAACTTATTACTTAAAATGCTTATCTTAATAAATTTTGATACATAAATAATATTACCAAATCTCTCGCTGTACGCAAATAACTATTGAGTCAGTATTTTATCTTACCTGAAAAAAAAAATTGTAAATTAATTACACACATTTGTTTCTGTTAAAAAAAAAAAAATTAATAAATTATAGTAACGATAATGTTTCATTACAAAGTTTATTATTATAATATAACTATTGGTTGGATGCATTAAAAACGCAATTTTCATTTGGTAGGTATTTTATATTTTTTTTAGTAAAACATAAATGTACATTGTAGTAATTTATTTCCAATACCCCTATTAACCGTGATAATCTAACCACTATCGTCTCGATATCGCTATTTATTAAATTGTTTAAATTATATATGAAATATATACACACAAACCAATAATTTATTAAGTAGGTATAATACCATTATTTTAAATTTGATATTTATCTATAATACTTAATATATTATTTCACTTTATCGTTATGTATAATATATAAATAAATAAATAGAATAGTAATTATATAATATTACTAAAAAAAAAAAACATTTTAAAATAATATTTGCTAGACAAAACTACAAAGTTTTATTTTGCATAAGTTATTATTCCAGATTCACACTTAAAAAAAAAATATGAAACAGTATTGAATATATTTATTTTTTTTTATTTTTTTGGGTGGTAACCATTGGATAACTGTCAATATAATTAATTAACGTTAAGTCAAACGAATTAACAACTAATAAAAATATTTATCACATTATCAAATTTTTGAAATTTGAGAAAACTTTCAGACCAACTTATGTGTATTTTCAAGTTTTACTGTTTGGAAAAATTATATTGTTTCGAATTAAGTGCACATAAAATACTTCTTATTCTGTAATTAACTTCAATAAGAAAAATTAAATTAAATTATATCAATTTGTTGATAGTTTTCAGATTATGTTCAGTGATTAATTTTAAAATAGTATTTAGTTTTTCTGAAAATGCGATGGTATAAATGTCAAAATATCAAATTGCAACTAAGAGTTGTTAATATTATTAATGTGAACTTTTATGGTAATAACATTCCTAGCAAACATTTAAAACATTGTAATAATTTTAGACAGTCACCCATAAAACATGATTTATAATAGATTTCATAAACATAAATAAATTGAGTTGTTTAATATTATTATAATATATTATAACTTTATGAAAAATAAATCATTGGAAAATATGCGTAACGTTTTAAAGGGTAGAACATTTAAAATTTAAAATATATGTATATACAAAAATACAATATACATTTGTTTGTGTTGACATTAGTATACTTATTTATTATTTAGAATTATATTTTTTTTTTTTAAACTCTGATGGTATAATTTTTTTTTTTTTATTAATTGTTTTATTGATTATCATCATTCTTATTATAATATTTTTGTATAATCGGTTTTTTTTTTAATACGTATTATATTCACTCGTATTAGTAACGCTAAGTGTGTGGTTTTCAACAGCGTTTCTTGAGACAGTTGTGTTTATTTGGTTAATAATAATTTACAATTTTTAGATAGAGCACGAAAACAATCAGAAATAACGAAAATTAAAAACAAACAATTTAAATTGGTTACCAAATGCAAATACCTAACCTAATAGTAATTCTAACATAAGTATTCTAATTTTTAATATATATGCATTATTTGAAAAAAAAAACTATTCAAATTATTGTAATATTAGTTTTATGTCATTTTAAATCATAACTCATTAAAAAATTATATTTTAAATATATTCATATGTTTTAACCACGGTAGATTATCCACCGTGGTTTTAACTACCTATCTATAAAGTTTTAATTTTTATAGGTAACCATAATTTATCCCTAAAATATATATTTTTATTTGCGAATTTTTGTGTATAAACGTTATATTTAGAACAAAAAATTAATCAGATAAAATAGTATTTAAAGAAATGTCAAAGTGGGAGTCTCTTTTTTGAGTAATTCAAATCCTTATATTTTATTTTATTTTTATAACGTACTATATTACAGACAGTAAATATTCTCTTTCTTAATAAATAAAAATACAATTATGCAAAGTTTTGATAAATGGAGTGTATTGGAACACTATTATTTGCTCATTTAAACTTCAATACTTTTAAATAATTATCTATGGGTCTGAAATTCAATTTTAAAACATCAAAGTTATCAACAAAAAAAAAACAAGGTTTGCTTTGAATATGAAATTTAAAATATTTTGCTCAACATTTTTAAGGATTAAATACAAGATGAAATTTATTTTTAAATCGGAACACGACTGTTATATACAAATATTAAAACATTTCGTTACTCGTAAAAATATGTGCAAGAAAAAAAATCTAATTAACTAGCAACGCAATTTCAGTATCAATAATATAACAAGAAGATCAACTTTTTTTTTTGTTAAAATATTAAATTTATTTTTATAATTAACTACCTAGTAAAATAATATTGAATTTATAACAATAAAACTAATAAAAAAATTAGTATTTTGATAATCTCTTAATTTACAACCAAAATAGCATAGGCGCTAGAAAGCTAATAAACTTTCACGTTATTTATATTATTATTAGTTTGCACAAAATTGTCGTGCCGTGTCACCTATGCTTGTATTGAGAGCATTTTTATACGATGTTTGATAAGACTATGCGTTTCTTTTTGCGAATTTTAAAATACAATTATGGTAATATGGCGTTCAGGATAGGTAATTTACACAAAATACTCGAATTTTATTCAGTGAGTAAAACATCAATGGTGGTAATATAAAAGCAGTTCCCCTCGTTTTCAGCGGAACCACACAAAACAAAATAAAAAATGAAATTGGTAGATGAACACATTTTTATCTTGTTTGTAACACGATTATATGAACGACTGTCGAATGATCAAACATTGTGATGATAATATGATACGGCGATGTGGTATAACGATCATAATCGGGTCATGGTGTAAGCTGCGTACGACTATCGTAAATAAATTGTCCAGCCCGCCGTCCAGGTAATGCTCTGCGATTTAATTCGATGTATTTTAAAAATACTATAATGCTATTATACAAAAATATATCGTAATTACGATTTGATACACGTCATGGACATCAGATATATTATACTCACGTAACTTTACTTCGACCTAACTTCAGAGTTGTGTACACTACATAACCTAATACCTACCCCACTCGTTAATATTAATAGATGAAATTGAAAAACCAAATTTCAAGCCACAGAACAAATGAAAATACTTGTACGTGACAATTCTTAGTAACACAATATAAAAATTCATAAACGGCCTACATAATTCATGAGAGATCAGTAAAGATTATACGATTACAATTTATTTTAAATACCTAATCATTGAAGATCGAAGTCACGAAACTCGAGGCATGTTTACTTGAGCAATTATATTAAATATTACCATACAGTGTGTAGCCATTATTTTTATAACGAGAAAACGATAGTTGAAATTATTAATTTAATATGAACCAAAAACAATGTTCAAACATGTCAGAATTCTGAAATATAGACGCATAATGTATTGTAATATAGTAGTTGACGACTACTAATCATACACGATGGTAAATTATTATAGTAATATCGAAATATATATTAATATATTTTTGGCGCGAGAATAAATTTAACCATTGACGCGTACGTCCCCACATCGAAGAATATTGACCACTTGTTAATGTTTACCAATGTCGTAATTATTGTTCCGGAACGATGGGAAACATCAAACGCACCGCAGTTACTTTTATCAAAATTCAACTGGGTATAACTTGGTTGTCTCAAATTTAAATGGGACAAAGATAAAATTATCAATAAAGATTTTGATTAACCGATACAAAAAATAAAAATAAAATGGAAAAAATATTAAATAAATATTTATGTTTATGCAATGCGATTGATTATCAAAAATGTATTTTATATATTATTATTTAATCTTAATATTTTCTGTTATACTTTTATCAAGGATAAAATGAAATTTAACAATAAATGATACACATTAATTATATTAAAAAAGAAAAAAAGTAGGTAACCTCTTGTTCATTGTTTTATTATAATAGGTATTGGCTGTTGAGTGTACCTACATTGTTAACGAATGTGTTACGGTATTGTATATCGACGCAGTTAAGTAGAGTTTTTACTAAATATTTATTTTTGATTTGTCTAATTATTTTTCAAATTAGAAAGACCATATATTTTTACCGACGATAAATTGATAAAATAACATATTACATGTTTTAAACACGTGGTATCAAAATCGTATATTTATTTACGAGCACATTCGATAATGTTACGATATGGAAATAATCAACTATGTAACGAGAAAAACAAAGTGATTCGGTACTTTTCAAAGTCCTCGAAGATTTCGAGGTATCTACTGATCATTATCAAAACAATAAGAATACCGTACTGTACACCAAGAAAAACTGCTGCGACAGTAGTTATGTAATGTAGTAACAACAAAAACAAAAACAACAAGAATAATATTATAGTGTTATTGAAAATCGTAACGATGATAGCCATGATGGCGTATCGGTATATCCGTTCCGCGAAAATGTGTAAAATAATATAGTCGTGTCATCTTGACATCGTGGACATCATGGAATAGCTCGTGGACACTTCGTCGCCCCACAACCGGACGGTCGACGGCGGGGTATCCGGTCGACGGGTCCCGTCGCGCATGGCGTCGACCATACCGGTGCCGTGCATGTGATCTGCAACGCGTCCGGATAGTCTCCCGGAAACGGTATCCGTCTTCTGAGTCGGTGCTTTCTTCCGGTGCCGGATACGCGCCGACAGAGTCCACACGAAAAGTATAAGCGATAGTAATAGTAATAGCAATTGAGCAATAGCACGTATAATACGCAAGCGCTATCGCGGTATTGCATTGTTTTACGTATGCGTGATGATCGACGTTTCGCTGCCGTTCGTGAGTGTAATTTGTCCGACGAATCCACAATACGAATTGACGATCAAACGGTCACCATCGTCACCGTTTTGGTACTATAAAACATTATATTATTACGATAATAACATATCTCGTTGCCATAGTGTTTCGAACTCGAGTTAGGTGTGTTGAACGCAAACGGAAACATACTTTAGCACTATACCAGCTGAAATAAATATAGATTCCACTGTAATACTCTTTTGGTATAATTATGTACTCGCACAATGGCTAAAAATTAAATTTAACTACAAAATAAAATGGGCAAAAAACTCCAATTTCATTTCATGGAAACACAAAAATCATTAAATCTAGGATATATATATATATATATATAATAATATTATGTAGCCACAAGTATACGATATTGTTAAACACAGTGATTATCGAACTTTCTAAACTGACGATTTCCAAACTAAAAACGATTTTCCACACCATTTAAAAATAAATTACTTTTATAATCATAGAAAATGATTTGGTGATCTTAAAAGTATTTCCACCCTTAGGTTGAAAACCACGAAATGATAAAACGGATCATTTTGTAAATCATTTAAATGTTTCTAAAATTTAAAAAAATAAGGAAAGAAAAGTTTTGAGAATACACTTGCAGTATGTAGAGTATATCGTTTTGTTTTCTGAACATTCAATTTCATTTTACTACAATTTATAAACAGCATCTGGAAAACGTATATTTTTGTTACGTTTTATGCGTGAACCCTAATATTGTATAGGTAGCAGAAATAATTGAAAAATTCAAATCATAATAATAATATTGTTGGTCAGGTTTTCGATTTAGGCGTGCACACAAATACAAATAAAAATCAAAAATAAAAATAATTTACTCAGCAATATTTTTGATTGGTATTACATATTTACGTGCATACTACAATATTGTAATTCAATAAAATATAATACTATTTAAATTTATATACATATGGTAAATTCTAATTATGTATTAATTGGAAAAGTTTTAATTTGACTATTATTGATATTGATACACCTAACCAAACAAATTTAAATTATATTTGTGTAGTAAACAATAATTATATTCAGTAATATTGAGGTAAATTTTTAATAATTAAGTTGCATTTTATTTATTATTTCAATAATAAAAAGAAAAAAGAAGAAATTAGTATATTAGTATTAATTTATTTAAATGTATGTGTTGACTCTTGAGTATAGTTTTTTTTAATTTGATATTTTGTTTTATACAGTTATAAGTTATAACTAAGTTAACGACGTTTCCATAAATGCAATTAAATAATATATTACTTATAAATAATTTAAGTACAAATAACATTTCTGTTTATATGGAAAAAAATAATAGTTTTAAATAAAATATAACAATGAAATGTAATTTATCATCTGAAGGACTTGTTGTTACATTTCCATTATTGTGTCTCGTATATTATTAGATTTTCAAATAATTTATATGCAAGTTTTGGTTTTGATTTTATACGTATTTTTTATTTATTTAATAATATATTGCATTCATTCACAAATAAATAAATAAAGAACTATGTACCTTTTATTTAAAAATACTAAATATCAAATAATTGTTTAATTTAAATGAAGTTCTAATTATTTATTATTATAGTTGAACTGTGCAAGTAATATTTAACTAGTTTTGAAAGAAATGTGTTGGTAATTAATTTGATTTTGTATTGCGTCAGAGACACTGTTTAACGATATAAAAAATGAGATGATAGTCAAAAAAACCCAATTTATTGATGAAGTTATTACGATAACGCATAAATAAAATCTTCATCATAATATGAACACATTACAGAGAATCTGAAATTAAAATAATTAGTTTAATATTTACATAATCTCTACTAAATTAACAAAAAAAATAGTCCACGTGTGAAGTAATTAAATATTGTATCGTGAGTTTTTTTTAATAATATTTTTTTTCAGAGTAATTTACATAAATATTGGTAAAACAATATTTTATGTTTTTCAGAATAAATTACTTATAGTTATGTAAATGTTTCAAATAATTATGTATAACAATACATAACATAATAACTATAAGCTAAATACATAGTTACATTTAGTGTATGCCAAAAATATACATTTTCGGTTTTTTTATTCGATTATAATATATATAATATATATATATATAAATATTTGTTTTCAATTTTATTTTTAAAATGTTTAATTAAAAATGTTAAATTTTCATTTATCTTTATAATATTGGTATTATTATTAGTATCAAAATAATTACAAGGCTTGTAAATAACTATAAGTTATTATTTAATTATTTTTAATTTTTATAAGTTGATTATTTTTACTTAATTTTAACAAAATTAAAATTAATTTACAATAATGAATAAGTATTTAGTGTAGTACCTAATTGAATTTGATTATATGAATAAAGCTGCGCTTTTATGTCATTCTATAAACTGACAGCTGTTCATGGACCTCTGTGGGGTAGGAATCATTAATAATAATACATACATGGACAAAATAATAACAAAACCTAGCAATTAGAGTGAAATAATGATAAATCTATTGGTAAGTGTTTGAAGCTATTTGATGCAGACAAAATGTATACTAAAACCATACAAATGCATATTATTAAGCGCTACCCAACTATATTACCTAGGTTCCGAATACCTAAGGAAATTATGCAATCAGAACGAACAACTGAAGTAAATATATCATCGTTCTCACAACAAGGTGAAGAACTTGAAGTTCGATGCTTATTTATTATAACCGGAATTTCGGTAATTTTCATCTAGAAGAAAAAAATGAACAGACATCTTTATAAATCGAAAGCTTAATAGATTAAAAATTTGAATAGTCCGATTAAAAGAAAACTATATCACAAGCAAAAAGCTGTGCATTTAACCAATGGTGTACACGTATTCACCGGTGCTACTGTGACTTAAATACGTGTTAAAAATATAAACTCCTATCCGCTTTTGTGCGTACTACTGTCGAGAATAGTAACGAGACCACGAATATCCACGTATGGTTTATGCAATCGATAAAATTACCACCAGTTCAAAGTGAGCTATCATTCGAGTCGATGTCGTAAGAACGTTGTCTCCCCGGAAATCGAAACAAGCCCCGTAAAAATTCTTACACGGTTATCGGCTACGATATGGCGGGGGATGAAAGTTTGTTGTTGTTTTCGACCGATCGCCTGAAGAGTGGATAGAACCGGCAGGATATTGATCCACGAATGGTAAAACGGTAACAACGGTAATAGACAGCATAATAGTTACGTATACGTATGACATTTATATCACAACGATGTTAAATTTGACAATGGAAAAATGATTACGATCGGACAGCCAGTAATTGAAAAAGTACAATGAATATTTTGTTCGAGTCGCCGAAACCTGAGGACACTTATCGAGTCGACGTATAATGGATGTATACGTTGTTATCGCGATCATGCATATTGTATTAGTCCGCGGCCGTCTTACGAGATCTTGTGGTGAGATGACGATCCAAATGATGAAGACTACCTAGGTATGTGGTAAAGGAAATTATGTAGATTATTAAACGTTATTTGTATTACGTTATAGGTTCTGTCGTGTGATTACGGCTTTGAACTAGCGATTTTTCTATTGCGTCTATTCATTTATTCGATTATTGTAAACTCAAATAATCAAATATAGTTTTAATATATTTTAATGCATTTAAAACTGTAAATACGACTATTTCTCTGTACACGTAAAAATCTTTTGGACGTATTAGGGACCTGCAGATGTCAAACATGTCCGAATAAGTCAGACGTAAGTAGGTGGCTTCGCTTCGCTGGCCAAGGACTAACCCAGAAGTTGAGTCATTTCACGTTTTTGATACTGCACCACGAGCAACAAAGTTGGATTCACTCACCCGTTTTAATAATTGCTGTTTATAAAATTAACGATTTGTTTCTATTATAAGGTATATCATAACATCACATTTAATAATCTACTTTATAATTCGTAATAAATCTAAAGGGAAATAATATAGTTAGATCGCTTACAGTACTTGCCGTCATTGTGATATTATTACTATTTTTAAAAATTTTAAAAGTCAACTTGAACAATATCAATCTCTGGAATTAAAAACCACAATTTTTTTTCTAGGGAAGTCTATAGTAGTCTCACATGTTTCTAGATAATACAGCAAGTAAAATTGCCTATATTTTGTAAACACTCGACCTCCGTATATTGCATTAAACTTATATCGTGTAATTGCACGTGTATATAAATTCAATTCATATTCACACCTATATTTATCCTATATATAACGATGTATAAGAGTACCTAAATCTAATCCCTGATAGTCATCAGGCTCACAAAGTACTGTATTAAAGATTTAACGAATCACGAAAGTAAATATTGCGGGGCTGCGGATGTTTTGCGAGGTTTGGTTTATATGTGAAAATTAACTGGTGACTTGATCATTAGTGTTTTAGTCAAACGATATATGTGCTGTGGCGCTTGGATGAAAAATAATTGTAATAATGTCATAACTGTCAAGTGCGGAAACGCTAATGAGGAACATTCGTAACGGCAAATGAGCGCAGTACACCGTGTAAAATTAGCGTTACATATATAATAGTATTCCCGCTGTTGCTAGCCATGGCAAAAATGGCCGTTACGTCGGTAATTAGTTCGTAAACGAGTCTTCTGCGAACATCGCTAATGGAAATCTGGCACGCGGAGACATTGTCGGTTGAATCTGAGTTTTCATCTGTGCGTATAAGCTGATGGAAATTTAATGTTTTTCATTGATTCGTATATAAGTAGCGCCATAGGAGTCAATCGTCGAGGACGTTAATAATAATAATATGTTGAGGAATACGCATTGTAGTAATGCTCGTCATAATAGCCTATTCAAATACAGAGTATGATCTATGAACAGATTTTTTCATTCGTGGTATAACATCCGCCAGCATTTTCGTATATTTTGTTTTCGTTGTTTTTTTAAACGGTACGACGATGAAACAGTTATTGTTTTTTTTTCACTTAAACTCATACTTTTTCCTCGATATTATTATAATTGCATTGCCTATCATCGTACCTATATTTTTTTTATTATTTTTATTTTAATCGTGGATGCTACCGGAGTACCGTGTGCGCAGTACAGTTAATTAGCTTATAACTATAATATACAATTCCAAACGTTATAAATCGTTTTCATTTTAAAACTGTAAACTAAATGTTTACATTTTAGATTAAATACTAAATAGGTATAAGGTTCTTCGATGTAATACAAACATATGCATAAATTACAGTATATAATATTCAAGTTAATTACTGAGATCAGAATTAATTCGTGCGATTGAGATAGTTGGAAAATAAACAACTATTAAAGCAACAACAATACTACAACATTTTATTTATTCATAAATTGATACTATTTACTATGTGATACATTAAAATATTATAACACAATAGCGATACGTTATATTTATTAAAGATCTCTTATCTATAAAGTATTTGCATGTCAACTACAGTGTACATGGAATAAATAATAAACGACCATATTAATACTGGGGTGTAACATTGAAACAGGGGGATAAACTCGCTACGAAATGAATTGTAGTGCGCACAAATCAGCATAACGAACATTATAATCATTATAAATTTAACGCTATAGCTTAATGAATAAATAATTCTAAAAAATACATATTTTGTATTTTGTTTGCGTTGTTAAAATAATATATAATTCAAACATAGGTACATGGAAATGAGATTACGCAACGACAAAACTATATTATATTATTATATTAATATTTTATACAAACACAAATTAATTAGTTTATGCGTAATCAAAAAAATGAATATAGTAATAATAGGTATACCCCAATAATACTATATTATTTTCATCAATATACTAAATAATATTATGAAAATTGTTCATTTAAAATTTTATATTGTTAATTCCATAGAAGAATTAAAAAAATAAAAAATATTTTTACTGTGATAACTAGTTGAAAGTTGAAACCATCTATATAATAATATACATGCTACAATTAAAAATATTTATACATTTTAAAAAATTAATCGTTTTTTATTAACCATAATAAAGAATAGTCTTAAGTCACTTTTTTCCTTTAAATATATTTAATCAAAAATAAAATAAATTAGCAATATTAAAAATATCATGTTTAAAAAATAGTTTTATCATTCTAGAACTAAATTCTGATAATTTTGTTGAATACAATTTTGATAAATTTCCATTGTTTATTCTATTTGAATAGTACAAACATAATCGTATAATTTAATTTAGGTATAAATTACAGCATGCAGCTTTGCATTTCATATAAATAATTGTATTTTACGGTATTATATTTGATAACTCATTTATTCGAATACAACTATTAATTGTGAACGATTAACATTACTGATAATATAATCTTAGAAATATTTTATTATTTATTAATACTAAACCTAACGATAACTCTAAAAACCATATCATGTGTATTATATACTTAAATATTTTGGTAATCTTTGCAGTTGTATTGTTTTAGCTCGGGGACAAATCAATATGTGAAGGGTAAAAATAAATACAATATTGTCAGTGATATTATTTATTATTCTCTTGAGAATTGCACAACGGTGCTTATATAATAATATAAACGCACGTACACATACAGACATGCAATTCGATTTTCATTCGATCGTCAAAAAGTTTTGACTTTTAACAAATATACGTATATTATTTAACTTTCGGTAATACTTATTGCATTTACATATTATTATTTCACAGTATCAAATTCAAGAGGTATAATATGTATTAAATACTTGTTTTTATTGCTTTATTGAATTACTTTTGAAATTTAAACGCATGAATTATAACACTGTTTCCATATTTTATTTTAATTGTATAAATTATAATTTGCAATTAGAATATTTCTACTATATAGGTCAATTATACTATGGTTAATAACGTATTATTAATTACCTTCCGTCTTATGTCTGTAAGTGGATATTATATTATGTGGTAGTTTAATTTTTTTCTTTACCAAATATAAATTATACTTTGATATTGTGCATATAGATTTACATTATTCTTTCCTAAAAAAAAAATATAATTGAACAATTTAAACAGAAAACAACGTTTTTGAATTTCAACTATTCGAATATTTTTTGTATGACTTCTGTAATGAATTAAAAACAATTTTTAATACTATCTTTTAGTAAAAGTACTTATCTTATATAGCTATATCATCTAATTCATTCATCTAATTTATTTGACATTTAATTCATATATTTAACTTAATTTTTATTTTAAAAAGAAGACTTAAATTATAAGACCCAATTTTAAAGCTTATGTGTCCCAAAAATGGGTCATGACCCATTGGTTAAATACCACTGAGACTACTGATCTAATTTTGATATTATTCATAGAATATAATATTGTTTGTAGATATTTACTGTTTAAATTATAATGTTTTAAATTACAATTTCAAAAACTACACTTCTCATCTGAGTGAATGGAAGACAAACTAAAATTCAATTTGGTTCACCGCGGTAAAAATACAAAGAACGGAATGAAATTATAGTTTATAATATTATCTATAGTTTTCAGTAAGAATGTCACAAGCATTTAGTCTATGGGAAAACAGCAGAAACAATACATATTGCACAGTATATAGATTCAAATAAATGTTATTCTAAGATGGTGGACGATTACAATTTAAATCATTCAATTATCATTTTGTTACGAATGCAATTTAAAAGGATAATATATTTTCAATGTATGTAGATATACTTGCTTAGAATATACTAAGAGTTTATTATAATATGTATTAAGCATACCGTTATAATTGCTCAATGGACTATTCCCACATAACAAAAAAAAAAGGTCAATAAACATTAAATTTAAGTTCACCATATGATAATGGAGATTGAATTTAAACAGTGTTAACGGAAACACCCTATAAATTACTATTTACACAATATGATGTATACCTAATAACCATATCGCACATATCATATCTATTTTTTTACTATTAGACATGCATATAATATGATATAATGTCATAAATTGGGACTATGTCCATCGGTGAAGACTTTAATATTTTATTACACCAGTATAATAGGTTATAATCATACATACATAATTATAGTAATGACAATATGACATGATTAAACACCTGGTCAAACTTAATTTAAGTCAGAAATATTAACCGTAATATTTCAACGTATTTGATTTCCGAGAGATAATATTATGTATTTCTTATTTTTGTAGTAAGCAATGGTTTAAAATATTCAAAATACTTAATTGTTGTAATAACAATTTTTATCTTAATTTTCACCGTATTATGGTCATACTGTATTACATTATATTTTAAAATTATTAACAAAAATATTTAATTTAATTTGGTATTAATTGCTTATATTGAAATATGAATATAATTCAATCTTATGTGATGTATTTATAAAATAAATATTCATAAAAAAAAAGTTAAAATTTAAATAATACAGTTTAACATTTTTTTTTCGTACCGTATTTACTAAGTATTTTATTTATGATAATAATTAAGTAGCATGAGATAGTACTTAGCTACTTAGCATAATACGCATAAAAATTGTTCTTAATTATTCTTAAACGAAGCATAATTATTAAAAATTATGGTATCTAATAAGCAAACATCACGTATGCTTTATATACTTTGCATTTGTTGTTTATAAAGTAAAGTTAATTAGGAAAATCATTTACCTAAATTTGCATACATTTACAATAAATGTATAAATTTCGTTGAAACATAAATGTAAAATAACAATATTTTCTAAACTATATCAAAGTTTACAATTCCTTAAATTAATTTTTAAAACAAAAATGTTTGTCAATTTATTTTTAAATACATACTTATTACTACGTTAAAATTTAATATAGTTTAGAGTGTTTAGACTAATACATTAATCGTACATATTGTATAACATAAAATTAAAATTAAATTAAAATATTAACATTAATATATTATAAAATATTCTCAAAAATAACATAAGCTAATAGATCGTCTCTGTTTAGAATTATTTTTTATCATATTACGACGATAATATTTATCTTTGAACTAAGATATTCAACACATCCGTTATGCATAGGACTAACAAGATACTCTCGTCATCTATTATACGACAGAGTGACTTATTTAAATTTTTATTTTTTGTATGTCCGTTTCTAAAAGGTTAATGAAAAATGTTTAATTTGAGATTTTAAAGTATACTAGCTTCTGTATCATTCCTATTGTTACACTAAGGTATGAATCGGGTGATAATTTGAAAATTGCCGCTGCTATTGTATAGCAATAGGACCATTGTAGTCGTTTTGCAAAAGTAGTGCTTGCAAATGTAAGGTTAATATAAGTAACTCCATTGTGAGATGGATTAACACAATTGGTGTCTAAATAATTTAGAAGCACAATATTATCATTTTAAGAACCTTGTAATTTTTCTCCTCACATTTTTGATTTTTTTTTTTTTTTTATATTAAAACTATTTAACTAACCGACTATTATGAATAGCTTAAATATTTATTTTATTAAATTATATTATATTATATTTGTGTAATTTAATGATTTGTTTTAGTTTGATAAGTATTATATGTTACAAATATTAAATTCAAAGTATTTTATCTACTGTGACGGAGATCGCTTCTAGATTAAACATTATTTTTATCGATTTACCTGGATAATAGGTTTACAAATATTTTTTTTCCATTACAGGTTCATAAATCATCTAATCTGTTCTCATTGCATAAGTACTTATTTTTAATTATAATTTTATTGTCAATTTATATTGTTTCGTATAGGATGTAATACACAAAAGTTTACAAATCAAATGAGTTGTCATCAATATGAAAAATGTATCAAATTAGTCATAAAAATATAAATTATTTGAATATCACTATGGGTTTGAAGCTTATAATATTTATATTGTGGCATTTTTTTTTTATTATTGTTATTACTATGATATTTTGTATCCCATTTTATTATAAAAAAATTTATTTAAAAAAAAAAAATGCATTTCATAGTTTTCTAGTGGCTAGTCGTAAGTAAATACGATTTTTAATGGACAAAGTCAAATAATAAATTAATAAATTATGTTATTAAACCATAAAAATATGCCGTTATAATATCGTTAGATTAGAAAGATACAATCGATAACAAAATGTATAAAAAACATAAACAATATTATAATTTAATATAACATCTTGAAATACTTTTTTATTGCATGATTTTAATATATATATATATATTATGATGGTATCAATATGTTTATTAAAATTTAGTAGGTGTTAACAAAGTCTATAAAATCCGAAATATTTAGATTTGTTTGCTATTTAAGTATAATATAAATACTTTTAACACTTATAAGATTTTAAATTTCGAGTGAATATATTATTTTACAAATGTTTCAATTTTCAAAAAGTGCAGTGGTATGGAATTAGATGAGAAATGGATACTTGATATTTTCACTAAATTTGTATGTTGTCGACACTCGTCGCTTTCTATTTACGATAAGATTTTCAAAATATTTCGACTATTTCTGAACTATTTATAATGGGCTATTCGTAAGAAATTTTCTATTTTTTATTATTATTATTATTTTTTTTTTTTGTAAATATCGATTAAAAGTTATTTTCTGGGTATAACGTTTAAAAATTTAATATAAAGTTCCTCATAAGTTTTTAATTTCGCAATTACAATATTTATAAAATCTACGCGCACAATATTGTGTGTTTAAAGTTGGTAATTATGCAATTTAAAAATTTAGTAAATTATTTTGGTAGCCAAAATTTAACTTCTGTATATGTACGATTTAAAAATTGAATACAGTTTTTTTTATTAGTTTTTAACATTTCAAAAAAATTTACCAGAAGCCCAATTCATTTTTTATGAGTTTTTCAAATTCAAATATTTATGACATTCGTTATTCACTCGTGAAATAATTATTTCTCTTCAAACGATTTTTGATATTTCATAATATTTAAAAAAAATATTATACATGGTACACTTTTTTATATTCATTTTAAATTAAAATGTTTACGAAATTCATAAAAATCACAAAAAAATGCATACAATTTTGTAGTAAAAATGCATAAAAACTTTTCTTTATCTATCTAAATTTTGAAAATTGTATATAAGATTTTTCATAAGTAGTTCATACTGAAACTATAAAACTAAAAAATATATAAAACCGATTGTTTTTTATAGACTTTTCAATTTCGAATTTTAACGAAATTACTTACCTATTTAAATAAAAACTACGAGATTTTAATTACTTTGTTATAATTTCTTTTAAAATATTCTTTTTTTATAGAAACAAAATTAATTTATTTTTACTGTTTCACAGTATTTACTGAAATTTATTGTATCAATAAGTTGATATAATATTATGTTATAATATATATATATTATTACAATAATTAAATACTAATAAATGCAATGTTTTCGAGAAAAATTATACCCACCTACTATAATACTAAAACTACTAAAAGTAAAATAATTTACTTTAATAGTAAAGTTATATTTATAAAAAAAATAATAATAACATTTGGAGATTCTGATATTCCGCTTCTGTTCAGAATCGTTTTTCATATACAATGGTATATCATTGAGTTCAAATTTAACACTCTCATAATAGTGAGCCACTCAACACTGTGTAATGTATAAATAGCAGAGAAATACTTACATAGATACTTTTTCATCAGATTGCATTTCAAATTTTGTATAATATATATTTATCGTTCTTAATGTAATTGATCGCAAACATTTAAGAACGTTATTTTTATGATTCCGAAATTCCACATTTTGTAAACATCACTGTCATCAATATATTTTTTTTAATTTAAAATAATCGAAAAATTTAATTTTTATTTAACCCTATAAAAAAAAATTATAATGATTTAGGAGCAACACCTTCAAATAGGATCACGATTTAATTTTCAAAAAGAAATGAATCAGATGTTATTTTGATGATAAATCTTCTATCTAGGAAAATATATTTTAAATGACAGTGATTGATTGACTACGAAGATGCATCAAAGATAATAAGATTAATACTTTATGCTTGCTAAAGATTTATGGAGTTAACAGATTTTTTTAATAATGTTACCTAATAAATATAACATACAAATTTGTAAAAAAATGAATTTAAAATTGTATTTTTAATATTACCTCTTTTATGTTAAATACGTTGTTAATAAATTTAAATCAATGTAGAGTTTAAATAAAAAAAAAAGAAATTAGTTAATAAAAGTTTGATCCTTGAAAAAAATATTAAAAAATAATGAAAATATTATATTTTTTTCATAAAAATCATAAAAGTATGTTTATACTAAAATACAGGTTTCTTAACTATAATTTTAAAATTTAACTTAATAAATTTAATATAATACTGTTTGAGTATCATATTATATTATTTTACATATTGTCATTATAAATAAAAGTATCTTATATGTTCACTCAACAAATAATTCAAGGGTATAAAATTAATTTTAGTAATTTTAGTAATTATAATTTATAAATGCTTAATATATGTTTAGAAAATAAATAATACTACAGCTTATTTAATAAAATAAATATCATAAATTACATTTTATTTTAACTTAATGTATTTAAAAAAAAAAACAGTATATGTATCGTATAAACTATAAAATTGATCAATTTTTAGTCTTGAATGAATTGTATACATACTTGTAACCAATCTAAATTATACTTTATTTCAAGTAATATATATAATAGGTATAATAATTCATTTAATCAATTGTTTTTGTATGTATTTTTTTTATCATCGTGCACGAAACCATTTTTGTTTCGCGTGACTCGTCTACTTAATCTTCGTACCTTAAGTAAACAATAATAAATAACACAACAGCCGTTATCACTTAACGTGCGAAAACTACATTAACCTCTAATCTAATACATTGAAAGGGGCATTAATTATAGAAACAACGAAAATATATTTTGTAATCATTCTCTAAATAATTTGATTTAAATCGCAAATTTTTTAGATTTATCAAACACAACGTTAATACTATATAGTATATAGTGGCTGTATATTTTTATAGATTAAGAAAATAATAAACACGTTATAAAATTAAGTTGTACGTTAGATTTAAGTCAAATATTAAAAGCCATAAAAAAAATATATATTATATAATAATAAATTATGTTAAAACCAAAAATTATATAAATGTTATTTTGAAACATTTTAATGATTTATGTTTGATATATAAAAGATTAATTTAACTTAATAAAAAAATAATAGGTTTAATATTATTAAAAATATGTACCTATTACTTAATAGCCAGTTTCTTGTATTATTATACTAATATTATAATAGTCAGCAAGAGTATAAATTTAAATTATATTTTAACAATTTAGAACGTGTACTGCATGTACATGCATACATTATATGAACCGAATAATCGGTAGTTGTTGACTTATAAAGTTATAAATCAACATATTATACAGTATTATAAATTCACTAAGGTTTTTAAATTATAATTATTTTCTTTTCCTCAGTGTTTTCTTGTTTTAAGTGTTCAAAGCATGATGAGTGACATTAATTAAGTGCAACAACAACCATCAAGTTCGTAACTTTAAATATGAAGTTGTGAAACTGCGTTGTTTTCGTTAATTTTACGTTTATTAAAAATTAAAATTAAGTGTTACAACGGATTCAGTGTACAAGAGATTAATCAACGTTTGTTTTTGACCCATCCCAATTTAAGTACTCCTGTAAAAAAAAAAAAGTTACAAAAAATACTGATGTTGTTTCCATGGTAATGATTGGGAGAATAATAACTCCTCCGACATTATAACACAGAATTCCATAACCATATCCCATAAATGGGTTGTGTTATAAATGTCCATTATTTTAATAAAAGTTTTATTCTTAGGAATAATAATTTTTTTCTCTACCAAATTCTGAGCGATATAAATATACTTAAAGCAATTAATAATAATGATTTGTGTTTATTAACATATTATATAAGATATTGTATAAATTGAATAATTATTAAGAAATTGCACATTTTTACTATATAGACTATCAATGTTTGTCTATGTAAAGGCAAACATTTCAAAAACACTTCGATACCACAACCAAGCTAAAAACCAGATTAGATTATCCTTATAGAACCATTTTTACCACCAAAATCAATAAATAAAATTGTATAAAAAATGAATTTATATCGCATTATGTATACCAATTATTATACGCATGACATGTTTTATTGTGTTATGCATTACACTAAACCGATAAATTACAGTGTTTATTATTTAAGCACACAATCTAAACTCCCAAGTTCAATAATAGTATGAGTTAAATGAAATTTAAAATTAAACAGTTTGAAGCTATGTGTACCCAAACTTTGTAAAAATGCATTATTTAATAATTTTTAGATTTTATGCATACAATAATGAATATAAAACTTTTTTAAATGAAAATAAAATTTACTTCAATAAATATACATAGGGTTAGCTCTGCTACGAGTGAACGGATTTTAAATTTGTTTAAATTGAATTAAATCTATCAATACATAATTTATCGAGCGATTTAGTTATTTATACGATAAATCCTCACTATCTTTAAAATAGGTACTATTGTTTCTAATAATTAATATTTCTTAGCATTATTTGAAGCCATTACAAAACAAAATTATTTATACATTATATTTTATATGCTATGGAAATTGTTTTTAATAATTTCTTTGAAATGCATTGCAAATAAAATGCTTTAAACATTAATTTATTTTGAGCTATCGTGTATTTACTATTAAGATAATCGCCGGGAAAGCAAATAGTATAGTGTTTTACAATCGGATCGTAAACAAATTACATAATAAGTCGTATACAGTATGAACCGTTGTTTATACGATTTCTTTTAAAGTCCCATAGGCCATAAGTTTATACGCGGCATTATAATATATCGTGTATGATTTGGAATTATTGCCCATCCAAATTGGGAACTCTCATTTATGATTTCCCCAGAGCTATATAGGGACGGTATCAGGGCCGCGGCACAACAGCTCGTAAAATCCAATGATTGAAGTTGGCGCTTTCTTTAACTGGCACTTATCAGACGTTACGCATCGCTGCGCCGAACGTCAAATTAACCTATAGTACGCTAGACCATTTCCCAAGTCTAAGATTGTGAACGTAAGAATCTTATGTACGACATTGTTTTTCGGATTCGTTAGTCACTATATTTTATACTTATACGCTTGTACTGCAACTCGCCCGAGGAATTTTCTGGTTGTGGGTTTACTCGAGTCTAGGTTAATAAATAAGGTCCTAAATGTAATTATATTCCGACTAGATAATAAAGATCCAGTGCAATTGTAAATGTAAATAACGTAGTTATTTTGGTCGAATTAATTTAGAAAAAATTAATTATAATTTTTTAAACGTAAAAAGTATTTAAAGCGGATAATTTACATTTAATTAAATAAATAAATTAATTAAATTCTAATCAGTAAAAAAATTAAGAAAAAATTTCCCATTATAAATTAATTAAATTTCACATATTTTGACCATATTATAGACATTTTTTTATTTTTTTTATTTATAAATAAAGACCTCGACAACATAGGTCATTGGCCTAGAAAATAAACAAAAATAGTTATATAAACATAAATTAGCTAGGTGGTACTATAGTGAATACAGTGTTGTTTTTTCTTACATATATATATATATATATATATATACAAGGTGGGAGTAAAAGTTAAGAGAGTGTTAATAACAGTTCAAGAAAGATAGATTGATTAAAATTAAAAAAAAAAAACATAGATAAATACAGTTAAAATTCCATATAGACACATAGCTGTTAAATATATGTATTTTGTATATTATATACGTTTATATAATACATACATATTATGTTATTAGGATTAAAGCAGATATGTTTCATTGTTGTAGCATAATAATTAGATAATATTATAATTCGTATTGGACATAATTTACCGAACATAATATTTGTTCGTAAAATGCGTTTATAAAACCTTGAAATACCAAATTTTTTTTAAAAAAAAAGCATTTTTAGATTTTAAAAATCTACTCTATTTATTCAAGTAATATATATATATATATAATATATATATATATATATAATATATATATATATATATATAATATATATATATATATATAATATATATATATATATATATAATATATATATATATATATAATATATATATATATATATATATATATATATAAATATGTGAAATAAAATGTAGATGTTTTTGAAAATTGTTAAATTGATAAATTATGGTATTTTATTAAATTTATAATACACATAGGTAATAATACATTATATTATACATATTTTGTTTTTACTTATTTATTTTATTGTCTTGATATTAGAACTATTATAACATTGTTATAATTTTTCTTATATTTTTTTTATTATTATTCAATTTTCAAAAATGTAATGTCCCCTATTAAATGTGTCCGTGAGGGGTGGGGTGCATGAGAACACATTTTAAAATATGAAATAAATACCTAGTTAATGCAATTAATAAATTACTAATTACAATTAATTGTTCTTATATACTTAACTAAAACATTGATAGAATTGAATACATACATTACGTAACATTATATTATGCATAATGCATATTACATAAATGTCCACTATAAAATAATTCAATATGAAGCAATTCAACTATTATATAATAATTAATAAAATCATAATTTTGTGATAATAATTATTCAGTGATTCTGTAAATCTGTTATAAAACTATACTATGTTCTTGTATTAGCCAAAGTGTATTTTTTTCTTTTCTTTTTTTTCAAGAACTTTGGATGAATACGTTTAATTTCTAATGGTAGATTTTTGTTAATTGCTGGACCAATATATAAATTATAAGTATGTGGATTGTGTTAACTTATTATTCCTGTTCATTTTTAAAACTAAGATTATTCTTTTAAAGGACCAAAGCTTTGTAAAATAATTATCTTATTAGTAGTATATTAATATCATTAATCATCATGAGTATTTTTAGAACAATTTATAGTACATAATTAGTATTTTTTTTTTTTAATGGTTTTATTGTTATTTCATACATACTTCCCCCAATATAATTATTTTTCTATTAGTGCTCGATACACATTTCTAACTTTCTTAAGTTCTATGATACATGTTAGATTTTTAAAAGCATGCGTACATTATTTTTCTTAATTTATTTGTTATACGATTTATATGATAATTTTATTTAATATCATGACACATTTCTATTCCTAAATAATTACAGTTTTGAACTATTTTTACGAAAGTTTGACATTCACATGTTTTTGATATTTAAAACAATTATTCTCATATATTCATAGATTTATTTTATTTTATTGATTAACATTAACTATGTAATATAATTAAATTTAAGTTTATATATAAAATAAATATATTATAATGAATACCAAATAAAATAAAAAGGGAGAAATATCGAGTTCTTTGGTTTATTTTCATAGTATTCTAAGTTCTAAGTAGGTTTAGTTTTCGATCTAGGATTGAAAGTATTTTTCTGATTTTAAAATAGTGCTATTTTCGTGTTGTTTAGTCCAACGTAGAAGTTTTTAAATTGATTATTATTATTCTCGTATGAAATAAAATAGATTTTTACTGTATTATTATAATGCTGTTCATTCCACACAAACCAATAGGCTTTAGTGTCATTCTCGAGAATTTAATTTAAACATTATTTATATTTTAATTTGTATTTAGTAGTTGAGAAAGGTGTTATTATTGTAACATTGTCACTCGTGTATAGAACAATATATCAGTAGGGTTAAACTGTGTCAAGCGGTATAAGATTTTCATCCTCGTGTATTCTTGGTTAATTTTTTTGCTAATGCTGATTATTTTCTAGGATAATTTTTTTAAGTATTTCTCCGAGTCATTTTTGAAAATAATATTCTGTCGTGTGTTTATTATAATTTATAATATACACATTATTTATAATTTATACAAAAAATACAAATGTAAACATAGATACTCGATATGTCATGAGCTATCATGACACCACAATTTTCTGATTTATTATCCATCATAATATGCATGTTCTATATATTATATTAATAAAATAAACAATGTATACTTATCCTTCAATT
Source organism: Schizaphis graminum (assembly GCA_020882235.1). Lineage (NCBI taxonomy): Eukaryota > Metazoa > Arthropoda > Insecta > Hemiptera > Aphididae > Schizaphis > Schizaphis graminum. The sequence goes on from CM037031.1 coordinate 16,238,404, forward strand.
ATTTTAACTCAATAATATTATAATATACTCACAAAGTAAAAATCATATATATCTAAGGTGCTTTTAAAAAAATTGAGGGTGGTTAAATAAATACTATTGATAATGCACTATTTTAAATATAATCACGTATAATAATTTCAAAAAGTTTAAATAATCGGATTTAAAAACATTCAATGGAAAATACAATTATATTATGTTATTTTAAAATGTACTAAACATTCCACTTATTATTTTATTTTGAAAAAAACATATGATAGTTTTCTTCCGATATATATGAATTAAAATGTGTTGAATTACATGTTGATTGTTCGAATTTCCCAGTATTTGCAAGAAGACTGTAGTAGACATTTAATTAAAAGCTAAAATTGTCAACTGATGACGGACGATTTTAATACTTTTTTTTGGCTGTTCATTATATTAGAATATTAAAGTTAATAATAATTATGAACAGTTGGTTTTGATTTCCGTACGTATGTACTGTGTCAACGTTAATATTAATATTGACACAGTGCACAGTATGACGTACACATTTCAAGCGAGAGTGTAAAAAACCTAAAATTACCGTTTAAAATATAATACCTCAAAATCACCAAGGCTATTAGCAAAGTGTGCTGTCGTGATCAATAATGATCGCGTTAAGTAACTGATCGGTTCTAGTTAGGAATTATATTTAATACTTAGTATATTATCAGGTCGAATAGAATAATATTATATTAGCAATACACGATTTACGCGACCAATCTGAAATTCGCGTAGTTACAATTAATGTATCGTAGATAGTAAATAGTAACTCGTCTGTTCGTTACCTGAGCGTTGGAACTGACACGAGATCACGTACTACACCGCTGCAGCAGCAGTATACGACGAGAGTCCAAATTCTTCGGTTAGAGGCGACCGACGGTCGTGATTCATGGAACTCCGTTGATCAATCGTGTTATGAACGCGAATTACGTTTATAAGTTTATGTTTCTGCTTATGTACCCGACTTAAGTTTAAGTTCGATTAACGACGGGTCATAACACGTGTAGGATTACAGTTTGTGAATTCAGTGGCGGTTCGGGCTGCCGTGGCGAGTAATTCCAAAACGGCATTATAACAACAACAGCGATAACGTAATAATAATATATGACGTATCGCCGATGATCGTTTTGCGGGCGGACGAGATTAACAAACAGATTTAGAAATTCGAATTCCGTCGGGGTTGTGGGATATGGCAAAAATGAAAGTGCTCGGACATACAACGGTTCGCCCTTCATCGATCATCCCTCAGTGTGTATGTGTGTGTATGCGCTTGTGTGTATTTTTCCTCTATTATTCTTCGTTTTGTTGTTGTTGTTTTATATTATATTTTTATGACCGTTTGTATGATGAATGTGTCTGTTGGGATATCAAATTTTATGTTATAGTTGTCCGAGAAAATTTGAAAAATCCCATTATCGATGTAAATCTTTATCGGTGTTGGCAGCGTGTATCGAAAGTATTTTTTACGTGAAACTACAAAATAATTGTCTTATTAATATGGATTACCTATTAAAGAATTAAAGGAAAATATTATGCAAATTAATAAACTACAGAAGTGTTAAAGTGACCTACTTCTGTTTTAACATGTTTTAAAAATTACTTGTAGATATTATATTGTAGTTTATAACTATAAAATTCATAAAATCTAAAAAGTTTAAACTGTATCATTCAGCTAATGACAACATAACGCAAAGTTATTTTCAATTTTACTTAAAGCAAAATCATATACGTACAGTAGTATGATAAGTTAATGTTAATAACAGAATCAACAAACAGATTTTATTGTAGCAGCACATTAACTGGATAATGGATCTAAAATAAAATCTTTGTTCGCCATCCGTGCGAATATACTATTGTTACGAATGCACAGTTAGTTAATAAACAGAAATTCTGTTTTTCAAATAAAAACAATTTATTATTTTTAATTATTTAATTTTAAAACTAATTTAAAAAAATACAAAACAAAAATTATCCATTTTTAATATTATATTAATGTCCTGAATAATTTTTAACAAGTTAAAGTGCTTCAACGTTGTAAATATTGCACCGTAATATTTCAATATTGCAGTGATAATTTATTTTATTCAACGTAGATTAAATATTTAAATTATTTACCATTAGTTTTATAGTATCAAAGGATAGATAAAAATAATATTTGGCAAATGTCCGATCTTTTTAGTTATACTAACGTTGGAAAATCAATAAATTTAAACTTTTTTTTTTTTAGATATTTACATTATGTTTTTCAAACATGTAAATAATTTTATGGTAGTTTTAAATCAATGTAAAAGTTTAGTTTTTGTTAAAAATTGATATAAAAAAAAAAAAAAAATTTTTTAAGATCAACCCAAGTATTTAATTACATTTTACTTGCATACAATAATATTGGTTTTCCGATTAAGTTCTAAAACTTTTCTAAATTCTCCGTTTACAAAATAATTATTATGATTTAGTTAACTACTTAAATAATTTTATTATAGGACATGAATATAATAAACGATAATGTTAAAAATAAAACAAAGATAAAAATTAATTATTAATTATGAGTTAGTACTATTTTAAAATAAATAATATTATTTTTTATGAATTGAATACTTTATTTGTTATTCGATTTAATTTTAAGCAATATTCAGATAAAATAATTTGGGCTCTTGTCCAGTTTCACTCACCTTGTGTCTTCACAGTGTGATATTTTGAAGTAAATGACAATCTATTATGTTAATAAAACGATTTTAAATGGCACAACAAATACTAAAAAGTTAATAATAATTTTAAACTTAGAAATATATAGAAGTAAAAAAAAATTAACGATAGAAATGATCGTAATTTCTTTTTGTATATGATAATTTAACAATAATCTTAGAGCAGAAAGATAAAAATACAACTAATATTATGTATAGTTAACAAAAATAAATGTCTTATAATTTAAAAATTGTATACAATTCATAAAATATAATTATTAGAAAGTCTAAAACAAGTTTATTTTCTTTAGTATGTTTTCGATCTTAAAATATCACATTTTACACTAAGTTGTAAATACCCTAAAAACGTCAATATTCATTTCTCAAAAAATGTATGGTAGGATAACATATTATTAAGTTTATTCGTATTACCTAACGGCTAACATAATACAAAATAAAGATAACGATTGTCTGCATAAATGCTAATATTTCATTTGACAGAAAAAAAATTAAACTATTTTAACTTTTAATTATTATAACTAATTAATATAATGTTTGTTTTCAATATTTATAATTTCTCTTATTATATTTTGTTACAATGTTTATTATTATTATTTTAAAAGTTGGTCATATTTTTAATTTGATTAACAGTAGAGATATAAACTATTTTCTGTAACTCGATTTTTCTTATTATTATATTAAATAATCTTTATTGGTATAGTAGAATAAACAATTATTTTTATTTTAAAAATCATATTATAATTCTTAAAAACACAAAGAGATAATCTCCAAACACATAATTATTGAAAAAAAACTATCTTTTTCCGAAAAATTTATACATATATATATATATATTTTAAGTAATTTAGCAATATAATTTGTTGTACCTATGTTTTATAAATTCAATATAGCATTTTTTTCTTTTAATATTATTATATAAATGAAATAGGAGTTTTTTCTGTCAATTTTTAATATCGTACGATAAATAAATTGTCTTTTCCTGTACTAAATTATGATGGTGTAGTAAATGGCTGTCACAGAAAAAGTATAAATTAAAACCACGCGTATATAACTACTAAAAACATTGGTATATAGAACTTTCAGACAAAAACTTTGAAGACAGTGATTACAATACAAGGTAAATTTATGCGAAGATTTACAAAGACTGGACATAGAGTTAAAAACGTAGTTTGAAAAAAGTTAACAACGAAATAAAATGTAGCTATACTGTGGATCAAAAATTATTTTAATATCTATACCCAATAAATTGTTGTCGGTAAATATCGATTTTTGAAACATAATCTATTCAGACGTGTATAACACGAGTCATGACGTAGTATCGGTACTCTTTAATTTTCATGACATTTGAAATGAAAAATGATGGAATATTTGTGTACACCGACATACAAAATATAAATTCAACCATATCTAATATTCGTTCGTGAAAATAAAATGACTAAATTTCTGTGTCGAGTTATTTGCTTAATAATGTTCACTGCCGTTTCGTGCTAATGTAATTATGTTTCACACTCAACATAATAATATTATGATAATAATAAAATAACACAGTGTTATTCCGGTTGTCTTAAATTTCAAACATTTTTTACTTACGATATTTCTTAGTATGCTGATAAAAGTTGAGCTATGTGTTTAAAATACTTTCTTGCATATAATATAATGAAATATTTTTTTATATATATTCGTACAGTCGTACCCATATCGCAACAAATTTTTATCTATTTCCAATAATATTTCAGTAATCAAAATTTTTATTTAATGCCCTAATTTGTCGATTACAATATTATTATTTAGTACTATACATTTTCAAACAAATAAATTAACTTTTAACAGTCAAAATTCTTAAAATACAATAAAATGTGTGTCGTGCAACGATATGGTGTTAAAATCAAAACGTATGAGAATGAACTTCCGTGGTTTTTATACATTGTTATTATATCTCCACTGTTATTGTGACACTTAATATTATTATAGCACGATTCACTAATAATAAAAATATATGATGTTAAATCATTTTAAATTCGTCCATAAATGTTTTGAAATGTTATTGCTCTTTTTTTTTTTTTTTTGTTTATCTACCTACACAAATTCTATAATTATAGTGACTGAGTTTAGCGGTACGTATCTATAAAATATATAGCAAGTGCATTAAAATTCCATCCTCCGAATAACTACTATATATTTTATGCTGTGTATATCTCTCTCGTCGTCTGCACGTGGAGAATTTGAGATACCTATTAATAATATCATAATAGTCTGGAAAATCTCGTATGATCGAAGAATTCCAGACTTAAATGTCACTGCCACCGTCACCTTTATTTAATACTTTTTAATTATCACCGTGAGCCACGTACAGAAGTAATAATATTCTAGTATCACGTTTACACATTACATTATTTATAAGTGCTTGCTCGTTATTGAGGATCCGTCCAATGTAGACACGCTCCCGTAGAATGGATGACCATGATAAAAATAGTCGATCCGTGTCGTCTGATATTGCAAATGAAATCTCTTGGGAAAATAGTGTTTTCCGTGTTCGGCATAATAATAATAATAATAATCATCATAATTATACTAAGACAGAGACAGTAACGTATTATTATGATACGCTGCAGACGCCACGTGATTCTATAATTAATAGTTAATATTCACAGTCATTATTTGCACACCCTTTCTCTGTTCGTAAATCATTATACTATCACGGAGACAAAAAATTTATTTCCTATAGGTTATTACTTATTAATACGAATGAAAATTCCTAGGACTTTTCGAAAACTATGTCAGAATAAATAACGTATTTTTTGTTTACTGTTCGGAGTAATTACTTTAGATATATAATGAAATTTATAATAATAATGTCCCGTGGATAAATCACTGCATGTCGCGCTGAAATTACAATCATTCCTGTTGTGTACGTGAAATTAATTAATTAATGAAGTTGCAACACGCAAATAATAGATAAATCAGCAAATCCACTGAAGATCGTAAACGCATACCATGTTAATCGTTGCATGTTTTGCAATAAATGCAAATATTGTCCATTTACGTATTAATTCACTTTTTGTAAATCATGACTAACGTGTGTATTATATACCTGTCATTTTCAAATATACGACGTACATAAATACTATGTTTTAATGTTAATAAAAAATATTCGAAATTCTAAGACTACAGAAATATTATTTCGTAAAAAAACAGTATAATGTTATCAAACTCAGAGTATAGTTTGTTTTATATGGCCCGGCCTTTTGTTTCACTTTTCTTTTTTAGTTTTTCATTTGTTTCCAAAACTATACAATTGTAAAAATTAATTGTGTAAAGACTCTAAAAAACAAATATAAGAAAAACTTTAAAAGTGCCCTTTTAAACTTACAAACACTGTTACGGTCAACATAAAAATATAATTAACAAAAGTCACATACCATTATCAATAAAACCAATACATCTCTATAGATACACTATTTTAACTTATTCAAAAGAATTTATGACTTGTTTATATCCAAATTTAATCTCTGAAGTTATAAGAATGTTTTTTTTATATTATTTTTATTACGTCACAATTAAAATTAAAACGATTAGTGAAACATTTTTAGCTTATATATTTATGTTTTATATTATTTTGATTTAGGTATACGTATACTGAAAATATAACTGTTTTATTCATACCAACACTCTTGACGACTCAATTGATGGTAGGTAGAGAGTGCATAATACTATAATTAAATTCCTTGTCGAGTTCCTAACTTATATTTGCATATTTCAAGAATATTAATTAATATTTTTGAGATTATTATTTTATCAGTGTTCTCAATTATATTTTTTCTTAAATACTTTCTTGCGCATAATTAAATTAATTATAACCCAAAATTTAACTCTGAATAATTTCTTGAAACAATTTATCCAATATTAAATTATTTTTTCTAAAAATATATCTTTTACTAAAATCAATAATATTTAGTTGATTTAATATATCCCATATATAGTTTTAAATATATCAGATTAATGAACCAATAAATGTATAGGTACATTAATTTATATACTTTATGCGTTTTATTTTTTCCATGTACATGATGACTATTGTCTGTAAAGAAATTCGTTTTTGAACTTAAAGGTTACTTTCAGATATAAAATCGGATGTAGTTTATATTTTAAGATATTATCTACCTATTTATACCATAGATGTATTCATACTGTTTTATTTATGAATTCATGAATTATAAATTTAAATAATAATATGGTATGAATATATACATATATATATATATATATATATTACGTATTTATGTAATAGCTACATAAAAAAAAAAATCATGAAATACACTCGTACTTAGTGATATAGGCTGACAGACCGTTTTAACTTTGAACCGTTTTTCGCTTTTCGTTTACAATGATAATAATATATCATTGAATTCAAATTTAACACACCCATGATAGTGAACCACTCGGTACCTAATGTATAGCAGAGCGGTACCAAATTGTCTACCTTTTTGAAGTTATAAATTTTAGATACGTATTTTATGGTTGTGCTCAAAAAAAACTAAACATTTTATTGTTCTTGAAGCAATAGCATAATATATTAATAAATGATAATAATGTGCAATATTATATAAATTTAAAAGTATAATTTTGAAAAAACAATGAGCACTCAAACAGTTTTTAAATAAAGTATATATATTTTTTATTATTATTTCATAGAACAAATATGACATGACGTATTTAGAAATTTACCTACTTAGCAAATTACGTTCAACTATATCCAAAGAAAAAACATAATATTTTACCTAAAACAATATACCTATCTTGTATTTATAAACGTGTTAATAGTTTTTGAATTTATCTATGTATAATATTATATTTATTATAAAATTGTAAAATTAATTAATTAAAATCGTTTATATATTTAAAAAAAGAAAACTATAAGGTGAAATGTACGAGATTTGTGTATACAACATAATGTTTTATTTGGTTTCACTATTAAACTAATATACTTAGCTTAGCTGTGCAGTGTGCATGAAGAATAAAAAGTACCGAATGAAGGGCAGACAATACCTTGTCGATTCCCTTCACTATATGAGTCAAGATTGAATCAAATGCATATATTATCGCTGTTTCTGTAGAATATAGTTAATTCCGTCAAACTAATGTGTGGTGTAAACTAAAGAAAACCGCCAAGTAGGAGAACGCTCGGTTGTTCAGTAAGTGCAGTTGTGTGTACCTTTTCATTGAGTAGGTCATTGTAATGGATAATATGTTAAATTTGAATTCAACAATAAATAACTGTGTACAAACGCCAGCTTCTAGATGAATATATTTCAGGATACTGGCACACTTTGATGATGCTCGATTGGTAGGACGGATGAGAATGCAAATAGAGTTTGGAAATTCAAAAGATTAACGTTATTGAAGGTAGACTGTAACAAACTTATTACCCTTGTTGGCTATAGTTTTAAAAATGTTTAGGCAGGGTTGACATTATATTATGTTAATATCATACATAATGTATATTGGTACAGTAACATTATATTGATAATACTAAAATATGTATATCGTTATACTTGGTCGTGATATTTTGTAGATTTATTAACACGACTTCTCTAATTCGGTCGATCGATGTGGTGATTGGACTCTTCGCGTACCCGACATCGGTGACACTTTACGATAAGACGGGCGGTAACATTTCGAATACGAATACCGACAACAATATATACAATTAATATCAGCGCGAACAGAACATAAAAGTAACAGAATGTTTACCAATTATATTATTTTAATACTAAATTTTTTAATAACAAATTCTTGTATTGTTTGTTACTGATTATTTTTAGCAATACTGATCAATTTCTTCTTTTGACACAACAAAATACAGACTAGATAAAATTTTCTATTAGTAATATACAATAGTTTCCTTTAAAGTTGATAATGGAAACCTTCTTTTCTGCTAGAAAAAGTTTATTCAAACGCAAAAAAAACGCACTCCATGATAAAAGGATTTATGAAATCTAAACATATTTTATCGCTTCTCTCAGTACCTATCTAAAATGAAAGCAAAATCAGATTAATAAAGTTTTCTAAGAAAATTAGTTTAGTAAAACCTTAATTCCGTCTAAATTTAGATCAAAAATTAAGTGATTAGCAAATATTGCTGATTAATCATCCTATTAAGTATAATATTCCATTACTATGTTGATTTAATTGATTTGAAGTACAACATGGCAACTGCAGGTTATGATTATTTAATAAAGAACGCATTTATTTAACGGCTTAATCATTAGAAGCGTTAACTGGGCTAATTTATATAAATTTAATTTTATTATTGTTGCCACGAATTTTAACTAGTTGTTATATTGTGTACTAATTAAAAATCACTCAAATTAAATGAATAAAGAGACAGGAGTCAATCAACAAAATGAAAATTAAATTCAAGAGCTAAATTGTGTTAGTCGATTAAATCATCATTATAAGCCATACTCCGATAGTTCATATTTAACGTTGAACTATATTATAATACTGTTGATATTTTGTTTTTGTACGGGTTGGTCTACTAGTTAGTCTTTAGTCGTACTCACTAACAATCATGTTAGTACGGATACACGCGCGGAAACAGATAGTACGGCAAAACCGATTTTTTTCTGTTAATAATGTAACGAAATTGACGTGATGTCATTTTAAACTAATACATTTTTTTTTTAATAATTTCCACTTTTATAATAATATATACGTACAATACGCCATATGTATATAAATATAATTTGTTTGTTGTGCATACGCCGCGTACTGCTGCACTGCTCCGTGCAGCGTGGTCAGTGATACCTATTATAACGATAGTATTATTATAGCCGACCAATAATCGATAAACTATAATTTAGCCGTCTTAGAATATTATTTTGTATAGTGTTATCACTTATCGAAGAGTGCAATATAATATTATTCGTTCTAAACATCTCTATCGTTATGACAACAATAACGCGTTTCACCGACCGTGTAACGGTTTACAGTCTACGGCTGCTGCAGATATCGTCGGTTTCGTTTAAAAAACCACGCGGCAACAATAGACCACCGCCGCCGCGTCGAATAGAAAAAAAAAAAAAAAATAATTAATCGCGAATCGATATCGCCGGATAGCAACGGCGGAAGGATTTTACACCGTCGTCGGAAGGTGTACGCGCGTAGCAGTACCCACGTCGTATTATAGGAAGTGTACCCATATAATGCATAATAATAATAATAATAATAATAATAATAATAATATGAGGTGGTGCGCATAACGCTGCAGCAGTATAACGCGTATACCGTATATAATGTTTCAACACAAATATAGAGTGTTTTTGTGTTCGTTTGTCTGCATTTTTTTTTTTGTCCCCCAGACATATGTCTATTGTTAGAGCAGAGCACCGTACGCGCGTACACATGATAATACATACATATACGTATGTATATTATAGTAAGCGCCGTGTACGCGTCGTGCGCTTTGTACGGTGTCTCGCCCCCGTACGCAGGTCTCGAACTCGCATTTTACCCCCGTGACTTCTAATTTATATGTGTGCATGCGTATAATACGCAGAAACACACGCCGAAACGATGAAATACCCGAGTTTTTAATTAAACGCTCGACACACGCCACACCCCGTCGTCGAATTCCGTGGTGTGCGCTCGTTTCACACGCGCTGCCCCGTCCGTAAAATCGTCTGCCGATAATATTGTTGTTATTGTTATATTGTTGTTGTTGTCCGTCACACGACGGCGGTCGACTGCAGTGCTCTATATGGGTAATAATAATAATAATATTATAACGGTTGATATTAGACGATCGATCGGTAGACGGTTAATCAAAAACAAACATTTTATTTTTAATCGCGTAAACACGTCTTGAATTCGATTTCGAAACAATTATTGTTTTCCGTATTACCTACTTCGATGGTTATTTTTGTTTTTCTGTGATTTTTTTTTCTTTTTCATTCCATTTTATTGTATTATTTTTTTTTTTTTTCGAAAATTGTTAACAGTAAATATTTTTTCTGGCACTCTATGATGACGTTTCATTATTGTTATTATCGTACACATATTCTCTATCGCTTTGTTTTGGTATAATTTACAATTACCTAAATAAATAAATTAGAACAAGTAAATATATTCATAAAAATACTTTTTCTACTTTTAAAGTTTTAAACATTTTAAGTAAATAATTTATAATTTTCTATTGTCTATAATAGAATTGTAAATACATTTAAACTGGATTTTTATGGGATTTTAAATATACTTTTTAAGGTTTAAGGGTTATTTTAAAGTTTAACATAGATAATTATTTAATAATTTAAATACAAAAATATTTCAGTTCAATGAATTTAGGAACGTAAATCTAAAAGTCCTAAAACTACTTACAAGAGCTTTTTGTAAGAATTTGTATTGAGGTCACAGATGACTATAACGATGTTCTATTTATTATTAAATACTTGGTCTATAGATACGTAATTTATTATTCATTGGTAATAAATTATCAAAACCGATATCTCAAAACTTTCCTAATTTCCAAATTATTTACATCATATTTTTTGGTAAACGTGACGAAAATTAGTTTGTCTAAAGACAGCACAATATGTATTTATATTGAAATAATAACATTGATAAATAGTAATCTAATATTATAGAACAATAAGATATATTTTGACTTAAAATTTTTGAGTGAGTCTTTAAGTAACTTAAATAATAAAACAAGCCAACAATAGTCTCAATTACGAAATAAAAATAATAAAAATAAATGTGTCTAAATAAATGCTTATCAATGAATATTTATTTATGGTAATAATAACTGTGACTAAATAAAGTGTATTTTTGTGGTACTTGAAATTGAATAACTACCTATTATAGTATTATGAACTTAGACTCTGAATTATAAAAGTTTCGAATGACTAAAAAAACATACATTAGGTATTTAACATTAAATTTAGAGTATATAAATTGTTAAAATATTATTAAATATTATGCTTATAACTAGGGCTCGGAAGTTGATGACCTTAAAAACAATAAAAAATGACCATAAGAATGACCATAAAAATGGCAAAAAATGTCCTAAAAAAATGACCTAAAAAAATTACAAATATTAGTTTTATATTAATAAAAATACATTTTTTTAAATATTTTACTCTATTTTACTATAAATTTCAAAATATGACATAAAAATGACAAAAATGTCCTTAAAATATAAAAATTAAAAAATTAAAAATATTTGTTTTATAAATTTATCAATGCTTACAAATTATTTAAAAATCAAAATCATTGCATTGTACAATTAGAGCATATTTTATGTTATCAAAAGTAAATGACAAGAAACGATAAGAAGTGTGAAATCAGTAAAAATAACTTAAAATGTTGGAAAATGACCTATAAATCTCAAATAATGACTTAAAAAGTAATAAACACAAAAAAAAATGCAAAAAAATGCAAAATAAAAATTAGTTATTTAGATTCACATGCTTATGAAACAGATTTGTGGCCAGGAGAGCATCGTCTAAAAAGTTCCAAAAAAAAAATGCAAAATGCATCAACTTCCGAGCCCTACTTATAACCTATTAAGTTATTATTACCATAAATTGTAATGCATGATAACAATATGAAATTAAATACATTTTAATAAAAATTTATTTAAAATAACCGTAAAACAAGACACAATATATTATAAGAATTCAAATTTTAAATGATATTTTATATCAATATAACTTAGAAATATTTGAATAGCGCCGTATTATTTTCTCAGATGCATGTATTGTGTTATGTAATATTTATAAAGTAGGTATCTAAATACAATATTGAACAAGATAGTGATGTTCTTAAAATTATTTGTCTAACACATAAACTATATGGTACATTCAAAATTTAATAATAAAATAAAATGAAAATTGGACGAGACAAACAGATCCATTGACTGATCGCTGCTACATTTTAATAATTTACTTGAATGTTATTATAAACAATTATTGAATTTGAAATAAAATATTTTAAGTGATACTCAACTATGAAAATTGTTTTAATATATTTAAAATGAAAGCAATATTCATTTATAATAATTAAAAATGTTTTGAAAATTTAAAAAAATAATTAATTAAATATAGTTAGGAATGTATAAATGATAAAAATTATTTTAATAACAAATCTGAATACATAAATCTACAATTTATATTAGAAATATACTTCAAGGATCATATTATCGACATAATCGACATATTATTATGAAATAATAGTGAATATAAATTATAAATGTTTAAATAGTTGTTTGTTATATTATGTATGCATAATAATAATTATAAAAATTCAAGATTGGGTATTGACGAGTTAGTAATAAGTAAACATTTAAGTTAACTTTATATTATTGACTTACCTTATTAGTTTAAAGTCTTAATTAATTTAACAACCATTTACTTCTACGTTAAACAAACTTATATTTTTTTTTAATATTCCCAATATATTTAGTTAACTTAAAATTTTTATATTATTCAGAAAATTAATTTTCTTATTACCGTTAAAACTACTATAAATTTGCACAATATAGAAAGTATTAACAGTAAAAAGTAAATTTGCAAAAAATATTGTATTTATACATAGTTATAGATTAAAACTAATTTATCATAATAATTACTAATAAAATAGGGGAAACATTAATCGCCCATGAATTATATTCATAATACCTATAGTAAAGTTTAGAATACGATTATCGTAAATTGTGGCCATTACGATTTTTATATTATAATATTATAATCATAAAGATACCTTTATCTTGGTATATTATACATTTATACACTGTTTCCATTCCCTGTGTATTACATTTATTTAGTATTTCTTTACACTACTTATTCCTTGCCAGCTACTTTCCACGATTTTTTAGTCAATCGATAAACTATAAATCTTTATTTTGTCACCATTATTTATTTATTTATTTATTTATTTATTTATTTATTTCTATGGCAGTTACTACTTCGTACTTATTCCTACTTACATCTTCTTGGACATAAAAACAAACAGCAGCTATATAAGTTTTATATAATATGCATTTTATTATTATTTTTTTAATCAACTGTAGTTAAATTAAATTAATAGTATTTGCTTAATTAATTTTCAACATCATTGATAATGAACCAAGTTAAAAAATGTTATCAACTAACCTATAGCCTCGTAGGAATGGTACTCAATAAAACCATATGTAATATATCTAAAGTCCACTTAAAGGCTGTACAAAATTTTAAATAAAATGTATGTATGTACAATATTTACTTACTTAGTTATAAAAATAAATAAGTTAAAGATAGTTTATATAATACATTACTATATTATTTACCGAAAGATACCTTTAATTTACTAAATATGTACGGCAAAACCGATTTTTTTCTGTTAATAATGTAACGAAATTGACGTGATGTCATTTTAAACTAATACATTTTTTTTTTAATAATTTCCACTTTTATAATAATATATACGTACAATACGCCATATGTATATAAATATAATTTGTTTGTTGTGCATACGCCGCGTACTGCTGCACTGCTCCGTGCAGCGTGGTCAGTGATACCTATTATAACGATAGTATTATTATAGCCGACCAATAATCGATAAACTATAATTTAGCCGTCTTAGAATATTATTTTGTATAGTGTTATCACTTATCGAAGAGTGCAATATAATATTATTCGTTCTAAACATCTCTATCGTTATGACAACAATAACGCGTTTCACCGACCGTGTAACGGTTTACAGTCTACGGCTGCTGCAGATATCGTCGGTTTCGTTTAAAAAACCACGCGGCAACAATAGACCACCGCCGCCGCGTCGAATAGAAAAAAAAAAAAAAAATAATTAATCGCGAATCGATATCGCCGGATAGCAACGGCGGAAGGATTTTACACCGTCGTCGGAAGGTGTACGCGCGTAGCAGTACCCACGTCGTATTATAGGAAGTGTACCCATATAATGCATAATAATAATAATAATAATAATAATAATAATAATATGAGGTGGTGCGCATAACGCTGCAGCAGTATAACGCGTATACCGTATATAATGTTTCAACACAAATATAGAGTGTTTTTGTGTTCGTTTGTCTGCATTTTTTTTTTTGTCCCCCAGACATATGTCTATTGTTAGAGCAGAGCACCGTACGCGCGTACACATGATAATACATACATATACGTATGTATATTATAGTAAGCGCCGTGTACGCGTCGTGCGCTTTGTACGGTGTCTCGCCCCCGTACGCAGGTCTCGAACTCGCATTTTACCCCCGTGACTTCTAATTTATATGTGTGCATGCGTATAATACGCAGAAACACACGCCGAAACGATGAAATACCCGAGTTTTTAATTAAACGCTCGACACACGCCACACCCCGTCGTCGAATTCCGTGGTGTGCGCTCGTTTCACACGCGCTGCCCCGTCCGTAAAATCGTCTGCCGATAATATTGTTGTTATTGTTATATTGTTGTTGTTGTCCGTCACACGACGGCGGTCGACTGCAGTGCTCTATATGGGTAATAATAATAATAATATTATAACGGTTGATATTAGACGATCGATCGGTAGACGGTTAATCAAAAACAAACATTTTATTTTTAATCGCGTAAACACGTCTTGAATTCGATTTCGAAACAATTATTGTTTTCCGTATTACCTACTTCGATGGTTATTTTTGTTTTTCTGTGATTTTTTTTTCTTTTTCATTCCATTTTATTGTATTATTTTTTTTTTTTTTCGAAAATTGTTAACAGTAAATATTTTTTCTGGCACTCTATGATGACGTTTCATTATTGTTATTATCGTACACATATTCTCTATCGCTTTGTTTTGGTATAATTTACAATTACCTAAATAAATAAATTAGAACAAGTAAATATATTCATAAAAATACTTTTTCTACTTTTAAAGTTTTAAACATTTTAAGTAAATAATTTATAATTTTCTATTGTCTATAATAGAATTGTAAATACATTTAAACTGGATTTTTATGGGATTTTAAATATACTTTTTAAGGTTTAAGGGTTATTTTAAAGTTTAACATAGATAATTATTTAATAATTTAAATACAAAAATATTTCAGTTCAATGAATTTAGGAACGTAAATCTAAAAGTCCTAAAACTACTTACAAGAGCTTTTTGTAAGAATTTGTATTGAGGTCACAGATGACTATAACGATGTTCTATTTATTATTAAATACTTGGTCTATAGATACGTAATTTATTATTCATTGGTAATAAATTATCAAAACCGATATCTCAAAACTTTCCTAATTTCCAAATTATTTACATCATATTTTTTGGTAAACGTGACGAAAATTAGTTTGTCTAAAGACAGCACAATATGTATTTATATTGAAATAATAACATTGATAAATAGTAATCTAATATTATAGAACAATAAGATATATTTTGACTTAAAATTTTTGAGTGAGTCTTTAAGTAACTTAAATAATAAAACAAGCCAACAATAGTCTCAATTACGAAATAAAAATAATAAAAATAAATGTGTCTAAATAAATGCTTATCAATGAATATTTATTTATGGTAATAATAACTGTGACTAAATAAAGTGTATTTTTGTGGTACTTGAAATTGAATAACTACCTATTATAGTATTATGAACTTAGACTCTGAATTATAAAAGTTTCGAATGACTAAAAAAACATACATTAGGTATTTAACATTAAATTTAGAGTATATAAATTGTTAAAATATTATTAAATATTATGCTTATAACTAGGGCTCGGAAGTTGATGACCTTAAAAACAATAAAAAATGACCATAAGAATGACCATAAAAATGGCAAAAAATGTCCTAAAAAAATGACCTAAAAAAATTACAAATATTAGTTTTATATTAATAAAAATACATTTTTTTAAATATTTTACTCTATTTTACTATAAATTTCAAAATATGACATAAAAATGACAAAAATGTCCTTAAAATATAAAAATTAAAAAATTAAAAATATTTGTTTTATAAATTTATCAATGCTTACAAATTATTTAAAAATCAAAATCATTGCATTGTACAATTAGAGCATATTTTATGTTATCAAAAGTAAATGACAAGAAACGATAAGAAGTGTGAAATCAGTAAAAATAACTTAAAATGTTGGAAAATGACCTATAAATCTCAAATAATGACTTAAAAAGTAATAAACACAAAAAAAAATGCAAAAAAATGCAAAATAAAAATTAGTTATTTAGATTCACATGCTTATGAAACAGATTTGTGGCCAGGAGAGCATCGTCTAAAAAGTTCCAAAAAAAAAATGCAAAATGCATCAACTTCCGAGCCCTACTTATAACCTATTAAGTTATTATTACCATAAATTGTAATGCATGATAACAATATGAAATTAAATACATTTTAATAAAAATTTATTTAAAATAACCGTAAAACAAGACACAATATATTATAAGAATTCAAATTTTAAATGATATTTTATATCAATATAACTTAGAAATATTTGAATAGCGCCGTATTATTTTCTCAGATGCATGTATTGTGTTATGTAATATTTATAAAGTAGGTATCTAAATACAATATTGAACAAGATAGTGATGTTCTTAAAATTATTTGTCTAACACATAAACTATATGGTACATTCAAAATTTAATAATAAAATAAAATGAAAATTGGACGAGACAAACAGATCCATTGACTGATCGCTGCTACATTTTAATAATTTACTTGAATGTTATTATAAACAATTATTGAATTTGAAATAAAATATTTTAAGTGATACTCAACTATGAAAATTGTTTTAATATATTTAAAATGAAAGCAATATTCATTTATAATAATTAAAAATGTTTTGAAAATTTAAAAAAATAATTAATTAAATATAGTTAGGAATGTATAAATGATAAAAATTATTTTAATAACAAATCTGAATACATAAATCTACAATTTATATTAGAAATATACTTCAAGGATCATATTATCGACATAATCGACATATTATTATGAAATAATAGTGAATATAAATTATAAATGTTTAAATAGTTGTTTGTTATATTATGTATGCATAATAATAATTATAAAAATTCAAGATTGGGTATTGACGAGTTAGTAATAAGTAAACATTTAAGTTAACTTTATATTATTGACTTACCTTATTAGTTTAAAGTCTTAATTAATTTAACAACCATTTACTTCTACGTTAAACAAACTTATATTTTTTTTTAATATTCCCAATATATTTAGTTAACTTAAAATTTTTATATTATTCAGAAAATTAATTTTCTTATTACCGTTAAAACTACTATAAATTTGCACAATATAGAAAGTATTAACAGTAAAAAGTAAATTTGCAAAAAATATTGTATTTATACATAGTTATAGATTAAAACTAATTTATCATAATAATTACTAATAAAATAGGGGAAACATTAATCGCCCATGAATTATATTCATAATACCTATAGTAAAGTTTAGAATACGATTATCGTAAATTGTGGCCATTACGATTTTTATATTATAATATTATAATCATAAAGATACCTTTATCTTGGTATATTATACATTTATACACTGTTTCCATTCCCTGTGTATTACATTTATTTAGTATTTCTTTACACTACTTATTCCTTGCCAGCTACTTTCCACGATTTTTTAGTCAATCGATAAACTATAAATCTTTATTTTGTCACCATTATTTATTTATTTATTTATTTATTTATTTATTTATTTCTATGGCAGTTACTACTTCGTACTTATTCCTACTTACATCTTCTTGGACATAAAAACAAACAGCAGCTATATAAGTTTTATATAATATGCATTTTATTATTATTTTTTTAATCAACTGTAGTTAAATTAAATTAATAGTATTTGCTTAATTAATTTTCAACATCATTGATAATGAACCAAGTTAAAAAATGTTATCAACTAACCTATAGCCTCGTAGGAATGGTACTCAATAAAACCATATGTAATATATCTAAAGTCCACTTAAAGGCTGTACAAAATTTTAAATAAAATGTATGTATGTACAATATTTACTTACTTAGTTATAAAAATAAATAAGTTAAAGATAGTTTATATAATACATTACTATATTATTTACCGAAAGATACCTTTAATTTACTAAATATGCTGGTCTAAACTAATAGATGACGTGAGGTATATACTATATAGGTATTATACCTCAATTTATATAAACTTACTATAGTATAAGCGATACTTAGCCCGTACTTATTATTTATAACTGGATCGATATAGTAAAACGACTGGCTCCTATCATAGGTCATCTTATTATCTCAGATTTAAAACTATAATTTACGCAAACAGGCTATGATGGGCACGTCTGAAAACGCCGTGACGAAAAAAAAAATAAAAAATAAATATAGGTAGGTACCTAATAAAACCGGAGAAATGATTTTTATACTCTGCCGACACACAATTCCCGTCCGCGTATCGTCTAGGTGGCTCATAATTAATTCAACGAAGACGATTTTCGCGAGGAATAAGTACCCAAATACAATGGCATGTAAATGATTCGGGTCTAATGGAATCCATCAGCGGCAGCCGCGATTCCTGCAAAGTGGATTATTCATAAACGCACACCGCCTCCATATTCTGGCCGTGACTATTAATCAATGACTCACCGAGTTGACGATAATAGGTAAGGTCACGATTGTGGACCGTTTTGTTACTCACTTGTCTCAAGATAATATTGCCGTCGCCGCAACCGCTATCGCCGAGGAGGTTATTTATATTTTGGATATTACACCCCACGCCGGTCGGACACGGTTTAAGTAATATACCTACGTCACAAACATTACGACGATTCGACCACGCGAGTACGGTACGCATTTATATATATATATATATTTTTTAAATGTTATAATATATTTTCGGTGCATCAAGTCGGTAACATATAGTTGGTAATGTATAATAAACACGTTTTATAAGGTAATACCACGGCGCGCAGACGAGGACGAGTCGAAGCATTGATATTAGGTAGGTATATTTTCGCATACTTCGTAAGTCGATGATTTAGAGCTGTAGTAGCTTTTTTTTTTTTTTTTCATTAAAAGCGTGTAGTTCATATTATTATTATTATACCTACATCATATTATTGTGCGTTCCGAAACGCAATATCGGTGGGATTGAAATTCTGCACATACCAAATCGAAACATCTTCTGCGGGGTAGTAGTACAATAATAATAATATATTCGAGTTCGTATAACGTATAAAGCAATAGTTATATATGTATAATATAATATAATATTGGCTCGTCCGCGGATTTATATTCGCCCACAATGCGTACTGTAATATACCGTGTCGTCGTGTGCTGTAATAATAACAATATTATAGGTATGTACTATACACGATTGCAAATGGGTTCCGCTGTCCGCCGACATACCTACCTACACCGTTTCTCACCGCCGACGTGACCACGCCCACCGTAACAAACCATCTGCGACCTCAAATCGCGTCGTAGTACGCGGCTAACACGCGATTTATCGATATTATTGTGCTGCGTGTTGTACGTGTTGGTCGTATAGTGTATTCGCGGGGACATACCTATTATTATTGCCATCACGCCATTATTATCGGTTATTACTATTGTATGTTAGTGTTCGTCCGTGGCCGTTCGTATAATCGTTGACGATTATTTACACCGCGATACGAGAACGTGTGGTACATCGCAGTTAGTAGTGCTACGAAATAATATCATATAATATGTATTAGCGTATGTGGTCAGCCGTGCACGGTGATCTGCTTTCGATTCGTTTTCCGGACGTAATGATATAGTCAATTATAGTCGTTACCCGCGAATCGTCTTCGGTAAATTAAACCGATGTGGTGTATATATATATATATATAGGTACCTAAATATACGCGTTAAATAAACCCCTTTTAAATTTTTAATAAATTTCTATGTTTATAAATAATATCGATGTGTATAATTGTGCGCATGGCGCGTCTTAAACTAACCACCGTATGTAATTTTATAATAGATACAATAATTTTAATACCTACATCTGTTAAGTTTTCAGGGTCTTGTATATTGGTCAATTATAATAATTGAACGCTTTATAGGTAGTGACTAATTTAACGAATTTTAACGGTTAAACATTTTGTTTTTATAATTTTTATGCTGTTTATTAACTTTAAATGTTTATACGAGTACCTCTTATACACTTACATCATTATAATACATTTTATGTTTTTCTTTTTGATTATCATCAGGAGCAGAACAATATATATTATATAATATAATATTCTTAGACATTTGATGTATACACAAAATTATGCCAATATTTTTAGTAATGCATTTCATTTTAAACAATATAATGTTAGGTCATAATATTCGATGAAATAAAATATTTTAATTATTTAATATGTTCCTTTTTATAAATCAATAAAACGTTTTTTACAATTTTGCGTCCAAAAAAAAAGTGATGTCGTGTCAATCATCTTCCCCCAATTCAATATGTTTTCACTTACAACTATATATATATTAAAACATTTTTTAATGAATATTATACAGATTTTTACATTATTTATACTTTTGATCGTAACTCAAATATTTTAAAATTAAATATATATATTTTTTTATGTAATAATATAATTCATTATAATTTTACCTAATTATGTAATTGTATCTAATTAAATTATATCTAGACACAAAATATTTACAATATGTTTTATATATTTGATTAAAGTGATTTATTTTTACCCCTCCCCCCTCCGAGAGACAAAAATCAATGAGATAAATTTCTAGAAACAAGCAAACCATTTCCTATCATGAAAACATAAAACCGCACAGACCGTTAACTTAATCTTTACCCGCCACTGTATATTCCATCACAGTACATAGTTTAAAGAGTTAATTCAATAAAGGAAATATGATTAATCAAGAAAATCTGACAACTAAAATTAGTATCAATGACATAGCCACTGACGGTATCAAATTCTGTACACTCAATTGGTAACAACAATTCATTAATGACGTTATTACAATAACACTATTTTAGTAATACAGTTTATATTAGGTATATATTTAATGATTATTGATTACTAGTCTATAATAAATAATAATAATATAAACATTAATCCAATTATATTTTCCTTTGTTAATCTGCATTTAGATATGATCTAAAAATAATAAAATATTAATTAAATGTGTTTTATTTTATACTCAAACTGTTATGTAATAAATAAGCATATTTAGTTTTCAAATTTAGTACCATGAGGTAAGAATTATGATGCATGCAGAATGATTAAAATCATAATATCTATTGAGCTCATAAAAATAGGTATAATTATGAATTGAGAATTATCATGTAATATTATAACTTTTAAATATTTCCTACAACTATAAAATAGTAATTACAGAAATTTATAGCAAAGTATATTATATTATCTTTTTATTTTTTTTAATTGGTATTCATAACATTATTTATTATTCGAAATATCTATTTAATGCTATTGAGTTTGATATTTTTCAGTAAAAAATAATTAAATTTAAGTCTTACTCGTATTTTCAGTATTGTATTGTCTTTACTGAACTGGTATACTCTTGCTTTTTAACATACATAATTCACTTAAATTCTTATAATTATCATTATCCATTACTATCTTCATATTTTCTTTCTTCATCTAACAATATGACCTTTATAACGTTTTTCGTTAAACTATCGTAGTGCGGTAGATGACCTATCTTTTCATCGCTTCTGACTTTAATAGCATGTACATTGTACAAGTTCTTGTTTTTCCTTTATTCTGTTCAGAAACGTGAATATCCCCGTATATGTTTTTTTTCTGTCCATTGAATATTAAGAATTTATCAGTACCTATCACCACATTTCAAAAGCCACAATAGTTTTCTTTTATCTTGTGAACCGATTGTCCAAGTTTTTATAAGATCACACTCAACTCATATATTGTTAAGTATATTTCCTTCACATGTAAGATCAAAGTATTAGTGGTCTATAAATAATTTTTATCTAGAAAATCCTTCTTGACAGTGTAATTTTCCTAAACAAGTCTACTTCATTAAGTCTATTTTAAGTTGTTTTATTTTATAAGAAATTAACTATCTAGAAAGATTTCTTCTATACATGGTTTATCTATTTTTATATTAAGATGAATAAGGTTTATTTTTGCTGTAACCATGACGCAAAAATTGTAAATTATTTAAGTTATACAAATGTTAACAAATAAATGTGCTAACTAATTATTTATGTATAAAAAAAGAAAGAAAAATATTTGTTCAAGTTGGAATAGATATTATGAAGAAATCACTAAAAATATTTCACTGAAGCAATTTTAATTTTATCTAATACAAAATATTACTAAGTATTCACATTGTTTACATAATTATCATCATAAAAGTATTATTAAATAATATTATAACACTTAAAATAAAGGATTATAAGATGTCTAACTTATATGTTTACAGTCTTCACAGCTAAATTGAATGGTGAATATTGTAACTTGTATTCATATAAATAATTTCAAATTATATATTATATATCATAATTATTGTACAATTTGTAGTATGTATGTCAACAAAAAAATGATATACGTTTAATTTTTTCATTAAATAACTTATTTTAGTGTTCTACAATTAAAATAGAAAAGAATATCCTTTTACGAGTATTACATACTAATTACATTACAACAATAAGAACCTTCAATTATTATTATTTTATTATCAGTTATCACAATATGCTACTATTGATTACCACGCATTTCAAGGAGGTTCAAGGATCAATATTAACAAAAGCTTATATCTGCTATGATAAAAATTAAAGAAACTAGCAAACAACATATAAGTTGACCATTGCGTTTGTTATAAAGAAGAGACACCAAAAAAAGTTTGGCATAGTATCAAAAAGATTTTGAAATAAAAAAAAAAATACAAAAAACAAGCTTTGTGAGAAAGAAATTAATGGAAATAAAAAAAGGAAATAAAGTAAATCGTTTAAACGATGCCCTAAAACGATTTGGACAGTTTACAAGAACAGAATACTTCGTCAGCTCTTCAAGAAATTAATTTTTTAAATGTAGTTCCACTCATATTTTAATTTAAAACCAATATGAATAATACTGCTTCACGTTTATGAAATCAATGAATAGTGTTCCATTTGTCTTACATATTTTTAACAAACACAATACAATTAAAATATCTGAATATTTTTCAAATTTATATGACGTATCTAATATTATAATAATTTATTATTAACTTTTAGATTTCGACATCGCTTTCCCAAAAATAAGAGCGTGTGTGTATTATATCGTATTTCCTCAGTCAAATTTAAGAATACCAATAAGGTGGTTTGAATATTAAAATTATCATTGAATTGAAAACAATATAATTTAACAAAATAAATTTGTTATAATGAGTGTTCATTTTTAAATCGCCCAATATTTTTTACAGCATTATTTTACAGCACAAATAAAACAGGTAAACTAAGTATTAGGTACTCTCAAATGGTTTTAATATTGAAATGATTTATCGTTACTACTCACACACTTAATATGATAATACTGGATTTATTACCTTTTTAAATAGATTTTTCTCATTTAAGCCGAAGATCAATTTTTACTAACCCATTTAATAACAATCATATTTCTCTTTGTACGACTAAATGCAAAAACAATTTTGTAGGTTACACTGTATTGTAACTTGTTTAGCGATGTAAAATTTATAATTTTCAATTCATGTTTAATATTATATTTATTTTATAACTTATTTATGATATTTTTCAATAAAAATGTTTAATTAAATAATAATTTAATATGATAATAATTATAAAATATATTTTTACTCGATCGATACTCGTTCCTAAAAAAAAAAGTATTACCTAATATAGTAGTTCAGAAACGAAAATTAAATGTCACTGATGATAATATAACAATGTCATTAATCAGTCTTCGTTACTATTAAAATATACAAGTTTTAGCCAAAAGAAATTAAATATTTCCATTTTATCTGACGTCGGATGTATTCGGTAGAGTTATATCTACACGTAATCTGACTACAATAACAACACTGCAGGTTGTTGTTGTTTCAGACAAAGAGGATTGTATTTGACCGATCATAATTTCATGCAAAATCGGATATAGGCTGACCATAGCTTGTATAAAACTGAGCTTACATTTTAATGTCTAGCGTTATGATATAAAATAGTCATATACACGTTAAATGGTCACGAGAAAGATAAAATAATATAATAAAGCATTTATAAACAATAAATAATTATGAGACAATGGCCATTGAAATTAATTTAGATTTTTTAGATAATTTATCAAATACTATATACATCACTAATAAATAATAATACACATAGCGGTATTTAAAATCTGAGCAGAGCTTGTAGTATATTATTGGTCTTAGATTTGATTGTATTTTTTTTTTATCATTATTATTATATAGAAGACTATTTACAATAGAAAAATGCTGTAAGAGTTTCGTACAAAAACTTTTCATATAAAAAAGGCGTCTAGTAAGGTACTTTAAAGAGCCATTTTTCCATTTGACACTAGTTCCCTTATGCATAAAGCAAAACTATTTGCAAATAATAAAAAAAAATATTATATGTATATCATACCCCACAAAATCAATTTTGGTTATTTTCTGTAGTAGGTACATAAAATGATAATATTAAAAGCTTGAATCTTTCATAGAGTATTTGATTATGTGTAAAATAGTTTCATTTTCTCTTTTTAATGTTCCGAAATTACATTTTACACAGTTTAAGAATAGTATTATAATAAATTTAAACAATATAAAAAATATTGATGTACATCAATATTATATTGATGTTATTTGCATTTGAAAACTTTACCAACTATATTTTATTGTTTAATATATTTTAATTGTTTAACATTATTATCGTTGTCGTTTATATTAATCCAGCTAACATAATTTTGTATTATTTTTAGCTTTGAATTCAAATGCATACATTCGATGATTTTTTTAACGCTCATTCATTGCATACCTATAATGTTTATTTTAATCTGATATTATAATTTAAAAATATACAATCTACAAGTATTAATTAATATAATATATTCATAATTTAAGCTATTTGTTTTAGTATATTAATATATTATTAATAAACATTTTTGATTGGTATCTATTCATTTATTTTACTTGAATTATTTTACCATTATTTTTAAATACTATTAGTTATCTTGGTACATGTTGTCACTTAAATTAAAACTCTTAGCTTTTTTTTTTGTTTTTATTGGTGATTGATGAAAATAAGAGTAAAATAAACATTATTTTCTAGATATTAATTGACTGTTTTATGTTGCTCTTTAAAATGTTTCATTGATTAGTTGACGAAAATTTATTTTTTGTTTTATTATTATAATGTTATTGCTGTAATTTGTAATTGTAATGGTCGTTTATTATTATATTGCTTTCAAGATTTTAAACGGTAATAAGTAATAACAATACGTTTGAATTAAATAATAACAACAATGATAAAAAATATTATAACCTCAACCATTAAGAAATTTCATAATTTATTTTATTGTTTAATAAAACAATGAATATTTTTTCCTTTGCCACAGGTATTTTCTAAAGACTTTGTTTCGAATTGTAATAAAAAATATAGCGAATACCTCAAAATACAGAAAATTTTAGCACTAATAAATAATGAATAAACTTATACTTTTCAATTTAAATGTGTTTAGTTTAGACCTGCTGTACTTGATATTTGATTGATAGACTCGAGATTAAAATAAAATATGATTGGTCTTATCTTCGAATGCTTGTAATTATATAATTATACGTCAGTTTATAAGCTGATTGTTCTAATTTCTAAGGCTTGACAAGAACTATAGTTACAAGTCTTCTTTCATTAAACGCAAAAATGAAATAGGCTTTACTCAATTTATTAACTTATTTCTAATGGATGTTTGAAAGTAATTTCTCCTAAGTCAAATAAAAACTTTCAATTAAAAATGAGCTTGTTACAGGTATATTATGTATATTTAATTTTTAAAAATGATAGCTGTTATTTATGACTAAATAAAATATGGTAATTTTAATTAGACATTGACATATTCTGTTTTAATTTAATTTAAGAGCCTATTTCAATTTATCTTGTTTAAGATCTTACACTAATGAATTCGGAATATCAAATGTGTATATTTTATTTCAATACATCGATGACTGGAAAATTATTCAATTGTTTAAATAGTAATGGATGCACCAGAAATTCGTTATGAACGTTTTTTTTTGTTCAATATAAATATATATTAACATATTTTTTTTTTAAATGAACAAGTATGACAATCTATAGCCGCTTCAGTTCCTTTAATAAAATCTCCTACAATATAAGGCGTATGATTTAACATCAATTTGAATGTCCTAAAATTATCTATACCAAACATTTTTTTCGTGAAATGATTCAGATTTGTCGCTTATTTTTAACCTAAATGATTAGTTAATTTCAGGGTTTCACAAAATCATTTAAAATTTGTATATAATTGAGAATTCATTACTAATCTAGTCACAATAGAACATTTAAAATTATGACGGGAATATTGTGGTTTTACTAAGACTTGTCTTTTAAATTAACTAAATCCCAGTCCAAAAGGTCACCGTGTGTCTGTATTATTCAAATTCAATAGTCTCTACAATTTATAGTGCACTGTGTACTGGAAATATCTTTTAAATGCCTACTTGTCTTAATGATAGCTGATGAGTCTTATTGTTTGGTGCACATAACACTTATACTCACAATCGTATAGCAAACTTTTGGAGGTCATTGTATTCATTTAAAGTACGTAGTTGAATTTATGATATTATTGGAGATTGGTCACATATCTTTATTAATTTCGCTACAACAAGACGTGTTTATATTTTTCTTTCCGTGATTAGTACCATTGGCTAACTGTATTGACAATTCGATTTGATATCGACATTGTTGAGTTTTCTTAGATTTATTATTCGATATCTTTGTTCATGAATAATTATTACGAAATACATCACTAATAATAAATGTAATATAATTACCGTAGCACACAATTATTAATGATTCACAATAATAATTTACAAAAAAATATTAACACAGTATTATTACTTAAATAATATTTTTTGATGGTAAGTTGGTGCTTAGTACATATTATCTGTAGTATAATGATCGATGTGTACTTATTATATTTAAGTTATAACGGAAAATTGGTGTTTAAATTCATAATTTTTCATAACGTATAGTTAAATAATTGGATAACTTCATTAAATATCTGTTTTGTGTTATTGCGTTATGGTTGCATAAAAATATGGGGAATTTATATAAATAACATTAACTAATCATATTATACTAATATCGCCAAGCGTGATAAAATCGTAAAATCTAAAAGAAATGTTTTAAATTGAAAAAAAATATGATTAATATAAAATTAGTTATCAGAAAGCAACTAAATGTATACAGTGCAATAGTATAAAAATCATAATTTTATAAAACTAGTATAATATAATTTAAATTTGAAATCAGAAAATATGCTATTAAGCATAATAAAATTACTAACTCTGATGTAATGAAAACAAGAATTGTTATACGTTAGCTATAAGAGTTACTTCAAATGACCAACGTTATGATAACTTTGCTATGCATTTAGCTAACCGCATTATTTACTAATCCATTTTAAACGAGATAATATTGTCACTGAAACTAGTGAAAAAGATAAGTTTTTATTTTTTGTTAATAGTTAAGCATTAATATATATTTATAAAAATATTCTAATAAAAACATCTATAAAATAAAATTTACTTAACAAGTATTAATGTATAATATTTCCTTACAAATAAATGGATATTTTGGATGAATCTTAATCGCTGAGACATTAGAAATTTGTATTGAAATATGAGGAATTTACTAACTAATATTGTTCTAATACGTTGTCCACAACTGTAAATAATACATCATGGCAAATAATGATTGTAGAAATGAATGTAATATTAAACACGAAAAGCTACATAATATTATAAAAAGTGATGATTTTTTTAAAAATTATCTTACAATATTCATATAACATAAAAATGATATAATATCTAACTATATTATTTAATTATAAGATCCTAAAGTATAAAACTTATTTGAGATATTATGGTCAGGTGGGTTTAATTTTAATGTTTTATGAATATCTTAAGAATAAATCATACATAAATGTACAGTAAGTCCAATATTTAAAAATAATAACATAATAACAAATGGTCAGCAATAGTTCGAAGGCTTTTAACTACCTATCAATTTAATTTAAAAACATTAATATATTTCTACACTTTCTTAATGAATTCTCTGCGTATCTATATTCTATAATATTTACCGTTTTATAAGCTATACTCATCTGCTATGAATAATTTAATAACATAATAGGTACAAGTGATTGTTATTGCGATGTATTTCTATTGAATAATATTTAGATCAATTTGTATTATAATTTATTAATCATTAATACGTAATGGGGTTGAATTCAAACATAACATAATATTATACCTTTATTGGTGGTTTTATGATAACGTATCTCTGTATCTATCACTGACTGCGTTCTGAATATTAATGGCGAATACGATATTACTTACTAGAAACCTGCCCGAATATGAATAACTATTCGCAAATGATGTATGAATAAACTTACCTGTAAACATAAAAATTAAAACATATTATTTTAAAAACACCACTGACAATAATCTATGGTTAAATTATATAAAATTATATTTCAAAAATTTTTTTTATTTTTTTTGATTTGACAATCGTAACCTACCTACCGGCATTGGTGACCTACCAAACTGAAAGAGGGTTGACAGATATCGTATCGATCCTGACCGGAATCGTTTTCCCGACATGACAATAATCCTCACGAATTTCCGAATGCGAATCGGACTGCGCGTGCGCAACAGTATATTATTGTATCGCTTCAACGATCGTTCACTGTTGCTGGAGGTACTCGAATGTGAGAATCCGGTGCTGTGATGACTATGAAATTATATGTATACTGCGTTATGCATAGTAGAGTTTTGATGGATCGATAACTCAAAACCATATGTATTTCAATTGAATTTCACGACGTATAAGATGAAAAATTGAAAACCATTCCAGTACAAGACTTGGCGTACGTGTATGTATTGACATCCCGTACTTAAAGTATTTACAATAATACTCTTTAGGCAGTGTTGGGAATAGATAACTAAATAACAATTTATTTGTTTATTTAATACATTTTTTAACGTAATGGGACCTGGCCAAAAGTACAGGTAAAAATATATAGCAATTTTAACGGAAAATAAGCGACGGAATCCTCATTAGGAGTACAATCATATAAATAACATAGGATAATTGTAGTAAAAATATATATGGATAAAAATAATAATAACATAATAGAATTTATCTAGATAACATCGAAAATAACATTTTTATTGTTTTCATACTTATTTTACTATTATTTATTTATTTATTTTTTTTTTTTTGTATCGGCTTCTAATGGAAGGAGAATAACGCTATTCTATTGATAAAAATACATAAAAATATATGCATACAATATTTCATAAATTTAAATACAAATTAACTAAGAAAAAATATTTTAATTTACATTATCTCAATATATTTTACAAGGATAATTAGTTAGTTTTGAATAAATCTTATAAAATGCCTATTATAATATGCATTGATGGATCATAGCCACTTGTACCAAGGTTAAGCTATAAACTTCATCTTAAATATTTAAGATACATAAATACTAAATAATACACAATCGACTATTTTTAGTTAAGTAGTGTATGTACTCGTATATGATGTCTTTTTAAAATAACTAAAATATATTTGATTATATAAGAATTTAATTTTGATCTAATTTAAAAATACATAAATAATCTAATATTTAATTATGGCTCACAGACTACAAGACTTCTTTTTTTTATCATTATATTAACAATAAATTATTATACTGTACATTTTGCCTTATTATACTATTTTAATTTTTATTTACATTGATTTTATCTGGTAACACGGATGGGTGCTTATAACTCAATTCTTGTTTGTAATATTATAATACACTCAATAAAAAAAAAGCGGGTGAGTATCGCTCTGCAGCTGTACATTAGGGGGTGGGGTGGACCTGGGACTAGGGTAGGTTAAATTTGAATGCAATGATATTGGTATCATTGAATACGAAAAACGATTCTGAACGGAGATGATTTGTCAGTCTGGGATATATTATATTTAAATATTGTCATATATTCTATTTTGAAACTAATTCAAACATTTAAGTAAAAGTTTCAAGATCCTACGTTTAGTAATTTTTTAAAAATAACAAAAATCGAAAATTATTTATTAGTAAAACGTTATTTTACACGTGTATTTTTGATTTCAAATTAAAATTAAAACTTTAACACTCATAAATTTTTTTAAATTGAATAATCCTCAAACTTTTTTATAATTATTATTCTAAGCTTAACTTATGGACAGCATAGTATAAAATTTTCAATTCTTAGCTTTTCATAGTAAAATATTTATACATTTTTAACTACCAAATAGTGAAAAATATTCATGATTTTGACGAATTTTTGTCAATATTTGAAATTCAAATACAAATAAAAAAAATTGTGTCTATGTATTTTTATAATTTTTGAATGAGAGTTAGAACAAGTTATGTGGACCTTTCAATTACATTTCCAAGTAATTTGTCCCAGCTAAATTTTTTTTATCAACATTTATAAAAAAAAAAATTTTAAATTTCAATTGTCTATAAATAGCTCAAAAAAAGTCAAAATATTTTGAAAATCAAATCACGTAAAGAAAATGGCAATCTAAATAACTAGTAAAATTTTCAAGTATTTACGACTTATACTATTTGAATAACAACAAACATCAAAAACCGTTTGAGGCTAAACCGTTATTTAACGCGGTTTTGTAAAAATTTAAATTTCAAACACTCATAAAAAATTTTTGTCTGAATCCAGTAGAGTTTTTTTACAGATATTTTAAGAAAAATGTATTGAAAACCTCGTACCAGATTTTCAAAACTTAGTTATAAAAGAAAAAAATTTTACGATTTTTCAACCACAAAATTACTTGCCAATTTTCGCAATTTTGACATATTTCGTAAAAACTCGAACTTTAAGCATTTATAAAAAAAAATTGTGACTAACGATTTCGGATTTTTTTTTTATCACTTTAAGAACAACTTATAAGAAACCTTGTATTAAATTTTCAAGATTTTCAGGCCAGCCAAAAAAATTTTATCGTTATTTTAAAAAAAATTAAAAATTTCAATTGTCTATAAATTCTTTGAAAATTTAACTGTGTATGGAGAACGCTAATATAAACATTTGGTGAAAATTTCAAGTATTTACACGATTAGTTTTTGAGTTTTAGCAAAATAAATTTTGATTTTGACGAAAACTGGTTTTGCGTAAGAAAATCCCGTTTTTCTGTCACTTTTCTAATTGTTTTTCTCGATTTTTTTGAAAACTGATGGAAAATGTTTACTTTTGACCTCTATAACGCACCAAGGATATCCACTTTGCCATCGGAAACCACCCCCAAAGTTTGAAATTGAAGCATTATTTCGACTAGTTATGCTGTACACAGACACACACACAAAAAAAAACACACTTCATTGTAAAATCAATACATTCATCACTCCGTTCAGAATCTAAAAATAAAAATGTGGAATTTATGAATTTAATTTTTGTAGGAGTGCTTGAATATTTAAATTGTCTAAATAATTCCATTTTTTATTAAAACTTAACACTAGATAAATTATAACACAATTATTTAGATAAGTTAATAAATGTTTATACATTTTATGTAGATAATATTGCTAACATTGCCTATGAATAGTGGATGTATGCCAAAAATGTATGAATTTGTATTAGTACTCTAATATTGCATTGCAGTCTGTATCATTGATCACACATATGATTTGCAACACCAACTATGCCGCACGTTTTAAGATCGGATGTTATTATATTATATCGTAACATTTCGGTTAACCAAAATTTATGGACAAAGTAGGTCGGTACGAACAAGGACATGACAATAATAATATTATTTTAACGCGTAATAATGGACTAAAACGTGACATGGCTCTAAAAACATATTATTCACAGATAAACTAAACCAAACCCATAACAGTACAAAATAATAATAATACAGCTTTATATCTAACCAAACCTATACGTATCTATACTGACTGATTCGCCAGGTGTCTTCACCTCCATTTTGTCCTCTGATATCATAAATATATTTAAATTATTTTGATTCTCGGAATTTTTTATTTTACTCAAAATATATATTATTTTTAACTACATAATATTATTATATCTTAGTACCTACTTAGTCTTTTCATTATGTCTAATTACTTAAGTATTGATATCGTCATATTATCTCAAATATCTCTTAACTTAGTATTGCTTGTAAATCGTCCTGTTATCCTGTATATAAGAATCGATGTATATGTATTCGAAATTGTCCAATGTATAATATTTTAATAGGACTTAAATCCTCTTGTGAATCCTAAAAATCTTCGTTGTGTGTAATAATTACACTTTATTAGTCAATCGATAAAAAAAAAATATTACACGACTTGTATGAACGCATTGAGTATGATATAGTAATCTGCTACATAAAGTTTCATTTTTATATTTTCACACCCAGTCAAATGCCTACATCATGGTAGTGTGACAACCAAGTCTCAGTTTCGCAGAACCAACGTATTTACTGATATAAGAACAACTTTATAATACAAATAAACCATACACGCATACAACCTGAATAAAATATAATTGGGTATGTGCACTGTGCATGTTTTAATTGACACATAAAAAAATACAAAATTATAGATAAAAGTACTAATGCTTTTAAAATTATAATTAGTATAAATATATTCTAAACTATAATATTTATTTAATTAGCTAAAA
The DNA here is from genome assembly GCA_020882235.1 of Schizaphis graminum. Taxonomy (NCBI): domain Eukaryota; kingdom Metazoa; phylum Arthropoda; class Insecta; order Hemiptera; family Aphididae; genus Schizaphis; species Schizaphis graminum. The sequence continues at coordinate 16,272,027 of CM037031.1, forward strand.
TAAAAAATAAAATTGTTATTTTAGACATAGTATTTGACCTTAGTAGCACCGTCGCAGGTCTGTCACAGGATACCCATCACGATAATACAATTGGCAGAAATACTTATTTACTAGGACATGAAACACTTTATGCGTAGAATAGTTCGCATATCCAGTCAAAAGCCTGGTATGGTGCCGAGGAATTTACTATATGACTTAATATGCCTCCCTGGAAATTCTGAATTACCCTTTATCACTCACCGTAATCCCAAAATAATATTTGCGTATAATAACTGCTTTCCGGTAGAATTTTTTTTTTATATTAGTAAAAAAAAAAAAAATAAAGAACCATGGATATAAATTTTAATTACTATAAAAAATACTTACAAATTTTTAAAAAACAACACATTTGGTAATTTTTGTAATTTTTATGAATTTTGTCAAAATTCTAATTTAAAACGCTTACAAATATTGTGGCTATAGATTTTTAATATTAGTTAATTTAGATATTAAAAACTACTGAGATACTTTGTATTAGAATGTCAAGCATTTATACCCAGTGAATAATTTCTTAGCATTCATGGAAAAAAAATGAAAATTTCTCAGGATTATAAATAACTCGAAAATAGTTCAAATATTTTGAAAATTGTATGATAAATATAAAATGGTATTTGTTCTTGAGTTATTCTAAAAATTAGATTTTTAATAAACTGACCGCTAAGGTTTATCTAGGGTTGTTTATAATTATTATTTCATTATTTATTAGAATTTGCATGTACTTACTCAATGACAGGGTTTGTTTTCTTGTTTTCTATTATTTATCATTGTTGAAAATATTAAAAATCGTACAGAAATATTATCAGCTAATAATTCATAATAGAAATTAGTAATTTGTATTGTTTGGAATATTTTATCATGGCTAATAATTTTGTAGTATGTTCTTAGTGTTAAAATACATAATTACTAAATTAATCGAAAAATGTGTATGATTAAAAATTGGTAGCCAAAAACAATATTTCAAAATTTAAAATTGTACATCAGTTAACTGATATTTTATTCCTATGAAAGTAATTTTAGTTGCAGAATAAGAATATTTTTTTGTTATTTATATTTCCCTTGTGAATCAACCATGCAGAAACATGTTTTATTTTTTGAAATATATGTAATGTTTTTCATTTGTTATTCTTTTGACGATTTCTTTTGGCATTATGCAAAATATTTTAATTGAAATATAAAATATTATGTTGTTTTAATATTACCTTTACAAATGTAAAAATTGTATATTATATTATTATTATACCCGATACTGATATTACCATTTTTAAAGGACTATAATAATATATTAAATCAAATAAATCATCATCTTCAATTAAAATGTTACCAAGCAATTACTACTGTTCTTTAACTAATTTATTTTTAATGTAACTGATGCGTTATCTTTGTAAATCTTTATTTCTATACATTAAGCATTGTCATTATTAGTACGTATTATCCATTTGAACTTCGCTATACTGCAGTTTCAATCTCAACCTTATATGTTGTCTAGTTTGGTAGAAACATACATACTGGAGTTCTTATCGATAAGTGTTGTTGATAAATTATTTTACCCAAACTATATCATCTGAAAATAAAATACTAGTAAAAACTTCGTTCAAATATAAAACACTAGATGAAAATCAAACACTGCAGTTCGGCGAATTTCAAAATAGTATCTGTCGAAAAAAATCAATGAATTCAGGTATAACAATACACATAATACACTCGTATATAGAAAATTGAAAATATATATTTCTAAAAAAAAATAGAGCTAACTAATTGAAAACCAATGTTTCTTATCATTCTGTAGCTGTTTATCAATAAATGTATTACAGTCAGCTGAGCATGAACACTATAGTGCATAAGTTATAGGGCATGACGTAAGTACTTACCATATAAACCTAGGTCTATTTATTTTGATCTTGTTACTAAAACTGTAATGATAAAAATTACCCGGTCTCTTTTGTTTGTTTTTATTTCTATTCCCTTGCCCGCTGTCAGTTCTTAGTTAGTTCTTTTTGTTGTTGAGTAACTGCTGGATATCTCTAACTCTTTAAATTGCCTTCAGAATAAATGAATTGCTCTTAATGTTCCAATGACTTATGTTGCAGGCACAATAAACTATTAAGGTATGTCTATTAATGTTAATCTTGTCCTTGATGATGTCATTATTCTCCTAGCCGTTGTTATTGTCCCGTTTGTATATTATGACGTAAAAAACGTTTTTATTTATTTTGGGTTAAATTATCTAATAATTATTAATGGTGTTTCACTCAACCGTTTAAGACCTGTATCATTATATAATTATTAATTCATTTCTTTTCATTTAGCTGTTTATTAGTATTCTGATCTTTTTTTTTATATACTTGTATTTATTATACTATCTAGCGATTTTAAAATTCTAGAGATTATTTTGTTAAATGATAATTCCAGTCTACTCTATTTCTAAAATTCGTTTTTCGTGTACCTACCTCTGAACTACTTGAACTTTATGGTTTCTACCGGTGTAATAATACTCTAACTCTCACCCGCCACATTACTTGATTTGTTTTTATTCAATGAACCTTATGTATCAGCCAGTCCTTTTCTTGATGTTTAAGTCCTCACTGATTTATACCACCCATTTTTCTTTTGTTCTATGTCGAAGCTACCTCAATTTCTGTTCCTGATACTGCTCATTATTATACAATTACGTAAAGCCGATTATTTTGGGATTTGAAAATTCTTATCTTGACATAATGGGGAATTAACTTTCTCATATTTAATTGTCAACTCTTCGAAAAACGCAGATAAAAACCTGTTTTATATGTAAAATAAAATAAAATGGACGAATAATATTCATGATAAATATTATACACTAACCTTATTTTATTTTAATTATAAAATCAGTTATATAATTTATACTTAGATATATTACAGTACAATATGCAATTATTCCGTTTTAAAAACAAATTTAATTTTATATTAAATCAACAATATACTATGATATATTGTAGAACAATATCTGTTCTATTTAAAATTAAAAGTTATTTTTGTTTCCAATATGTTTGTCTACTATAAAGACGTTCTCTTATCGAAAGTGTAATATTTACCAGATAAACGACGTTTTTTCTAATAAAATACTTAACATTTTATTTTTTATATGTTTTATTATCTGATTTAACACTATTTCAACGATTTGTCCATCCATTTTCAGTTTTCTATTGATTCTTTGATTCAAATTACATTTTCAGTTTTTTTTATTTTTATTATTTCATAGGTTTAATACCTTAAACACTGTCTTACATTGAATTATTAGAATCTATTTTTATAAAAATATGTTTGCTTTTTACTTTAACATAGTGTATTCTTATATTATTTACTACTTTTTTTTTTTTTATAAGCTTTCGTTGTTTGTAAATTCATTATATAAGTACATATTATATTTTTGATAGATATTTTTCAGAATAGTATATCATCGTTATTAAACAATATTCAGCTTCACATAATGACGATTTCACGTTTTCTCATTAGCTATTGAACACATACTCAGCCTATAGATATGGGTGTATCTGAGTAGATAGATGATAATATTTTAGATATTATGATTTTTGTTTTTAATCTATCGAAAACTTGAATATTTCGTTAGTAGGTAACGTTCTTGTTACCTTATGATTTCGTGCATTAATTTAGATTTTATTTACAATTTTATTTGTTCACAATTATATTGTGAATTTACGACACGATCGTGTTTTTCAATCGTCTTATTTATAATCACAACTTATATGTTGATTTTGTCAGAGTTTTTGTTTCATTAAACACATATTCGTGACGATAATTATTTGTATTTGAAAAATCCAAGTATATCAACATAGAGAATTAAGCATTAAGTAGTTTATAGAAACTTTGATTACATTTGTAGTAAAATCTATAAAATATCCTAATACAGACACACCAACTAAATTTTTTTTCGGAATTCAAAATATACCTTACACGTAGAGATTACATCCAGATATCTTGGACAAATTATAATTGTATCCGCAAAACAACATAATTATAAAAGTATATTATATCGAACTTACAGAGTAAAACATAATATATAATATATTAGTGATGAATTTTTTGTGAAGAATAAAATATTTAAAAATCGAGCTTTTTATGATATGTTAATAATTTATGAACAGTAGCGTACGCCGTCTATCTCTCTTTTTTTTTACAGTAGGTGATCATGATTTTCGCAAAAGAACAACTCAGATGTAAATCTAATCGTTTAATTATTATTTTTTTTTCATCTCACTGGTCTGCGTATGATAGTATAATAATATGCGTATCCTTATGTCGGTCGTTCGGCACCATTTCGCCTAATATCATTAACGTTTCGAACAGCTGTTGTGTAGTGATTTTTTCTTATGCATAAAAAAAAAACAGTAGTAAGTAACAATCGTTATTTATGCTGTAGTAATATTTTAATAATAACTACTGTTTTACCAAATCGTAATAAAGGACGGTACTCACAGCCAGATTATGTGGTGTGTTAAAGCTGTCGATAAATAAAAAATATTCGTGAACAGTGTACTATACACAACAATAAAGTAATTATATTACACCTGTAATTATGTCATAGTTTGTAAGATAGGGTTTTCAAGCATCATTTAAGTGACAATTGTAATATTTTAATACAATGTACATTCAATGCCCAGGGACAAGTGTTACGACTGTTAGAAGTATGTACGAAGTTTGTTAGATGTGTACCGTGCATTTTATTTCATATTATGATATACAACTCACTGTATAATTATCACGTCTTTATATTTTTATTATTTTGGTTTCAACATTACGCACTTACACGTTTTAAACTGTTTCAAAGATTATGTTTTTAATACTTTTGAAAGTAACGTGAAATTATATATCATAATATTATTACCTTAATATCTTAAGCTGATTAGGTACCTAAACTGTTTTGTTACGAATTACAGCGTGTGCACTGTGCATATTAATAATTATTGTCCCTTAAATTAAATTTCCAATCATGTTTGGCCTTAAACGCATATTGTTATCCGAAGATGAAAAAAAAAAACAATACTCGTTACAGGACAAGTATTCTTTTCTGTTTTGTGTTTTTTGCGGCGCTCTGAGTAAACGAACAGATATTCACGCTATACCTGATTGGGTTGATTGTATTTGGTATGTTATAGTCAATTCGTTTACTTTGTATATTCATAGGGAAAGAAATAAGGTTTCAATCAATTATCTATTCAATGATTTTTTTATTATTTATTTTTTTTATTATTTTTATTTCTTTGTTTAAAAAAAAAAAGTATAAAGTGTATGAGACATTTTTTTTTTAAATTCAAGTTTCATAACGTATTATACTTTATATTACAATACAAAAAACTTAATTTGTTCAGAAATCATTTTTTTTTTATGTATACACTTTTCGAGTAGGACAATAACGGAATATCAAGTATTTAAAAAACTTCTTTTCAGTTTATTGTAACAAAATGTGACATCATGTTAAAATATAATAATTGTATAATTTAAATTCGAAGTATATAATAATAATATGTTAAATTTATGATATTATTATTTTTATATTATGAATTATTTTTTAGTCAGACATTATGTAAATCGTTTTTTAATGTTTAAAGTGACTCGTTTTTAACCACATGTATCTAAGCCTTAAACGTATATTCGTTTATATTTACTTATACCAGATGTTTTAGAAAAATATTTAGTAATATATAATAGGTAATTCAACTACCTAATAATTATTGATATTATGTACTCATCAGTCATTGAAATAACTGCGATAACTTTGATAACTGTATTATATAACTTACTGTAATTTTTAAATGTTATTTACATATTATTATTTCATTAGGGGATAAACCCAACAGTGAGTATATGTATACAGTGTTTAACCCATTAAGGCCTAGCGTAACCGTATGGTAACACAATTATAGTCATGTTTGAATGCATGCTATTTTTAAACTTATGGGATTATCCAGTTCCAACGTTGTTCATATCGTTGATAATGACCCGGTGATTAATTTTACACACAGATATCTTTATTATATGTTGACATTAAATATTTATCAAGAAATTCAATTTAGTTTGAAAATTATTTCGTAGAACATGGATATCAATTTCGAGTAAGTAAATTATATATATTTTAAATATATGAATCAACTATAATTTTTATTTATGCGTATTCAGTATACTATAGGGATTAATATTAACTTAATAAAGTGTGATATTATTCAATATTGAATAAGTTATGAAAGTTAAAAGTTTGATGTTACCGTATGGTAACGCTAGGCGCAAGTACTACATATAATTTAAATTTTTTCAACAGAACTGGATTTTCGCTGTCTGAGGCGTTAGACATTTTGTACAATGACATAGATGCAGACGAGATATATATCGAACCACCTGAACCATGTGTACAAACTGATGAAGATTCCGGGGATGAAAACAATGGTGAAGTAGACAACTTATCAGCACGCCAATTACGATCTAAAGCAGAAATTAAATTAGCCAATAATAAGAGGTACGGCGGTATTGGTGATGATAATATTGGTCTAGAAAACATTTTGAGCAGTAAATCTGTGACATCGAGTGAACAATATAAACACGTAAGCACGAAAAGTATAGATGAGTGGATGAAAAAAATAAAAACTGGTAAGAAATCTTTTACGTGGATAAAAGGGGGAGATTTTGAAGAGCTTCAAAAGAACTTTCCTGAGCCTGATTTTTCAAGTTACAAAAACTTATCTATTGTAGACATTTTTGAAACTTTTTTGGATTACGACATAATTAATTATCTTGTGGATGAAACTAGGCGTTATGCACTTTTTTTAAATTGTCCAGATCCACATATAACACATGACGAAATTCGATGTTTTATTAGTATTTTATACCTTAGTGGATACAATAAATTACCTTCAAAAAAGTCGTTTTGGGACTCTATGGATGATATGAAAAATGAGGCTGTCTGTAATGCAATGCGCCGTGATAGATTTTTGCAAATATGTCGCTTTATTCATTGTGCTGATAATACACAAATTGATGCTAAAGATAAGGCTTGGAAAATTAGACCTCTTATGAATATGATAAAAAATAAGTGCTTAGAAAATTTTGTACCTCAAAAACATCTTGCTTATGACGAATCAATGGTGAAGTACTTTGGTAAGCATGGATGTAAGCAATTTATTAGAGGTAAACCAATACGATTTGGTTACAAAATGTGGTGTGTAAATACGAATGACGGTTATCTTGTAAATTTTGAATTGTATCAAGGCAAAGATCCTCGTGAAAACGAAAAATATAATTCTATATTTGGAAAGGCAGTATCACCTCTTATTTTAATGCTTGAAGACTTACCCAATTCTAAAAAAAAATTACCTTACTCATTGTACATGGATAACTTATTTACTGGGATAAATGTTTTTAATTATTTCAAATATCTGGGTTACTCAGCGATTGGTACTATCCGACAGAATAGAATACCAAAAAATTGTCCTTTGACCGACAAAAAAAAATTTTCAAAAAAAGAACGCGGAAGTTTTGAAACCGCAATAGAAAAAAATGAGGGTATTTTGTTGGTTAGGTGGATGGATAATGCAGTTGTTACAATGGCTTCCACTGATGTCGGCACCGAAAAAGTATCTAGTGTAAAAAGATATTCACAAAAACATAAAAAACATATAAATGTAAGTCGCCCCAATCTTGTTGCGCAATATAACCAGTATATGGGCGGAACTGATCAGATGGATCAAAACATAGCCACTTATAGAATTGGGGTGAGAGGTAAAAAATGGTGGTGGCCAATTTTTACTTGGCTATTGGAAATTCCAATGAACAACAGTTGGACTTTGTACAAAAAAGCTAACTCTAAACAAATTACTCAATTGGATTTCCGCCGTGAATTAGTTCAAACATATTTACAAAGATATGGTATAGCTCGAATAGGTGCAGGGAGACCTTCAAGATCTCTGTCATCATCCGACAGTCGTATTTCCGATGATATTAGATATGATCGTATGGACCACTTAGTTTCATATACTCAAGAGAAGAAAAGAAGGAGGTGTGCAAAAGATGGCTGTAAATCAGTAGGACGGACAATGTGTGTCAAATGTGACGTTGGACTATGTATAGATTGTTTCGTGAACTTCCATAAAAAATAAATTTGATTACAACTATTCAGTTTTAATGTAATATTTATAATTATAATTATGCAATCATTGTTAAAATAATACAATTGATTTCGTCAATAATAATTGGTTGTTGAAATTGTATACCTACTATAACGATATTTATTTGTAAAAAAAATATGATGATTTTAAAATAGGTAGTATATACTTCTAGCGTTACCATATGGTCACGGAACTTATCTTAAAAACGGGGTAAAAAAAAAAAAAAAAAATTATAGACAATTATTATATAAGTACGTAAGGTGACCTTTTAATCAAAATCAACTTCAAATTAAAAAAAAAAAAAATTCCGGACTTAATGGGTTAAGCACTTAATCTAAATGTTATTCCTGGCTTTTTCTGTAATGGTTTATATTATTCAAAGACAATATTGAGGCCTAGAATCGGATTTTGGCCCTTTGCCCGCCAATCCATCTGGAGAAACTATTACTTAACTTTATTGTTTTTCCATATCAAGTTTGATTTAAACAAATTTTAAAAGACGTAATAGCTTAATAATTGATTAAAAGCTTTAAACAACATGACGCTATGGATTATTTAAGTTCAATAGCACAATTGCAAAATTATTAAATAAATATTTAAAGTTTTAAATAAAAATTAAAAATAGAGTTATACCTACAGATTGTCGGAAGGGAATTATATTAAATTGTAAAGAACAACGAATAATATTTTTAAAACTAAAGGTAATCGAAATAAATTAAATTTTACTCAAAAGTATTAAAGATTTTTCTATACACTTTTTGCATGCCATTCACAAATATAATCTTCGCTATTCCTACGTAACAACGGTTTTGAACGAAACAAAGAATGTATTGATTTTGTAATAATTTGTTTTTTTTTTATATTTTTGTCAAAACCCCTTTTTTATTAGAAAAAATCTTCCAGTCATCAGAAGGGGATTTCTAATAGAAAATGTTAAGTTGTCGGTATTTCTTTTATATGATTAACTATATTCTGAATTTATTCTGTGTAATTTCATATGCCTATGGAATTACTACTATTGGTGTAAAAATAAATTATTTTTATGAAATCCGCTGAGCGCGATTATATTGATATACGAAAATATAAGTGACAGAGACGCAGATGTCCACAAATCAACGCCAAAACCGGAGACATTCGGGTCTGTTAGTTTCGCTATCGATCATAAAAATTTGACATTGCCGGAGGAGAAGTTAACAACGCAATAATAACTTTGCGGTCGTTGCTTTATACTAATACAACATAATACAATATTATTATTATTATTATATTATAATACTATGTAAATTCGCGCGTAACTGTACGCTATCGCCGGAAAAGGGAGCGAACGCGCTACGGGCGTATATCTGTCGTGTGCGCGGCTGTATAACAATAAAATCATAATAATAATCGGCGGTTGTGCGAGATATTTACCATTGTGACGGACCGATGATGACGACGTAGCAACTGTGCGCCAGTGCGATGTGTATTGTGTGTGCGCACACACCTATATAATACGATATAATATATACATAATATACTTGCGACCACTGTAGGTTGATAACGGGCGGTAGAACGGTTAGGGTGGGTTGTGTGCGAGAAATGACGATCGGCCATTCCGACGAGAAGCTCAAAGGTATGTGTACATATATATATATATATATATATATATATATATATATATAGTATGCGAGAATCGTCGCCGAAAGTACCTACACCTTTTGATGATTGCCGGCGAGCGGCACGGGCGAGAGGTGTGACCCAAAGGCGTTTGTCGATCGGCGTAAAGTTTATACACGTTTATCGGAGAGACGGGCGGACGGCCGTTATATTATTACCGTTATTACTGTGTGTATTATTATTATACAGCCACACTGTCCTTATAATAATTCGCATTATCCGGTTACGGGTTATTACTGTTTTCAAGCATTATGCGCCGGCCGACCGGGCGAATTATTATTCGTATATGCGCGCGAGCAAAAACTATATAATATAGAAACACATGTCTCCGGCGGGTCGTCGCGGACGGAGAGGACGACGGTGGTGCCGCCGACCGCAAAAACCGGGTGTATTACGACTGTTGATGTCATATAATAACGACCGTTCTATTGCAGCGTCGCCACCGACACCACCGCCGCCGTACCCGACATGCTAATTAATAATTTATTTATATTGTATGTAATGTGCAGCCGATGTTTTCGTTTGACGTGTACGGACCTCGCGGTGCGTCGACTGGCCGCGAGTCTAAAACGTTGTACAAACGTTTTAGAAAAATATACACTTCCTCCGTCCGTGTCCTGCGCATGCAGGACGTATACGCGAAATCGTTTAGAATGTTTAGATAACACTCATCCGGTAATTACCTATATAATATTATAAAACAGATTAACGGTTATAAAAAATAGTTTATCGGCTGTGTGATCATATTATTCTATTGCAAACATCAAATTTTTTTTCTCGGCGAGTATGCGGCGAGACAGTGCACAATATATATATAATATTGCTGGACAATGAAATATCACCGTGTTCTGTAATTTAAAGTGTCAAATAATGAAAATAATATAGATATATACTAGTACATACGTACAAAACTTATTTTTATTTAATTTCCAAACGGAGAAAGGAAATAAACGATTCCAAAAATAAATTACTGTCCACAGTTCTTCATTAATAACCTCTCTGTTGTCACTATAGCTTATGTGAGCAATATTATTTAATTATATTACATACGTAACATGAATTATAGTTTTTATAACTCAAAATGAACCATATAATAAATTCTATACAATCAATTATGTTAGGTAAGACTTTTTATGAACTTTCGAGTTTTACTCAATGTAAAAATAATGTATTCAATACTTATTAATTAAAATTACTATCAAAAATCATAATGCTTAACCAAGACATTTTTTTAAAAATAAACTAAGATATTTCATATATATTTTATAAAAAATAACTTGAACTTACATGTATAGCTATTTAAAACTTTTAAACTTAAATATACTATAAAGTGTGATAAGTATGATAAGTAATGTGAAATAAAAAAAAATAATGTTTAAACATTTTTAATGTCAGTGAATATAATATATATTATTTAGTATTGGTTGTCTTTTAAAATTAATAATTTTATTTCTCCATACTATATCTGTTGTTAAATATATTTCTTTACTATGCAAACATATTATTCTAAACTTAACCTTTTCACATGCATTACAAAATAGTATTATTCCATCGACAGAAAAAAGACCTCTGCATTTTTATCTACAAATTAAATCCACTCACGTATCTTAGAACAAAAAGAATTTCTTATATATTCCATTTTGTATTTTGAAAAAGTTTGATATTTGGATTTTTATATTATTTATTTATAAAAGCTTTATGATTTCAGTATTCATTGTGGGTATAATAACGTGGTATATGATCATACAATCGCTCTACAATACACTTGACTGTACTTTTGTTTTATAATTCAGTATGATAAAATAATATTAATTATTTTAAAATTGTCAGCATATTATTGTTACTATGCTATTACAAGTTTGATTATATAATATTATAATTAATAATTCGTTAAAATATAATAATATAGTCTTCGATGTATATATATTTATCAAATTATATTATAACTGTATTACCAACTGTACAAGAAATTTATATAAAACTACACTAAACTATGCAATATGTTTATATGTGTTTATAACTGATGGTTAAATAATAATTAAAATAATACTTTGTTATTACCTTCAAATAAAAATAATAAATAAATAAGACTATTATTAAAAACAAATAAATGTTTTTTTTTTTTTACTCAAACATCTGCGCTATAAATTAATTGTTATTTAGTAGTATATTACATGAAAATACTATTTTAATACCATATTATATTGTGTAAACAACTATTAAATATGATTATCATATATTTTTGTAGCAATCCAAAAATAATATTATAACAATATGGTAAAAAAAACGGATTGATAGTAAAATAACATGTACAATATATTTTTTCATGGATAAAATAGCAAAGTGCATCGTAACGTAAATATATTATTTTAAAACAAATCGCTTGGTGGTAGCGTATTTAATTCAACGCGGCAAATATTCCAAAATGTCTAACACGCGTGTGATTACATGGATTACGATAATCAAAGTTTAATTGTACGGTTCACTTTTCAGCAAATGAAAAGAAGTACGAGTACCTATATTATAATAATAATAATAATTATTATTATTATTATTATACACATATTATACCCGGCGAAATAGCCAAATGAGGTGTGCGTTTGTTTGTCAAAAAAAATCGGAGGTAAAGGAGTAAAAAAACGCGACAACTTTCGGTGTCCGGAGAAAAATTCAATAATTACTGTTTTTATTAATAATAACCGCCGAATCCAAACCGGAATAAAATTATTTTCGTGCCTAAACGTGGAACGTCGTAGTGATAATATTATTGTACACCACCGGGGTATTTTATCGTCTGCGAGGATACCGTAAAAAAATAGAATTGGCGGCGCTAGGACATTCGCAATAATATATTATTATGGAAAATCGTATTATTTTATCTCCGGTGACCGGCGCCGCCGCGTACACTTACACGGACGTACTACACGCGTACTGTACATATAAAATATTATTATATACCGTGCGCGAATCGACTGGCGTACGTGTGCGTGCCTGTATGCGTTCGGTTCCGGAGTCAACGGCGGACGGAAACGATTCTTTTTGTACGGAAACCGATAAATCGTTCCAAAGAAAATGGCATTCGGCCAGATTTTAATTCGGTCCGATGCCACCCCTCCCCCGCCACAAAGCATTGATAACGTCCCGCGTAACCAACCCGCAGCCAAATAATTATCCATCATTTGCATTTGGTACAATACACTAAAAGAGACCCCGACCGGTGGGCCGAGCAAGAGCCCACTAACCTTTGCTATAATATTATTATATACTACGTAAACAATAACAACAAAAACAATAATAATAATAATAATAAAAATAATGTAATTATATAATTATTATAATATGATACAGTTACCGGAACCATAGCACTCACAGCGCGGGCTTTGGTGCACCTCGTTAATCGGTGATCTGCCCGGGTGTAGTAATTACCGCTTCACTACAGCCATCGTTATATACGTGGAATTAAAAATAAAAACCCGCCCGAAAATGACTGACGGAAACTATACCTACACAATACCGTAAAATAATGGTTCGCGGAGAGCGGCGCCTTTTGCGAGAAATGTGTTTTTGGTTGACTCGCGCGGTGTTTGTTTTTTTCAATTTAAGATTTTTCAATAGCGCCGCGGTACACGAATAAATCAATACTTCTTTGTAATAATAATTTAAGATTCGATTCGATTTTCTCCAATTTCCATGACCCTGGTCCCGACAGTTGGATTCCGTGATTAATTTACCGTTTCGGGACCAAAATTGTTTACGAAATTATATTTCCTTCTAGTTTTTCTTTCATTTCTTAGTCTTTGGATTCATACCACCTCGTCGAAAAATGTCAAAATCCAAATTATATTGTCATTTTCATTTACTCTACCTTTTCTAAAATGGTTTTATTTTTTTCATTTTCTCGTTCGCTGATGTTATTAAATGCACACAACACACAACAACAATATTATACTTAACGACAATTTACATAATATTACAATAATTAAAAGTGTTATTATAATAATATCCTTTTCGTCTTGAATTACAATATTCTTTAATATTTTACACGGAAGTTGTTATTTTTGTAATCATGTTCGTTGATTTTAATGTAACGAAAATATGAATGCAATTTTGGTTGAATGATATTTAATGATTTTGGAGATAACACCATTTGAACGACGCACAATGTTATTTACATTGTATATACAATATATTAATATTGTTTATTCACAAATATTTACTGTTGATTTTTACATTTTATTTAATATTGAATATTGTGGCATTGTTGTTATTGGTTGTGTTTGTATTAACAGGCGCTATAGGGTTACATTAGTCACAGATAGTCGTAGAGTGTACTAATTATTATGCACAGCAATAAACATTGTGAAACCAAAAAGGCAATCACGTGAGTAAACCACAGCTGTGCAGAGAGTTGTAAATTTGACTAAACAAACGTGATGCATATTACAAGATTTACATTTTGAATGATATTACATTTTATTGTGTATTTTTTTTCAGGCATAAACTAAAAAATAGTAGATGATGATAAAACTAATGATATCAATTTATCATGTTTCTAATTTTCTTAAGTTATTGTAACACATAAAATATTGTTTGGTTTTACTGTCGTAGCTAAATTAAAATTAACTATCATAAAAATGTATTGAATAAACTAAAATACAAAACCAAATAATATATTAACGAATTAATAGATTGTTTTGCGCCTTAGCATATCTTATCATATCGTACCTATTATGTATATATACATTCTTTTTTTGCAATTTCTTTGGAGAATAATAAAAGTTTTCAAAATGTTCATAAATTCGATGGAACAATTCAAACATCATATATATACAGGGTCAAGTAGGAGTCAAACAGGTCACTGTAATGTATGTTATCGTATATGATAAATGATTCTGAATGAATACAGAATATTCTCTTATTCTTTATCTTAGCTTTACTTACTAAATATATTTCACAAAAATATGTATTTTGTTGATATAATTATTGAAATAATATGCATTTTATTTTTAGTATGGTAAGAAGATTTAATATTTGCCGAAAAAAATTCATTTATTATATTATTATTAAAAATAGTAATAATAAATATAATTTATTTCATTTAATATTATTGTTATTGCCTTTTGAGTTGTCAATATCAACTTACCGTAAAACAATGTGAAAATATTCATGGCATAAAACTATAAATATGTGATATTGAAAAAAAATTGTCTAACACTTTAAAATATTTAAAATACTTGTTTTAGTTATATTTCGATATTAATATATAATAGATAATACTATACTACTATGTTATGCGTATATAATACTATTATATCAAGGAACGGGTAAAAAGTTTCACTTTTTCGTACACAGCTGCTGTTACTTTTTGACTTTGTAACAAAGAAATGTTCATGACAACATATGGTATTTTAATTTTAAAATTTTAAAACGAATAAACCTCAGTCATATCAAATTAAAATATTTTATTAAACAATTGAAACACAGCAATTTTTCTCGGTGTATTTTAGTTTAAAATAAATCGCTATATTGTATAGGTAATCATAAGCAATTATTATAATTTAAATATAGTGGTAACATCAAATTATACACACCAACAATAATAATAAATTATAAATTAAATTAAATTAATGTGATTTCTTATGATGTATTAATATATATAGATTAGTATGTAACTAATAAAAATAAAAATGTTTGTTTTTAATAAACATAGGTAATCAAGGATGAGTATGTCATTATAGTTAAAAGTTTCTGGTTTAGATATTACATTTTTAATTTTTATAAGACCAAAACAATCAAATCGAAAATATTTTATTTTTTCATTACCTAATATATCAAATAAATCCCAATTTCCTTATTTATAATACATGAAATAGGTAGTTTGTATTTTGACATTATAGATTAAACTCTAACTTATCTATATTGATCAGTGATTAGTTGATATCTGTCCGTTGACAAATTTTTTCACAGATTTATATTTTCCGTATTTTTTTTTAGCCTGTTAATTTCTTTATAATTAGTTTAAATATTTTAGTTGTTTATTCTTTTTTCCGTAGTTTTAATTAAAACAAACCCGCTTTGAATAAACCATAAAATTACAAGAGTATTCTCTTTCCACCTACGATCATGATGTTAAAATATTGTGATTCATATCTAAAAATTGCAGTTTTCTAATGACATTATAATAATATCCAATAACTGCAATATTATTTCATCCAGATGATCGAAAAATGTAAAAAGCATAAATCACGCACGCCGCCCGCCAGAAGAATCAAAAACAATTGGATAATACGTTCTGTACGATATAATTTTTGAACAAAAGAACTGCACGTAAGCCTATAACACATCAGTGGTCTATCACATGTATCGTCATACTGACTGATAACGTTTACCAAAACTGATATATTTTGTATCAAACGTTATCACTTCCACCCGATGAACGTCACCTACGTGCCGGTTTTCATGTGAAACACATTACGCCGTCGAGTAATCACACGTAGGTCGTCGTCGTCGTCGTCGTCATCGTCATCATCAGCTTATCTAAATACCGTTTCGCATGTACGAAAATGGCCGTCACGCGCTACTAATTCAATCACGAAATTTTGACGATATCCGAACCGAAAGCGATCCAATCGCTCTACAGCAGACGGATACCTGTGCAATTCGTCTTCTCGTTGAACAACGTCCTATACAAAACTGTACGGAATGGTTTTTTTCACCATATTACTGTTTTATCGACGGTCTTTGTGTTTTCCAACGAGGATTTTTTTTTTTTTTTTGTGAAAGTTTATCGAAGCGTTCAGTGAAATGATACCATAGATGTTTGTAAAAATAAAAATTGGCACATCATTGGAAGGCGAAGACGCGTCGCTAGCAAATAACTGCTGGCCAGCCATCCGGTAACTTAACGCGCAGTTTAACAAGTTATACGCTGCATAACAATGACGCATCTCGTTACGTCTTATCATCTCTCGGCGGGCGGAGGGGTGCAGTTCAGGCAAGAGGCCACGATGACTAAAGAAATACTACCTTCATATGCTGTATTATACATAACCCACATATGAATGGTAGTATTATATTTGGTAATTTTGTCATAGTTTCTAACTCAATTCTAACAGAAAAAAATATTATGGATAAAAAATAATAAAAATAAATATTTTATACTTCTAACTTTCTCAAATTTTTAATTTCTTGTAATTAAGACAAAAAATATTACGATCGTATTGTATACGTTTAAATTAATATAGTTTTTAAATGTATTTGTATATTCTGCATTCGGAAATTTTTTATTACGCTCCTCCCCACACACCATCGTGTAAATTGTGTGTAACAAAACATTTTATACACATTATACGTTAAAGCAATACTGTTTTAAATTGAAATACTTATTACTTAGTTTTATTTCGTGTAAAAATCGTTGTGCACAGACAAATATTCTTCTCCGGGAAGATGTGTGAATATTGAAAATAGTGACGTTTATATCGTTTTTGTAAAAGTCGTTAGCTAGTTCAGGAAACTTTTCAAATCACAAATGTGAATTGGAAATTTCTGTGTCTGGAGAATATTACTCTCTAGACGGATACACGTCATGTATGCGTGCAGATGATAGGAGACAAAACGACAGTGTTCAACCGGCACCCATACTCGAAGTGCCGTATTGGTTGCTTTGTGTGCTTCGTATAAGTGTGCGTGTTGTGAGTGCACAGGCATGAGGTGAAACTTATTTTGAAGAAATCAAATCGTTAACAAAAATAAAAAGGATATTAAAAATTGTATTAAAATGCTTACAGTATTTATCGTATCTATAATGAATACCGATAAAAAAATTAAAAATTACCATAAATTATTATTCTATTGATGCCCTCACATACTGAAAAGGTTAGGTTAGGTTGGGTTAGGTTTAATAAATGTAGCCGGACAAAGTTTGTCGTCACCGTGACAATGCCTATCTTGTTCTAATTTTATATCGCTATCGTTCCCTGTAAGCACGTAACGTAGTTATTCTTCGGTAAATACAATCTCAAAAAACAAACACAAAGTAAAATAAAAATGCAATACATCACATGCGTGTTTTAATACATCGACAAACACCGTGTTAAATTACTATAACAGTTTGTATTGCTCGGTAATGGGGTAACTAACGAAAATTGTATACTACTTGGTGGCATGAAGCCATTGACAAAACATAGATAAAGAAAAATCCATCTGTGTCCTCTAAAATAGTATCACTTAGGGGTAGCATTAATTCGGGTCGATAAACCCACCATTTCCGCTACCGGAGGTTGTCATAGTATGACGTCATGACGAAAACTTGTTTACTATATTATTGTATTCTCACTGACACTAAATAATATGATAATATGCATACAAATACTTTGCAAAGACAATTTTAAAAAAGTACAAAAAAAATAAAAACAAATGTTTTCCGACTTCACTTTCCATATTATAATAATTAGTAATTATATTGTTAATCCACGAGTGAATTTGTTATTCGGTGTAACATTATTTTTTTCCGCATTGGAATTTATTATAAAAATATTTTATTAATGATAATGATTTATATGAACTAAATTGTTTATTATTACTATATTTATGAGGAATTAATAACATTTTACGATTTTTCTGGAATTGTTTTATTGGTATTTCAATAATTTTGAGGAAGTTGATTTTTAAGAAATCACTAAATAAATAATAATATACCTAACAAAAGTATATACTATAATATGCGTGGTGTACGAATATTTACCATCGTATTATTTGTATTAAAAAAAAAAAAGAATTTTTAAATTTTTTTTTTTTATCAACCTCCACAATGTTTTTCGTTGTATTGACGTTGTTTTGTTATTAAATCATAACGTTTATCGTTCACACACCAATAATACACACAATATCGTGGATATATTTTTGTCGATCAAACGGACTGATACCATGCGATGCATCACGATCGTGGTTTTGTATTAATCGTGTACTGCGCGGCACTCGGATAAATTCTCAAAGTGGACTTATTCGTAATACATATATACATATTACAAACAGTAACGATATGTGTTAAATGTGTCTAAAAATATAAATAGTAATAAATCTAAAATCAAAATAATATTCTTCGATACAAAGTTGAATATAATAACTATTGTTCATAATCGATATCGTTATAGTATTACATACCACGTGGTACTTAACTCGAATAAAGTTTCGAAGAAAATTTAACTAACACTACTCAATAGAAGAGTGGAAGCAACATTGTTACATTTTTAACATATATATTTATTTTTCGTGTATTTATATGTATTATTATTGTTACTATTATTTTTTTATTGATAAATTTTTTGTACTATTTAATGATTTAATCACACAAACTGAACACTTCTACCGAAATATTAATAAAATATTTATATGGATATATTTAATTTTAAGTTGAAATATAAAATTTTTTAATAGTTTCACTGATCATAAAATATAGTTTTGTTACATTTTACAACGTAACATAATGTTATATCATTTCTATTATAGTGATTGAACAGAAATAGAAAACGGAATATATTATAATATATTAATGGTAAAAAAAAAAAAAAAAACAAACGCAAATATTATAATTACAAAATGTTAAAACTAAAGGCAGAAATATAAAT
Source organism: Schizaphis graminum (assembly GCA_020882235.1). Lineage (NCBI taxonomy): Eukaryota > Metazoa > Arthropoda > Insecta > Hemiptera > Aphididae > Schizaphis > Schizaphis graminum. The sequence continues at coordinate 16,291,498 of CM037031.1, forward strand.
AGAAAATACTATTCTAAACGATACGTGAATAGAGAAATATACAGGGTAATGGATATAAATGAAACAAGAGACAAAAGTCATATTTTTATATATGTATTATCATCATCGTCACGACAATACTGATTGTGAAGCAAATATTAAAGGTTTAAAATTATTAAATGAAGTTTCAATAGATATAATATACTCAATGTGTATGGTGAAATAAAAGCTTATGGTACAGTATATCATGACATCCATAATTATTATGTAATACCTAATTATAATAAATGTACCTAATTAACATAGGTATTTTAATAATTGTTGAGGATCTATATTAATAATTACTTTCTTACTGTGAAAATATAATCAGATAAAGACTTATTATCTATTTTCTTTGATAAAAGCTTAAAATTGTAATAAACCATTATTACAAATTTGAAGACTGAATGGCATCACTGACTTTTTAAACAAAAATATTTGACAGTTAAAAATATAATATGCCTCTGCCAGTCATAAATTGAACGTACGTGTTTAAAATATAAATTATTGCTTAATTAACCTTTTAGCCATATACAACTTAAAGTGAGCGTGAATGTAATCCATATTATGTTTCAAATTTCCATTTAAAATTCTCTATTATACTTAGCTACAATATTCCATTTTAACAAAATTATGTAGGGAAAATCCAAGGAATAATGAAGAAATGTATTGAGTTTGTCTATCTATAACGCCGTTTTACGATTTTTGTATTAATGTTTATTTTATCAAGCAAGTTTCAAAATTCTGCGTTTTAAGAGTTTTATAAAAAAAATATTTTATCATGTAATTTTATCTTACAATTAAAATTAAAATTTTACTTATTTAGCACAACAAAAATATTATTTAGTCTAGTAATTTTACTAATTTTAGACAAGGTGTATAAACAAAATAAAATATTAATTATAATATTATATTAGTATTAATTTATTAAACTACATAATTTTATAATTTTTAAGGTATCAAAGCATTTTTTTTTTTATTATTTTATATTTTCATGGAATATTGATTACGATTATTATGAACATAGTACATTGTAATAATTCTTTTAAATTATGATATATTTGGATACAAATTTTAAAAACATAAGCTGCTTAAAATTATTTAGAAAACATTAATTATATTTTTCATTATTTAAAATAATAGGTTTAATAATAACAAAGCACTGCATACTACGGAATAAAAATTCAAGTATTTAAAAATGTAGTCTTTAAAGCGTTAAGTATACTAATAAATTGCAAAAATCCGGATATAAATAGATGTAGAATGTTTTAATGAATAATTATTATAAATTGGTTAAATACAAAAATTCGTGAATAGAATTATAGAACAAAAATCTTATAATCTAAGGTTAAACTGTATTCAAAATAAATAGTTAACAAATTGTATTATTATATTGAAGATCTTCAAAAAAAAAAAATAAAAATATTTTGATTTTGATAACTTAATATGTGCTTATATAAATTATCAATACTTAGCAATAATTATTCCAGTATACAACTATTGTTGTTAATACTCGTATTATGGATTAAGATAAAACACAAATGTTTTTTTATTATTATTATTAGAGTAGAAGATGTGACGCAACTATTATAATATACATTGTAAAAAAAGTTCATTATTCGCAAAGACAGTTTCACTATATTCTCTTTTGAAAGGATTCATGTTTTAACGTTTATACGAGTAGTTACATGCCATACATACATTTTATAAAAACAATACTGTTAATGAATTTTTGGGGTCCAAGAATATTATTTTATCATCAATATTTATTTAAAACGAATTTATTTTCATTTTGTCATCAAATATTGTAAACGTGTGTTTATACAGTTTGTTCGTTATTATTAAAAATTTTTATTTGTAAATAGCTCTACTCCACAAAAGTTTTCACAATTTAATACGAACAACACACAACACTCCTGTTGAACTAGCAATCAAATAAAAAAAAAATATATTACTTTAAATAAACAAATCACTCGGTGCTTTCGTCTAAAGAAGAAAAGAATATCTACGAACAATATATTACAGCTCTTCCGTCCTGTTCTTAATTCTAAGATAACCCCAAACAAAATTATTAATATACATACAAATAAATTATGAGGCCAATTTGGTTATACGGGACCATAATCTGGGGTCCTACAAAACCTTTGAACACTAGGTCTATTCAGATATTCCAATCCGTTTCAGTGAGTAGTTACGTATGTCCCGTAGTACGTTTCAAACATTGTGCTTTATAACGATTTTAAATTAAAAACATTTGCTAAACAAAATAATGTACAAGCGTTTCCATCAAAATTTAAATACGAATAGCAATCCACTTATACCCATATTATGTCCATCATCATTCTCACTAAAAACCGAACACGCAGACTGAAGCGTAATTTGTGTAGAGATCTATTAACATAATTTGATGTTGCCAATGAGAGCAGGTTTATTCCTTATCATGTTATTTACGTAATTTTAATTATTGTGAATTTTCTTATTTGCATCATTATATATTTTTGTACAGATTTCAATTTTATTTTAAGTGAAAAAAATAAAAACCGTATCTAAACCGTTTACTTAGTTAACTATATTACCCCGTAACTCTTAAGTTTAGTTAATAAATATTACTCGCTATTCATTATGTTGCAAAATTTCAATTTTAATTATTACACTTACCATAATTTCGGTACAATATTGAAAATATATCATACGTACTTTATGAATATTTAATGGACCATAATAATTCACTCTATTGTTTAGAACATTCAGAACTAAAAGTGTGATATATAACATATAGGTATTCGTAATATATTATGAAATGCTTGCAAAGTCGCAAATAACAATAAATTATTAATCGCACCATAAATTATTTTTTAATACGATTATAGTGATCAGGTTAATCTTAATCCTAGTATGATCTATCGATCTGGATAAAATTAGTAATTTAGTAATTATAGAAAAACAGGTGTGTTTTATCAAAATACAATGGTTTTTTTTATGAAACTGCCAAAAAAAAAAATAATAATAATAATAAATTTAGGTAGTACTACGTATTCCAGGTACATAATTTACGAAATTGCGGGAAAATCCATAAAAATGAGTTCGGTAGTTTAAAAAAAAATATATATGGCCCATTCGATTTGATATTGAACAGAATATCTTTAATGCCCCGAGTTTGTGTCTTTGGGAAAGTGCTGAAGAAAAAAAAAACAAACGTGTGTGTGTGTGTTTGTGGTAATATATATATAAATATATAGTATATAGGGTGGATTTTTTATGGCATTAGGGAATAAACCCAAATACATAAATGAATTTAAAATAAAAAAATAATTGAAATGAGAAAAAAATGGTTTTATCACGGGTGTAAGTGTGTAATATACTCATATTATTTCAAAAATAAGTACATATTAAAAATGTTAACATAGTTTATTGAGAAGTAGGGGTATGGTTTACCTCGTAAGAAATCACCCTGTAGGGCCGCGTTCAATGCGTATACAGATTTATAAATAAATATTATCTATATGTATATGTTTGTATATAATGAGATTGTAAACTATATCGTGGCGTTATGTTCAAGAGTTACCATAATAATATATATAAATTATATTATATTGATGTAAACATATACCTATACATTTTACGGCCTGCCCATAAGTTGGCTTTCGTGGTACCCCAGAGATTATTATAGGTATTCCGGGTAAAGCGATTTTCCATTTTCCCTAAGTATTACAAATACTCGAACTACTTAATATAATATCATACATTTATAAATAACATATGATATTCAGATTTTTTTAGGGGGACATTAATAATACGCACTCTAAAACCACGGTTTGAATTATCAATAATGCAAAGGCTGAACAATACTTTCGACAAAGTAATCGTAAGAATAATACGTAAGTGATTTCGCAGTTTTTTTTTTTTACAGATTGGCATTACGTTTAAATGACGTGCATTATGTAAAATAATGATACACGTAGAACTCTCGAATGTCGAGTGTTTTAAATAATTATTGGACAGCATGAATTTCAATATCTTAAAGTTGTAACACGAATATACAATATAATATTGCCGAAATAACTCATTTTTCGATTAAAACAATAATTTATTATCGTTTACTATCATAGCAAAGAGTTATGCAAAAATAGATGGTATATAATATTGTAATTGTCCATTATTTTTTTAAGAAAATTTAATAAAATACGTCATATAAAATACAAATATTATTCAATCCAATTATGTGTTGTGTATATTCAATATTGTATTTTGCGCGCACCTATATCCATACAATATATTATATTATTATATACATATTACATATACATTATACATATTATAATAATATAATGTTAACAAGATACTTTTATAGAGCAGCCTTATTACAATACAAATTCAATAGTTTCATAGACATAATAATATTTTGAAGAAATATTTATTATTATTTTTCTGGAAACAAAACTATGTAATAATCCATCTTAAGGTATACCTACGCATATGAATAGCATGGTATTTAAAGGAACATTTCCGGCAATTTATACTTATATTACAACAGTATTTCCAAGAAAATTGATTCTCCGAGCCACTATAATACTTGTATTTTGTTTAAATTAATTAAAAAGGATAATACTATAATCTTAATTAATGCGAATTGTTTTTATTTGTCAATAAATTGAATTCAGTAATTATCAATGATACCATAATATTATTTATGTTTGTAAAATTATTTGAAAACCATTGCGCGGTATTACAATGGTTTAAAACGCATTTTTAAAATGTCGTATAATATATTTGATTAGTTATTTAAATTGCACTTATCATACCTATAGCGTTAAATTTTATAGCGAAAAATGAGCTGATAATTTTTAATTATCTATTTGTTCAAACCGTTTAATTATAATTAATTTTATAATATTAATTATTATTTATTACATACTTAATGAAAATATTCTGAAATACATTGTATCCGTGTTATTTTAATATATTTGTTTATAATACATTACTTGGATTGATAAGCGCAAAGGAAAAAAAAGCGGGTAAGTGAGTATCGCTCTGCTGTACATTAGGGGGTGGGATGGACCTCGGACTAGGGTAGGTTAAATTTGAATGCAATGATAGGTATCATTGTATACGAAAAACGATTCTGAACAGAGATGATTTGTCAGTCTAGGATGTATTATAAAAAAATCGAAAATTATTTATTAGTAAAACGTTATTTTACACGTGTATTTTTGATTTCAAATTAAAATTAAAACTTTAAACACTCGTAAATTTTTTTTAATTGAATAATCTTCAAACTTTTTTATAATTATTCTAAGCTTAACTTATGGACAGCATAGTATTAAATTTTCAATTCTTAGCTTTTGATAGAAAAATATTTATAAATTTTTAACTACCAAATAGTGAAAATATTCATGATTTTGACGAATTTTTGTCAATATTTGAACTTCAAATGCTAATAAAAAAAAATTGTGCCTATGTATTTTTATAATTTTTGAATGAGAGTTAGAACAAGTTATGTGGACCCTTCAATAAAATTTTCAAGTGATTTGTCCCAGCTAAATTTTTTTTATCAACATTTATAAAAAAAAAATAAAAAAAAAAATGAAAATTTCAATTGTCTATAAATAGCTCAAAAAAAGTCAAAATATTTTGAAAATCAAAACACGTAAAGAAAATGCTAATATAAATAACTGGTAAAATTTTCAAGTATTTACGACATATACAGTTTGAATTACAACAAATATTAAAAATCGTTTGAGGCTAAACCGTTATTTAACGCGGTTTTGTAAAAATTTAAATTTCAAACACTCATAAAAAATTTTTGTCTGAATCCGGTAGAGTTTTTTTTACAGATAATCGAAGAAAAATTTATGGAGAACCTTGTACCAAATTTTCAAAACTTAGTTATAAAAGAAAAAAATTTTACGATTTTTCAACCACAAAATTACTTGCAAATTTTCACAATTTTGACATATTTCGTATAAATTCGAAGTTTAAGCACTTATAAAAAAAAATTGTGACTAACGATTTCGGATTTTTTTTTTATCACTTTAAGAACAACTTATAAGAAACCTTGCATTAAATTTTCAAGATTTTCTGGCCGGCCAAAAAATTTTTATCGTTATTTAAAAAAAAAATATTTAAAAAAATTAAAAATTTCAATTGTCTATAAATAACTCAAAAAAAGTCTAAATTCTTTGAAAATTTAACTGTGTATGGAGAACTCTAATATAAACATTTGGTGAAAATTTCAAGTATTTAAATCAAGTAGTTTTTGAGTTATAGCAAAATAAAAATTTGATTTTGACAAAAACTGGTTGTGCGTAAAAAATCCCGTTTTTCCCTCATTTTTTTAGGGTTTTTCCCGACTCATTTAAAAAATATTGAAAATTTTTAACTTTTGACCCCCCCCCCAAAGTACCAACTAGATTCGATTTCCTTTTCAAAGAGGGGCAGAAGTCCAAAATCGAAGCATTTTTACTGCTCCAAATGTTGTCGTCAGACACAAAAAAAAAAAATAAAAAAAAACACACATCATTGTAAAATCAATACATTAATCACTCCGTTCAGAATCTAATAACAATAACAAATTCGTGCTCAGTTCGGTTTATTCAAACGGCATTTGAATGAAAAGGCGCACGTTAATTTGACGTAAGAAAGTTACGAATACGGAATTAGATATTATATTTATGCGTTTATGATTTATGGCATTGAGTGAGATAAGATCTTTGCTGACCTGGAAAAATAATATTCAGTCGCAATTTTCGCCTTTTGATATGATTGCAACCGGGAGAGTACGGAACTGCATCTCATTATTTTTTTAATTTACACCGACGATTATTAATTTCATGTTCAAAGTCTTGGCACTGTCGGTTTTCGTCGTTGTTCTTACAATCGTTACGGGCGTGAGAGTACCGTTAAGACCAAAGCGCAAATAGATGCTGTCCATATGTAAATTTATAATAGTGCACGCACTTGTACAAAGTTCTCATCGAGGGTGCTCCTTTGTTCCGGCAGGGATCTGGTGCCGTTCCAAAAGTATTATTATTATTATTATTATTATTATTCGTATTATTATTATTTCATAAAGTCGTTTTCAGAGTTTTACGTCTAAAACAAACGGAGAGTCGTCTGGGAATATATATTGTGTGTAGTGGCTATCGCTGTGAGAAGTTTATAATTAAAAACGTCTTTGCAACGGATTTAATGGCCAAGGTGAATAAATTATCTGCCGCTGCACCCGTAGACCTTCATCTACAGTACCATCGCATTGTCATCCGATCGTTTTCTTCTCAGCGTATTAACTCTCAAAAAAGAAAACTTCTAGATCGTACACCGAATATGTAATTTATCTGAAATTACAATTTAAATTTATACAACGACTTGCCTTGTTATTATATATTTTAATCTAAGTTATATTCATTAATTTAAAATAAACATTACAAAACGATTAACTTTAATTTTGAATAGCGAAAAAGTTTCCTCAATTTTTAGTTCATCATTTTTATTTGTCTGGATGTTTTTAATGGACTGGACAATTTCAGTTTCCAATCAGATGATACGATCTCTGAGTCTTAAAATTGTTTTTTTTCTGTAAACACTTTTTCGGTATACACTTATCATCCATCTTTTCATATTAAAATAATATACAGTACCTTAAAAAATACAACATTTTCTTGAAGATGGTACTTTGTGTTTGTTTTATTTTCTTGGGTCTTTTCTTGAAAAAAAAAAATACTCAAAAATGTTAAAATTGTGAAATAACAATTTACATACTTAGAAAACTGATAGGTACCAACCTATAGTTGAGGCATATGTATTTAACGTTTTTGGAAAATTCCCCTATAAAACTTTATGCTGTTTAACTGAATAATGTATTGTACAAGTCGTAAAATTATGCAAATTTATTTTTATGACACTTTAGTAGTCCAGTCATATAACTAAAATAATATATACCTTCTCTCTCTTTTTTTTTCTACCGTTACCTTACTGGTTAATTAGATTTTTATTTTAAATTGGCGCCCATTCATACACTTCCAAATGTTTCCATATAACTAGTTAACATTAATTATCTTAAATATGCTATATAGATCAAATGAGATTATTTCTCCCCCCAACAGGGACGTTTGAACATAATATTGTATCATCTATAATTATTAAAATACCCAAAAACTTTTTGGTTATCACATTTTTTTAATATTTTTTTTTTTTTTTTTATAATGCTGTTATTAGTTTCAGATATTTGTTTTACTGGCTTGACCAAGTTTTAAAATTAACTCACTACACATATTAAATATCTATGTTACAGAAAAAATTTTACAATAATATAATTTATGAATACCTAATATAAATCGTCTATATCATATTATATATGTAATAAAAAAAAAACATATTATAGAAGTATAAAGTATTTATGCGGTTATTTTTTCATTTTTCGCCAATAAAATGCCATGTTATGTGTTTTAATATAATTAGCTTATGATCAACTATGAAATGATGTAATTTATTATGATTCTTATAGTAGGCCTAAATACAATATTCTATACGATGGACTTCATAAATATCATTTTATAACTTTTTAAATGTATTTTCTATAATATCTGGCGGACGGATACGACCGATATCGATTTAAGGCACTCTAAATAATTGTTAAGCAAGAATAATATAAGAAGCGCGAGTATAAATAAAAACACTTAGACTGAGCCCGGAACATTTATGGATACTAAAACTCACTCATTTTTACTTCAACGTCGGTCCAACCGTTCCAAAACGTATGTTAAAAATTTCTTGAACGAGAAAAATAGTTCACAGATATTTTAGTATGTAAGATCTGAAGTTTAAATAGTATGTATCTTGTAATGATTTCATTATACACTGACTACGTTTGATTTTTTTTTTTTTTGCTCTTTTTAAAGTTACACTTATTATAGGCTTTATAATAATAATATAATGTAATACCTATAGCTAATAGCTATGCATATAAATCATATAATAATGTTATAATGAAAATATGATAAGATTGTTTGTATATTATCAGTAAATTGAGAATTTTTAATTTACTACTAATATACTAACTAAATAAATATACTAAATATACTAACTATATTTATGCATTTTAGCTAAGAGAAACAAATCATACTAAATATTGTCAGCATAATGAAATAATATCAAAATATTCGTATAACACATGTTGTTTTCAATTTTTAATTTGCTTCATGTTTAGCATTCTCAAAAAAAAGCGTTTTATTTAAAATTGTTTAACAATAATAACTATTAAGTAATTGTTGTGCTTGAATAATTATTATTATTTAAAATTAGATGATACGATTGATATGTGTTTCAGATGATTCTGGACGGTGACATAGATAAAAATAAGCGATGTTCAACATTTTTTTTTAATTTAATAATGTCTAAACATAATCAGGAATATTTTTTATACCTTTAAAATATAAAAAAAAAATGCTTTTACAAATTCCCATTTATATATAAAATAAAAATAAAAAAAGCATTTGTATCACGTTAAATATCATAGAAAACCAGATTAATGTTTCAATTTATTTTATATTTCTATATTACATTATATTATATTTTTATCGGTTAAAACAATTTTCTCTATACATTTTAAACGTTATTATAATACCTACACATTTTTGATAAAATATAAACTTTGGTCAATGGAAAATTAAACGTCAATAATAATTATGAAGACAATAAAGATGAAAATGATTATTTAAAAATATAAACCTATTGTATCACAAAAAATACAATTTATTTTGCACGATATGATAAAGTTATTTTTATATTGTTTCGGTTCAAATCATAATATTTAAGAAAACTGAATTGAATTTTAATTATTGGCCAATATATTTTGTTTAACCTTACATTTTTATTAGCTTTATGTTATTGTTATAATAACTATAGATATTCTTCTTTATTTTATGAAATTATTTTAATTTATTTTACTATTTCAGTGAATTTCTAATTGCATTAAATTTGTAAATTAAATGAATAAAAATACCAGTTTATAATATAGTTGAAAATACCATGATAATACCTATTTTGTTTACTCATTTACTATAATATTATGATGATCTTAAGACTAAAATATATTGCTACTATATGTTTATTTTATTATAAAAACTTTGAACGAGTAATTTTTTTTAAAAAATTGTTTATTTTAATCTATTAAGCTATGTATACATAAAATTATTAAACGATTTAAATAATATAATTTAAAGATGTTTTTCACTAATTAGGTATAACACATTCATAACTCATAGCTTTGAACTCTGGTATACCACAGTTAAATATGTATTACAGGTTAATTAATCTGATTTATAAATTATTTACAGTAGAAAATAATATAGTGTTATATTACCAATATAATAAAACACAATCATATTAATTATCCTATTTTAAATTTTCATTAATATTAGTAAAATTTACTTACTCATAACGTTTACATTAAATATAATTTGATTCCGTCAACATCATTCATGGAATATTTGAATTTGCAACCATAATCTTTTCTAGACACTTTTACATATTCGAAAATTTAGCATAATGTAACTTAATTATTTTCTGGATCAAAGTAAAAAATAAAATAAAGATTTTAACATAATTGAGTTACAAATCAGTACAAATACATATACAAAAACGATCTTTACAAGTATATTTTTAACTAAGGAACAAAAATTAATAATTAATTAACAAATGATAAACAAAATACTACCATAAATACTGCACGATGTTTGGAATCAAACATTTGGAAAATCCATCATTACAAATTACCTAAATATTATTTTAGTGTTGAGCAATATTTTAGCCAATCTGTTATCCAGATTTCAAACATATTTTTAATTTCAGTTCAATCTGTTTTATTCGTATTCTCAGATCTAAATCTGTCAATTTAGGTTTCGCATTTAATCAATTAAATTTTCTAAAATGAACTAGAGGTAAAATGTAGAAACTAGAAATGTTCTACGTCTACACATTGGCATACTATATAAACTTAATACTAAAATTGTACAATTTAAAATATTTAATTTAATAAAATTATAATATTTGAATGTACTCGTTATGTATTTAGATAGATTAATAAACCATATATAACAATTATTAATAACTTAATAATTAAATACTCTTTTTTGTGCATCATTAAAGATATAAATAAATAATAATCGTATTATTAAAATATAATCTGGATTGTTAATTTAAATCTCGATTAAAAGGATTATAACCATATGTAATCTGAACATGGTTTGATCCAGATTCTGTGTTGTTCAGCACTAAATTATATCTACGCTATCACTGCTACTTCAGACACACTAAACCATAAACATTAGTGAATAAATGCTATGTGAATGAAAATTGAATGGGGAATACATTACGCGATAAAATACAGAACTCAATATCCTATCAGTGTAGTTAATTTATGGCTAGAAAAAAAACTGTGTTCGCAGTTAAAATTATGGCTATATTCGTATTACTTATTTTTTTTTAAACTTTGAATTTTACAGTCACCTGAAAACTGTATAGGTACTTGATAAAAACTATTTTCGTTATCGAAACATATTATACAATAAATTTTCAGAGAAATATTTAAAAAATAAACAGTCAATGTAATATAACCACCAAAATGTAAATAACATTTTTATCAGTATTACGGTGATTTATTTAAATATTTATATATTAAATAGTATATTATTATATTATTAGTAGGTATTTAACTATTTAAGATACTTTTCAACGGATAAAGGTAAAAATAAAAAATATCATAGAAACTAAAATGATATTAATATTATATCGGTAACACAAAAATAATAATACAACTATTTGGTCACACGAGATAATATGTTTTTACGGGCATTAGTGTGACGACAAAATATATACTATACGTTTCTCACAGTGTCTAAACGAAGGAGAAAAAAGCAACCGATTGACGTTGATGTTGGGGAAACACGTATTTGCACGGCTATTGCACACAATTTATGGCGTGGACGATAAATATATTTTACACATACACATATTTTTATACCTTGTGAATATAATACATATACAAAACTATATAAAAATGTTGTGTTCATGATTTGTGTTGAGGACGTGCAAGGAGATTGGACGTGGGGATTTGAGAGACTTTGAAGAATAATTGCTGCAGGACAAATGTTTTGGAAGGACGAAAGAATATTATTACCAATCAAAATCTGGGAAATCTCAGATATATCGGAAAAGTCGTAGTGAAAAGTTCAATCGAAACTCCTCACGTTTTTATGATCAAAACTTTTTGGAAACGCAAAGGAGTAGAAACAGCGAACCATTTAAATAGTTTCGCCTATCAGAAATTCGGGCCGTGTGTTATTTCTCACGATCGAACAGAAATCAATTGAACCAGCTTGTAACAAAGTTTCTACACGCCAGACCGTATAGTGTTTGTCGTCTGTTGAAAATAAATATTTTCTAAATGATTTTAAATTTATTCCAAAGCTCAAAAATAAAAATAAACTCTAAATTCAATCAAACGAACTAATGGAAAATGTTTTTAGTTTTAAGCTAAATAGTTTTTGATTGGTTTTTCTAAGAACTGTAATCTGTGGTCAAATAAATAATATGAACCAATAAAAAAAAAAACAAAATACCATAAAATATTATTAAACATTATAAGTATGCAATTAAAACATGTGTTCAATAAAGATTTAGAGTTACCATAAAAGTGCATATAAATTAATATTAATTTTATCACGGTTTTAATAAATTGCAATAAAATCAATTTCGTAAATACTTTCATGAATATTTTACAAATCTATAATAACCAAAACGCAGTCTTTCTAAATAACTAGTTATTTAAAAGTTTTGTTCACATTTTTTTGTAATGCTTTAGGTAAGTTTGAATTACCGTATCTTTCTTCATTCACGCGCGGGAATTTGAAAATATGAAAGTATATATTTTAAACTATGTGCATATTCTATGAAAACGTAGCGACCGCGGGGATATAGGATTGCCCATTTTAATTTTGGTGTTTTCCAGGTAAACGTGAAACGGGGGATCACCCTTGGGGAAGTCTCTTCAGAGTCGAGTATGAATATTATAGTAATCCAGTATTATAGCCCTTTGGGTGACACATTATAACTACCAATATTTATGGGTTATGTTATCCCTCAATGGCATATTGAATCGCCACGGTACGTCCAAGACACATGAATTACTCAGGCATGTTGGCTCATTGAATTCGAGACGTCAAAAGAACCTTACATTAGTATAATATTGTCATGGTATTTGTAAAGTGTACACAGTGGTATTTTTTTTTTTTTTAAATTAATATTTATGAAAATTTTACTGAGAATTCATTCAATAATCTTAGTTGACTTCTGATGACATTCTTAATATTATATAATATATTATGTGCTTCTACTTCATAGATTTTTTGTGTTTTTAGGATTTACATTAATCTTAGTAGTAGCTCTATGAAATACAATTGTTAAATTTAAGTTAGATTTAATTAATTTATGATGTAAAACACAAAATGTTTCCTTAATTTTTCAAAGCACAATAATATAATTATCATTTAAAATAAATAAATATATCTGCGTTATAATTATATTAATATGGTTTGGTTGTTAAGAGTCCGCGATTTTATTTAAAAATAAAACGACTGTTTCAAAAATAGAACAGTTATAAAAAGTTTTGGGCGGAAAACAAAGTTTTCGTCATGTTTTTAATATTCATCGAAATATTGTGCTATTGTATGTAATATTGTGATTGAATTTTGTAATAAATGTACAATGTACATGATAATTTAATGACTACAGGTACGCGGTACTTCGTTTAGTTGAAAATGTCATTATGATACGATACACGATGCATGCGCACACCTCTACGTTACATAATATTAATGACGTTACATGTTTAGAGTTCTCAAACTAAACGTATTTACAATAAAAATAAATTCATTGATATCGTTAACTCAATTACTCATATTTTGGTACATGCTTTTAAGTCGTCTGTAATGCATATACTCATATTTTAGAACAAAATAAACCGCAAAAAAAAAATATTAATAATAACAATATACTGTAACAATAATTATGTAAAAAATAATATAAAATAACGACAGCGCTTACGTGAGTGGCGTGTAAACAAACGGAAAAAAATATAAAACGAAATCGTCATTCGTAATTTTGCTAAATCGATATTATGTAAGGCATTAATATTGAAAATGAATGTGTTTTTGCCAACAGAAACGCGCTTACACAATAGAGCACTTAAGATACTATTCACTTTATAATATTTGTAGGAGTGCGTTTATGTAAAGATGTGTTTATTTTTTCTCAGAAGTTATTCACTTTCCATTATTGTTTTAGTATTTACACGAATTTAAAATGTTTGTTACTTCCTCTTTAGTCGAATATTTGTTTATTTTTCTTTTAACTTACTCTCCACTGTGCCACTGTAATATTATTTAAATTTATTATCAGAACACGGTCATGGCTTATATTTATTCATCAATCGATGACACTTCTGCTATGTTATTACCTATAGGCTATAGTGTGCGTCGTGGAGGCTGAAATTATCACTATCAATTAAAAACGAAACTATCCGGTAAATATTTTTGTTCGATATCGATAGGTTGATAAAGGCACAAAATATTAACGAAAATCGCATCGTATAGAATATATTATGATGTTCACATTCAAGTGTCCTATTACTGACGACGATAAGTTTAGGTTAGCTGAAATAATTATATAAAAATGAGAAACATATTACCGTACCCGTACAACTTTATAGAGATTGCTTATTATATAATAATTAATTCAAAGTATTATGAGAATATGGTTCTCCATACCGTATATGTTTAGTAAATTCAATGACCGAGTCACCAGACCGTTTACGAAGCGACAACGTCATATGTGTAAAAAGTATTCACCTGTCTGTACGCGGAAGCACACAACATGGCGAAGGTGACGGATGTAAACTCGCTAGGATCGAATCGAAATAAACAGATTAATCTTATACGGTGGCATTAGACGGGTGAATTTCAGGTTAGGATTATAAAAATCGGATTAAAATGCATTACACGCAATCACGTCTGTAGTACGCTTACGTGTTATTATCTTACAAAGTGCACCGCGAATATATTACTATAATTTTAAATTGGAGGTTTCGCGTGATTCACATCAAACCAAAACAGTGCATATTTGCGGCACGCTATGTATGTTATTATTAATATATACAGGATCCATCACAATACGTTACGGACAAATGAAGAAATCGAGCAAACCTCAAGTGTAGTTTGCTCGTTACATAATATCATCATGGTTTTGGCCAAGACACTGGTATTTAAAATGAACTGTCCCAACTGTCTGTGTAACGTGTGGTCACAAAATGCGTCAAAATATTTTCTTTTTTACACCTTGAAATGTTAAATTTCCTTATTTCAGATTACAGACGAGTTTTATCTATAACTTATTAAGTAAAATCCAATTAACGAAGAGACGACATTTTAACAGATACATCAATAATAATAACAACAGTACTCATCGAAATAAATTAAATCAGTATCAGAAAAGTTGTACCTATTATATAAAATAACATACGGTGAAATTGTTTCATTAGGGCTACGGTTGTTTGTTTTGATCTGTTATGTTGTGAGATTAAATAATAATATACAAACGATTTTTAAAATATTCCGGAAAAAATTATAGTAAGTTCTGGAACAAAAATGATAAAACGTTTTAGAGCGATATATCAAATGGTTTGAAAATTAAAAAAATATCTATAAAAACGTACTGTCAAGGTTCGAGTGACATAAATATATAAAAGAGTAACTTAACCTATGTAGGTTGCTATCTCGTTAAGTATAAAGACGACAGTGGAAATTCTACGATCATGTATATATTTTTTTCAAATTACATTGGTTCCAAAATTCTCAATTTTCGTTTCTCATACGTGAACAATATTACAGACAAAACACATACAAGTTTCAAATATTATTTCCGGACGAAAGCCACGACGCTATGGTATTTTACCGGTGGCCGACTATGGAGGTTCACTCGAAATTCGGGCAGTAGGTGACCATGCGGTGGACACACCTACCCATTCCAACGTTCGACCGGAACTTTGGTAGAAAATCAGTCAAATGCCGAACTATAATACCGCAGTGTCACGTAACTGCGTACCGCGCGTATATGGACGAATTACGGATAACACGTCATTATATTACACCGTTTACTTGCTGGGCGGATGCGCGATGATATGGCCGGGCACCGGCGCGAGATACCATCAGCTCGTTGGGCTGTCGCCCGCACCCAAACTGGTATACAATATTCTCGTGCGTGTAATAATTTGTGCAGAGGATTTACGCGTACATGATAAAAACAACATACCGACCATAACCGCGTTTACGGTATATGTACATAAGATCTTTATGTGTTGTTCGCCGTGTACACGTCTTTTATCAGTGCCGCATCGTTTATTTCGGTACAACATATTGCGGCCCGAGACGCTATATGTATATGCGGCGGCGGGTACCGCGGCACAAATGCGCGTATTTCGGCATTCTCCGAAAACTTCTTGTTATTTTTCCCCTCGCAATCACTCTTTCTCGCTCACACTCTTCCTCTGTCTTTTCCAAACGGTGGAGTCAGCTTGTTCATTTGTCACGACGGAATGGTCACACGCGAATGTGCGTGCGCGTAGTGCAGTGTATATATTATATATTGTGGTTTGTTTGTTTCTTTTTGTATAAACATTTCTTTCTCTCTTACATGCAGCGACGGTTGAGAAAAAAAAATGGAAAAACGAGAAAAGGTTTCAGTTTTGTCCGATTTAGCTTTTGTACACACACTACACAACGAGTTTTCGTGAATTTAACCGTTAACGGGTCAGCACACAGCTGTCCGCAATGTCCGAAGAATCTTTTGAATACGTAGGTCGAAAACCGTTTTTATTTGGTACTTTTTGCGCGGCCATCGAGACGTTCTATGAACTGTATACAGCAAATTATGGTTTTTCGGAACCACGACGGTAAAAATAATCAATTTATCATATTATATTTTTGTCTAACGGCATACCATTTTGTGTTTGAAAGGTTACTTATTTTAATAGTGTCTCAATTAATACTGTAGATGTGTAAAAATAAGTACAGTTTGGATAATTCTGAAAAGAAAAATTTAATTTCGTTTCATATAACCCACGCTAATATATATATATATATATATATATATATATGTGTGTGTGTGTGTGTGTGTGTTTGTGAGCATTTCTTTGTTATAATGAAATTGTGAAATACAATATGTCTTCTCGATTATTATGATTATACTGTCAAGTATAAAGATGATATTTTTATTGAATCAATATTATATAATATTTAACGCCAACCTACTCACATTTATGAAACGAAAATACCAGAAATGTATATTGACTGCATATTTAACTGAATAAAATAGATAAAATACATAATACATAAATATCAAACACGGTAAAATAAATAAATATATGTATATGCGAACGCTACATTTATACGTAAGAATTTGCAAGATATCCTTCTGTAATCAAATGATTATTTTTTTTTTACCTTAAATTAGTGAAAATTATTATAAACAAAATGAGAAAAATCAATAAATCACTAAATAACCAGAGTATACGATTTTCAGAAAAAAATCTTTGCGGAAAAAGTCTATGGTATAGAGAAGAACAGACACACCAAACATTTTTCTTTAGACTTATTTTTTTCCTAATCTCTTTTTTTCGTGTTTTTTCTTGTAACCACAAACATATTATCCTTTACGTGATTTTTTCGTAAGATAGATATAGAATATCCAATTAACAAAATTGCCAAAATGAATACAGTTCATTTTGTATATTGCATCAAGTTGGTTATTGAAATGTTTTTCTATCCAAACACTGTAATATTGTAATCAAGTAATGTATTTTCGGTTGAAAACAATATCATTATACCATATGAAATGTAAACAGATTTATTGTTTTAAAAAATAATTTAATTTTTAAAACAGTTTTATTTATTTACTTTTATTTTTGAAAATAATTATTATCGATTATAATATACACATTTAACAAAGTATTAAATAAAATATTGTTTTCATATTTTTTTTGTCGCGTCTAATATTTCAGTTGTTTTGAGATTTATAGAAAATAACGCGATTTTCTACAGAATAGTAATTTTACAGATATACCCTATTTCATCTTTTAAACAAGCACATATTATTTTATTCTTTGATTTTTCTGTTGACATATTGTAACAGTTATTATATTAATAATGCTATTATTACTTGGTCTAATAATTAAAATCATAAAATAATATTCTGATAGTCTGTAAACACTTGTTATCAACTCGAAAATATATGAATTAATAACCTGGTATACGTGAACAATATAAGGACTATTAAACGGTGAAACAATTATATTATTTTATAGTCACAATATTAGTTGCATAATTTTACAACTTAAGTTATTATATTATAATATTAATAATTATTCAAATAAAATATTATCAGTTAACATTTTGCTCTGAAAAATAAATATCAAGATACACAGCAGTATCTGATTTAAAATAAAACTGTATAATTGTACTTTTAAATAAATGTTAGTCTGAATAAATTATTTTATGAATTAAAATTAAACCTTTATTTTTAATCTCCAATCCCATTATTATATTATGCCATGAAGTGAAAAATATTATTTTGTTGGTATGTTAAAATTGAAATTGCTCACGAGTTTCTTTTGAAAAAAAGTAAAAGTTTAACTTGAAAATGTATATTCATTATTTAAATTTGTTCATATGGATAAATTACGTTAACTTTTCTGATACATTATTTTAATTTTTTACTACAATTTGTTTCATATGTTAAAATTATGGAATACGTTTTTTTTTCAATTAGATTTTTTCAGATATTTATCATTATGTTTATATTGTTATGATATGTTTATCGACTATAAAAATACATTATATTGAAATATTAATAAGATACAGAGTTTTGTATTTAAAATATATTTTGTTAACGACAAAATTTATTTCGTTTTTTTACTTTTAAATGCATTATAATAACATGTTTTAAAATTTATACACGAGCACACGAGCACTTACTTTTTTTCATATGTTAAATATTCTTTTTGAGAAATGTAATTACTGTGTCGTAGTAAACTATTATATGATTACTAATTAAGTGTTACGAATAGTGGAATATCAACCTGTATTATTATAGTGATAAAGTCATTAAAATTGAACACAACAACTGTAAACTAAATATAAGACTTTATACAATTGAAATCACTTATCTCTAGAATAAAGTAGGTATGTTTAAAATAAAAACGCAATATATTTTAATAGCTAAAATTATATACAATATTTTGGTATCAAATTAATTAATAATTTGTATTAAATTATAATGTGAGTAGGTATTTACAATATTTTAATTACATTTTTGTGTGGCTATAAACTGTAACAAATATACAGTTTATAAATCATTAAATATCAAGGTATTACAGATTAATTCTTTAATTTATTCAAAAGACGAAGTTTCTTTTAACGGTCCGTAATAATTCAATGAGACTTAGTGTTTTGTTACTAAGCTAATTGGATCAGAATCTAATAATATATTCAAGTAATACGTGACCTGAGACGTAGTATTTGGTTGAAATATTGAAAATTCTTTCTTATATTCACTATTTATATTTCTCGTCTCAGTTTTATAATATTATGCATATTATAATTGAAATTCGCGATGAAATTTCGATGTATTCTTTTTGATTGTACCGAATTCAATCAAAAACTTCATTTTTAATTTAAGATGAAATGTTGATTTTTTTTTTTTTAGTGATCAATCAGCGAAATGAATACAAAACAAAAAATATTACGCTTTTTCTTAGTCATAGGTAGTTAAGAATCTTCTAAATGGTGTTCACAGCACATAAAAATTGAATCGTCTACATGTACACTATATTTTGTACAAACGTCATACAACAGTGTGGACATAATATCAGATTTTTACATTTTTTGTCTACTGCGATGGTATAACTTTTGATGTTTAAAATATTATTTACATAATAATATGCTCTTACAATTACAAATAATAATATTAATTAATAATAATTGTTGATCGCAATAATTTTGAAAAAAAAAACCGTCTGAATAAAAATGATTTGAGTCTCTAGAGTATTTTATCCAACCACTGACAGCTGACAAAATTATATTCGGTCACCGAGGTCTGGCGTAATGCAGCGTTTCCCAAAGTGTGTTCCGCGGAACCTTTGGGTTCCGTGGGACAATTTCAAGGGTTCCGCCAGATCTATGTGATTATTGGGGAAATTATTTTTATTATATTTAGATTATTTATATTATTAAAAATTATTATTTTAAATAACTATTTAAAGAATGGGGTTCCACAAAACACAAATTATTTCTCAAGGGTGCCGTGGTCGTAAAAGTTTGGGAACCGCTGGCGTAATGTATTTCGGCTCACGATTGTCTGTGTGTTACCCGTCGCTCGCTGTACAAGACCCGACGCTACGACTAGTCGTATTTAATGAAATACCATCCTAATAGATAATCCTCGGCCATTTAAGTCTCAGATTCTTCATCACAACGACTCTTATAAAAACTCACAAGTACGCGCACTAACTTCGTCGCCAAAAATTGTATTGTTATTATTATTTTAATGTTTCGTTTGTAGTAGAATCACTTTTGTTTTGATGAAAATATCAGATTATTTATATGGAGATTCAAAATTCGATGAGTATGGTTAAAGCTAATACAATTTTAAATTTAAAAACTTATCGACTTAATAAAATTGATTACTGAACAACATAGGCGTAACTAGGTAGGGAACAACAATCCAACGAAATATGATAAAATTTGTATTTAATAATTTAATTTGTTTATAATTTATGTTGAAATAAAAGAAAACGTTTGTACCAATTTGAAAAAAGTTATGAATACCAAAACAATCACACATAAACATTGTAGCTATAATATTAGTAACATGATATTATACAAAATAAAAAACTATCTTTTTATTTTTTTTATCACTGCAAGTCTGCAAAGACAGCAATCGTTTTTTGTCGAATTAGATAGGATAATTTAATCGTTCATTCGACAATAATACTTATAATACAATAAATATATCGGCAAAAAGTCTATATTTCTGAATTTGGTTTGAATAATATGCAAGAATAACTTCTACAAGGGATAGAATGATACTTTCCAACAACCTATGTTAAATACTAGCACCGAACCCAGAGACGACATCGATTCTTCAACTACTCAAAGATACGAACCTGACCCAGAAAATATGACATATACACTTATTATATTATATCACATGTAATTAAAATAATAGGTATAATTAATTTTTCATGTGTCATATTTAAAATATTTTGTATAAAGCTTTAAAATATAATATATTTCAGAAACACCAATAACCTAATTAGTTGAAATGTATATAAAGTAACTGCTACTGTAGGAAACAGCCATATTTTACTAAAATATGTTTTGACTTCACAATGAATCACGCTGACTTTTTTAAAGAAGAATAACGTTTAATAAAAAAACATTGAATACATTTTGGTATAGCCAAAAATAATACACAAGAAATAAATGTTTCGTTTATTATTAAAAAAAATAAATATGCATTAATCATCATTTATAACACATTATAAAATATAGAAAAATTAACTTGTGGTTTATAATATAAGTATATATTATTATTATATTATTGCTATCATTATTTTTATTTTACGTTGTTTTCCCACTACAGTCGACATAAAAAAATATTATGATGTGCGTCCGAAATATCTTAATGCACGCGTGCGCACGTGCCCGTGATTTATGTCGGCACGAGAATAAACGTCTCGGCCGATGAGGTGTCGGGA
Organism: Schizaphis graminum; assembly: GCA_020882235.1. Classification (NCBI taxonomy): domain Eukaryota; kingdom Metazoa; phylum Arthropoda; class Insecta; order Hemiptera; family Aphididae; genus Schizaphis; species Schizaphis graminum. The sequence goes on from CM037031.1 coordinate 16,313,381, forward strand.
CGATGGTAAAAATTACTTTTTCAACACGGACTCGACATATATGTTGACTCAACAGGTAATGGAATTACAGTGGTACTCCCTACAGGAATATTTTGGCTGTGGACACGTAGGTCCTCAATAATAGCTGAGGCTTTGGTTGGTTGTTGCTGAGTATGAGAAGGCAACTGGAATAACATGCTTGTTATCTAACCTAACCGATATACCCTTCTGCTCCCGAACAATATCAAAATTATATTATTATTATTATTATTATTCATAATCTCAGTAAGATTTTATAGAACCCATATAAATGGAATTGAATAGAACGAAAATTGAATTTGTTTATATAAATATTTTAACCCAATTCAATAGTTTTTATGATGATATGAATTATTTATTATTTTTGAAATTATTATTGTTTTATTTATTTATAATTTCGTTATTTATTTTGTTAACGTAAATTATACCGAAAGTCTATTGTAATACATAACTACGTACCCCGGGGAGAATGCCGTGTCCCCACCACAATTAACTTAATTAAATTATACAGCTTATAGTATAAGTGGGTGACTGGATGAGTTTGAAATAAATATATAAAATTGGTCAGAATATGAACTTTGGGACAAAGTTATGTTGGTAATATAAAAAAAACGTATACTGATACAACAATAAGTCATTAGAATAACAAAAGAAAAAAAACGATTTAGAGCAAAATTTAATTAGATGAACAATTGGTGAAAATTTTCACTCGCCGTGGTTAATTTATTATTATTATTCAACGAAATAATCAAAATTAATTTTGTTAAAAACACTTTCATTATAATATTATTTTGTATAGGTACAATAATTGGTTGGAAGTATTATATTAAAAATCAATGTAAAAATTATGAATATTATTTTATTATTATTTTTACTAAACAAATATTTACCTTAATTTTGATGAATAATAATATTATTATTGGAATATTATATTTTTGACCAATTTTCCATTAAAATAAAATTTTGTAAATAATTATTCTGAATAAAAATATTGTTTTTTATGAAACAGAAAGATATTTATTTAAACTAAAAAAATGTATAAATACATAATATTCATGTTTTTTCTAATATCTTAATCGAAATAATAATATGATACAATTTATAATATCTTATTATACGTACCTACCAATAATTTTACGTAAAATGTACTAAAAGTGACTAAAAATACACAATTTAAATGAACCAGTGGTAGATACATGGATATGAACATGTGCAAGTTGCACATTACGGTATGTGTTTCACGTACACTGCAATGATAATAATAATTGTTTAATACGAACACAATCACTCGTAAATATATGATATTTTATTGATGTCCATGAAAAATGACCGTTTGCAATCCCCTTAAATGTATTGCTTTAAAAATTGTAATGAATTTGAAATATTTTACATTTTCGCAGACGACAAGAATACAGGATGGATATAATGTTTTAGAGAAATTGCTCCGAGAAAAACTATTTAAATATTATAATGGTGCGGAGAAAACGTCTTATCGAAATGTGAATAATTGCAACGTTGTGTATTGAAGATAAAACGGCGTCGATTTAATAGATACGAAATTCATCTGATCGAAATAAACATATTCGAGAATTTTCCACTTTGCATATAGTATAATATAACTATAGCTAAGCTTTAAAAAATATTTATTAAATTAACCATACTGTCATTGGCTGTCGATCAAATTTTAGTAAATAAATTATTATAATTACGTATAAGTATATAGGTTTTTGTAAATTATGTATAAAATAAAACAATAATAATGTTGTGATCATACGTGTTTTTTATTTTATTTCTTAATTAATAAAAATAATAATAACGGGCAAGACAAAATTGAAGAAAAACTTCATTAACGGCTTTCTATTAAACGTTGAGCTGTTTTCACGAGACCAGTATACACACATTATCACTGTGTGTATGCACGCTTTACGACAAAAGATATTCTATGTATATATTGTATAACCCTATGGTGTTTAGTCTGAAGCAACAAAAAACTTGTGACAAATGAATCGTTGGGTTAAAGTGTCGTTTTGACAGCAAACGTGATGGTTTAAAATTATCATGTACGGTGGTTAAAGCAAAAAAAAAAAAAAAAAAACGCAATGAAGCGATGTGATGAGAGAAGTAATAAAAACTTTTTAAAGTTTTTTACTTATTAAAAACATTGATCTACTCGTAGTTTTTGAAAAGTAATTAATAGACAATCTCTACGACATTCATCAATTATTTAGTTATATTAGTTATATACGTTTATTTCTAACATTTCAGCTGTAAGATTTATCAGTCGTTTTTCGTAAAAATTCAATAAAAGTATTTTCTGTTAGGCTTTATATTTTCTTTGTCTCAAATTAAAATTGTATTAAAATAATCTCATAAAATAATTTTAAGTTAAGTTTACATTTTTAATTTTTTACAAAAATGCTCAACTAAGACTATCACGGAATCAATATTATACAATAATTAATATTTGAGACCAATAATGAGATTACGGTGAAACATACAAACGACATTTATTTAGTATATTCAATTTAAGAGAAAATAACTTCCAACGTAAGTACAGATTATTTCACAACATTATGTGCCTTATTTATTACCATACTCTACTTAGAATATCAATAAATTCTCATGACTCAAATTAATCAAAACTGTGTACAAACTATGCGAATTAAATAAATAAATTATTGTATTTTAATAACAATATTATAAAAATCGTTATTAAGAATAAAAAAATTATTCTTTTCACATACATTACATTTCATAAAATTATACTTAATACTAGTCTTTTATTGCACTACGTACAAACAATTTATTTTTAAAAACAGACTTTTTCAGTTTTAAAAGTTTTTTTGATTTTACTTAACTAGTTTTGGTTTAAGTTTCAAAAACTGTTTTTGAATTTTCCAACATTTTAAAATCAACTATTTCACGTTTCTCAAGCTTCTTTGTTCATAACTTTTAGATGTTGAATAATAAAAAAGGACCATTTTAATTTATAATTAAATTATTAAAGCTATTTGTCTTGTTAGAAAATCATGGAAAAATTAACTTAGAGAGAAAGTGACGACATGTACACTGTACTCAACAATACTACCTACTTTAGACCAAAAATAAAGTACAAACAGCAACATAAATGGAGAGTTTCACAAAAATGAAAAATAACATTATTTTTAATCGAAAAAAATAATTATATTATTATCAATTACCACTGGTGCAAAAACAATGTCACTTGTATTAAATAGTCTTTTGTTGGCATATCTTTCAATGCATTTATAAAAAGATATTAGATTTCTACATAGAAAAACAAAAAATATAAATAAATAAAATGTCAAAATAAATTTATCTTTATTTTTAAATATTGATATCACTGAATTATTATTACTGTTCACTGTAATATAATTCATGTGAATAAATATATTTTAATATACTAACTATGATTTATCTCGTAAAATCTATATTATTAAAGCCTTCATAATATTATATTACTTAATACGAAACGAAATATTATATCTTAACTGACATTTTTTTTTTGTCACACGCCAATAAGTTTTTGCGTCCGATAAATAAATAAAAAAACAAAAAATTACTAAAACACTTCATAATAAACGCGTCACAGGGATTCACACTAACTTTTTTGGTGCCAACTTGAGTAATCAGTTTTTTGTTGTGATAAATATTAAACGACTTGGCAATGCACCTTTTTTGAACATTTGCTCTCAGGAACTCCAAATGGCCTCTTGGGTGTCGTAATCCTACAATTTCGTTGTATATGTTCTTTGATCCCGGAGGCCACCGTTTACGAACAAACCTTCGACTTATTCGTGTACGTGCTAGTGGAATGTTAACACTGTGCTACTGAACAAAACTTTTACTATTTATACATGCACTATAACGCGCTCACGAATCGTATAAAAGTCAGTGGCAAGTAGTTATTTGACTGGAATAGTTCTAAAGCTGTATACGGACGAGAATGAAGCGAATCGGTTTTCTTCGTGTCGTCGACAAAATAATATAAAATAAAACTATAGCACAGTTTCGTCCGAATACAAAAATCTTAACATGCCAAGACAATGTTAGGCGTCTTAGTTTATTATACTCATTTTATTTCAACGATGGTGTGACTGATCTATAATATATTATGTTAGTATACGCGTTTGAAAAATCTCGAAATGTAAATCATACAGTGTGGACTGATCAAGTAGGCGCGATGACTCGGTTTATATTATTAACGTGCGATAAATCATCGAATTCGTTGAATTCATCACGATTAATAAATCATTATCGCTATTATAGTGGGAATAACACACAGTGTACGATACATATTAAAAGTTTCCTAAATCGTCTTAAATAGCGAATCGAAATTCGGATTTAAAATACGGCGATGGTATGTATAATAAACATATATGGCATACTACATTTCGTTTTTAGAAGCCGTAGATTTTAGGATTATTGAAATAAGACAGTTGGCGCGTGGAAACAATATAATAGTATAGAAACGTTTCCAAACGCGTTTGTTGCACGACGATGAAGTTTTGATTAATCACACACGTATCGATGAAACTCTGTTCGCTTTTATTATCAACGTTGAATGGCGGGAAAGGAAATTATGATAATATTCTTAATCCAATATAAATGCGATGTACTTTAGTAATAAGCTTTGCGTTAAACCCTAATTTTGCGATACCCGGTAACAAATTTTCAATTATGCTTACTGCTCTTTTTTTTTTAGTCGGTCAATCGTAGCATAGGCCAAAAATCAAGCTACACTATTATTCCTCGAAATACGTATTAACTCGATACACAGGTATCGACTTGATATTTGTTTTCTCGGATAAATTAAATAGCAAATAAATTAGACATGTTTACAGATACAATGGCCTATATATATAAGTAGCCTATATAAGTTCTATTTTTTCAATGTATCAGGTACAAATAATTGCATGTGCTTATGGTATTCAGTGTAATAGTTTGTCATATAGAAACTTTTGAAACTTGAGAAAGTAAAAAAATAATTAATTAATGCTATTATAGTTACTAGTTTTGAAAACTATTTATTTATTTATTCTTTTTTTTTTTTTGAATCTTGTGTAACATTTGAACAGTAACTTAATATATACAGGTATGTTATAAGTTTAGCGTGGGTTACACTTGTCGTCTTACAAAATACAAAATAGTTTCCCATGTACAAAAAAAAATAATATAAAAATAATTATAATAATAATAAAATTAGATTAATTACAAACATAAAAATATAGAGTAATACGTAATATAGTACAGTGAACATTTAATTATTTTAATGACTTGTTAAAAACAACGTAAGAAAAATAGTATAATAGCAATAAACGTCCGTTTCATAAATATTTATGTTTACATTATTGAGAGCCATAGTTCAAAATTAATATTTTTTTGTCCACCATGTGATAATAAAATAATATGTTAAATGAATAAACCTTATAAAATAAAGCGTATAACGGTAATGTTTACTAATCACTCATAAAATTGAAGAAAAATCAATACTAATTTTTTTATTTAAAACTCTTATTAAAAATGAAAATTCCTATGAGATGGGAAAATCATACATTTTAAATTTTAAACAACTTCAAATACAAGTGGAATAATACGATGGTAATAAAGTATAAATTTCAAACAAACTTTTTGTGGAGTTTTTCACTTTTTGTTTTAAACAAAATCGTTATAAAGTTTAACGTTTTGTTTTGCGTCAAACAAGAAAGAAATTCCTGAATATTATACATTTTCATAAATATGGTAAACACGTTTGTTAATTCAAAACAATATTTTATGAGCCAATCCTGAAGTAATCTAAACTTAATAGTATATTAGGTATTCGACAAACTGATTAGGCTACCAATTTTACTGTGAATATTAAAGAAAAACAATCTATCGAAAAATGTTATAGAAAACAATAAATTAATTACTAATATTAAGTTTGAGGTTTTGACTAAAACTATCGATAAATACGATAAATATATATTTTATATGTAAATATAATAAAATTTTATTTCAATTTTTTTTATAAACATTTTTAATTTCTTATCTAATAATATTAATATTAGTTTAAGCAGTGATAAAAAAATCATACTTAATAGAGATACTTTACTGATGGTACATAATATTTTAATAATATTTAACTTTTATGAAAATATCTTATGTATATTTATAATTTAACGACTATGCTAAACTATTTCTAAAATATTAAACTAAAATATTTATATATTATGTACAGTATGATTTTCCAAGCATGCTCAGCCTCATTTTTTCTTTGGTAATTAACTTATTCAATGTCTGAATTTTGGAATTTTTAAATTTAAAGATTATAAAAACATTAAAAACCTTTCTTCTTTTAAAAACAGAAGTTTTATTTACACAGAACATTCTTTTAGTGATACTAAAAAATCCCAAAAATTTAAAAAGATGGTTGTTAATATTACTGTAATTTAAATTTGATTTTATTGATAGTGAATGACGATCGGCTTGCCATGTTCATTTTCATAACAAATAATCGTTTAGACCGATAGACTTAAAAAATGATGAGTTATGTTGGTAAATTTTATAATGTATATTTTAATGTATCCTTTATATATATATATATGCGATGTGACACATGTAACATAGTTTAAAACGCTAAAAGAATATAATTTTTTTTTACTCGCTTTATTGTTAGAATTTTTTCAAAACATATTGTAATATAAAGACAAAAAGAGTAATCGAAATTTTTGTTATAAATGTTTATTTCAACATATTTCTTTTTAAATAGGTATATTTTACTTAACGAGTATTTTTATTTATTTTTTTTAATTTCCATTGTCTATTTAATTTTTTCAATAAAACAGCACTAATTCCGTGAACGCCCATACAAGAGACTAGTGCGTACATTCTATATACATGGTTTAATTATTTTATATTAATATTATTTTTTATAAAATTTGTATTAACAATTAAAAATATAATTAAAATAACTCAAACTAATAGTTATATGTTAGTATACAAATAATATATTTTATAATAATATACTTTAATAAAAAAATGTTCATTTTTTTTTATCGAATTTAATTAATAATTTATTTCAAAAGCATATTAATTATAATTAAAAATATAACATTTCTAAATAAAAAAATTCCAGTTATAAAATAATATTTAATGGTAAATTTTAAGCTAGAACTTTTGTACTCTTAATACACAATTTAAGATTCCAGAAAAAAACAATGGATGAAATGTTTAAATTGGTACGCTCACGTGGGTGTATGGATTTAGTAACTTTAGCTAATTATGCTACTGTAGCAACCAATGGTATCGAATAATTCTGTTTTTTCTTTTGATTGCGCACAAAAAAAAAATTACACAAATTAATACGATTATCATTGAATGTTATCAATTATTGTCTATTAGTTAATTAGTTTATATATAGTTAATATTCGAATAATTACCTAAATATCGTAAACGCGTGTAATTTATAATATACAGAACGTCTACCGGAGACGCTTGTAATTTCAATTACTATAATACATATTATTTGTCAATAACAAACGACTGTACATTTTCTACTGCCAACGTAAACATCGTGAATTTATATAGAAAATAAAGTGGCAGGCTATTCGTCGTTATCGTTACACAATATATAATTACGTCAGAAATAGAAAGTGGCTGTTTTTATTAGCCACCTTTGTTTGTTCACTTGCCGTAATTTGGAAGTGTGCGTTAACATAATTACGTATGATTGGAAAAAAGTAGCTGTTTTCGGTATTTGTATTTCGATTCAAGTACATTTCGATTACCTAAATAAAATAAAATTTTTAATTTTATAATTTCCATCAGATACAATTCTCAAATATTTCATATTTTTGAGTGTTTAATTTGTCAACGAAAACTTTTAATTTCTAAGATGATTTTTCTGGTTAAAAAAAAAATGATTAATTCATTAAATCGTAAATTTTATTAAATTATCCATGCACGATACAACTAATAAGACACTTGCAACTCGTTGCGCTGTCACCAATCACTATCATTTCGTGTCAAATCGGTAAACTCTGAACTTCTAACGACATCATTGGACACTATCAGCTATCACATACACCACGTATGTCAATATGCAAAACTTTGTCTAAAATAGACGTCTAAAGATGTTAGTATAAAATATCTATACTATATTTTTGACAATGCATGTGCTTCGATGTACACACACGTGTCACGTTGTTCGATATAACTTTTGATATATAATATAGTATGGAATTGATTTCAAAAATCCAACGGAAAATTACGCATAATAATAATATTATACCTATTGTTTTCGGCTAATAATATAATTTGTTGTTGTATCGTTGTATTAATAATAATATTATGTATTATATTTCACTGGCATGATCAATATTTAATATTTGATCAGACAAACAACTATTTACGAATAATACAATTTGTATTGAACGTTGAACGTATTTTTCCATCAAAAACAATGGCTACTTATGTAGGGAATGTGCTGCAATATTACCTTCGGTCGAACGTTGCATTTGGGTTAGCATCTCGCCATCTTTCAATCATCCGTTTATATTTACGTGTTTACGACCATCGCAGTCGGATTCGCAGTAATTTAAATATCATATTCAAATATTTAGATAAAATATTATTATGTACCTACGTAGTAGTTCACGTCTAGTATAAACTTGAAAATCGTTTTATATATTTATCGATAAAATATTTACATAGACCAAAATTATTTGCTTAGGGCATGCGAATGAAATAGAAAATAATATTTTACAAATAACGCGTGTCCGTTATCATATTATTACTTTCCTAGTATTATTTGTAATGATGAATCATTGCTAAAGGCTGTTTTTCTCATCTTAGGTTATCTATATTATCGATTATTTAAAATATTTATCTGATTGGTCACAATGCATTGCTCAATTAATTATTTAGGGGCGGGAATTAAAATAAATAAAATAATATGACGTTAGGGCTGTTTGAAAAAATAATTACTAAACGTTAAATAATAAATATTTTTCGTTATTATAATAAGTGTCTTTAAATTTACTGTATCTTATAAAATGCAATATCAAAAGTTTACACGCGTACACGACTTGCGTTCAAACGAATTATATCCGAATTATAACGAAACAGGTATACTGTACACTGCTGGTTCGTGCTTTCACGTTGTATCGTATAGTTGCTTTTTTTGTTTTTTTTTTTTGATTATCGCACGTTTTCCAGCGAAGTAATAACCATAATATCATTATAAGGTTGTACAGTGACCCGGTTGGCGTTCCATTCGTATTATATTTTGCAAACCCATTATTCGGTTACTTAACACCGGTATATATATATGTATATTGTATATATAACAAATTTATTTACGAAATCGCATGGAATTAGAGCGCTGCGATAACTACTGCAGTGGTTTTATCAACTTTTCTGCTCTTAACGTTGTACATTATAATAAGATGATTAAGTGGAAACCGCTAATTTGCATCAATTAGCCCTCGCACGCAGTCAATTGTATTGTGCGGGAGAAAACAGTTTGTTATCATATTATTATGGGTCACGGATGCCAGCCACCCCTATGGCACCACGGTGTAACACCCACACGCACGCGAAAACCTCCCCTACGACAGACGTAAATGACAATCAGCATTACAACCGACGCTACAGACGCAGTCGAGAGTCGCGTGCCAGAAATCCGATCGGAATCGCAGAGCAGGACGTTTGTGCTGCTCAAAGGTGTGTTTCAAACGAGAAACATTAAAGACGATATTATAAACAGATGGCTAGTCATAATATTGTTGTTGGTACACACGCATGTGCGGGTGGCTATAATACTGAACTTCCAAAATCAAAGACAGTAACGGAAAATGCTGGAAAACATTGTATAGGCCGTTTAAATAAGCTTTAAACGTGTTTTCTTCTACCCGAAATAACATGGGACACTTTATAGTTAAATAAGCAATAAATTAAAAGCCTATACCAGAAGAACATGCGTATATATATTGGGTTAAATGTACTGCGTATTTATCTAGTAATTCTTAGATTAACCGATTTATAGTAAGCCACGTAGTATTTACAGATTATGTATAATAATTAAATAATATGCGAATATTTTAAATTGTGTTGGTTTAACTATTTTTAGTTCAAAAAAATATCAATACAATGAGAAAATCGACGAGTTTATCACTTACGACCTCGGTCAAATGTATCTTCGATTAGTCGGAATCGGTGTGAAAAAACGTGTATGGTAAAAATAAAAAAAATTAAAATTAACCATATCGATTTCTGAGATGAATGTCCACGTACAGCGGCTAAAACGTTATCGAATGATTTCGTTGACAAGCAAAAAGTTAAAAAATCCAAAACACAATAAGATAATCAATCAGGTCGCCCGAGACTAATAAGTTTTCACCGAGCGATGAATATATTATAAATAAAACCAGTTTGGCGCGCCGTCGATAAACGCAAAGGTTTTCCTTATTTATTCAACGCGCCCCGCCGCCCGCATAAATTATTGACGTCCGGCCGTCTAAATGTCCGGGACACGCACTTAGTCCATTCAAAGAATTCTCGTACAAATCCTTACCATCTATATAGGTTAGGTATATACCATAATGTATATAAAGGTATATATCACATAAACGCACGCTGCTACGACGGTCCTGTTATTATTATTATTATTATTATTATTTTTATTATCATTATTATTATTATCAACGCCGCTGTCGCTGGGTCTTTTATTTTTTTCCGTGCTATGTTTCTTCTTTTTTTTCTCATTTCCCGGTGTCGTAAAATCGAGCTGCAGTCGTTTCGCGGTAGGCAGGCAGGGGCGTTCGGACATTATATAGGGCGTTTATGACGACGGAACGATCGTTTTCGTGTTCTCCGCGACCAAATATGTATACTGTATACGCATTCCGAGCCATTTGCTTGGCGACCGTATTTTATCGCCTACGATTTGACACGGGGTGCTGTTACTTATAACCAAAAAATGTCTCGGTCGGATCTTCGAAAAAACGCACTTTAAATATTAAAAACTATTCCAGGCGTAGACCTATAAAGGCCATTCCGGAATGATTTCCCAATGGTGCATTTTAACGAGAAGTCAATTTTGTATTGATCAGTCCGGGCCGCATACCGATGCCCATCAATTTACAACGCTGCAGTGATTATATTATTACCTACACACCAAAATCAACGACCATAATATTACCAGCATTCTGTATGTTACCATTAAATTAGGTAAATGATAATACGATAAAATTTATGACAGTCTATTTCACCGTATTGCAATCATCAAATATTAAAAGTAGATATAGGTAAAAATAAAAACGCATTTTTCATTAAATTTGTTTAAACCAACTATATGCATTGTATCATCTCAAATAACCAACAACTTATAATATTATATAGGTATCATATAATTTATTTTTTACGCGCCATGTTGAAATATTGTATTGATTAATTTATTAAATTATATTGAAAAATAACACTATTATAATCGAATATCGTAATTCAAACTTTAAATAATTAAATAAAAAATATTATTGATCAACGAGTAAATATACATTTAAAACAATTATAACTTATAATACATCAAATACACATTTGATTTTAAACATTGCCTAGTTTCAGTTCAACAGAAGATAATTTTTCAAGAAATTTACACTTTCAGTAATTCAACTCTGCAATACTTTTGAAACTACAAACTAAGAGATCGATGTGCATTGAATTTTTCTATGTCTTGAATTTTCACAAAAGTTAACAGTTATACTACCGGAGAATATTTATTGTAGTGTTCTTTACGACTCCAACAAACTTAGCTCGTTTAAGGAAATTCCTGAGTTTACACTATAAAGTGAGGTTGGTGGAAGAAAATTAATCTACATTGGCCTAAAAGTTACTAGTACTTTCGTTTGGAGGAAGGAAAGGCCGCGTTAAGTTGAAAATAATTGGTAAAGCATAGGAAATTGAAAATTGAAATATAATTGCTAAATTTATCGCTACCTAGATCATTATATTATCCAAGTTTTACTACTTAGGGTGATATCAATATGATATTAACCGAAAAAAAGTTTTCCCATCACTTAATTGCTGAGCCATGATAATAACAACAAGAACTAGTAAAAACATAATTTTTGAAGCATCGTGTAGCGAATTATGTACATTTTTTTGTATATTTTATAATATCAATATAAATCAATTTAATTTTACTGAAAGTGTTAGATTTGATGGCTGGAATATGATAAATCAGAAACAATAAAAAGTTTTTATATTTTCAATCTATAATATTTTAAATTATAAAATTTCTCGATTTTACCGAAAATATAAACAATATATTATATAGAATTAATTTTCGAGTGAACAAAAATAAAAGTGATGATTATAAATATTATCTAGGATAGATACAATATATTATGTGAATTCGATCGACTAGTTCTTGTGGTAGGTTGTACATTACTAGTAGGTAAGTATATAAATGAAGAATATTATTTTTAAACCACTATTTAGCCGACTAACAGCAAAGGTTGTTCTTAAAACACGCTTTCAATGTTCTTTTTTTTTTTATATTTTATTAAAAATTTAGTTCTTAAATTACCCAGTCATAAAATAGCGGTCACGTTCCGTATTCGTAGTGCGACGCGTCTTGTATACATATATTTAAGAGTATCTATATAATATAATTTAGACACAGTCCCGAAATTTTGTCAGTTGATCACCCCATAAGGCATACTAGCTATATAAAACATTTGATGTTTACATGCGTAGCATGTAATATTTGAATTTTAAATGATCGAATGTAATTCGTCAAATGTATAACAAAAAAAAAAAAAAAATCGCGAGTGAACGATGGTTTATAAAAGGAAAAATACGTCAAAGATAAAAATAAGGAAATTGTGGTAGCCATTGTAATAATATTAAAAGTAAGTACACTATACATTATTATAATCAAAAACTAATGATTTTATATTGAAAATTACTGTTTGTCAATAAAGTATAATAATATGTTCGTTTTTGTACAAAACTAAACTTTTAAAAGTTTGTCACAAAGGTAGCATATACGTCTGTACACTAAAAACATTTATTCGTAATATGAGTGAACCTACTATATTATATTATATTATAATATATATTTTTAAGCTATACCAACTTTGTTTATTAGTTGAATTTGGTTCAAACTAAATACCTACTATATTATATTATGTAGATACATTTTAATAATGTAATAATATAACGATCATCAAAATAAATGTGTGTTTTTTTTTAATACTAAAATATCAATGGCTCATATTATTATAATCTCTGTGTATATTTATTTGTGTAGGTAATGATTTTTTTGTTTAAATAATAAATTAATAGTTCATTGCTTATTACAATATTATAATTAATTGCTTCACTAACGTATGCGATTATCATATTCACAAAAATCAATTTATTGAACAACGATCACGTTTTTGAGCCTAAAATTTAAAACTGAATGACTAAATAATATTCATTAATAAATCGTCGTATTGATCATTAGTGTAACAATATGTATACCTTATTATGTATTCATTAATTAATTTCAACTATAAATTATTTGCTTTTGTGGCTAGAGCATTTCTAATTTGATTTTTTGCACAGGACTAATAATATAATATTACCAGGACTATGTTTAAAAATACTGTTTGAAAATGTTTAACCTAACCTAACCTAACTTAAAGTAAAAAAAAAAAAGAAAAGATAAACCATGTGACCAACGGTTGTGCGCACGACTGACGTAGTATATATATTATATTACTTATTATTTATTATTATTATCAGAATTATTCCACTCACATCCGTCTAACGTCTCGAATACGTTATGAGATGACTGTACTACAACTACTACGGTAATAGTCTCAAAAGCCACACCATCGGATTTATGATAAGTAAATGTAACATGGCACAACAACTATATTATTATTATACGTTCGTCTATCGACCGAAAAGCTACAGAATATTCATCATAACAAGACTGATTCGATATTATTATTCATCGCTGACTACTTTTAAACCGAACGAGTCCGTTTATACGTAGTACTGCAATAGCTGTGTAACGAATATAATTATTCTAAATCATGTTTTACGGTTCGTGTTCTATTTATTATTATCATTATTTTTATTTTATGTTTATTATTTCACGAATATATAAAAAAAAAAACTAGCGAAATTCAGTGCTTAAATCACGCAAGAACAATATGGTTGTTCGACGGGCGGACGATAAAATCGAACAGCCGTGTATATAGGAAAAAAATTCGAGTGTTCAAACATTATACTATATACATATTATACATTATACATACAAAACACACGTTACACACCTACTGTACAGAGGGGGTGGAGGTTAAAAACGGGCGTGTTGTGAAAAAAAAACATCACCATAACTCCCTTGTGTTATCGTCGAAACGCCGGAATGCGTGCGTTATTAATACGGCCGAGTTCACTGCGTATCGGCGCTAAAAATCTAAACTATAATGTGATCTACCCAAAATAATTACACCGCGTACACGTCGGGGCTTAATTAGTGGAAGTACGGTTTTCCGGGACACAGGATAATGATAATAATAATAATAATAATAATAATTACAATAATAATAATCATAATATGCGGGGTGGCGCAACGGTTTGATAGTAGTTTTAAACGGGTGAACCGTCAAACGGTTTTACAAGTCCTCGGTAAACTAGACGGGCGGCTGGAATACAATCGTATAATTATTATTAATGAATCGTGACAATGTATGCGTTTCTACGGGTTACCCGAGGTAACCGGGTGAAAAACGCCCATATCGGAAATAAAACGGATCTGCAAATCGTTCTCGCGTTCACAAGACACCTCGCAAGTTGTAATAATATAAAATTTCAGTTGACTGCTGTCACCAATTATGGCAACCAATAATCGAGTGTTTTGTCACTATATATACGTTTAAATGCTCTCACAAATCCACGTTCCTCATGGCCGTCTCGAAACCACTCACGTAAAACGACCAACCAAACGTCAGTGGTAATTGCGGTATGAACCCGTAAATTAAAACGTGTATTATAATATATTATTTATTATTGTATGCTTGATATTATGTAAATATATAATATAATATTGCACTAGATCGAGAACTTGCGTGATTATAAGTTATAGCGCATATATTATTATGTGAATTTGTGTTGAAACTTATTTAAGACTAACAAAACTAACTCAATTTCTAAGAGCACAGTGGCAACGGAATTACACATCGTTTGACTTAGAACTTTTGATGTTCTGGCAGCATTATTCCGTCAGACAAATTACACGATAAAAAACAAAAAAACAAACTAACTATTTCATCTCATCGGCTCAACAACAATAAGTATAGACGTATAGCGCCGTAATGTTAGCTATTGTAGTTATCGTCCTTCACACGAGCAAACAGAGTACTTAATCTGACGTGTGAACACTGGAGTATCCTACATTAATATAATACATATGTCAATCAATCGGCACAACGAAACCGCCTAATGCCGTGTGCTATGACGAGCGGTATTAAAGTTAAGTCAGTAGACGTTTCTGTGTTTCTGTGTCCTCGAGCCGACCCCGAGTTGACATAACAAGATGGGCGTGATGGTAAATCAATGTGTAGATGGTATAGTAATAGTGGTCGTTGTTGAACCGTAAAGTTATGATCGATGTCGCGGTTCAGAGGAGTATCGGAAAATATTATCGAAAACTTCGCCTGCGCCAAGAGAACATTCGTTTAAATATTTTTATCCTTTTTTAAACAGCATTTTATTTGAACACACGGCAACTATCTGTGTGCAGCTCCGTGTCGTCGTAGGTGTATTTTGCATATTGCGCGCATAAAACGTTACGGACAATATTATTTAATGTTTGAGGTTTTCCGTCTCGTTACTACGGTTTTAACAATTCAGCCGAGTAGCGGCCAAATAGGCAAAGTTGCACAACGAACAAAATATTGTTATTTCCGAATACCGTTCTGATCCGCGTGATGAATTACTCCAAACGAAAAATCAGATCGAAACTATAGAATATCGGCGAACGTCACCCGTTGGCGACCCGGGTCCGGCAATCTATTGCACCGAAAACACGGCGACCACGAGTCCGCGAGTTCGAAGGCGATTAACGGAAAACCGAAATCGAAATTCGGACCAAATCCGTTAATACGAGACCGTCGCGCGGACCCCACAGACAACAGAGTAAGAAGGCATCACGAATGTCGCGAGGTGGCAAAAATGATTATTTTTTAGACGAGTACTTACCTAGTGCCGGTGCGTAGATGTTCAGGTAAAGGCAGTCCTCGCTCTGGTTTTGCAGGTACGGCAACAGCCGGCGCAGGTACTGCAGGCGGCCGCGGGCCATCGTCTTCAGGGCGGCCGTGTCGTCGGACACGTTGGGCAACCGTTGCGGGCACACCGGCCCGAACCGGTCGGCCACCTTGATGCCCGACCACAGCGAACCGGTGACCGGCGGCATGAACCGGAGCGAGCCGACCGGCGGCGAGGCGTACGGCACGCCGCGGAACACCTCGACCGCGTCCAGACGCCGGTTGTCGGGCGTCACGATCACGCCGCTCACGACTCCGTACTTGGTGCGCACCACCCGGCTGGACGTGAGGGCGGCGCTGACGCCGCCGAACACGAACGCCACCAGCAGCCACCACGGCGGCACCATGATCGCCGTCACCACCGCTGCCCTAACGGTGGCGGCGACAACGTTAACGGTGACAGCCGCACGTCACGACGCACATCGCGTCCACTACAACACTTCCGCCGCCGCTGCCGCCGCCACCACAACCACCACAGCCGCTTCCGCTACGGCCGTCCGAGAGTGCACCCCGCGACGTCAATCCACCTGCGTTAGACACGACAAAAGAAAAATTATTGTTTGCGTCGACAAAATATTATGCGTTCGACCGCGGTATGAGCAGCAGGTTTTTAATAAAACAACGTTTTATGATATTATGTGTCGTGTTGTTGTAACGTTTAAGCTTTGTTCATAATATAAGACTATATGTTTTGTCGAATTATCATTTTTATCAGCAGACGGCTTGGCCATTACTATAATACAATGAACTGACGTAACTTAATATGCACCAAGGGCGTGGAATCCATAATAACGGAAACAAAATTATATTTAATATTAGAACTTTGATTACTCGTGTTTTCAAACTTTTTTCAACATTTTAATATATTTTCCTTATTGTACGAGGCCAGAATCACTATTTTCAAAACAGTGAAGTTATTTGTCAGCTTGTCACTACACTTTCTTAGTGGTTTGCTAAAAATTTGTAAAGATATATTTTTCTTCTAAATAACTCATCGTAAAGATGTACATAAAATATTATACGTGTATTATTACATGAACAAACCACTAAAATTATATTTTTATATTTAAAAAAAAAATGTATACCCTTCAAATTTCTAAATTTAGCCCCGTTAATAAGAATATTGTTTTGCTACAAACAGTTTTTATTTATTTAATCGACAAGTGTATACTGTACTGATTGATGGTTAATAACGTCTCATTGAAAATTAATTTGAGTGACAAATTATTACTGTTTTTATTTTCTTTGTAGATTAGAATTTTACGAACCAGTGAAAATACTTTTAACTTTTAAACAAATGTAATCAAGAAACTCATGTAGTTTAAATGTTTGTTTAAGGTACTTTTGTTATAGGCTTATTTTGTTAGTCATTTTATTGTTTGTGTATATTAAATGGTACGTCATACAAAGGATTTAATTAGAAATGTAGCTAGAGAAAGATCTTTTTTTTTAAAAATCCCAGGAAGGTAATTGGTTAATATTTGTTTTAGAACCTCGACCCTAATACAGTCGCAGTTCATTTAACAAGACCACAGTTGTCTTGGAAGTTTTGTGCACACAAAATTATTTAATTTGGCATCTAGTTTCAGACGCATTCGGAAGTAATGAAAAAGTTAAACTTTCGCGACATATTATTATATTATAGGTAAGTGTATCTATGTATGTTTCGGCGGCGACATCGTTCGCTTTTTTTGACTATCTGCAGTACGGGACCCGTGACAAAACATTTATGGAGTACAAATGTACAATGACTCGTGATGCAACATCACTCGTTATTAAGACATCGTACACGCGTCTTTTATTTTTCAATCATTTCAAAATCATAATATGCGATACACACAGTGCCGAGATTCAGCAAATACTGGATCGATCTTATTACATTTTAAAAGCGAACAATGTTTCGTTCGGAAACTCTCGAATTATCCGCAGAAGTCGTTGTCGATAATAAAAAACCTTAGATATAATAAACACGGACCGGAACATATTATAATGGGTTACGATGTAGTATGACGATGACAAATGGCGTTTGGCGACATAATTTTGATCACCCGCGGCTGAATAAAGCATAACCCACACACGGACCGAGGACTCGTGAAAAATCAAAAATCTCCGTAGCGTAGGTATATATGTATAAACTACGTCTGATCGATCGTTCCACGTCGTAAAAGGACGGACGTCAAATTTTCCGCTCGGGCGAAGGGCGGTAGGGGTCACAGGTATTCCCACATCAAGTGTACTCCTACTCCCCTCCCCGCATAACCCTTTAATACGCAGAAAACGGCAACATAAAATTCCAGATTTCGTAAAGCGTATTCATTACACCGATTTAGTTACACGGTATATTAAAAACAACCATAATAATCATTATTGTATTTCACCTGCATAAAGTTGTCAGGTGCTTACGATTACCACCTACGTCGGGTCTACGTCTGCAGTGTCGTAAACATTTGGCAGTACCTAACAAACTTCTCACTGTAATTTAATAATATATAATATTATAATTACTAATTGCCAACATATATATTAAACGAAACGGGCGTGATTCAATTAAATCAAGTGCCTTGGACGACATGTGTTGCAATAACATAACTTGAAATGGCACTAACTTTAAAACATAATAGGTAACTAAATATTATGTACAACTATAAATATTATCACTGAACTGTCGCGATTTATTTTTATTGAGATAATGTTACTTACACTGAACGTTTGACTAGAGAACTGGCTATGTGGATTATTGCATAATTCATTAAGATCGTTCATTGTGTTATATATATATACTTTAATGATACGAGTTTTTTATTATTTTGTCTTTTTATACATTCGATTATTCTTTAAAATCTAGTTTTAGTTTTGGTTTTTTTCTCTATTATACAATATAATGTTAAACCTTTTGCAGTGTTTTATGTTACAAAAAGTCAATATTTTATTTATATTTCTCGTAATATTTTATAAAATCGTAAATTAAGGACGGATATCGATTTATTGTAAATTTATAACGGATTAACACAGCACACCTACAACTGACAGCGTCTGATGATATGATCATCAGTGTATTTGATTAAAAAATATTTGCAAATTTTCATATCATCATACAATTATAATATAAATCATAATATTATACTCCAACGAAGACGAAAACACAGGTAGTATTTTTATTCGTGTTATAGAAGAACACAATTATAATATTAAATAAAATTAGGAGAATTATTATTAATGATACGAAATATATCTTATTATTTATAGCGTTCAATAGTATAATTAAATAAATCTTAATGCTTTAAAAAACAAAAAATATTACAAAGTTATGAATATTTATGTATTAATAAATTATCTACATTTAAAATGAAAAAAAAAATATTATTTTAACACATTTTATCGAATAATAATAATATTACTATAAATCATTTTTAATTAAATTAAAGTTTATTTAAAATTAAACTTCAAATAGATTAAAAATAATTTAACGTCAAATAATTTCACAATGATATTATAAGATGTTTGTACAACTGTAATTAATCGATTCAGATGAGTCATTGTTTGTAGTAACGAATTAAGTGTACAACTCGTTATTTATTATCAATCAACAAAATACTTAAAATCAAAAGAATAAAGCTTTTTAAATATTAATATAAAAAAAAAAAAAAATACATATATTATGCACAATTTATCGTCATGAATATGCGTAATATTAGACAATGGCTATATTGTATTACCATAGCTCATATTATTAACACGTTATAGTCGTGTATACAAATGATTTTTTTTATTCAATAATTTCTCTTCAGACGTACGTCGTACACCTATGTTAATTTAAATATACTCTAATGTGGCTGTGGTTTTCACGTAAATTATTATTCTATAGACAACTACACTACGTTTTAACCACTGTCATATTATTGTGGCCTATTAAATAATAGATAACACGCAGAATAAGATTTAAGAGAAAAATTTTTAATGCGTTTAATGGCTTTGATGTTTTACCGATTTGAAGTTATTATAAAATACACTTTTATCCGTACTCGTTATACTACTATACATGCTATACATGTGCTTACGATATTCCAATATTAATTGAGTGGTTATGGTATTATGTGTTATTTACAACTTTTGTTGATTTAATAATTTTATAGTCTGTTTGGGTAGTTTTAAATATTTACAATAATAAATCAATAAATTACTAAACGTCGCAGAAACTAAATGCATTTTCACACATTAAAATTGATGGTGTAGTTAAAATAAATGTTGTTTTTAACAATATCTTAATGAGTTTATGATATTTTCATAAATATTTAGTATCTAATTTTGGAGACTCCACAACGCATAACTTTTTTGTTGGTTATAATAATTATTGGAATAATA
Source organism: Schizaphis graminum (assembly GCA_020882235.1). NCBI lineage: Eukaryota > Metazoa > Arthropoda > Insecta > Hemiptera > Aphididae > Schizaphis > Schizaphis graminum. The sequence goes on from CM037031.1 coordinate 16,334,083, forward strand.
ATTTAGAGATGTGTTTCTTTTTTTGCGATATTGATCAAAAATAAATCTAAATAAAAACAAGAACATAATATTTTATGTGTAACTAGTTACCGATTGTAATAATTTTTAGGAAATTATACGTTTATACAAACCCATTTTTAAATAGTTTTTGAAACCTGGAACAAATTACCTATATTTCAAGTAATGGTTGATCACTATTCCACGAGTACAGATTAAAAACTTGAAGGTTATATATTTATATTTTTAGTTTTCATTCTAGAATCAAGTTTTTAGGTTTGGGTTAATATAGAATAAGAAAAACTAGATAATACATATATTTAAATAAATATTTCTGACCTCAATTGCACTGACATTAACAATAATTTATTGAGAATACGTAGGTAAATATAAAATATAATAATCAATCTGGCATAATAATATTATATATAATGATAATATACATAATATGCACGATGTTACATAAATAATAAATATTTAGAAATATAATCAAAATAATATACCTTTCTATATTTACACCCTGTATTACCATTTAATAATGCATATTTTCAACTTATGGAAAATACTTAAGAAACCTATTTCTAAATTCTTAGATTTTTTAAACAATTTATCTTGCCCTGAGGTAATATAAACTTCTGTTTTTAATTTATTTCACTACATTTTGTAGATAATTACTGTAATTTTTTTTATATTCAATAATAAAAAAATCAAACGAGTAGTTTCATAATTATTAAACGTTTTTATCTACTAAGGATAATATAGTCCAACACAACAGTTTTATATAAAATATACGAGTAAAATAGCAAATTATTTGGTGTAGTACTTATTATTCTCAGACAATGTTTATAAATTATAAAATGTCATTTTAGGAATATTAAAATATACTTTCATTTTCAAACCATCAAAGTCTCTATATTTTTCAAACTTTTTATAATATTGTGCACTATCCTCCTTAGTATGTTTATTAAGATTAATAACTTTTAAACCACTAATTCAAACTTGTTTTATTTACATCAATATTTTAAAAAAAATCTTAGTGATTTGCTTCAATAGTTAAAGCAAAAAGACAAATTTATTTAAAAAAATATATAAATATGAATCGTTACAAAATTAAGTATGTAATATAAAAAACTTAAAAAGTATCTTAAAACAATATAATTTTTAAAGATAAATAAAATTTCCAAGTATTAGCATTTTAATAAATATACCATTATTAAACGAGGAATGGAGAACTTGCTCCATTATAGTAGGTGTTGAGTATACCTCATCATTGAAGTAATAAATATGAATTAGATGATAAATCATTAAATATAAAAAACAATTCTAAAAAATTTATATTTCTAAGGATATTTATATTTTTTAATATTATAATGTTATATTTACGTCATTATTATTTATATTATGTTTTTCTATTTATAATATGTTAGATAAATTAATATTTGACAGAAGAAAATCGAATTTAGTAATATTATTATTATAATATTAAATTGTATACCATTATAATATGTTATTACCTTATAAATTTATATCAACGTTTACCTAAATAAACCGATATGAATAGGTTAATTGCGTATAATTAATCTAAATATTTTGATTTTTTTTATGTAAATGTATTACGCGTAGTAGAACAAATTTTTAGTTCTTACGAAAAATGTTTAAAAAAAAAAAATAATAATAAATCATCCAAATTTGAACTTGAAATGATTATAATCATTTGAATTTTTGATATTTTAAGGTTTCTGAAAACTAAATTTTCAAACAAATAAAAAAGTTTGCAAATTATGGTAATTTTAAAGAATCTTGTCAAATTGTAAACATAACATTTATTACACAATCTTGTTCTTATATAATGTTAATATGTTTAAATTTCTATAATATAACAGCTTTTTTAGGTTCTTGTATTAAGCTTTAAGGTTTTTTTGATCAAGGCTAAAAATATTTATAAAAACTTTTTAAAAATAAATAATAACTAATTAAATTGATAAATTTTAAGGATTTCACATAGTATAGGTTAATATCAATCAAAATAATTTCATAAATTGAATAGTGTACATAAAATTATTATATTAGTTACAACGTGTTATAACGGAATATTTTAAGCTTCTACAATTAATATTTTATTAATAACAACAAAATAACAAAAATCATTCAAGGATAAATCATTAGGTTAGGTTTATTATATGCATTTGAATATTGTAATATTATAATACAATGTCGTCACAATTTAATCTTGAAATTTAAATACCACATACAATATTCATGTTTCTTACTTTTTTAGTTTACATCAAATAAAAATATTATGAGAAATTGTACATTTTATTTTCAACTATTTATTATTAATCAAATAAAAAAATAATGATTTTTTAACGACAAGATAATTTGAAAATGTTTGTTATTTTAATGAATTCTGTAAATATATTAACTAAAAACATTTATTAAAAAAAACTTCTTTGTATCTATTTTTATATGTATATTTTTAATTGAGATATGAAACTTAGAAGAAGCATATTAATATATCACATATTCAAGGTTTTTTTTCATTATAAACTACATTTTAACATCAATATGTTTAGATATATATAAAAAAAATATATTAGAAAAAAATAATAAATATTTTGATAAATACATCGTATCTAATAAATAAATGCTTATATGGGTATTTGTTAAAAAGTAAAATATCTACAATTATTGTTTTCCCGATTACAATAAAAATACATTTTTTTCAAAAAAATAGGGTTCGCATATAAAAATGTATAATTTTGTTTTTCTATATTAATTAGAAAATTACTTCAGATTTTTTTTGTATTTTTAACTTAAAATACCGGCTAAGTCCATTTGTTACCAGTAACTGTCATCAAAGTTGAAGATCTAGTAATTTTAACTGATTTTAAGAGTTATATAAGACATAAAAATAGAAAAAAAATAACAAATACACATCATTTGTAAAACGAAATGTATTATGTAAAACATAAAAATTTAAAATCATTTAAAACGGAAGTGAGTATGCTTGGTGAATGATCAAATATAATAAATGTTTGATACTTATCGTTTCAATTTAAATATATCATTTGAATACGAAATAGGTTATTACAAACTTTAATTATAATACTTTTTTTCAGCGATCCGTCTTCATGTAGGTCATATGTAATTCTAATATCGAAGCGTCAATTATTTTATTAATTTATTTTGTTCAATTGTTTGTTAGTTGGTATACGTCTTATTTCTGATGAAAATATGCACGACTACAACTCATATTAACTTGTCCAGAATAATTTTGATTTGAATGAAACAAAACCTTAGTGTTGTTTTTTGTGTGGTCTTTCATTTCAATAGGTTTTTGAAATATTTTTATGTTATATTTACTGTCAAATAATAAAGAGATTTTTTCATTAATATACATACTACGACATTTACATGGGAAAACAGTGAACTAAAAAAAAATGTAATACTTTCGTAATTTTGATAATGTAATGTATTCGAGCTATTTATATACAGGGAATTGTTTATTTTTTTAAGTGAACCAAGGTATACATTGAGATTTGTTAATAATTTATGCTTTGTAGTTTTGTTGTTGTTGTTTATTTTTTTTTTAAACTTTTGTAAAAATTCTTCATAGTAAAATATAAATATAGTAAAGTTAATATATTTTCTCCTTTTCTAATTCTTTAAAAGTGAAAAATATTGTTTTTCAATAAAAATAATTTACCAAAAATAATATTATTTTCAAAATTTTGCTGTACTTGATTAATCTAAAATTATCAGGAATATTATAATATATATCAGTATAATTAATATAATTTTAATTTTATAATTAGTTTACGATAGGTAGATTATTTTAATTAATAATCCGTTTGCCTTATATTGCCTTATATTAAATAGATATGAATAAATATGAACATTTTTATCATATAAAATATCTCTATAAAAAAGAAGTTTAGATTTTAAGAAACTAAAAAATCAAATTATAATATGGCTCTAAGAAAAAATGTAAATAGTTAAAATATCATAAATTCAATTTGACAACAATTTTATAACAATGATTATAATTTAAACATAATGCAATTATAAAGTCATATGTAACATCTATCTAAAATAAAATAATTTACTTTCATCTTCATAATACATTACGTTTTTCTATGTGACCTAAATTGTATTTTTATGATTGATAAAAAAAAAAAAATCAAGTTTAATATTTAATATTCTATTCTGATATATATAATTCCAAAATTGTTTTAACCCCTAGATTTTAAATTAAATATATATATATCACAATCATATAAAAAAAAAATTAAAAATTCAATATTATTTTTTTACGGAATTAAATTTAGATGGGTATTTTTTTTTTAATTGAAAGAACAGCTGCATTTCATGAGCCAATTAATATAGATAAACAATACGATAATTAAATTACATCAACGCCGCGCTGCAGGTAGTTCGTTAAAATCAACTGGATTTAAAAAACAAGGAGTGTCGACCAAAGTATAAAGTAAAAGCACAACATTTAAAATATTATTAAATATAATATTTAATCAGTGATTATGTGAGTGCATGTACACAATTTTGATTTAACGTTAATTATATATTATATAATACATATAAACACTACATAATAATTTATAAACGCGTATAATTAATTTATATTTGTCGTTCAGTATTAACTGTTACTACTTCGTGAAATCGTGGAGATTTAATCAAATAGTTGGGGAAATTATACCGACATTCATGAATTGCAAACGAGACGCTGCAGATGTAAAAAAAAAATATATTGAAAAATATTGAATTTAATAACGCACCAAGTTTGTAATTATAAACTTACGGTAATGTGTTTTTTGCCGCAGCATACAACTCGATTTCATTAGTTGGATTGTCGGATTGATATTATATAACGTAAGTGAAAATAATTAACGTTTTATACATTATTTAATTTTGTAGAAATAATGTATGTGGTTTAATAATTTGTAAAGGATTCCGGATCACTGAAACGTATTCTAATTTATATTAAACTTGCAATAAGCTATAACATGCTTTCAAAATTAAATTGATTCGAAATCGCATAATATGCATTTGTAATAATACGCGAGCACGCTATGACTGTTGTAGGATGAGAATAAAATTGTAGTTAGGCAATGTTTACTGGCTACAACTCTAAATCCGCGTCGCTAAGACAAGCGACGAAACCTAAGTTTATTACTTTATAAGTTATTATAGATTATACATATAGGTACTCCATAGTGATTTGATTTTTATATTCCTAATCAAAACGTCTGTTTATTAATTTATTTAGATATTTGTTCGAACTAAGCGCGATAGACGAGGATTCTGAGGTCATGCGAATGTAATAACCTAAATGGTACTTGGACATTGATACTGTCGAGATAAAATAACCACTATAATTTTGATTAACTGTACAGAGTTCTACAACAGAGGCATATTAGATGATTCGTATTTACGGGTGATGAACTCTATATATTCGACATTCATCTTATAGATACAAACAAATCACATTATATCGGCACAAAATATAAACATGTAATACAGACCCCCCTCAGGGAATTGTTGGTTCCCGCAAATCTCTAGCACCTATAACAACAATAATATGATTATGTAAATCGGAAATTTTCCAAATGAAATGATGACGAATTTTTTTATTCTCATTTAAACAATAATTTTTTTTAAATAATATGTATATTATTTTATAATTTCCATCTATCGGAATAACTTATTTAAATTTTTAATAAATACTGATGCGTATTCAATTTTGTCAATTAGTTTATATTAGGTATATTACAGACTTTCAATTTTCTATCAAACACTCACTGCTTGATTATTTAATTATAACACGATATCTGGGAAATACCGCTCGAAACTAAATAGATATATCAACACAGTCTCCGTCATTTCTTCCGGTCAAAATTTTATACTATTAACGTACTACAAAAAATAAATAAATAAATAAACATTTTCGGTTTTCAAGATTTCATTAAAAAAACGTAAATCGATATTTTAAACACATTTTACAGTGCATAAAGAAGAGACGAGTACAGGCATAAATGCATTTTTCCATAATGCATAATAAAATGCAATTTTATTGGGTAATAAAAAATGGCTTATGTAAAATAAAAATAAATATATTGGTTAGCTATAAGTTATAAGTACATAAATACAAAAGATTATAATTTATAAAACTTCGTCTTGGTGACATACTCCTGCGCAGAATTTTATAAAATAAGTGAAATATTATTATTTTAAATTAAATAAATATTGCACGTTAAAACTATGATAAATGTTAACGAAATAAACTAATAATATCGTTGAGGTACAACCGAATATTATTACTGAATTCAATTTATATGTATTGACAAAAATAAAAATCTATTCACTTTTATATGATTTTCTGTTATCTATATATTATTTAAAATATTCAAACATTTTTCGAAAACAATTAATTCTATTAAGTTTTTCGCTAAATTAAAAAGTCCTATTTTCCTGCGTAACGTTCGGCAGAAGAAAACAAACAATTCTCTTCGATTTTAGCACTCAAAGAGGTACCAGGTTTGGAAATAAAACAAACAAAGTCAACTTCTTCCAAACACGAAATACTCTTATAGCAACTGAGATAAATTGAACAAAATTTAAAAGGACGCGTTAATGCATATTGACATTCGCCGAATAAGAGCATAATAGTAACATCTCTAAGATCAGGTGAAAGTATATTTTTTTTGTAAGAGATGAGAATATTTACAATGCTAAAATAGAAATTGAAAAACCATTTATTCAATTTGATGAAAACTTGAGAAAGATAGAATAATAAACAATCGAAAACTTTGTTCGAAAATGTTTATTATAAATATTAGCAATATGTATCAAAATAATTAAAGTTGCTAGATATATTGTATATTTACTTCAAAGTAGAAATCGATTTTTATGTGTAAAAATATGCATTTTTTAAATGGAAAAATTTAAATAGTTTACAATTTATATCATATCATATAAAAATGAATTCAAATTGTATGTTTTATTATATAATATACCTATTATTACTATTTCATTTAAATAATTGATCAAAAGAAGCAACACTTTAAAATTATAAACCAGCTACGTATTAAATAATTTTGCTTTAATTACAATAACATTGAATTAAAGAAATTAAATTTTTTATTTATTTCTTTATCATAAGATGTTAAAAATTGATTTTTCAATAATTTCATACTTATTTGGCCAGATTTTAAATTGATTTGAACAATTATTCTGTGCATTGTATTATACATCCCTTTTGACCATTGGGACTTAGCTGTAAAACAAAAATTATGGATTACAGTTTTCCAAGAGAAACTAATATTTGTTTCCTCTTACATATCTCCATCACTGATCCCTTTTCTTTTGTACTCTTCTCTCAGTTTTCTCTGTTCATAGCTCTTTATTGCTCTCTATCTATAACTGTTTATCTCTGGCAATAATAACACATACAAAAAAAATAATTGAGATGTTTTAATTCAAACATATTAATGATTTTTGCATATAAAACAATATAATATATTATTATTATTTAATTGAACAATCAGTGGTATTTAGATACAATTCTACTCATATTATCAATGGAAAAAATTACTATTACTTCTACGCACTTAGTTGCATACATGATATTCATATTAATTTTTCACCCACGGTCTAGTTGAAAAGTCTTAATCATTAACTACGATATTATGTCGAAAAAATAAAATATATATTTTAGCAACTTTATAATCTTGGAAATTAAACACGGAAGATAGGTGGAAAATAGCTTTAGATTTAAAATCTGTTACAGTTATTATTTTTATTATAAATTGGATAGATTTTAAATATTATGAACATTAATTATTATTATTATAATATATAAATATATTATCCAACGTCGAAAATTGTGTAGAAAAAATATATCGGTGTATAGTAGTCGATGCACGTGCATTAACGATCGTTCAATATGTATACAATTAAACAATTACACGATTTTTACACACACTGCGCAAATCATTTTCATATTGTCTTAATTTGTTTTCTTAAAGTGGAAGATTTTCAACTCATTTAAACTTATATTAACCATTGAATTTTTTTATTTGAACAAATACGACTACGTATCTCATCAGAACTAATTGATTTGTCTGTCAATATAGTATATCAAAATCATGGAAATAATATTTGATCACGATATCTCAACAACGAACTAAAAATACGTGAATATTATATGACTGTCTTATTGCGTACTAAATCCAGCCCAACTCCTAAATGTAAAATCAATAAAAAAAAAAAATGTTATTAAATAGCAAGGTATTCACTTGTATTTTCAAGACATATCCCGAAATGTGCACGACACTTCTCCACTGCCAAATCGAAAATAAATTGGGGTATTCACAAATTGCATGTTTTTTTGTTTTATAGAATTAACATAGGATTACAAAAAATACTTTATGCTATGATATCACGAGGATGAGATTGTTGTAGAAACGTTATAAAATTGTTTTGACTCAGTATCTACTGATACTTCACTTAATCCATAGTAATTTATAACCCATATTGCAGTAAGGCCAGTCAGAAGGGTTTATTTTTGATATTGTCAAAAGTGAAAATCGTTGACCTTTTCAAAAAAAAATATATGCCTGTCTATTCTATATATATATATAGGTATACATATTATTATATGATATAAAATAATATCGTCTATTCCGCCATATGTATATTATTACATTATAACCTTTCATCCACTCGTAAGTGCCACGCACGAAGCACACAACGGCGTTTTAGTTTATATTATTATTATTTTTTATATTCACTATAAACGAATATGGGTAGTTATATCCTATCGGTGCGGACGCAGAACGCCACGCGATTTTGCTACTTATTTACGATCGGTAGTTGTGTAAACTAGCTTTTACACGTAAGTTATCTCCGCGCATCTCCGCCCGTCCGTCCAATAAGGGGTGCGCTCCAGGAAGAGTGTGTTTCAAAAGTGGGCAACAGGACCAAAACTTTACATTATCGCGTAGCTTAAAAGTTTTTCCGGGCGTCCGGTGTCCGATTGAGTTGTGTGTGCAAAATCCGAAGGAAACTGCAAGAATATAGAGCACGTGCATTTGAACGCCCCTCCGCCGGCGGTCAGACGTTTCAGCGTTCGGGGAAAAGAATTAGTTCTAGTAGACATATCGTAGTACCTATTTCGAACGCGGACAAAGACACGTAAAATAACGTACGTAATATCGTGTAATACAACAGTCGTCCGCTGAGCAGAGGTGACGATTAAAGACTGCATCGAAATATGACGTACACCTGTGCGACCGTTAGTTAACCGTTTGACTAAAAACCTTCTCTTCTTTTGATATTGCTCGACAAACGTCCATCGTGTAACTGCAAATTGAAGTGCACGGTATGTGACAGAATGGCACAGTTCAATTAAAACCACGACAGCATTAACCGCGATTGTCAAAGGCAATGTTGTCACCGCCGTTTTCATTATGACTATCGACTCGTCAAAAATGCATTTTATACAGATGAATTATTAACAATCTTTGTGTCCGAAAATGGTTCGTGACAATATTATTTCTATATTCTCTATTTCGATGGACGCGATATTTTCTTGAACGTACTACAATAATTATTAAATTAACGATTTAATATCAAAACGCATAATATCAGCTCTGTACGTTGTGCGGTATATTTTTTAAAATTATAATGTATTTGGATTTAACACATTTTACCGATATACCTACATATGGATGTACTATTTATGTACTTACATATTATTATGTACTGAGGCGTACTTATTAGATTATTGTTGTAATATAATGGATAGCCTTATATGAAGTATTACATAATTACATTTTAAAATCCCTCTTATTTTATACTTGCGTTTATTATTAAACAACTAATTTAATCTAAAAATGGAAATACGATTAAATATACCGATTATTTTATTTGTGTATTTCATTTAGAACTAAATTTCTTTTCTACCATTAATAATTTTTCTGTTGAATTTTGAACTTGATCTTTTGAGTCTAGAGATGTAAACATGATTATGCACGGTTAAATATTCGAGTATATAATCCAAATAAAATAGTTTGAACCTAAAATATAAAATAGGTATATGATGTATATACAATAATATATTATAGTCCTTAACTTATATTCACAAATGTTCAAATATGCGATTGGGGTATATTAGACAGATTAATTACAATTATATTATAAAATAAATAAAATATTAATAATATTATTAATTAGGTAATATTCATTACAAGAATTTTATATTTTAAATATTTTAAAAACTTTATTGAATATTTAAAATTTTTTAAATACATTTTTAGAGTGGTTATGCCGGAGAGAAAATATTATTTTACAATATAATGTATATTTTTTTTTTACAAGGCCATAGAATTACTTTAAGTTATTTTAAAAATAATAACTTGAACACAGATTGAATTTTATAAACGTTATTTTTTTATTTTTATTTTAATAATTTGAAAGTAGAAAAAATAGTAAGTAAAATAAATGTCAAAGAAATGCAAGTGAGTATTCATGTTCATATTATAAGGTTGACGATTTTTGTACAAAATCTCCTTAGTACCGCAACACTTTTCATACTTACTTATTGTTTTTTTAATCATAGCCAGAGTAAAGTTATATTTTTGAATTTTCAAGCATAAATATTCTAAATGCAATAAAAAATAAAATCGTGTTAATTTTGTTTTTATTTGTATTGATAAATTTTTTAGATTGCAATTTAAATAAATGTTCAGATAAAAATATTTTTTTTTGTTTGTTTATAAATAATTCAAAATAACTGAAAGGAAGAAGGCAAATAATCACGCTAATGAAAAATATTTCAGAAACATTTTATCTTCCATAATTACTCCACAAAAAGTAAACATAATTATGCAAATCATAATACTATGACACTGTATTTAAGTAGAATTCCTAGTGATCGTCTTTGAATTTTTAAGCATTGAAAATTCATCGCGCTGGATAAATGATTCTAACTAGATAACTAATAACTCAAAATCGGTTAAAATTTTATGAAGAAATGAGTTTCTTTTAATGAACTATTCACAAAACTATGTGTATTTTTACGACTTTAAAAAAAAAAAATACATTTTAAAAACGATCAGTACCAATTCTTTTATATGTGTTAAATGTTCCACTTATAAAATATCTACTAAGAACTTGATGAATAAATTATACGCTGTTGAGATGTATTTAATATTTAATCCGATAGATTCATCACGTAGCTTCAACGCAGAAATTGTAAATGTCGTTAACAAACAAACTCATTATAATATAATATAATTGCTTTTATTATAATGTGTGAATAACCCAGTATAATTTGCATATTGGAACTTTATTATTGTACAAATTATTAAAATATCTAAATACGTAATATTGTGTATACTTTCAATTTTTGTTTATTTTTTCGATTAAGTGAAGTTGGATTAAGAAGATTCCACACCAATATTACCAATATCTACCTTTCGCACAACTGACGATGGTGTGGAAAAATCCTGTTCAATGAAGCGAATATAATGAGCTATACAATTATAACTATCCTTTCAATAATCGAATTTCGAATTTTGATGTACATAATACCAATTGTATTTTAACTGATACACTATGTACTTGAACATGAATAAATATTTAGCATATAATAGCAAGAATCCTGAATAAAATCATTAAATAAAAATTCTTTTCAAATAAATTATATTTCTTTGACTCTAGTTATATATTATTATGCTACCAATAAAGAAAAAAATCGTCATTTATCAATTTTTAATAGTAAATCAGTTTAAAATTTATCATCTAGCACCAGCAATATTAATACTAATAACTGTGGTTTAAAGTAAATTGTAAAACATACAATCAATATTTAATAATGTCTACAAACACTCGCTATCAAATTTAATTACTACATTTTTGTATTTACCAACTATTGACTTAACAAAAAAATTAAATATCAAATATTAAAACGTTTAAAATTGAAAAACTATACACAACTAAAATTAATCAATTCAAAAATGTGTACAGTTTTAGTTTATAATAATTATCCATTTTTCTAACTAACTTATTAATATAACGTAATATTTTTAGTTGATAATTTATCAATAATTTAGTCTCTATAATATAAATTTACTACATAAATATAATTATGTTTATAAATTGTATATTTATAATATACTACGTATTATTTATGATTTTTAAAAATATAAAACAATAAAAATCATTGATATGAGCTTGAAAAATATTGTATATATATATTATACTCCCGAGTGTTGATCGTCAAAGTAGTGAAGTAAAACTATAAGAATAAATATCTTGTACATAACAAAAAAAAAAACTACGTACTTAGGCGGTTACTTATTTAAAACCAAAAACATTCTTGCTTCAATGTTACTGCATGGTACTTAATTATTAAATTATAATAAACCTTATGTTAACAAAGATTCAAAAACTAAGCATACACAATTCATGAACGAGAGAGAGATTCACAAACGTAAAATCCAGATTAACGTGGTTAAGCGTTTTTATTATTTATATAAAAAAAAAAAAATACAGTTTCAAAATTCATTCGCGCACTATGTATAATAGGTGTACTTATATTGAAAAATATATTTTTTTAATTACACATTATATTTTATATTGATATATCGTCACGTGTGAGCAAGTATGCGTGCATAATATTATACATGACACGTGTGTGTAACTATATAAGTATATTCTCATTTTTGCGGTTGAGGTGTTTTCGTCTCGGTTTGTTTGCTCACGCTACCGTTGTCTGCAGACTGGACCCAAACTTCGTTTATATTACGAACTTTTAGCAGAAAGTTTTGTCTCGGTCAGGTGGTATTAGCAACTCAGGGACCCTACAGGGTGGTGTAGCACAAATGACCTGAGCAAACTCTTCAAGCATAGCGGCGTTAATTACATTTACAAACTTTCACCTGTGTGTTTTATGCAAATCGGCAACGTCCAGGACTTTTGAGAACAGTCCAAAATCCAACGACAGTGAAAAGTTTCCATTTAAAATATTATACCATTTGTATGATACGGTGTAGATTGATATAATATTATGCAAAACTCGAATAAATAAGAATCGTATGGCGATGACGGATCGGTCAGACGTGGCGGATAGAAGGAACTATTAAATATTATAACTTAAAACTACTAGAAATCGCTATCACGTGGCTCGTTTAAAAATTATCTCGTAAAAGCCAATTTTAGTTCAACAATTTGTGCAGTTTGCACGTGTATAAAGTATGTAAGACGCCGTTTATTGGAATTTTGGTTGTTTTTTTTTTTTTGTAAGAAACTTGTTTTGGTTCTCCATTTCCGTTGGTCAGTATGGACATCAAAGTCTCCACTTGATAGACCTTAGCTAATTTAACATTCCACATTCCTTTATATCCTCCCAACTCTACCCTTTCTCGCATAATGAAATTTGACAGTGAAGAGGAACCGTTTTCTTTGATATTATGTTTGATATCTAGAGAATAGACTTAATAATAATATTAATACATAAAGTGTTTCATATTGTACTGAATTATATTTTTAATTTGGACCATAGTTTGTTTATTGCGTATGATTAAATACAATAAAGTTTTTTAACGGTTTTTAATTTGAATACGCGAAAATCAGATACGTAAAATCATTTATCTATTTATCTACTTTATACTTGTAATAATTTTTGTATGATTATTGAAATGTTAATTAAATAACAATTACGGGATTATTATTGATATAAATTAAGTAATATTATACATTATATGGTACGAGTGCTGCAGGTAAACGCATAAAAGTTGATGAATATGAATTTAGTAAATCGTTTACGGAACGACGTGCCGACGGTGATTTTAAAAAATAACACGTCGATTCTGTTAGTTATAATAGTATTATTTGAAATTTAAAACTTCAAAAATGGTTAAAATTTAGTATATGAAAATTAAACAGACGGAAAATCTAAAGTAATTTTGTATGCAAATTTATAAGATAAATAAGTTTCGTTTTCCTAAAAAGGTTTAAAAGTATCAGGTTGTGGTGTAAAACGCAGTGAAAAAATAAATAAACGAATGTGAATTTTAACACACTGCGCAATGTTGGTAATTAAACTTCGAAAACCACTATACTACGTAGTTGCATCAACAATATAATATATTATAAAATAAAATGTATAATAAGAACTGTACTAACATAATTAATGTGTTCAACTACCTTGGGAAATGAACGGTCTGACGAGACTTTGTTGTTTGGCGGTATAATACTACAAGAGTAGATCATATTCTAAGAATTCAAGTTATTTGGGTGAGGTTATAGAGTACATAGCTACTAATAATAATAATAATATATACCTAATATTTACTGGAAAAGACAAATAAGTGTTAGATATTTGGTATTTAATTTACACTTAATATATACACATTAGCATACGAAAAAAAATATTGTTTGTTGTTTTATTCTTCGTACACCATTAGTATAAATTCAATACATTTATATAATTTTGATTTCTCATTAGTTGTGCAGTTAATACTCAGAGGTTTCGTGTTAACATGTTTTATGAAAATATGTAACGTCACACATTGGATTCGCACTACAATAATATGTTTTGTATTCGTTTACAATGTACGCTTTAACAAAAAACTACGTTTAAACAATTACTATTCATAATTTGTTTCGAATAATACGTAATAAATATTACAAAACTCAACGTATATTATTATTTAGGACGCGACGTTTAATTATAAATCGATATCGTCTTCTAGATGATGTTATTGTTTTAAAAGCTTCGTTGAAAGATATTATCATTACTAAAATCTAGCTAATATCAATCTATCAAATAAACATCATTAATCTTTTTTTTTTTTTAATATTAAATTCCTGCACGAATCGATAATCGTTTTACTAAAAGTAAAATCTCAACAATAGCAGAGTTGTGAAAGTGTTATTAAACGCATTAAAGCAAAATGTATAATACAAAACACTTACAGCAACTGATTAAAAACATTTTAATAGGTTAACTTTAACAATGAATACAAAATATTATAATCTACGTAGACTTTCAGAAAAAAAATATACCTCATTATTAAATATAATGTATAGGTAATGTATTCATCGTTTGCTTTTAGGATAATCGTTACAATTACACATCACTTAAAGTAAATGCAGCAAATAACCTTGATGGAAAATAAACATTATCAAAAAACTTTATAAAACAAAAATTTTTATCGTATAGGTTATAGTTAATCACTCAGGCCGTAAGACATAATTCATAATAATTAAAATAAATCTAGTAAGTGTTTTGAAGATTACCAATTTCGGATGTTTATCAAACACATTATTAACTATATTTTTTTCTTGTAGATATATGGTTATTGAATTAGATTGAACTCGGGAAATTAAATAATAAACGACCATAATAACTTATAGTCAATCCACATAAATTATAGTGTGAAATGTTTACACGTCGATGACTGTTGGAAAAACAATTAAAACCGAAATATATTATTATTTTTTTTTGCGATGATAGTCTCTGATGTATTATTATGTATAACGCTATATTGATGAACTGTAAATACATTTATGAAAACGTATACTATTTTCTTCATTCAGTTTATGATATCATTACTTACTTACTTACTTACTTACATTAATTGATTGTGCACTGTGATTTTCTTCTTAACAAACGGTTTTGGGTATTAGCGTCTTGTAGAAGTTTTCAACTGTGGTTTATAATCAAACTAATATTGATTTAAGTTATTTGAACATTAG
Organism: Schizaphis graminum; assembly: GCA_020882235.1. Lineage (NCBI taxonomy): Eukaryota > Metazoa > Arthropoda > Insecta > Hemiptera > Aphididae > Schizaphis > Schizaphis graminum. Next base: position 16,349,860 of record CM037031.1, read on the forward strand.
ACATTCGATGATTACCCTGACGTTGTCATCCATCGCGACGTTATTCGTAATTAATTTATATTAAACTATTTGAATTATATCTAAGTGATTTAAATTTACATGATTCGGGTATATGACACGATAAAATAGTCAATAGTCGCAGAAAAATAATATTATAAGAACTCTAAAAAATGATTGTATTTAAAATAATAACATATATCCATTGTTTTTTTATGCATATTGCATATTCATAGTTTTTTTTTTTTAGCAGAAGGCCTGCTGCCTGCAGTTTGCATTCAATAAACTCCATAACGCATAACAATTTTAATGCCAGAGGTTATATGCAAAATACATCAAACCTGTACAGCACGAGATAAATAATTCAATTATAATAATATATTGGTGCAATGCGATAAAAATAGTACACTAACGTTAGGTTAGGTTTATGGTTATGGTTTGCGACTATGCAATCAACCATTATAATATTATTGTTTGTAATCAAATCTGCTTATACAAGTGACTCCTAGCATAATTATTACATATCAATGTATTTTAATAATGTTGTATAATATTGTAATGAATAGTTTACTATTTTTCCAACAACCGTTTTGCATAAATCCGTATGGAATAGATTAATAATAACATTATTATATTAATATATTAAATTAATAATTTAACGACTAAAATAAATTTTTATATTACATTTTCCTACTTTGATTTTTAAAGATTGGATTGTTTGTAAAAACTAAACGCCCATTAATCATCGTGTACATGTTTGTATTTTAAAACGATTATATATCAAATTATATAATTTCACAAACCATAACTCATCAGAAGTTTTCGTTTTCGTTTTTTTTTTTACTGTTAATTACTCACTGAAATATAATATGATTCAATATTTATTTACTTTTATGAATATTAAAAAAGACGAATCAAGTTAGGCAATATAATTTAATTTGCATAAATATACCACATATTGTCTTCGCGGAATCGAATACGGAAAAATTACTTATTGTTGTTTAAACGTAATAGTTTTTATATTTTATTATACACACAATATACCGAAATGTACTGTGGTCATTTTGTTTCCTTTTGACAAGTATTTGTGGTTTTTAAAACTTTTGCACTTCCGAAAAGAAAATAAACGACCCGCGCATGACACGTTGATTGATGATCAACCGAAAACGTGAACAAAATTCTAAATGTACAACAATCGAAATTTCAGATTCAGAAAATTGCATACGAGACTTATGCAAACTAATGGAGATGAGTACCTAGTCTATTTGAAAAAAAAAACAAGATATAATTTGTATTTTTTATTCGTAACAGCCACTACCGATCAGACACTTTTCATATTGAAATAAACGTTTCAATTGTTGTTTATTTTTTTTATTATTATTATTATTTCATTGTTGACGTGTTAATAATAAATGGTACCGATTCGGGCTGTAATAAGACTGCCATCATTTATATGACTACCCGAATCTTAAATGTATGTGGCTTGAGGTCGAAATCCATTCGGATTTCCATCAACGGGGAGCAAAAAAGCAAGATAAACAGAGAATCAAACATAAAACAAAACAAAAATATAATGTATTTTGGTCAGTATAATACGCGTGCTGCGTGCCATAATTTATTAATTTACGTATACTACAGGGCGTAGACGATCACAAATATGGATTCCTAGAGGTACCAATAAATCAAATGTGTATACGATTTTTCTGTGCTAGTAAACCTATTAAAAATCTCCAATTTTCTGGGCTTATTTTCTAGCGTATTATTATTACGTTTGTATTCAGATCTGAACAAGAAATAATTTATTGGATTTTTCAATGACGACTTATATTTTCCTCTAATACCTACCTTTTTTAGGATGAACGATGTAAGTACTGAAAATGTTCAAGTGACATACCATTCGATTTGACATAGGTCGTATAAAGTACGTATTTTATTTAACATTAAATTTTGAAGTTTTCATTTATTTTCTAAAAAATCATACAAACAAATCAACATTGTGAATGCTGCAGTTATTAAAATAATTATCTATTCTGTCAATTGTTTGTGTTCCTATTAAATTATGTCACGGTTATAATATTGTATAACATAGGCACTTGAAATTTTGACTATTGAAGTGTAATATTTTTTTAAAATTTTTTCTGAAATTCCATAATAGTCGTTTTCATAGTTTTTTTTTTTTTAATATACGTTATTAGTTATTAACAGCAATCTATTTCTGCGACCTATCTTAGTGTATTATAAACCTCGTTACTTATTTTATTTTATTTTATCAACATTACTAGTAAATAAGATATAACAATAATACTCGAATACTATATATAAACGAATTTGAACCAAATAAAACAACCCCCCAGTGGGATATTGATATTGAATCGATTAAAATATAATTTGAAAATATCAAGTGCACGTTTTCCCTCGAGTGCCAATTCCGTATAGTCCCTTGAACTCGGCCACTAGTGGTTCGATTATTATTCGTAACAGCTCCAATTGAGTACTAGAGGAAAAAATAAAAAATAAATGACACTACACTCTCGAGAGATAGTTTCATACACTAGAAGGGTTTATTTTTATATAATTTGTTATTTTTTTTTTTCAAATTGCCTCTAGAGATCTGAAATGTGAGTAAATGAAAAAAAATCTATCGATGATTTTTATACGACACAAGTGTGGAGTAAATGAAAAAATAACGTAAATCACAGTAGTAAAAAAGTATTTAATATTATTATAACAAGACGATTTTAGACAGGGAAAAACGGAGAAAAATAATACGACCTAATACTGCATTTACGAGCTTTGTAGCATTTTAATTGCTACACGGCACCATTCTTCAGATGTAAAGGACGAATAATTACGAGGGGATGATTGTAGAATATATATATGTGTGTGTGTGTATGTGTATAGAATTGGAGGGTAACGTCACGCTGAACTAATTAATATCTTTGTCATTTCGGCGTTCAACCGCAGTTATAAGGTCTCCGGGTTTTTCATTACGGACACCGCTAATTCCACGGGCATTCATCCAATTCAATCAGACGATTTAAAATTTAGTCACGACGATTTGCTTCTATACTATTATATTATAATATGTAGTACGCGTGTATGACGTGATGATTTGCTGAATTTTTCCAGACAACGCTGCCACGACCGGTTATGTATAGGCTATATCGTTACGATAATTTCGAGTCAAACGCGAATGAGAGCAATTGTACAATCGTATTAAATTACAAATGTAAAAATCGTTATATACGAAACAATATGATGTGGTTACTCGAATTGTTGCGGGACGATGAGAAAAAAGTTTATCAAGTCCGCGGTACGGCTAAGAGAAGGAGAGAGAGAGAGAGAGAGAGAAAAAAAATTATGTTTATATATTATATATATGCAATAACGAATATTTTAAATGTGAAACTAATACTACTTGAAAATCCAAAAAAACTTCAATGTCGCCTTTAGCGGTTACGTTGTTCTTTTGAAAAATGTTTAAAAAAAAATTAAAATAAAAACAAAACGCAGAAAAAGTAAGTTTTTTCAGCTCATAAATAGTTTTCTTATTTGCTCTGAATACTATCCAAAAATTAACTTTTTATGTTTCATATTTATCCCCAAAATGTAGGGTATTCCGTTCAAAACTTTCATGAATTATGACCGACCTATGTTTGCATACTTATTAAAACCCACGTATTATCGTTTTAGTGGAGGTTCGCAATTAGTAGAAATTACGAAGGCGGTCATGCCAAAACAAATATCTTAATTTAAGGGGTGTAGAAATTCGATTCGCTGTGACGCGTTTATTTACTATATCGAATGTATATATGGATGTTTTTAATGCGTATCAAAAAATAGTCTGTTTGTGTAACAATAAAAAAGAAAAATTATAAAAATGAAAAAAAAAATAACAATAAAATATAATTGAAAAAAATAAATACCAAACAAACGAACTTTGATTGAAAAAGAATTCGAACCATCAATATTTAATTGAACGAAAATCTATTTCGACTTTTCCACTCGACACTATATTTATTAATGCATCGGGTAATTAAAAGTTTATTTCGTGTTTATCTATACGTCGACTGCAGATTAATAGTTTATGAACGCGCGTCTTCGTGAATTTCTACCGTTTCAGAAATCGGTAGAGTACTAATAATTCATTGTTGTATCGTCGGAGAACTCGTTTTAAAATTGCAATGTGTCGCGCACGAGACGAGATCGCATCTTAATCTCGTTCCGGACGAGTACCGATATAATGACGCAATAAATCAAATCGATGGCGCAGAAAAACCTATTTCAGAGTATGTGCTTTTTTTTTTTTTATTTGTACGTATTTTTTTTTTTTGACGCGCGCGAGTGTGTGTTTCCGCGCGGTCGTATGTGTGTGTGTGTGTGTGTGTGTTTGTGTGTGATGGCACTCACCACGATGTTTATACGGTGTACTCGGGAGACTGACGGAGACGTCGTTAAACATTCGCACACCACATTGGAACGGACACCCGAAACACGAATAATTACATACAATAACAATAATAATACTCTGTAGACGAGACACAATCGGATCAAAAAAAAAAAAAATTAAATATTTTCAAATTTCGGTGAAAAACGAAAAAAAATCAACTATAAATAACGTGGAAAAATAAATATTATTTAAAAATAGCGATCGCACTGTCCGCGGCGGAACACTGTAATTTTTTTTTGATATTCCACGACGTGCGTATTATGACCTTCTATTACGCTTTCGCATGTGTGTGTGTCCGTGTGTATGTGTGTACATGTGTGTGTGTGTGCAATAGGACGTGAGTGTGTATTCGAGTGTATATGTCTATGTCTATTCGTGTGGAACGTGTGTGCGTGTGTGTGTGGTGTGTACGTGTGTGCGTGTGCGGTGGTGTGATTTTACGTGTATTTGGGTGTGTACGCGAAAAACGGAAAGCGAACGACGACGACGGCGACGACGACGAACACCGCACCGGCCGGTCGAAGGGTTGCTCGGAAACTGGCGGGAGCGTCGGCGGCGGTGGCCGAAACGGAATAACGGGACGCCGGCGTATATGGTGCGGGCGAGTGAGGGCGGTTTGTATAGATTGCGGTGGCGGTGCGTGGTCGGGGTGAATGTCGCGGGGGTGGAGGAATGAGATTCCTCTACATTCGCGTGTGTACGCATGAACCACCCCACACGCGCGTCGCGTCGCCGTGTCGTCTCCACCCGCTGCTACCAGTAGTTCTTCGGGGCGGCGGCGGCGTTCGCCTTGAGAGATACGGTCGGTCGGTCGGTCGGATGGTACTCTCTCTCTCTCTCTCGCGCCGTGTCGCTAGATCTCCTTTTTTCGTCTTTTTTTTTTTTTTTTTTTTAATCGACAGATCCGTTATCTCGTCAACACATGTGGGACGCGGTCATGTCGGCGTGTCGTCAGTGTCGCGGGGTATGTGACTGGTGGTGGCGGACGTCCCCCGTGTGTATAGAGACGGCGGCGGCAGTGGAATAATAGTCGTGGTAGCGGCGAAGGTAGCTGGTAGCTGCTGTAGTGTGTCGGTGTGACGGTGGATGGAAATAAAAAAAAAAACGCGGGCCGCCCCGATTCGATCAATCCGTCGCCAGGTTAGGTCGGGTGTATATTATATACAATTCCGCATGTCAAACATTACATTATACTCACGAGAGTATATTATATACGACTTCCGCACGCACCCCGTGTGAGCCGGTAGGTCCTATGTATATACTCCGTATAATTATATATATAAATATATATTTACCGAGCGTGCTTACCCCCTATTATCCTTAAATAATACGTTAATTATTCAAACTCTGATTTTCGGGGATTTTTCACTGCATTTCACTATGTCATCAGACCATTGCCTAGGGGAACTCTTTAAATCGCCAAATACCGGAATATTTGAATATATTTTCAAATATTCCAAAAATTAGAATTTAAATAAATGTATTACCAATCAAAACCAATCGAGGAGGAAGGATCACCCCTTATCGTTGAACACTGAGTGCAATATCGCACTCTGAGTGTAAGTAGGCTTTTCCCGACATTATCGTAGTTTGACCACGACTATATTATTTCGATCGCAACATGGGTGTCGAATCGACGTTGTGTCTACATATTATACAATATTTTACATCATTATATCGCATATTATAATAAGTCTAAAATATATTATCAGGAAACTTTCGAGGCTATCTCGTGCACAAAAATATTATTATACTTAACTATAAATGTATACAAAGATGTATTTTTTAATAATTAATAAGATTTATATTATACCTAATATGAATGTATAATATTATTATTTACAACTTACACATACATTTTTGAAAAATTGTTGGTTTAGCTAATTTTAGTATTTTTAGTCATGGCCACTCAATGATTTCTCAAATTTCCTCTACTTCTCTATGGTAGTATTGTAAGTGTATAACTATGACTTCGGAATATCTTACTAGATTTCTAGGATCAAAGTTCCAATCACACGGTTATTTATGTTGAAATATTATTATTATTGCTGTTGTTGTTGTTTTTGCGGTCGTATACCTGCGAGCTTGATGGCGATATTATAATGCCCAGAGGTGATTAATATTACCCACGAATGAGTTATAAATAATATTTGCGGTTGTCAATCGCTCCTGGATGACATCATTAAAATCGACTTTGACCGGAAATAATATTAAAGGATTCGTGCATCAAGGCGTTTGGTTATAAAAGCCGACCATTTCCTTGACAGCAAATCCCTGTTAAATGTTTACGATTTGCACACTAACTTGATTGTTGTTTGTTACAGTAAAAATATATAAAGCAACATGGCGACCGAGTTAAATTGCAATAAAAGTGACGTGGTACGTATGTCGTCGACTCAGAGCTGCGCTAAGCCATATTGCGCGCAAAGGCAAACATTTTCTATCGTCTCTCATTCGCTCTATATAGATATGATGATGGGATAACTCTCCAAACTAGAAAAGGTGGCTTTTTAAAATTACAGTATATAATACAAAAAAAAATAATAATTTATATAATTATTCTCTCTATTTTTTTTCCAAATTATGCCAACATTTCATAATATATCTCTAATCATAAAATTATAGATACAAATATTTTAGCAACATGTTTTTTTTCATAAATGTTATTATTAAAAAACATAATTTGAATAGGTACTGATTTTCGTGCGGTGTATGAAGTAACCGCTTAGTTAGTATATTTAGAACCAACCACAGATTAGTCATGAGTGCAGACGACTATTTGGTAATAATGTCAAATACCGTCATATTTTTTTTTTATCTTATATATACATATATATACACAATTTATTAATATAATATGAGTGCACTTTAATTTTACCAATCTTAGGTTTCCAAGAGCACAGTTTTCTTTGTCCCCTTACGATGACACAACGCTGGCAGTCGTGTTTGGGCATCACCACGGACGTTCAACAGTCATGCGTTATAATACATGAAATTCAACAAATTCCGACCGTGCAGTTAACGTCGGTTCGGTTTGAAGCAGCCGTCCGGTCAGTAATAATTATGCGAGTGTAGCCATTTCACTATAATAAATAATAATTAATACTTGAGGTGATCAAAAGAAAAAAAAAACAATGTAGGTACTAGTTTTCAGCTAAATCCGATACGCTCACCTACATATCCATATATTGTACCACGTCCTCTACAAACGGTAATTTGTCATTTCGATATTGACAATTATTATATTATTTTTTCTATGTTTTATTAAACCCCTCGACAAATCTATATTGAATTGAATTTCTCTGGGATTAATTATATTATTAATCCCAGCTCGTCGATGTAGCTAGCTGTTTTTGGTACATCAAAGACGTTGCGCCCGCTCGAAGTATTTGGATGAAAATGTGTATTTCACGAGTGTCTCGGCTTTCAGACAAAAACAAAAACGCTCAAGCATATGCATCATTCCTTTGCCGTCAAAAACAAATTCAAAATAACTAATACAAATTGAACACATTTATATGCCACGCAGACATTAATTATTTTTATGAATTTGTTTTTGTTTTTTTTTTTTTTTTGTCAATTATGATCAACAAACTGACTTTAGATCGAAATAATAATGGTTGCCAATATTTATGACAAGCTTCCTTCTAAAAGGATGTTAAAATATTTTTTTTATGTATTTTAAAAAACAAGATAAAACACTTTTAAAAGTGCCAAAAATATCACCAAAGTTAAGTGTAAATCTCTCCATCTCCCCTAGAAATATTTTTTCGAGTTTAATCTACTTATTATGTCATCTAGATTATAATACTTCGTTTTATTTTCTCGACAAAAACTTAATAAAAATTTGTTGAAGTGAATATTTTTTCCTGATTACTATATACTCTGTAATAGTTTTTCTAATCCAATTCATTTACTACTGGAACTTGAAATATTGTTTCTATAGCTTCGGAATAATAAAAGATACCGAAATACCGAATAATAGTTTGTGATTGTAGACTGTATTCCGAAATTGTTTCCTTTTGTTCGTTACTAAAACGATACGTAATAAAAAGACGGAAATAAGAGGTCCGTAATAACAATAATTTCAGTGCGAATTTGATAATAAGACCAAAATCCTTTCACATAACATAAAACATAACGATAATATTATTATTATTATTATTAAGTCACACTTATATTCATCACGATTATATTTATTTTTGTTTTCAATTATGAATACTGATCACATATTTCTTAACTAGTATATTTAATATCTGTTTATTTAATTATAAATGTATTTATTTGTTTTACCTTTGGCCACTGTGGTCATTGTTAGAGATTAATATAGTAAATTATATATAAATAATAAATACGCATTTCATAATTTGATATTAAAAATGATATTATTTAGAAACCTGTTTACAATAATGTAAGTGTAATACAATAATATTATTGTTATTGTTTTACAAAAACACTATAAACTGTAAATGCTATGTATTCAAACTGTATGTATTTACATTTATCACCATGGGTTAATCGTATTAATAGGTTTTAAGATGAATTTGCTTTTACATGTTTATATTAATTTATGTGAAATAATCTATAAAATTCAGTAAAACAACCTTTGAAGTCCTCTGTGCATCTACTATGCATGGTATCAATTATTTATTTGAAATATTAACATAAAAATTAAAAACGTTTGTAAATGTTAATATTAAAGATATTAATTATACATATTGAGTTTACTCATACAAACTGCTACTCACATATTATATCATGCAACTTAATATGAAATTTCTTATCAATGAACTGACGGTAGAAAGTGATAAATTTTAATATGAATTATGTTGATACTCATATCAAATATTTTTAACATAAATTGATCCACTTTTTAGCTTTAGTTTAAAATAAAATAAATAATTATCTTTAAAATATAAAAAACCAAAGAATAACAATTCTAAAGTGTAATAATATTCTATACTGAACTTAAGCGTAAGACAAACTAGATATACAATTTTAAAAATGCTTTGGTAGTTTTTTTGTAGTTGTACACATTACTCAAATTATATTTTTTCACACGTTTTGTGTTACTTTAAAATATTTTCTTAAAGTTTATTGAAGGAAAATTTTAGAATTGAAAATGTCCAGTTTTACTATAAAAACCATCGTATTTGGTTAAAATGAGCTAAATATCTCTAGTGACATACCGAATTTATGAAAAGATAATTATTTCGTATTGACGAATGGTTTTACTCTATGGGAATAAATAGATAAAGTTCTCAAATATTCATTGTTTGAAATTCATGAAAACAAACGAGGTACAAGTATATGTTTAATCAAATTCACACTCTGAATTTAAATAGAGCGCTGTACTTTTTCCTCTATATTTAACTTTATCCTTATTATTTATGCGTGCATTTGTCAAATGTTGTAAATTAATTAGCGCTCCGTCATTTCGTGTTTGAACAAAAACTACACATTATATAGATTTCACGAGTATAACACTTGAAAATGATTCCGGAAATGGAGAAAAAAAAATATCGGTAATAAATTTAATGTGAACAAATGAATATTGTGCATAATATATGAATATTATACCCTGGCGTTCCCAGTCTACCGCTTGAATTGTATTCACTTACAACTTGTCAACAAGCATCGCATTGATAGTTTTACATAAACAACTATTACAATATGATCAGACAAGCCTTTTATTTTTCCGTACTCGTTGCAACGTCTCGCAGCGTTCAATTATTTAATTAGGTACCTTTTCGAGTTTTAACTCCGCTAAACAATAATAATTCATCAAACTCCAAAGGCAAAGTAGTATATTTTGTGTATGCCATTACGCGTAGTGCCAGAAAGGTATTGTCGTGCGCTCGGGTGACGTGAAAACAAAACATTGATATTTTTCGACGATAAGACAATGTATAGAACACGGTGACTATACATTTCGGATTTCGTTGAATAGATACAAGAAATGTTGCCGTCCGAGCGAATGTACCGAAGAAACTCTCTTTTATGCCGATATTTTTTCATTAACTTTAGTAATATTCTTGTCAATACAGCTTTACCTAACAATCAACGAGAAAAGCCCTTTAAATCGTCGTAACACGACGTAAGAATTTTTCAGCATAGTTTAATAGCTCACATAATATATTATAAAATGGACGTCGCACCGACGGTTAAGTTATTTATTATTATTATTTTATTTTTATTTTGTTATTTGTGGCAGTGCAAAACGAGATATGTATGTGATATTTATGAAATCGCTATTTTTCGAGCCATTTTAGATTTAGTTTTTTATAATCATTTGTAAAGCTCTATTGTTTGTAGTTTACAGGAAAAAAATGTTTGTAACCTAAGTCATCGTAATATAGAGTTAGTAATAGAGTGTTTTAGGCAGTGTTTATTCAACGAAAAAATTCGATCGTCGGTTTATAGGTTTCACTCCATTATAAATTACAGACCATGAACCATCAAAGTTTACCAAATTAATTAGTAATTTAAATTTGAATAATTGGTCCGAATCAACTATTTACCTGTGGTCAATTGCTTTACTCAGTAATAATATCACTGGATATAAATGGTGGACTAATATCCACTGAAGTGACATTTTAGTGACATAACTGTCGAATATCACTGCTTATAATAATATATTATATACAAATTCAGACAAAATGTACGCACAATTTTAAGCGACACATATTAATGAATGTATTATTAATATAATAATAAGTCAAACATATTGCTTTTATTATTTTCCTCGTGATATTTATTTTTCAATCTATTCTGGTTCATGGAACTGTATTATTATTTACTATAACGTACGACACGCATAACAAAATGTACACAGTATGGTATATATAATATGGTACGAGTAATACCCAAATAATGTCAAAACGTAGTGATGTAGCTATTTTGCATATACATCACGCCGCGTTACAAAAAAGAAAAAGCCCGACTAGATATTATTATTATTATTATTTTAGTAGACGGTGTTTGATCATATGGAACAATCCTCAATTGGTATCTATAACAATATATTGGTGTTAATATTATGTTATTGTTTATTATTATTGAAGGTTTGTCAGCAACGATATATCATCAAGATCGAAAACCATTCAATGTTGAACTCGATTCGATATTACATTTTGTTTATGGATTTACGTTTTTGACATTTGATGATGTACATAGTTACACGTATAAGTTAAATCTATTCTTGAAAATTCGATCACGTTTACGACTACTCTTCGATAACACACATTACTTTGGTCATAATTTTAAGACTCTTCAATAGTACGTGTAAATGTGTAATAATAATTTTATTTTTATTTTTAGATTGCAGCAAATTAACTAACATTTATCAAAATGTATTTTTAGTCAAAACGGATGTGTGGTATTCACTACTTGTGTGGACAATCCGTGGAAGTACCTTTACTTGGAGCTTTTGGAAACAACTGAAAATCAAAAATGGACTTAATAAAGTATATCCCCAGTCAAAAGAATATTCCGTAAAAAACAGAGCTACAAGTCCACAAAATACATAAATTAAATTTGTTTATCTTTAATAATTCTTACTGCTTATTTTTTAAGCACAAATAAATATAGTTACATTATTGTAAGCTCGAGAAAAATAACGTATTTTTTATCGTGGTTTTTATTTTAATAATTCTAATAACAGAACATTATTATAAATTATTTTCTTAATTTGATTATAAGTAGAAAATTATCTTGGACATATATTAATTAAGTTCAAAATATGTTTCATTTTTCTCCTAAATAATCGTTAAACATTTTACAATAGATCTCTTTTACAAATACCCTTGATACATCTAGTTACATATTATCACAACAACCATATGAAATGTGTGTAAACGATTAGAACATAATATACATATTATAATAAAACCGTTGAGTGTATTATCCGCATTAATATAACTACATACACATTTTGGATTAATGTCGATTGTTATTTGACCAAAAGTTTTGTCGTCTGGATGACGAAAATGGCAATGACGATGACGGTCAGCCAATAACCACGTTAGGCATATATAATAAAATAATAATATAATAGTGTATTCGAATAAATATTAACGGGCGCGCGTTAGTCGATAGCCGGTCGTTTGTTGTGTGCGATCGGAACAAACGCATTTTTCATTCGGCGGTCATTATTTAAAATAATTGCGGACCGTTCGCATAAAAGGTAACGATCGTTATTTTTGATATTATCCCTATCGCCTCCTCCCGCCCCTCCGGCCACGTCGTTGCACTCTCTCTCGCGCCGCGTCTCCGTCTCTCCCGAATTCATACCCTCTCGTCGTGGCCCTCTTATCCACTCTCTCAGTCTCTCTCACTCACTCGCCATCGGACAGCGTATATGAACCGACAAAATCTCATCGCCGTACGCCGCGGCAATACTAATGATAATAATAATAATAATAATAATAGCATGTAGTGACGGTACTAGTCGTACAGGTGAGTAGTATTGGGAAATCCGTAGTCGTATTCATACGCGCGCACGTATATTATAGCAACCCATCAATTCTCTCATCAGTCACTCTCGACCTGACAACTCGTACCGACGCCGCGCCCACGCAACAACATGCTACAACAACTATTACCGTATATGTACGCGGATCCGCCGCAGGTCAGAACGCGAGTCGTCGTGTCTACGCGGTATAGGCAGTATTATAGTACAGATAGATACCTATCAACTATTGTTGAACTGTTGTACAAGTTACACCGCGAAAGGTGTGCGTGCACGATAACACGGCGGTTTCCCGGCGAGCGGAAGAAAACGACTGAACACCGACCATTTGTTACCGCCGATTTGCGTTTAGTTTTTTTTTTTTTTTTCTGTCTTGCCGATAATGTGATAATTATTATAATATTATTATACGCTGCGATTTGTTATTCGACGTCGTGCGGACAGTATCGCGATTGATCGTCTCACGCCAGTCCCTTTGAACACCGAAACCTTGGTTATATTATATTATATGTAAATAATAATAATAATAATATATAATAGATATCGTACCTAGTCTCTTGCGTATGTTTCCGTTCAACAATCTCTTAGACCGGATCGGACGCCGAGGAAAACGTTTGGTTTTAATGGTTGTTATACCTTCGAAACCACTAGGCGGGTGGCCTATTTTCATACGAAAATAATATATACGTAGTATTATAATAAAAATCGTGTATCGTTCGCACTTTGTTTTCAGCCGGTGGTACACAACTATGCACGACCTATTCACGTGGTTATTAAAAGTCGTATGTACATATAAACATACCTATTATGTAGACATCATATTATTGATTATTGAATCGCTGTTCTTAAACCGCGAACACCGATTGACACATATTTTACAGCTACAATTCTTCGGTAAAATCGTTAGAAATTCAGTAAACAGGTATATTAAATAAAAAAAAAAAATCAATTATGGTATATCGGAAGATTCGCTTACAATCGTTTTTAAATCGTTACGGATAGACACTATTGTTTATTACTATATTATATTATCGCACATTGTCTTCAACAGAAAAAAATTAAACTTTAGGGGAATACGTCATAGACAAGGTAGAGAATCTCTATATTTTTCTTCAGTAATTTTATTCATCTCGTATGATAATATTGATGTTTGGGATATTTTGATTCTTTCAAACTATGTACATTCGGTCAAGTTGAAAGTTAATGGTTTTAAATTTAAAATTAAATTAAAACGGTAAATTAATATTAACTAAGTTTTGAAACTTTTTTTTTTTTTGAAAATACAATTTAATAAGTTATAATTATAGCGTAAATAACATGTTAACGTAAAGATAATTTTTTACACAAGCATTACAATTCAATCATTTTTTTTTTTTTTAAACCATTAATTTTTAATTTCGTAATTTCAATGATTGTATATAACTATTTTTTTCATTCTACAGTTTAAATAAAGGGTGGCTGCAATCACATTAATAACTTCACAGAAATATCCAAGAAGATATAGACAATATTACTAAAATATTAAAATGCATAATCATTACATATTTTAATATTTAATTATGATATATTTATTTTGGTGGGTGTTGTTATTTATACGTGTGTAGTGAGAATATTATAATAAAATTTAATTTTATCTTAAAACATTTAATTGGTAGTTAATAATAAGCTAATATACATAATACATATTATAATGTTGTTATACAATATGGTATAAATATTTATTATTATAATAATAAAATACTTATAATATACTTTTATATTATACCTACTCTTTGTTTTCTATTTTTGTAACCATATATTAACCTGTTGTCTACGTAAAAAAGGGCCTAGCCCGTATATTCTAAAAATAAAATAAAAAATAAAAAATATGATAAATTAAATAATTTCGGAAAAAATGTTATCAACTAAAAGTAAAATAAATGACTCAAATAGCTATAAAAAAATGTATCAAGAAATACACTTAGTGATACTTAGACTATAACAAACCGTTTCCGCTCAGAATCATTTTATCATTTCTCACAATATACCATTGAATTAAAATTTAATATACTCAAAATAGTGATGTGTCCATAAAGTTTTATAATAAACTTCAAAGCGGTTGTTCAATGTTTGTTTAATATATTTAATATAATTTATATTATAATATGTTTATTTAATAAAATAGTTTTGTTTGTACAAATATAAAATATAACAATATTTTTACGTATAAATAATTATTTTTTAGTTAAAAATATAATGGTAGTTTACTCTGGAAATTATTTGATGTATTCAATTATTGATAATAAGTAAAAGTTCATCTACATCTAATATTAAGTTAATCTATATTGTAGGTATGGTATTTTTTCTTATCGGATGATAAAGTCAGTTAATTTGTAACTAGACAAAGCTTTAAAATATACCAATATAAGCTAACTTTTGACTTAACTTAACTTATATTTGACTATATTATTTTAACTTAATCAGTTGAGAAAAATCGCTGTCTTTCTATGCATTAGCTACATTTTCCCGTATTATGACTTTCATCAATTTCTAAGGAAAACTCCATTTTAATATTTGTTTTGACTACCACTACCGCTGCTATATAGGTTTTGTCATTATTAGTAAAATGCGTTGAACACCGACGTGTCGGTTCAAACTTCTCTTCGTTAAATTTATTTGGCATGATATTAAACGAAAATTAGTCTTTGATTGTTGAGGTTCAGGCATTCCGCCACATGATATAATTTCAACCAGTGTGGACCGAATAGACTGAATAAGATACTATAATATTTTTGAGATTTCATCTAAAATGAGACGCGCGTATTGGACCGGACCGTCCTCTTGCATTTTTTAATAATATACTCAGTGTCATATTATTTGAGTTTTGGTGGTTCTAATATGATTACAACAATTGGTTTTTATTCTGTATTCGGTATTATTACGATTTTCGTTTATTTTTCTGTCTTTAACTTAATTTCACGTAATATTGTATTTTTATCATATAAACTTATATCACGATGACAATTTGCTTCATCGATTATATCAGAATTTAGTAAACTATAAATTATTATGATTTTAATCATTAAGGTATTTCATATCTGTAAAATTGATTTAATGTATATTTCAATATTATAATGAATGAATAATAATATCGGTGTGCTCAGTTTTTAGCTTATATTAAGAACATAATATGTATAATAGTTAAATGGAAAAAAATTTTTGAGTACATTCTGACTAAAAATATTGAATTATCCTAAGAAAACCTGATTTTTTTTTTTATTGAAAATCAAACATTTTATACAGATAAGATATAATAATAATTACAGATTTGATTAACCTACCTTCAGTAAGCTTATTCAGCTTGTGACGAAGGTAGGGAGTTGAGATTACAATTAAATAATACTAGAAAAAATAAATAACATGTGGAGTATTAATACATATAAAATACATAGGAATTTTAATCAAATAAAATTGATCGTAAATTAAAATAAGCCAATAAGAATTCTTAAAAAAAAAAAAATTACATTAAGAATATTAAAAATAAAAGAAATCAAGAAGTAAAGATGATCACATTGCTATAAATTGGTACAACAAAGCTTGTATAAAATAAATATTAATCACAGCGCACATTTTTTTCTAATTCTAAAAACAAATATTTATAAACTAACCTTTTAAAATTCACAATTTCCTCTTCGAGTATTATTTTTTTAAACTCAAAAGGGAAAAAATTAAATTGTGTTGGTCCCAAGTAATCTACTATAGATTGATCGAATAATTAGAAATACTCTTTAAATATATAATAACATGGGCCGTAGGGAAAGTAATGTCAACAGCAGTCCTTCCTCCAGTCTTCGATAACACGAAAAAAAAATATATATAATAACGATTGGACTTGAATTTTAAAAATGTTTTATATATATATATTAATTTAGAAATTATTCTTTAATTTAATAAAAATAACATGAATAGTGGTATTTATTTATCTTTTTTTGTTACAATTAACTTAATTTAATGAACTAGTTACATATTTATTTTAAATTCACTAATCGCTAAATTCTTCGTAGTCGTTTTCATTGAAACACATTGTATGGAGGCACTGTGTTTAAAAACTAATATTTACAAAAAAAAAATAGGCAAATATATGCACTCTAACATAAAACCTATATAACTGAAAATCATATTAATATTCTATCAGACAATGCAACATTTGTTTTTGTTTTAAAATAATTTCGCGAATTTTTTATGTATTAGATTCAGTAAGAGGTAACACATGTGTACCAATTTTAGTATCATAAGAAATGTATGAAAGTGATATCAGTATTATACTATAATATGTTTTCAAAGGTTTAACACTCTGGTGCTTTAAGGTTGTAAATAATTTTAATCATTTAAATAACTCATTATTTGACTGTTTTCTTTTTTCTTTCAATTTTCTTCAAATTATCAAACATTTTAAAAATTAATCTGTTTTAAGGAGGTACCATGTGTTACCTATTCAATTTACAATATATTGTCGTATCAAGTGTTATGCAATTTTTGGAATATTTTAACTGCAATAAAAAGTGTTTCCTAAATTAGTAGAAATAAACTATAGTACGAAAACGCATAACTTTTTTTCGTATCGCTCAGTAGTAGTTACAGAAAAACTACAAATTAATTTTTAATTAAACATCAATAGCGAATGAATCAAAGTCAATTTTCAAACACTGATAGCGTCTTCCTTGACTGTTTACTAAGTTACATATATATATATATAACTTGGTAGGTATACATTTAAATGTCATGTGCATAATGTAAGAGTACTCTTATAGTGTTAAGTACTAACTTTGTTATGTTCAGCATGTATATGGCCAATCTTATATCTCGTGTTTGATTATTATTATTAGCTTATACTAACCACTTTAATTAAATGTCGAATACCTGTGTGTAATTGGATTTCGGAAAAGACCATAGTTTTCAATGTTTTCATTAGTCGTCAAACCCGATATATATATTACATAAAAATCGTGTCGACCTTCTTCACAGCCATCTTTGAAACGATTTTACCATATCGGCGAAAACAATCTTATTTAAAAGGGAAAAAAGTAGCAAACGAAACATATAAGAAAACCAAGTAGGCACACGTGAGAAAATTATGTAATATTCACTTTTGTCAGCTGTAACAAGCCATCTACTGGCTCACATTGTACCATCCTATAAAAATATATTCCTGGCCAAGTTAACATATCCCAACCCGTTTAAAAATGCACCGAGTGTATCACGCAATATTCTTATGCGCAACACAGTGGTGCTATTGCAGTGTGACTGCGAATTGGCGTATAAAATAAATGTTACACGCGTCTTAAATTAAAAAAGCATTTTAAATTACTTTAATTTTCGTACACTCGGGGTTCGATGCTATAATGCGTGTATTTATGTTGCACAAAATCCTAGGTCGAAAAGAATATATACATACTATGTCGTATCCAATTATGAAATCGATCATTCATGAAGTGGATGTCCATCTCGTGAAATGTATCCATTTAGTGAAAATTATGTTTTACTAAATTATATGGACAATTTTTGACCTTTTTATAGAATTGATTAAATTTATTTTATCCAATTTTATTATATCGATATATAATATGTGGATAAGTATAATAATAAGTTCAGCTAAAGTGTATTATGATTTATAACTGATTATAAGCATAATACTGATATAAATCATTATTAATAACATGCAATGATATTATTTTTTAATTATTATGAATTTTGATTTATTACTAATCTAAAACCATTTTTTTGTCAACTTTATTCTATTCATATTCAAAAATATTGAATTTTAGATCATTTTTTTTTTTGAATTTTAGATCATTTTTTTTTTGAATTTTTTTAGATCAGTAATAATAATTTTCTATTACCTACAAATTCAATAAATGTATATACAATAAAACATATTAATTTTAAAGTATGGGTGTGATGTCTAATGATATAAATCATCAGTTGCTCGTAAAATTGTTCTGGATCAACTATATTGATTACAATATCGGTAATAAGGTAACAATATTACTGACTAAATTACATACACATATTTTTACTATTTTCACAACTAATAACCACAGAGAATACGAGGTTTTTCTTAGCGATAGAGTTCAAACCCGTTAATTTGGATTATATAAAGTTCGTACGCTTACGGATATGTACCGAACGTTCAGAAACTGTATGATATGTATTTGAGAGAAGTTTAGATCTATAAGAAGTTTGCACCTAAATTTAATTAGGTACACACCACAATCTCTCCTAACTCTAAAATAGATGATAAAAAATATAATTATAATTTTTTTTAAATCAGCTAATAAACTCTTAGTACAAATAAAAGTTTAAATTCTTCCAATGAGGAGGCTTCTTTATTCTGTAAAAAATGTTTTTTTTTCTTTTTATTTCATCAAACATATTTTCATTTTCTCATTTTTTTTTATTGTACGATTTATGGACATATTTTAAGATAAAACATATTATTGTTATAAATTCAGAACATCCTGTTAGCCATCACGGCATTTCGTTTCGCGTGTTACGGCATTATTTACATACGTTGTATTAAAATTGCTTATACAATGCGCCGTGTTATAATAAAAAAAATGTTTTATGATAATATCTTAAGTCTTATTTTGATTTTGATCTATGTGTAAAATATTGTAATGTCATAACATGCATCGTATATGTAATAGTATATGAACCAATGAACGACCTACACGTTTTTAAAATGTTCACGTTCCTCTTGAACTTAATAACATGATTTATTTGAATTTCTTTTAAAAAAAAAAAAACGTATACGTAAGTATTTACTTCTCTAGTCAATGAGCTCCGATTAGAAACTAAATAATTATAAAGATATATTCATTTATAGGAGAAAAAGTAAAACAAAATATTAATTATTTTGTTATGAAAAATTATTATTTTTATTATCGTTATAATATTTACGAAAAATGTTGGTGTTGTTTTGAATTAACAATGAGACGCCAATATCGAAATCACTATTTTTAATTCAATATATAATATTTATTATTTGTTTTCCTCAAACCGAGGAATAATTTTTTTTCGCGCATCACATGAATTATTATGTACCGACGCTCTGCAATATTATTAATGACGATTTAATTTTGTATAGTTTTAAACATTTGCTGTGTTAGAAATAACCACACTATTAAAGTAAATCAAAAATATCTAAAAGTATCGATATTTTATTCGTCGTAGTGAATATTCTAATAAACTAGTTTGAAATTCTCCACAAACTTCAGTGAATTCGTTTAGATTCGAGTATATGCTCTATTCTCAATATAAAAGTAAAGTCTACTAGACGAGGATCCTGATGATCCCGATGATCTTTAATACTTCAATAAAATTTAAGTCAAAAGAAACAAAAGCAGAATATATTATTATAAACTTATCGCTTATTGCAGCTTACATTTTGTTTTCTAGAAAATATAAATACAACAGCATGACCTATTGAATGAAAAAAAATCTTGATATTGGAAATAAATAAACTTAGGTACATAATAAAATGTAAAACAAAATATAAAAATATTTTTAAGGTGTTAAGCAAAATAATATGGATAACTCGAACTATTTACTCTAAAAATATAACATACAATTAACAACATAAAATAAATAAATAAACATCCATTCTATCTAATATTGAATACTTATATAATATATTATAATTTAAAAAGTAAATTACTTTTTATTAAATATAAAATGTATTATCATTTATATAATATTTAGAAAGCTTAGCATAATACCAATTTTAATTTTACACTCAGCAGTAAAAGAGGTATACACAAATAAGGTAAATATTATACAAGGCGCATTTTTATACAGATATTAGCATAAATATTCAGTTGACAAAAGATAAAACGAAACAAAAAATAATAATAATAAACGTTAAATAATACACCTAGGTAATGTTTAATACGTAAGTTATTCTAATGCAATTGAGTTAAATCGTAAGACATAAAAAATATATAATATACTTTGATTCTTCTAAAGGTAAATAATCACAGTATCGAAGATTAGCATAGTTTTAAAAATAATTTTATCGCATAATTTAAAAAAATACTATTAAAAAAAAAATTGTGATGTAAATAATGATTTGTAATTTTGATTTTTTTAATATAAGCATATTATAGTTTTTATATTTTATTGTTTTGATAAATGTAGAAGAGTGGAACAGGCAACCCACATAACTTTGGACCACTGATCAACTTATTTAAACTTAAACTTTAAATACTTACAGCGTGTTATTTATTTAAAATTACATAGTAATAATTACTAGTAATACTAGTTTTAAATTTTATTTGTTTATAGATTTCAAAATTTTCAGAAAAATATTCTACTTGAAATATAAAATTGAAAATCAAATAACCTTTAAATTGTTAATGACAAAAAATAATAACATTTTTATTTTTTTTATAATCAATTCAAATAATATAAAAAATGAAAAATTATCAATAAAAATGTTTATCTTTGAAAACACTATCACTGTAATAAATATTCAAATGATTTATTTGATAATATGTTTTAATTTCAACGATTATACGTTTTTCCCAGTAATACACACTGTGTCCGTTAAAAATTATACTTTATATCACTGATTAATCCGTAAAAACATCCTAATATATTATTAATTTACGAGTTTTGGCGTAAGAATATTGATGATTCTATCAAGTTAATTTTTTTTTAGTATAACAACTCTGTCAGTGGTCATTTTAATCAACATATAATTTTTTAGTATGTAAAATTGTATTTAAGTTTTCGAGAAATTTTTAGATCGTTTTATAATTATTATTACAATATTGTATTCTTCTTAAAACCGTCAACAATGGTCATTGTTGCATAAGTACTCGTATTATAAGTACAATTCAATGACAATATAAACATTAAAACATATTGTCGTACAATTAACACACACACAAACCGACAGTCGACGTAGAATATCCAAATTTCAATATCATAATAATATTATTATATTGTTACTAAAGTGGACGTGTTTTCTCTGTCGTACTAATGTAGATCATAGCAAATTTGCGTTAAGCAGAACACATTTTGTGATGTTACCTTTAATATTTAAGTACATTTACCTATTATAAAATTTTAAAGGCAAGAAAATTATCTAGAAATTGTCATATGCTTTTATTGATATTATTATTTTAAAGTGAGTTATGAATATTTTAAAGTTGTAAATTTTGCATAGTTATAACTTATAACTCACTTTAAAAATATGATAATATCAATAAAATTATATGGCATTTTCCAGATACTATTCTTACCTTTAAATTTTATAATAGGTAAATTGACTCTAATATTAAAGCTAACATCACAAAATGTGTTCTGCTGAACGCAAATTTGCTATGATCTACATTAGTAAAACAGAGACAACACATACAGGTATGAAGTTTTCTTAGTGGATTTACGGAACCATTCGATTTATAGCTCACGTGATCCCGACAAGTAACAAATGGATGCAATGGTAAACGATTAAAATGTCACGTAAAAGTTTTGACAATCGATATATCATTATATCAACAATAAAAAGTAAAGAATAATAACAGTACTTGGTGAACACAGGATAGGCTTCATATATTGTTTCGTAAAAGTCCGAAATGACGTGCCGGAAGACAATTTGCCGTCGTTCGTGGGCAAAACGCTCGCAGTAATCCCGTTTACTGATTTACGTTGGACCGAACCAAGATTGCGTGAGACACGTTCACGTTTCGGGTTTTTCAATTTCAACATTGATGAGTGATAAAATATAAAACTAAAAATGTGAATAAAATAGAGAGAAAATACGTCCTTGTTAAACCACTCTGTATTTAGACTCCAGTTAACAATGTCGATAAATTCAACCCTTAACTTTCAAAACTTATTTTTCAATTTAATTTCTAGATTTTACCGAAAAACGTTTCTATCATAGGTATTATATTAAATACATTGATATCATCATATGCATATAATAATAATAATAACTATGTAACTATGATGATGATAATATGTCGATAACCATTGAAACCTTTTTTGAACATACGGAAACATATTTTGCGTTGCTAAAATGACATATTATTATAAAATAGACTCGGATTCATTTGGTACCGCACTTGCAGGTCCGTCCTATTTTCAGTTAGAGTACCTTTGTGATACTACACGCGTCGTTATTAGAAAATCCTAAGATGTGGTTGCATACATACATCGTATTATTACGATAATTATCACGGACGAGTTCTCGCTATAAATTTGGATTTCTCTTCTGCGCAGTATGTGATTACCGCGGGGAATAGAAGGAAAATATAGCTAGAAAAGATAAATTCTTGATATCGAATCGACGTAAAAGGATTTTCATATTGGGCGGACGGAAGGGCACACAGTTGATGACACTGACGGCTAACGATTGAAGATAATATAATTTACGTATTTTAATCATTATCACGTTTTAATAATTTATCTAACTCGTAGTCGTGTCGCTTGGGACAATTAGATTAGGTATAATTATTTTATATCCAAATATTGTGCGGTCCCGTCGTATAGTTACTAAATTAAGTCTATATTTTTCGTTGTCTCGAAATCACATGCATACGTTATTGTTGTTTACGATCAAACAATTAGAATTTTGCAAATATATTATTAAATTATACTGCGCAATTCACCAAGCACGCTCATTACCAATCTTTTTATTTAGCTATAACAATATTTATACTCTGATATTCGTCATTTCATAAACTCAAGAATTAATTACCATATTTTCAAATACTTGATTTTCTTTATCGTCTTGAATATGTCCAACATATATCAACGCAAGCTATTTTATTCTAATACAAACAACATAATTGTTTTTCTACAGGCTGTTTAGCAAATAATTTTTTAGAAATCTTTAGTGTAATTTGTTATTCAAACAAATATATTTTGAGTTATTTGAATGTACATACTATATTTTAAGGATTATTGCAGTTTAATAAAGGTTTATGAATTATTAGGCTTTGAAGATTTTAAGACTATAATATAAAAGGTATAATATAATTACAATAATTAACAATTACCAATTTTCAGAGAATAATAACTATACTGACTAAAATACAGCTTCGTATTTAGGCGTTCAAACAATAATATACAAAACTTAAGTAAACGTTTGATTATTAATAGCCGTTATTATATTAATATGGATTAATAAAGTGATTACTGATTATATAGGTGTATGATGTAAATATTTATCATGACAAAGACATTTCTCGGATATTCCCAAAACAATCTTGCTCCCAGGACAAGTAAACGTAGTTTAATAACACAACAACTAATCTTTAGAATTTAAATTTAGGAGCATCTTCAGTTTAAAAAATAATCAAGTACTTTACGATTGACATTAAAAACATGTGATTTTTACTTCTTTTTAAACGGTATAAAATATATATTATTATCGGCGAATGGTCCCGTATACACTTTCGCGTGGATTCCATCAAGCTAAACACTACTTAATAATATTCCAAATTCCAATTGAATGCAATTGGTTCAAGTTCACTCGATTCACTCCTCATATCATTGACACCTAAAATATGCAAATCACAGGCGCATATAAACATTGTACGCACATAAACCACAGCACTGCGAAGCAACCGTAAATAACATTAACTACCTAAAGTGTTATGATAATTTAATACCAAATATGTTCAGTTGAAAAGAGAATAACCGTAATGACCATTCAAGCGAATAGCAGTCCTATATATATAAGATGTAAGAAAAAATGTTGAAACTACGCCGTGCCGTGAAAAAGACATTTCGTGAAACGCAATGTCCAAGTAAATAGTCATTTAGTTTAAAAACTCCCAAAAGGTTGATTATAGATACAGAATTATCATATTCCAACGGCAAACACTCTTATTTTGATACGGTCGCGCATCTTAAATTTTCTGAAATATATTTTTCGAAAAAAAATGGTGTTTATTTTTATTGTTAAAATAATACCAGTATTATACACAGTTGAAGAAACCCTGTAATTTCCCAAAAGAACCGCTTAAGCATGTCGAAGAGAAACGAAAATACTGTTATTTGATTATTTTATATACAATTACATATTGTTGTTTATCTTTTTAACATTCATAGAATAGAATATTGTATGGGTAAGCATCTCAGTATAATGTTATACACGAGTAATCGGCTTTTACAAGTAATATTATAGATACTATTAGATGACTTCTTAACTTAACAAAAAGTATATATATATATATATATATATTACAAATACACAAAATAAATACACATTATATAATAATAATACCTATAATAGTACCTATACGTTATTATTGTTATCATAAAAACATTTTTATACAGACATAAAATACATTTAGTATTGTGAATCACATTCCACCAGGTTATTAAATAGTGATTAAAGTATAAATAAAATGTCGAAATGTCGAAATGTAAAAAATATTTTATTTTAATAAAATATTATATTAAATTTACACTATCATATCGGTTTGTACCACGTGGTGTGTTTCATTCAATGGAAATTTAATCCATGTTCAGCGTCGAAAATTTCAAATTTACACGTTTAGGTTTTAATTCAAAACTAATAAATTTTAAACGTTTAAAATCGCCGTAATAAATTGTTTTGATATTCACCAAATATATTTCAATGTAAATACGTTTAAAATGCATGTTCTCCGAACCTCTAAAGTGGTAAATTATTAGATTTCGTGTCTACTGATCATTCGAGAAACATAATAAAAACAATAACAACAACTCATTTTTATTGGGCAACTATGCGACAAAATAAAACATACCGTTGATATAATACAATAACACTGAACGACGAAGTTTAGGTTATTTTGCTTATAAAGTACGCTACGCGCGCAAGTTTTAATTTGAATACACATATTATATTCAGGGATCACGACAAAAGATCTGTTTTCTTTATACATCCCACGCGGCGTAGCAACGTACCACGAGTACAGAATTTCTCTTCCAATTTCCAAAACAACGCCCTTGTACAGTTTATCTTTGGGTGTACTACAGACTCTCTCTCATATATTGCAAAACATTATCATAATTATGATGGCGGATATTACACTTTGCGTTTGTTTTTGCGTTTCGTTCTCTAGAACAAAAGTATAATGCGTAATATAATATTTTGACTGATAAATACTGATCGTATTTTTTTTATTTTTCATTTTTTTTTTATCCTTATCGAATTATCAATGATTTAATAATTAACACGGAATTTCTTAGTGAAAAAAAAATTGCTCTCCAAAATATAATATGCTGTTAATAATAAATCGTGTATTTGTGTATTTCAATCATAAACGAGAAAATCGTTGTTGACATTTATTTTATTTTAAATCCAATTATATTGATGAAATAATATAATATATAAATATATTATAATATTATATTATATATATATAATTAAAAAATGAATTATTACTTGTTAACTGTATATAGCAATAACAAAAGAACATAATATTTTATTGAAAACAATTTAAATTCAAGTTCACAATCTGTGATTTTTAAATTTTCGTTTTTACATGTCATAGTGGTTTTGTGAGCTTTTGTTTTTTGTCTTTAAGTTTATTTATTTTAGTGTTCCATTCATTTCACTTATCAGTTATCAAAATATTTAATTTTTTTTTTTTTTTTTAATGTTTATTAACTTGAAAATGGACCAAAATCGGTATTATTGCTTAAAATGTAAATAATACTCTTGATTCTGTGAATTTTTAATTTTACTTATTTACAAGACAATATTATTTTCTATACAATACAAAAATATTGACTTTTCGAAATAGAAAAGAAACCAAAATTTTAAACAAATATACCACCACAGTTGACATAACCTTGGCTCGGTGTACTATCTTTTGATTTATTTTGTTGGTAAGTTATATATTTAAATTAAAACCGAATATATCGTGTTATATTAGGTACATGAATATTTTAATAAACTCTCGTACAAATCAAATACTACGAGTAAGATAAGCGCGCACATACTATGACGTCTGTGTGGAGGGTTTTAAATAAATAATAACGTTTTCATTCGATGTATATCACTAGGTATATTTATAATGTACTTAGGAGTCGGCAGACTGAATTCAAACCAATCTTCTGCATAAAACTCGAAATAGATAAATTACAATATTACGAATTGAATCGAAACTCAGCAAACGTCACTAAACAATCTAATTTTGCGTAGTTTTTCTTCATTATGTTTTATTAGTTTTCAACTAGAAGTTATTAAAGCTTTGTACGTATGTATGGGTAATTAGCCTATTCTCAAAATCCAATAACGAACGTAAATAATCAAAAGACACAATATATAGTCGGCGGATTTTCTTTTTGTCACGTATTAACGTATTACAAACAACAATAAAAACAAATTGGTCGCGTAAAATAATAATAATAAATAAAAAAAAAACAAACAAAACGTTTTGCGCATCATAATTTATTATTATCTAAAAATAAAACTATTTGCGTGATGGATAGCTTTGACATTTTTTACAAACCACGCGATCGCGTTTGATCCGCAAGACAATCGGATTAACGCGTCGACGCGGTTACTGAACAGACACTATAATATCATACTACATTTAAACGTCCGACACATATAATATTATATTCACGAGTAAACGATATTACAGTATTCGAAGGTGTGGAGGGTCATGTGAGCGAAACCCTCGGATATAATGCTATATGCTCATAAATCATACCTTTCGTGCTTATGCAATTAGATGACATCGTCTAGATAAAAAGTTAATGCCTACCACGTCTGCGCGTGTACAAACAAGTTTTCTGATAATATTATTTCATTTCTAACAGTGCCTGTACACAATTATTCCGATATATTATGTGTCGGTGGCCTATCACTTTTTAGAACTAAGATTATCTACATGATTACATAATATAAGGTGCACACATCCGAAGTCTGGCTCATCTGCACTTTTTGATTACTACTACATCAGCCCGTGAATATTGTTTGGTAATGACGACGGTATTAATGATAATAATACATAATACATAATAATAATAACAACAACAGTACAAAATATTATAATACAAACGTACACGCGCGATAATAGGTACGACGGGATATTAAATTATATTATTACGGCGTGAGTTACGCTGTCAGTCTCGCTCATCGCTCACGACGACATCTGCGGCCGTCGTCCCCGGGGCTGATCAGCGAGCGCGCTCGGTTCAGACCACATCCGGATAGAAGTCCGTGTCCTGAAACACCGTCTGCGGTTCACCCGTCAGCCTGTCCACGGACGACGCAAGACACCTGTAAAGGCCCTTGTCCAAGGGCGTCACGTCGTGGAAATGCAGAGTACTGCCTTTGGGCCTCAGGTGCATGTCGTACGTCTGCACCTCGCCCATTCGCCTCATGGCCATCTCCTTGTCCGCTTTGCCCGGGTCCACTCGTTCCCACACGATGTTCTGCAAAACCGACAAAATTAAACACCGTAAACCACGATGCCGTGTCGTTATGACGGCTATAATATTATTATCACAGGAGGACTTGGCGGGTCGGTGGCGCGCGACCCGTATAAAATAGCCTAACCCTCGTCGGAAGACTTGTTTTTAAACGACTTCGGTGCGTGGTGTTTTACGACACCTGCTGGCTTGAAAAACGTACGCGATCGCAGAGAAAATATAAAAAACCTCATAGTCCGCCGACGAATACTCGGTTACGATATTATTATATCAACAGCGCAAACGCGTCTTAGCGTGATGCAGTTCTGCGTGTCAACGATGATGAGAGTATTTATTATTATGCACACGGTCTTTAGATGACTTGCCTACATCCTGATGCTGACCGAGTATAGAAAATATACTTGATGTATTTATTATATAATATATAGTTATAATAGTTATAATATAGTTAAATAGTTACATACACTCGTAAAATAATTGTTACTAAATATATTATATTTTATGTTAAAATCCGAAAACTTGTATTATACGAACTAGCGTGATATTACATAGCAGCCACTGGCTTGCCCTTTAAATAGCATACCGGACACTGTAATCGCGGAAAAAATAATATTTATTACGACGTTTCGATCGCGTGAGTCGTCGGAACTCTTGAATCCGATCGAACTCCGAGTAGGAAATTACAGTTTGTCGTACCGGTCGTAAACATAATTGATGATGATATCATTTTTTAGCACACCTAACTACACTCGAAATCGCGTTATTCGGCGACGCGCTTGTCTGTTTAGTAATAACGTAAGGCCGTTAGCGAGTTAAAACACAACAATCCGCAACAACCGCGAAAAAGTTCTGAACGCGACAATAACAGTATTGTATACATTAAATGAGTAAAACTGTCTCCGTAAGTACACGCGCGATAATCATCTTATCTGAACGGCGAACGTCGACTGCGCGCGGAACACTGTCTCGTAAACTGTTGCGAATACAGTTATCCAAAAATATACATGTATATATTATGATAACGAACAGGTATACAGTTTTAACCGGGTGATAATATTAACGTAAAATAAACACAACTTTCGAAACTATTTAGGTTTTTGAAAATATTTGTTATTATAAGCACGGGTAATAATTAAAAATCAATAATAAACGACATTATTGAAAAAATAAATATGTAATCTTTAATATTGTTTATCTGATTATGATGTTTTTGAGTGGCGGTAATAATTTTAAATATAAAATTAAAATACTTTTCCAAATGTTTTGATACAAATTTAAACAATTAATTAATTAAGTAGTTATAGAATTACCCCTTTTAAAAAAAAATTAACAAGTGGGGTGAAGAAGCCAGTGGTATATTATTGCAAAATGTTGTCTTACTATGCTCACGAAAAATGTATATTTACAACTACTCAACTGCTCGTGTGAAATTCAAAACACTCCAAAAAATGTTTTGTTATAGAATACGATTAGCGATTTATGATCTCAATCAAAACAGTAAAAAAAAATGATAAATCTATTAAATTATTTTAATAACGATGTTAAGTAATGATTGAGATACTAAGTTAAAATAATATTTTCTAAAAAGGTCAATATGTTTTTAAATGACGAGTTTTATTTTAAAACAATTACCCGGTGTGATATTCGCATAATAATTTTATGTCCAACATTTATCGCACGCAATCTGTAACTGTATTGTTTTTAAACAAAAACAGTTCAATATATTTTTTAAAACATTGTTTTTTTTTCATATTTTATTTAGAATCAAACGTGAAATTTCCCAATAAACTAATAAATATCAAAATTATACAGAAACAGTGATATTTTTTTTATAACTATTTAGGTTTTTTTTTATGATCGCTTTTTTTCTTCTTAATTTATAGGTTGATATTATATTGATTCGTGTTCATGGCCGTGAAACGTTTTGACGATTTTAATAAATAAAAGTATTTACAGTACAATTATAATTTATTATTACGAGTTAATAATAATATTATATTTTACATATAATCGCCATACACAAATCAAGCGTATACATACAATCTATACACATTAATACTATTGAAATAACTAATATAGTTGTGAATTATTACTGCGGAAAGGGCTTACAGTTACAGCAGAAGGCTACTTTTTATCCAAACAAATTTACCAAAACTGTTTTTTTTTTCAAACAGATATATTGTGGAAAGTTATTATTTGTCTAGTATATCTCTTTAAATTTAAACTCTTCAGTCATCATTTAATAATGTTTCTTAACACATTTAAGTAAGCATTCGTCAAACATCAACCCGGTCGACTACACTTTACTGGAATGTCTATCCCCCCTGAAAACAAAAACAAAAAGGATTTCAATAAAATCTCCCGCTACTCGCATCACCACCTCCGTTTACACAAGCAATAAAGTAACAAAGAAAGTTCGTATACACCTCATTATTGATTCCTCACCAAATGTCATTGAAAATTCCTTTTAGTAAGTAATATATAAGGTATTTCGTGAAAAACAAAATTTTTATATAATATTGATGTTAAACGTGTGTGCAACTGTTTCTGTGAAATAAGACGATTTTGCAATACGAGATGCGCTGGACATGCTCACGTAGTCACTTCGATGTTGTAAAACTGTTTTCAAAAATCCATTTGATCGAACTCGATTATTAATATATCACGGTTAAAAATCAAATAAAATGTTAAACCGTAATTAATGTAATATAATACGGGTATTATAATATCATTAGACACAACGTTATTTTATTTATCAGTTCGGTTTTCTGCGTCCCCTGTCCGTTCCAATGTAAGTGTTAATTGTATTTGTCAGACACGAACTTACGGATATCACCGGCACAGTACTCGGAAATTCGCAATTGATCTCGGCTCCCGTCGGCGGCACCAACTTCCACCATCCACTGCCGATTCGCAGTCTCCGTGTCTTTTTGCTCTCCGTCGCTGAAGCGGTGTCTATTCGGTTGTAAAATCCCCATCTGTAAAAATTCTCTATGCATTATTTACTTACAGCGTACATGTTTTGTTTCCCTATTTTTTTTTTTAACTATATTTATACATAAATATTGTAAGCGAAATTATTTCCATTCCATTTATACCTAGGTACTTACTGATATATAGAATAAATATAATATATTATTTTAAACGATTTGAACAATTTCGATTTCCACTATCATTTTTAATTTTAAAAAATTACGTATATATATTAAGTATATATTAAGTCGGGTAGAAAAATGTAATAAATACAAATATTTAAATTATTTTAATACTAATAACTACGAGTAAATTTTCAGAATAAATATATATATATATATATATATATATATATATATACAGTAGAATCCGTTTAATTTGGACACGTTGAGCGGTGACTTATTGTCCCCATTATCCGACTGTCCCGATTAACCGAATAACTAATACACCGATACATTAATTCGTTCGGGACTATGCAATCTGTCCCTATTAAGCGGTTGTCCTCTTTATGCGGTGTCCCAAATAAGCAGATTCTACTGTATATATATTACATAATTATAAAATAAATCAAATTTATTCATTTGAAATTAACGTTCATATTCTAGACTATTTTTTTAGCCAATTAAGAGTTTTCCACATAAACTTAAAATTGTAGTAAAATTAGTAGAATTATAATCTGATACATAAATTACAACTACTTGTAACTAAGTTCATCACTAGATGTTTATTTATAATTTAATTATTGTTAGTAATATTTGTTTCTAGAGTTTCAGTTTATGAAATTGATTTTAAAACTAAACCGATTTTCTGTTCTTCCATAAACCAAATAAGTAACGAGATTTGATCGTAGTAGGAAGCTAAAATACCTTATCAGAAATCAGTATAAACTTTTGTTTTATTTCATAACTTATGTTCGGTTTTTGTGTAGAATATTATTAGATTAGTAGTAGAACCACGTTTTAATTTTCCGGCCACTTAAAAATAAGAATATACTAACATTTTAATAACTTTGAATCTTGATCGAGTATAAAACGCGTAATGTGAAATTATTATTAATATTCATATTTCGATATTCTACGTTGACCTTAATTCGTTGTTAAACAAATATAATTAGATTTTTGCTTTCATTATTTATTTATTTTTACACAATTATATGATTATAATCATCATTATTACTTCCTCGTGTTGTTAATCAAAATAATTGGATTTGAAACGCCATGACTTTTCGTTCTCACCGTTCCCACTTAAATTTTGTCCACTTAATGATTTAATATACAATTTTTGAATTAACAAAACTGTCCTAAGCATTCAGTGAATATACATTTGTAAAAAAACTAAAAAGCATAATATGCATATTTTTTCAAACTTATACAATATAGATATTATTATTTCTTATTAGAAAACTAATTTAACACAAGAAAAGTATATACAACACGAGTTCTACACTTCTACTGCACATAACAACGGCTTTAAAGGCTGTAACCTAGTGGCATAGTGTATAATTTCACTCCGACGAATTCAACTAAATACCAGGTAAATGTATACATATAATTAAGCAATCTCCCGGGAACATTAATTTATTCATACATAATACATATTTATTAGGTAAGTAATATTTTAGTTATGCGAAATTTGTAATCGTTTATAACCGGTAAAAATAATAATTTTAAATACGAAAAAATAAAATAAAGCATCGTCTAAACACAGAGTATCCGTCAAACCTCGTCTAAAATGTTGAAGAGAGCAATATTTAATGTATTTTAATAATAAAAGGGAATACCGGGAATATACTCGTAATATCATATTATATAAATATTATTCTAGTTATTTGGGTATTAACGTTGTCTTTTACTTTTACAATATTATATTATACAACTCGCTGTTGTTCGTGTTTGACTAGTGTTCCGCGCACTAACGAATCCTAAAAAAGTGTATTTTAATATCATATTATGAGTTTGATGTTTGTTTCGTCGCAACATGATATCATATT
Organism: Schizaphis graminum; assembly: GCA_020882235.1. Lineage (NCBI taxonomy): Eukaryota > Metazoa > Arthropoda > Insecta > Hemiptera > Aphididae > Schizaphis > Schizaphis graminum. Next base: position 16,383,163 of record CM037031.1, read on the forward strand.
ATGTGTGCAATATCAGAACTCGGCGATTACGCGTAATACGGTCTGTTTATAACGAAAAATATCATCGGAGATACCGAGTTTCTGTTTTCAGCAGTTTTATTTTTATTTTCGAATATAATATTATTACTAATATTAGTCAAATTTTAATTTTGTAACAAATTAATTGTTTTATTACAAAACTATTCCTGCCATAAATTTGATTGATTTTACGAAGATAAAATAGTAAAAATAATTTATTTTATTATTATTATTTAATTACTCTTTTTAGTATCTTTTTTTTTTTAATATTCAATTATTTTACATGTATTAAAAATATTTATGATACTAAAAGTTGTATTAATACATAATAATATTTGTGAAAATGTGGTTCAATCTAGCTTTTATCTGGTAATTTCTAATATTAATTGATATCATATAATACTCGTATATGCGATTTGTTTTTGATAAAAATTAGTTAACCTACTGTTTTACTATTAAAAAAATAAATTACAAAATGTGGTAGAAATAAATTATAATAAATGTCTTTACTCTTTAGAAATAAAGAGCCGACCCGCTAAGTCCGTCTCCGCTTAGAATAATTGTACGTATTCAATAATTATTTATCATTGAGTCCGAATTAAGCACATCCATTATTACAGTGACCTACTCAATGACGATGTACGTTTGACATTTTTTACACTTGTACAGCAGAACGACTTTTTTCAGTATTCTTAAAATAATTTTAAGTATCTTTTTATAGGATTTTTGGAAACTATTTTAGATTTTTATAGATCTGCATAAACTTTACTATAGCTATTTATACTATAAAAAAGTTATAAATTGATTTTACAAGTTCAATATTTTCGTATTAGTACTTATGCAAATTTTCCTACTTACATAAAAGATAAGTTAAAATATTACACACATTATATAATATATTTAGGTACCCTTATCATAAAATGGCATTTTAAAATTTCAAATACATTTTTAATATTATGCGAAATCGTCAGATCCCGAAAACCTGGTTTGGTTATTTATAGACCAAACTATAATATTATTAAAACGATACGTGAATATAATATATCGAGTAGGTACGCATATGAATATTATTCACAAAATTATAATACTCATAATAAAATCAATTACTTTAATCATAATATTGTTATAACTAGGGCTGTGAATTTAATGCATTAAAAACCTTTAAAAAATGCATTTAAAATATCAAAAAAAATGCAATAAAATATGCACCATTTTTAATTTATTTTTTGTATTGATATTGATATTAATATATTATATTATTATGTATAAACATTTATTTATTCAATAAAAAAAGTTGATTTAATTTTAGTTTTGATTCTTTAATTATGTAATTCACCTGAAACATTTTTTAAAGGTTTTAAAAGATGTTAATTGACGGAATTTAAATAAAAAGTCAAAAAACCCCAAAAAAAGTAATATAAAAGTTTCATAAATGGATTTGTTGTTACATAGTTCAAATTATGTACTTACAAAGTTATGTTTCGCAATCAACAAAAAAAAAAAAAATGCATAGCCCTAGTTATAACATTTACTTAATGATATAGGTTGATAGACTGTCTCCAGTAAGAACCGTTTTGCGTATATAATGATATATTAGGTATTGAATTTAAAATTAACACAGCCATCACAGGGATCCTTTCGACATCTATCGTACAGCAGAGTGGCAACTACTTGCCAGACTTGTTTTCTTTATACTGAGTTATTTTGAAAAATACTAGGAATTTTTTACTTCTGATCCTTAAAAGTACCAAATAGATCCAATTTATTACCAGAAATCATTCCCAAAGTTTAAATTGAATCATTTTTACTGCTCCAAAAGGTGATGAGTGGAAAAAAAACCCTATCATTGTAAAATCGATACATTCATCGCTCCGCTCAGAATCTAAAAGTAAGCACGCTTGGTGAATTACCCCATATATATTGCATTATACATTGGTACAGATGCATGCTTGTTCCTTGCCACGGTTGTGTTTGAGTACGGTTTATTTTCGACTAAAGTCCACTGAAATTCCGTAGCCGCCTAGCACAGTACACAAAAAATTATCGAATTTAGAAAAAAAATAACAATCGTAAACTCGAGAGTGATGCGAAATCGTTTAGAGAGATGCCGAGTGCCAACGAGCGTGTCGCGCGGGAGTAACGTCCCGAAAACACGTACCCATGTCAAGCCAATAGGTTGTAACTTTTAAACCTGTACACATATAATAGGTAGATTAACTGTGTCGTTTAATAAATAATAAATCAGACCAATTGAAAATGGAAAATAAAAAGCTACAACTGCTGTAAGAATCATTGGAAACCTCTAGGAACGCCTTTGGACGTTTTCACGAGTAAAATATCCATTTAGATAAGATTGGTTTTTTTTATTATCATTATTATTATTAATCAGACGTAAATATATTGGTGGCTTTTATTAGTATCCGTTTACGATTTTTACAAGATCACTTTTTTGTAATTATTAATAAAACTTCGAAACCGCAGTCGATCACTAATCGTATGATAAAATATGCTTTCATCATAATTTTCCATTTATAATTTTTTAAAAGAAGGTATACATCTATAGTATAATAATGCGTAAAAAAATTAAAAATTAAATAGTAATTCATGACTTGAAAATTATTATAACAAATATAAATATAACTATAGCTATTTCCAAAACTAAAATAACTTATAACATGATATATTTTATGCTAATTTATATTTCCAGCTTTGGTAAAATTCATTACTTGTTATATGGTATGCCTTTCTGGAAGTTCTCTCGCATCGAGGCCAGCTTTTCAAAATACCGTATACCGTAACTGAAACAAAAATAAACTGCGTCAGATCGTATGTATGATCGCGATACTCAAAGTCTAAAATAAAGTGTCTAGTGAAGGTTTTATTACGATTCCTATTCAAACACAAAGATATATATTCACATACATGAGTATAATAATATATATGTGTGCGTGAGTGTGTTTGTGTATGTATATGTGTGTTTTACTATAATACCTATACGTGAGAAAGTGATGTGCACGTGTTTGTAAACGGTCTAAGGTCCGTAATATTTCGTGCCAAAATGTATAAATACGTTTTAAAAAGCTCCTTCTCTTTGACAAAGAAATCCTACTTTTTTTCTTTAAAGCTCGAACTACTTTTTTTTAACGACACTGCTTAATGGGAAAAAAACTCCTTCGTATAAGTCACTAAAGTTTATAAAAAAGAAGTATATTAATATTAATCGAACAATAAATATTTTAATTAGATTTCAGAGAAAGTTTGATTTTCCATTCCTCATCGTTTTTAATTACATTGTTATTTCATTAATTTAGTTACGATGAGCGTCTTGTTTATTTTTACTTTTTATTCTTTTTTTGCGTAATAAACGCAAAAAATGCTTCGTTTTACAGATAATTTTATTGTCCTAGCATCACGAGACGCAACTACGTTAAATCATAATTAACAAGAATACAATTTGAAAGTTGTAGATTGTACTGAAATCTATAATCAAGTATCGCTAGTTATACCTAGGTTTGAAACTTCCAACAAATTCATGTGAAGGAACATTTCCGTTGCCAAAATGCCAAATCTGTTAAAAATTACATCTTTTTAATAAACATTATGCATGTGGTTTTAAGTTTTAAAATTTAAAATTTTTATATGACTTGATTAATAAAATTAATAAAATAAACAATGTTTAGTATGTTAATGATATTTTACAATTGTTGATTTGTTTGTACATTTATCAGTAAGTAATTAAAATTAAGAATTTCACAGATAAACTAACAGAGTAAAATTTGTATTATCAGATTAATTTTTCATCACATACATAAATTATGTATATGATTATGAAAACAGATATATTACGCAAAGATTAATTCTATGATCACAAGATTAATCAAAAAAAAAATATTTTTACGTTCAACAATAATGTCTTGGTTTGATTAAAATATAATACAGTGAGTACTTTTTTAATCTGAGTTATTTAAATTTAACAATTCCCAAATTTAATTATTTACAGAAAAATATACATGTAGAAATGAACAATCTAGATTTTTCTATTGACACGTAAATCTCAAATATGTATAATATATTATTTTTATTTTATTATTTATGAGGTAATGAATTAACTAAAACGATCATATAAATAAATGTGTCAGCGATTTAATCAATAGTCTATTTTGAGGTCTATCGCAGTTATTGGAATCCTCATATTGTAACCTAATATATAATATTATGGTATTTTAATATTTTCCAGCAATTCAAGTATTATTTTATACTATTTATCAAAAAACTTACTTCAATATTTCAATTAAATACACTAACATTTAGCCTTACGACGAGTCAACAATAATTCATTCCCTAAAAATATCTTTATGATTCCTGTAAATTCTAGTATATTCTCGGGAATTTCACTCCACTACTATACAAATATACCTACTATATTATAGTGTTCATAGATATCATATTATGATATATTTATAATATAATGAACGAACTTTTGTAATTACACAAATATTATAATCTCTTTGTATTAAAGATATTAAAATAGGTAATAATTTAATATTAACCGAGTTTGCAGTTTTGTTGCCCATCAAGAGGGTTGTTTATTTTATACATTATTTTACACTCTGATCCCCAAAATGCCCGGTATGATATTATTCTATTGGGCAAGTCACCGTTTTGTGGCTCTTGAAGTAATACTGTTGAATAACTCATGGGTTGGTCAAACGACCAGACGGGAAAAGAAGAAGAAAAAAGGGGGTACATAATTTTAAAAGGCTCAACAATGCACTTTAAATACAATAAATTCAAACAATTACGTTCCCGGAAGGGTGAAGTACTTGTTCACGGTATTCCAAAAGTCTCTTTTTTTGTTCCAAACTAACTAATTGGTGGTGTGAATTACAAAATATTTGGGTTTTTATTCAGTACCTAATTACATTTGAATAACACTAATTGTTAATTTGTGCTTAAAGTATTTTAATGTCGCTGTGGATATTGTCGGAAAATTTTAAATAATAAATTTCGAAAATTTAAATAAAATCAATCGATGATTAATGTCAACGAAAAAACACCTCTTCAAGCATGCGATTATAAAGAATTGGTATGGTGCGGTGGTATGGTACAGTTTAGAAAATGTCAAATACGTGATAAAAAAATCCTAACATAATTTAAAATTCATCGTTTAAATATGTCAGAGCACGTAAACCCGTCGTGTAGAGATTGACTCTTCTATTTTATTAAAAATAATAATAATAATAATAACAATAAAAACCCGTTTGAAAGAAACCATTTTCAATGGATATTATAAAACGACCAATAACAATTAATATACTGACTACATAATAAATATTTATAAATATATATTTCTAATATATAAACTCTTTTTTTAATCAAGTTGGTTTTTTTTTAAATTCAAAGTTCTAAAAGAAAGAAAAAACAACACTATTGTTTTTATGGTAAAGTGTTTCTATAATAGCTCGCACTTCCTTCGTACGCGACTGTGTCGTATATAAATACGTACAATATACCGCAAAAACAATACGTCTGCGAAACATTTCTTTTATTTAAGAATTCTCTGGATGGCGTCTAGAACTGATTAAATTTTGTAAACTGTCTGTAGGATTAAATTTATTAGAATTTTGTCAAGTAGAATTCGCGCTAAAAATAATCCAGAATACATTTTACGCGTAATTAAAAAATCTCAAATGCCGTACGTGTAATCAGACTTTTTATTCTGGTTGATCGTAAAAAAATAAAAACTATACATTTTATAAATTCTACGACGTTAACGTCTTTCACAATATTTTCAAAAGTTTTAGGCGCTTTTGCAAACTAGATTACAACATCTATATTTTATATTCTGTAGTTTAAAATATATATATATAAAAATGCCCATAAAAGACTTATTATGACGTGTTGCAAAAAGTATAAAAAGAAAAAAATGTGTGCACATACCGTCAGAACAAATCGTATAAAGTATACATTATATTTCGCTGTCGACATTCGTTTAAGATACAATAACGTTATCGTGGAGAACAATTTTTTTAGCGATTAATTCGATGTAGCCCGTGACTTACCGCGGTCAAGGTGAATGAGCATCGGGGATCGAGCAGTGTTGTCAAATAAAAAATCGTCAATTTATATTTTACTCAGTCATCAAGAGAATTGCCAAATTGTTCCTAGCTTGGCTTATTTTAACACACACAAATCATAGATAGTCAATGCTGTACATAGACTATAAAAAAAAAGATATATTATTTTTATATTATTTTGACAACAGAATAAGTAGCAAACATTTTAATTTATAAAGAAAAAACGACATTTTATTAGATTCATAAGTTCTTTAAATATTATAACGAGTAAAAACTATATTTGTGAGCTAATCGATTTTTTTTTAATTTAGGATTTTACCTTAATTGTACCTATTATTATTGAGATTCGTTCCTGATATTTTTTCCCGATAAAATTACGAACAGAAATACAATCCAATTTAATCTGCTGGCAACAAAAAATGTATGTCATCGAGTACAGGGCTGAAAGTTTCAGTAAAAATATTGAAATACAAATAAATGAATACTAATGAAAAAAGTTACAAACTTTGTTACCCTACCAATTCTATTTGTGATTGTGTCAATGAACATAGCACCATCTTATATCTACATCTAAATTTTTTATGACTACATATTTGTATAATAATTATAAATAAAAACCAAATATATTTTTAATTTATGAAGTTGAATATTATGAAAAAATTTTAATTACTATGACTTAATTTATTATAAAATTAGAAGTATTCATATACCAAAAAAAAATAAGTAGAACTTAAAATCATTATTCATCCAACTTATGAAATAAATATCTTATTTTATCCACTAATATATTTAAGTTGATTTTAACTCATTTCATATGTTAGACATTTTTGATATGTTATGTAAATATTTATATAATAAATGCTTATATTACCCACTTATATTGTTGTTTTTTTTAAGTATTCATTCAGTACTGAAATGTCGTATAATTATAAAAAAAATAAGATTGGTAATAATTTTATTTATAAAAAATATTAATAAATAATTATCACATATTTACATTAATTATTTGGTAAACTAACTTGTTTGCTAATTGGTATTTATTTAAATTGATATAAATATATGACAACAACAAAATATATTCGTGTATACAATATATTATATTAATAGATTGAAAGGATTTCTTATTTTGTTAATGAAAGGAAATGGCTATGGTCACATACAGACATCTTTCGACAGTAAAGAGGTACATAAATAAAGAAGACAAAAATATGGTCTATTCTACAATTCTTTAAAAAGGCAAAATGTAAAAGTGAACTGGCTAAAGTACAAAGGCGTACATCAACGAAGGAGGCGTCTGAATATCGCACAGTACCGGTAGATGCTTTAACGGTAATATCAGACTTGTCCCCAATATTGACTTAATAGCTATGAAAATACAGCAAATCTTTGAAAACGTCTCAAAGCTCAAAAGAGAAGATTTCAAAAGAAGAGCTACCGCAATGTTATCAAATAAGATGGGGTTCATCCACCCTTGGTATGTGGACCCACCCGCTCATTCTGAAATTGGACGTGTGGGTCAAAATAAGTCACGGCGGTGAACTACAAAATCACGTGAGCACTTAGCGATCACGGTTGTTTTCCCGCTTATCTGCACCGATTCGGAAAACTAAACTCTCCGGCTTGTTGATACTGTAAAAATGAGATCGATGACGCGTACACCACACTTTTTTCGTTTGTGACGCATGACACACTAGGTGAAATTGAATCAACACCCTAATTGGTATTGAAATAACGCATGATAACTTGAGTTCAGTCGCGTTATCGAGCAGTCAGACGTTTAAGATCATAAACAGCTATATTCTAGAGGTGCTGTCAAAAAATGAAGACGAAAAAAGAAGGCGGCAAATTGCCGCCTAAATATAAAACGTAGTTAAGATAACATTAGTATGTATTCCGAAGGCAACGGACAAGACGAGTAGAAACCTCTCTTTTTGTACTTTTTCTTTGTAAATGTAAACCCTTAGCTGATTTTGTTATTTTTCAATAAATTATGGGGCTGAGGGTGAAATGAATAACGTCAGTACTCAGTACCACCTCCCAGTCTTCGATTTTAAATGTAGAAAAAAAAGTTCACAATTATTATAACATTATATTTTAAAATCATAGTGATGGGTGTATGGGGGTAGGTGATATATCATCCTTCAGATCCATAATTTATTTTTATGTTTTAATGATTTATTTAATAAATATAACAAAATAGAATTATTTGATAGTATCCGGTTTACGTTCATTGACGGTTATAAATCAAAAAAAAAAAAAAAAAACAAATGGTAGTATTTGTGTTTTGTAATTTTTTTAGAACGTTGAAGGATTTTTTTGTAAAAATATTTCGCTCAAGATTTACAATTTTGTTTATTTTTCAGTAGACATAATTCTATAAAAAATAGTTTTGAACCGATTTCAATGAAGACATGCATCATACCAAATGGAGCTTTTTCAATGGTCACTCCGAAAAATAATATCGTAGTAAATATACCACGGTGTGAGTCGTAATAATCGTCGTAATGGCATTATGTTATAGAAATACTCACGCATGGTGTCCCGGGTAGTAATACTGGTGCCAGGTGGGTTTCAGGATTTCGGCCAACGCGACGGCGTGCAGCAACACCTGAACGGCCACCAAAACCCGCGGCAACATAACGTCTGTGCGGTAGGAATATAGCTCTGACGCAGACCACAAGTATACGCTGTACAACAAAACAGATACTAGCATGATAATATATTATAATATTACAATGATAATAATTTTGGTGTTATTATTGCCGTACAATATATAATATACTGGTGAAATGTCACACGTCCGTGAAATTCGGTCGGTCGTACAATCAACGCGTCGAGAGGGAAGATTTGATAAAACAAAAGAAAATCGTCACCTTTACTAAACTGTATTATATTATACTATAAATGTGTATTAAATTATATTATATTTCTTTTTTCTATACAGCCGACGGTAACGATACCTACGTATGTGTCATGTATTAATAATATTATCACTGCGCGAGACGATCGCATCGGACTGACGGTGTTCGCGATGTGCGGAGGATATTCTCGGAGAATCGGTTTTTTATACGGAACCGGAAAATTGCCGCCGCCCGGACGTATACATTCGCGAAAATAATAATAATATATAACGATATCATTTTTTTGCCTCTTCCACCTCCTCTGCCGCGAAATGGTGGGTTTTTTATTTTTGTTTTTGTTTTACCGGCAACAGCCGTTTTTTAGCGCGGTCGTCGTCTTGACCTTCCCACCAAGGATCCGACGATTGTCAGTCACCGGTGGAAGACCGGTAGCGCGTAATACGCATCTGTAATGATACAACGTTATTATAATTCGCCGCGCGACAACGTATCTAATGTTATGCGTATGTGACGGTGATGATGACGATGACGACGATGATGATGATGATGATGATGATGATGATGATGATGATTATGATAATATGCGCTCTCTCCCTCGCTCAGCCTTGATTTGTTTACCGCGTCTCGATGACTTCGTTTTCGTGACGACGTTTGTCTATGTTTTCATCGGTTCGTCACCATAAAAAAACGAACACGCGCGCGCAATATAATCGTCTTCGCGAAGGTCGAACCACATGCATATTCGTCCGTCCGGCGATGGCTGGAACCGTCGGCCGTAACCATATTACACATCTTCTCATCTCAGACCACCCCCCCCCCACCACCGAATAGAGCCTGACCGTTTATTTTTCGGCCGAATGCGGGAAAACAAACAATGCTAATATAATTATTGTGACAATCACTTTAACTTTCCTTTTTCACCTTTCCGCCGGCATTAATAACGCGCGCTAAGCATTCCGGTGAATGTCAAATATCTACATAAAAAAAAAAAATCTATTTTAAATCTCGATGATCACCGACGCGCACTAGCAACAATCGTCACTGCTCGTTATCATATTATAATATTATGTTAACGCGCGTATCATCATCTATACGCAGGTTATATTAAAATATATTCTATTTTATTTGACGCGGCTGTGCTTTGAAACCTGCAAAACTAATGATATACATTGCCGTTATCGCGTACCTTTACCGGTTGATGTGTTCAATAATACAATATACGCCGATATCGTTCGTTGAACTTTATTGACGGTTGTGCGTACCTATGCAAAATCAATATTGTAACTTTGATTGGCAATGACAGATATTTGAACGGCACAAGACTTCACACAACTTTACGGAACACGCATTTGAATTTTTCGATCTGTGTGGTATACAATACTGTACAGTATAATTCTATTTTAGGTATTCTTAATAACATTTAATAGTGTAGACTCGGTGATGTTAGTGGAGAATTTAAATTTAGAAAATATATTTTCTATGGTTGTATTGGGCAGATAGGTTTTCAAGAGCATATAATGTAGTGTAACCTGAGATAAGTTAGATTATTATTGAACCTTAATAATTATTAAAATTATTCAATTAGAACAAATTTTAAACAACACACCTTAAATAGGCAACATAAGTATTAAAACCAATATTTTAAAATGTATAATTACGTATTTCAAATGAATACATTTTTTAATTTTTTACAAAATCCTTATAGTAAATTTTGTCTTACAATTATAATTATTATTAAATATAAAATTGACAATAGAAAATATATTCAAACGCTGCTAAATATAATATCAATATTCAATTTGTAAATCTATTTAAGTATTTTTTATATATAACCTATATCCATATTTTTTTTACTTCTCAACACAAATTATACGATAAGAATTAAAAAAATATAATAATAAATATAGGTAGAACATTTCCCGTGAGAATTTATCCATTGCAATATCTCCTAAAATAATGAAGATAATATCATAGTTATCATTTTTTTTTTTTAACTCATGGAGACAACGATTGTAAGTATTTCTTATTTTAATTTAATTTAATGTTTTGGTAAAAAAGTTAAAAAATACTTTTTTGTTTAATTATTTTAAAAAAGTCGAAGATAGTCGTAGAGTTTATACTTTATTTTACTGAAAACGTTGACGTTTCAATGTTTTATTTTGATTAATCTCATGATTTTTAATATTTTTTCTAGTTTTGAATGTCCCGCAATGTATATTATATTATTATTATTATCATCATCTATTTATTATTATAAGCATAAAATATAATAGGTTATCATCTGAAAATAAATGTAATAAGAACATTATTGATATTTAAATATTAAATACTCAATATTAATTTGTTTTATAGGTATTACATTAAATATACATAATATAACGCTTTGACGTTCTATGTTAAATCTATGGGGATATCCCGAGTGCGTCCCGTTTTTAATTTTTACCTTTTTTATAGCCTGAGTGCGTCCGCAGTCTTATCGACAAATAATATTGAATAACCCGAGTGCGTCCTTGGTCCACAGCTATAGGTACTTAAATTTTAAGATGAAATAATCAAATAAACCTTTCAAAATACAGGTTCGGCCATTTGGCGATCGAATATTGCGGATGAAATCTACAACTTTAATACTTTATAGGTACTTTAAGGTAATTTTTACAGCTATGATTCTTAAGCACTAAAACGGTGGAAAAATTGCATTCACCTCTTCGTGTTGCATCCTGGGTAACTCTAAATGAACTGTAACGCACTAAGGCTATGTCAAAAATATGTTTTTTTTTTGGGGGGACGCACTTTTGGGTTTTACCTTTTTTTGGCACACTTGGAACATTAAAAAAAGGTAATTCCAGGACGCACTCGGGAAACTCCCAAATTTATGAATTCAGTTACTTTTAAATATTAATTCACTTTGTTTTTAATAGGTGTAGCTAACAAATTGAATAAAAAAAGATAAATCAATATTTTGGAACACTTTATATCACTAAATATAATTTAATATCAGACCTTCGACGCGTGTGTAGTCCGGTGAAATTGGGCGGCGCTCTTGCGGTGGCAGTAAACATTTTCTCAGGTAAACAAACGTATAACTTCAAGTTGGTACCCGGACTCATTTCCATGTTTCTCGGAGGTTCAAACTTCAGTTCACAGGTAAACAAAACCCCTGAGCAGCGATCGAGTGTCAAAACTATATTATTATTCTATGTTGATATACTGCAACGTTATCTATCAGTTTGACAGTAATATAATATATTTAGTGTCAGTGGCCAGTGGGTCTGTCGTCTGTGTACAAATGATTTGGTGAAAATTCCTTACTGTGGCTTGTATTTGGATCACGGTTTAAAATTACCACCTTTAATACATTAACGTGTACACAGTAGTACACAATAGTGCAGTGTACTTTCATTATAATTTATAGGTATACATCTTTCCATTTAAAATGCATGCTAATAAAGCAAAGGATAAAACAAGACGTGTTACAAAATAAAATTAATTAGATATAATACATAAATAGGAGAATTTATTGTTTAACACGGGACGTCAGTAAACCCGTTAATGTATTTTTGTTTACTCACTTAATTTCAATACTCATATAATAAAGGCATATTATTATATAATAATATTATTATATTGTAATAAGTCTAACATTTCCAGACTGGGATTTTCAAAATATAATAATAATATAATATCTTGTTTTGTTTAATTTTCAAATGTAGTGCTCCGCACTTAACGTTAAACAATGTGATCCATTAAAATGTCAATAATCATTATTTCCAAATGTTATTTTTTTTGAAAATTATTTTTACAATATTTAATAGATATTATTCTTTATATTTTAAGGTTTTTATTTATTTTGTTTTTGAATGACAACATTTGTAATTTTAAATTTCAAAGCAGAATATTTTTCAAAGTACGTCAGTACATTAAAATCAAATCTGAACAAGTAAATTAGTAACCAATTAGTTATAATTTCGAAGTATTAAAAGTTTAGATGAGCGAAGTTAAGTGGAACAGATGTACCAAAAAAATGTTGGTCCACTAACTACTCCGCTAATTTAAACTTTAAATACTTATAAACAACTAATTAACTAGTCCCTTGAAATTATTTTTTATGCATTAAAGTACTCCAAAATATATTCTGTTTTGGAATATAAAATTTAAAAAAAATTAAATATATATTTTCTTTCGAAAAAAGTAAAAAAAAAAAAAATTGTTGACTTCAAATGACGTCAAATTATTTACCTATAAATATATTTTTTCAAGAGAGCTAAATGTATGTTAGCAAATAATACGTATGCCATACAATGGATTATAAAATAAAAAAAACATGTCAAAACCAATACATCAGAATCAACAATATTATCATATAAAAATATACTTATATTTTATAAATGTATATTGTATTCGAATAGAGTACCAGAGGGTTTCATTTTATAAATCGTTCATAAATATTCTTAATTGCTTTTCTGAAATATGAAAATAAAGTTTATAATAAAATCGTTGTTGTTTGAGTAATTTAGTATCAAAATAAAATATTTTAAATTATATTTCAAGCATTTGTTTTTTTCTTTGGTCGAATTCGTGAAAGGTTTTCGGAGATAACAACCTCCAATCTTTGTTCAAAGACTGATTTAGTTTTTTTTTTTATATATATATGTATATAATCCACGATAAAATGAATCTTTTCATATTATTTTTTTTATTAATATTATTATTATTATTATTTTAAATATTATCATCGGTATTATTATTCTTTTGTTGAATACAATTTTCGAATTGTTTCCGATCACAATTATTATTATATCATTGATGAATAAACACCGAGGGTAATGATTACTATTTAGTGGGTAGGATTTTTTTGATATGCACGCTCATTGATTTCATTTTGCATTATTTGAAAAAAAAAGTCTTGAACATTACAATATTTTTGCACACATGACACATGAGTAAGAATTAAATTCTAATCATAACTCAATATTTTGAAGTACTCGTATTTTAAGTACTTTAGCCCAATATTTTTTTAATTAAGTAAGAATTCTAAAATATTAATGTTATACTGTTATATACAATTATAATTAGACACCATATATGCACCCAATCTTTAGATTGTAGGAGAATTTTTATATCAAAAATGTTAAAAAAAGTTTTCTGCTTCAATAATTCAAACTACGAACATTGATCGATTCCTGATAAAAATGATAAGACATTTAGACATAAACAAATATAAAATAAAAAATAAGATTTTTGCAAAACAAAATTAATTTAGCACTTTAAAAAGAATTACGCTGTACCTATGTAGTATTTTGACCAATCCATAGAAAATCATAATCATTTAGTCATGCATAATGACCGTGAAAATGAATAAATTTTTTTCTAAGGTCAATGCCACATAAGAAAAACCAACAACACACTTCACTGAATTTTGAATCACTGTATAATAATCAGAAAAAAATGGATTTTTTTAAATGTATAGTCATTACATCTATGCATCAATTTAAAAACAATGGGGCCTTTTTCGGGTTTATATTGAATTGAAAAGTGGACGATTCGAATACATCATACTTAATCGTTTTGTTTTATTTAATGTGTTTTTTTTTATTTTTTTAATGAACAGTATAGTTGTTCAATATTAAACAATATTACCAGAATGAAAAAATTAAAATTAAAACGAAATACAAAACTATACAAATATGACGTAAAAAATCTAACAACATAGTTTTTAATTTAAACTTTAAAAGTGGCTTTTGAATTGGCAGTACGTCAAGTATAATATTATATTCGATAATAATATCAATAACCGCAAGCCGAAAAATAATTTGAAAATTAATAATTATTATAATATTATTGTTTTATAATTTCGCGTAGGTTCCGAAATAATAACATGCAGTCTATTACTATGTTCACACACACACACACATATATATAATATATATATATTTGTGTGTAAACGTTTATTATTAATGAGATGTGGAATAAATTTAAATTTAAATTTCTCATAAAGCCATCTATAATAGAACAAAATAATAAAATTAGGTTTTAAATCGGTCGAACGATATCTATTAATTATTTTAGATAATATCTAAGTTAGTGGCTTATTTAGTCACCTTCCCATTTTCACAATAATATACATATTATTACCTATTTAGAAATCGTAAAATTTGATACGATTGAGTTTTATTCTATTTAGATGTCCAAGCAAATCACTGCTCAGTTTTTGTGGAATACAAAAAAACCAACTAATGGGTAGGATTCGAACTTCGAATTCAGCGTATTGCTCTTCTTGTAGGTTGTATGTAATCAATCTATACTTAATAGTGATTACATAGTATTATATATTATTATGTGGCCACAATGGCGTTTTTCGCACATCGAATAATTATTTGGAGTATACTTCGTTTATTAGTATTATACTTCTTGTTACAGTATTAAAATTATTCGGTGAGTTATTATTTTTGGAAAGTAAGACTCGTGCAAGAATAATGAGCTGCTTATTTTTATAATTCATTAATTTTATTTGTATCTGTTATTCTTTTTTGATGATAGTTATATTTAATTTTTGTTTTATAAGAGCGTGGAGCGTAATTTTAGTTTTCTAAAATAAATTGCAAAATGTATAATTAAATATGATATTAAAATTATGTTATCTGGTTTAGTAAATTTTAAATTTTGAGCATTGGTCTGAAGAGTAAAAAAAATAATACTAATAGGGGGAGGGGGATATATATGCATAACAAATCCATGTAGAAAACTTGAAATCGTCCCATCCTACAAAACTTTTTTTTTTATCTAATAAAAAATATATTTAGTTTAAAACCTTGTTTAAAATAAAATAAATGTAAATGCATTTTGTGGACATGTTATTTTTATTCTTGGGGCATAAAAGTATTTTTAATGCATCAAATTCACAACCCTAAATATGAAATTAGGTAGCAGTTCACAATAAAGGCATTTTAGGTCATAGAAACCAATATTTTATGAATAAATAATAATTATTGAGAGTCCTATATTTTACCTTTATCCTTTCAAATTCAAACGTTGGAATCGATGTTTTCCAAAGTAAATATAATCTATATACTTATATTTTCTATTGCTGATATCACAAAAAAAAAAAATAAACATATTGTTTTATTTACTGTATTTATGCCTTAGTATATCGAAAACTATAAAAGGCGTTGAAGTAATTTCAAGATGAAAAGATACAAGATCTCTTTTCATAGAAACAGAAAGCAACATAAAAGAAGGAATTCTGAAAATAAACAAAAACAGTAAATATACGTATAATCTAAGTGCGCTGACAAGCCATCCGATTTGATTCGCAGGTAAGTTGTTTATGCGACTGCAGTGTCGACTGTATAGCGCCGTTGTACTCGTTTACAAAACGAAAATATTATGAACGGTTCGTTATTGTAATTTATAACTATATTTTTTTTTTATTATTATTAATCGTCACAGACATCCGTTCTAATATTATCGCACAGTACGTCATTATCAAAATAAACAAACGCAAAACAAACGAATGCGAGCGGAATACTGTTTTAATTAATATACACTTTTATTCATCTTTTACTATAGCCACGAATCATGATACAGACGATAAAAATATATATTGAATATAACATATATACATACATACATAATATTTGCCGAAATAATAAAGACAGCATGAAAATAACAGTACACCGCCCCATAGTTCGATGCGCACTATCAAACATCAATAATTCGCTTATTTTATTGTTAAGCTAGAATAAAAAACAGCAAATATTTTTTTTATTTAATTCTCTCTTGAAGCCATCCCAAATCACAAAACAAACGACTGACTATGCGTTTATAACCGTATTTTCAACGAACATTATACTATAAACCCGACGTTTCGTGTTACGAGGACTCGAATGATTCCGAATACGCAGCTATAGTGTGCGTAGTATAAGTACCTACGATACGCGTACATTATTATCTTGTAATCAAACTAGGTATAAGTATAGACTATACGACGGATCATCGCGAAAAACAAATCGAACGGTTCACCGAAGAAGTCTGTGACCATATAGTTCTGCCAAGCTTTTGATTGTATTATTTAAGTTAGCCGTTATATTTGCAGTAACTACGCGTGCTTCCGATTAACGCCAATACGGTAATAATATTATATTATGAATAATTTCAACAGGAATCGTAGTTGTCCTCGGTTTGTATACGAAAAATGATTGTTATTACGCACAACATATTATAATGGATCTCCGCGCAATAATTATCTTTAATGCCTCCGCCGTAGGATTCACGCACCGTGTGCCTAAGTAAGGTACACACGTCATGGTTTATCTGAAACTGGCAGTATGTCCACAAGAACAAAACCCAAGGTTCGTGCACTTCCTCCGCCGGCAACCAAATGTGAACAACAATCAACCCGTCGCAATAAAATATACCGCGTTTCAGTCGTTGTAGTTCTGTAATAATATGACGTATACGAATTGAAATGATTGCGGTAATAACGATAATTTAATGACTCGGTGTCTCGATCGTTGAAGAACTATGAAACACGAAGCGACATAATTATTATTATTGTACGCAAAACTATACAATATTAACGGTCCCATATTATAACGATTGTTTTTCCCAGTTATAATGTTATACTGCACGTGATCGGTGTCCTAGGCATAGACATTATCGTTGTTATCGTAATAAATTATTAATCTTCATTTACTAGTAATTAATCGTGAACTTAAACTCAAATCCTACCTTTGCAGCGAGTTCGTCCGTTGCGGAGTTAAAGTCACTATCCGTTACCAAAAATCCCAAGTGGTCATCCATCTATGAACTCGTACCACGAGTACCTATCATATATTATCAACGTAATGTATCATTATATTTAGCCGCTTACCCACTACGGTTAATAATTTAAAACCAAATATAAACACTTACGGAGATGCAATAACTGTTGGAATAAATTTGTTTTATTAAAAGTATTCTCATTTTTTTTCCCTATTGATAGTCTGTTTATTTTTTTTCACTTGAATTCAATTTAAATAATCCAGAATTCAAATATATAGAACCCTACTGTACATATCATCTTACTTGACACCCGTTTTACGTGGAAATCGTCTTCTAATATTAATGTTTTCAAATAAACATGAATAACTAAAAATTGATAAATAATAATTTTTACTATATAATATAATTCGTATCAAAACATTGTTATTGGCACATTAAAATATTATGTATAACAGCTAAATTAATTATGTAAGTTTGAGATTTTTGAGGTTATATTTGAATAGTTATTATTGCTGATAAATTCATAAAAATGGAGATTACAGATGTAAAAGGGAAAATGTCAAATGCCATTGAAAAACGTAGATCCGATATCAAATTAAATGACTTAAAGTTTAATGTTTCGTTTTAATGCACATACGAAATGTCAAATTGAAGATAATTGTGTTTTATATACCAGACGAGATTAGATTTCATGACGTTCAAAATCCTTTCAAATAGCTTAAAAGCCTTAGAAATTTAATTTACATTTTCCAATATCTTTAATTTTCTTTTGTGTTTATCGATGATTGCATTTAAATAAAACGTAACAGCAGTACTATGTTAGATCAGTGTCAAATATTTTTAGAGCACAATGTACATCGAATTATTTCGAAGTTATGTACGCCTTTTTATTGATATCAAGCCAATTATACTATTTTTGTATTATTTTAAGTTTTATTTTAAATAAGGAAAATTTTAAATAAACAAATAGATATAACTCTGTTTATTTTAATAAGTTAGGTTAGGAAATTGAAATAATATTCAGCAGTATAGTCAATATAAACTATTATGGTGGATTAAATCACATAGGTAAACCTTGCCTTAAATGTGCTTTATACATTATACGACATCATCGTGTGTTTAGAATTAAATTATTTTAAATTGAATACAAGATTTACAAATTTTTCACGAGAACGATATTTAAATTCAATCATCAATATATTAATTACGGCACGTTCAAGATATTATCTTGTTATATTTGTATAGTCCTAAATCACAGCTTACAGATAATTACTTAATTAATATTTTCTATATTTGTAATTAGTTATGTTATAATCGAAGAAATAAACAATTTACAGATTAAAAATAAGAAATTCATTCTAAAATTACTCATGCCACTGGCTTTTGTCATACTGATTTACATGGAAAGTTGAAATATGATCAGTTGAGGAAGTTGATGATATATATTACATTTTAATTTTTTACCAAATTATAGTTTAATAATTACTATTATTATCGCTTAATGCATTTTTGAATTTATAAGTACCTTTCTGAAAATCATTTTAATAGAAAATTTAGTATTTTCATATTGAAAATATTTTGTATATTTAGTATTGGTTCAAAGATATTTGCGTTTTGTTCGAGGAAATAAAACAGAAAATCAAGAAATCCTTATCATTAATAAGATTTTCAAAGAAAAAACCTTGTTCTACAAGAAAAAAAAAGTCAAAATAAAGCTTTGATCATTTTTTATCCTGCTACGTGCCGCAAGAGGAAGTTTATGTGTTCAACAGCAGCACACATATTATGCATCATTTTATAAACTGGGGCGGGTATGGATATTATGCCCCTGCGTTTACCGTTTAAGCGTAAATCGTTATACTGATTTCCGCGAAACAAATGTCAAAGGATCCCAGTTAATCCTGCCGAGAATCGTTGGTATAAATTGTTGAATTGGACAATGTTGTATCGAACCAACTGTGCTAAATATTATAAGGAACCCGTTTCCATCGATTCAGTAGCTTATGGCGTCTTTAAACCAAATTATTAATTCGTATAAAAGTATATAATGCTTAATATTGAAAGATTTTATAATATATATTTTTTTATACAAATTAAATTTTGGAAGATGTTCATTAAAATTATGCAGAGAGATTACCGATAATATTGAAATATTTATGAAATCATATTGACATCATGAAACTATCTATGCGTTTATACTCGTCAAGATCCGTGAAATTAATTTTATTCTCGTGTGCACGATATATCTTGCAGTGTCTGTATTTTTAACACGAATCCTGCAAAAAGTTCTTTGACACCTACCCAAAATAATTAGTTTCCATAGAATAGTCTGCATAACTGTCCCGATTAGTTGGCTCTGCATCCGAATAAAATAATTAGTAAATTTCATGAAGGCTCGCGCAGTAATCAGCTCACGCAAAGAACTGATCCGAAATAAATCGTCCACAATGTTGTTTGTGTGCGTAACACGACAAGTTTCGAGATAAAAATTAAACAAATTACCTACAAAACCATTGTAGTATCAGTGTGCCTTGCATATTAAACAAAATGAACATCTTCACACACTGTCTAGTGACGAGCTATGTTTTATGTTTTTTAAACAACACATGTTTTTAACTGATTTTATGTTTCAAAACAAAATAGTTTTATCGAAATGTGATGGATGCAAAAATAATATCAACATGATATATTAAAATATTTGTTGTGAATAGTTTTTTTTTTTAAATAAAACTAGTTGAGGGGTGTATCACATTTTTTTCACCTCAACCAAACTCACAAATAAAAACTAGCTTACCCATATGATGATATTATATTGTAACGTTAAAATGTAGAAATTCTCGTGAAAATATTCACCTCTGTAGTGACATGAAATCAATATGTGGGCGGTTGTCGTGATAGAAAAAGAAGAAGAAACCAAAAAACATGATAAAAGTAAGTCCTAATATTGGTGTTTGGTAGTTTAAAAATTATCACTTTGGATTTCCAGTTGCGCAAACGCCTACTGTGAGTGCAACGTACGGTGCGTCTGCCTACGCCGTATCTACCTAAATAAATTAAAAATAAAATTTAAAGGAGCAATAACGTCAAGCAATACACAATGCGTTTATTGTTTTCTTTTGTCCTCGAACAAATTGTCATTAAGAAATCTTGTTAACGAATATCAGTCGGTGAGAGTTTTAGTCTGGATATTGCGAAAGTCCGACTGCAGGACTTATTAACTCCGTCCGTATCTAATGGTCGTGGTATCGTGAATTATTATCACAACTAAGGATGTTATTCTTTTAAACGAAAAATTCTTAACGATTTACCCGTTTTAAAGCTGTTCGATATAATTTATTTTATCATACCTACACATCTTAAAATGTCAACATTTGCTTTACCAAAATATAAAGTGAAGACTATCGAAATAGTATATTAACAAGTTAAATATAAGAGTTAAATTTCAAAAAATTTGATGGTGCCTAGAAAAAAAGCAATTAAAAAATTCTACACGTTATTTTGAAGAAAATAATCTATTCTAATTTAACAATAGTAATTACTAGCTAGTAATAAAATAAAGTTTTAAATAATTTCTACATTTTGTCAGGGGCATAATTAAGGGGTGATGAGAGAGATAGATCTCCTCAGAGGCCAGCGTCTTTTTTACTAACATTTTTGAATATTTATAATTTAATAATAATCCAACTATATTATTATAAATAATAATTGTGTTCTTCATAAAGCTTAAGGTTTTTTTTTTTAAGTGATAAAGTTTACAGTTTTCTACTGTAAAATTTTAATTTCTCCCCCTTCTTCCAAGGAAAATTCCTAATTATTAATTACGCCATTGCATTTCAGTCCACATATTTTCGTTATAAACGCATATAATTATTATATTATAATTTTTCTATCGTGTAATATATATTATTATGTATAGTAGGTACATTGCAATGCCGTTGACCACTAATACTACAGTTTGATTTTTTTTATGCAAAAGAAATATTTGATACAATTCTACGAAAATCAAATATATATAATATATTATATAACATATTATTCATATTAAAGTAAAAAAAAACAACAATAAATATAAAAATTTTTATAAACATAAAATAATACAATTTAACAAGAAAATACATAAATAATATTTAATAAAAAACTTTCTGAATAGGTATGTATATTAGTACAATTGGCACGTTTCAAGTTGAATATAATTATAATACAACTCGATTATTATAATGTTATGTGATTTATAACAATTAATAATCACGAAGTAAATTATTCTCGGAAAAGCTTCGATCCCTTAGGATTTTCTTATTATTAAAATGTTGTTTTAGTATGTTATCTTGGCATAAATAATGTAAAACTTAGATTACTGGAATTTTGACGTTGGTAAATTTGATCCTATATATTATAATATACGTGATAATAATATGACTTTTATCCGTGTATTATCGGCGAACGGACTGAATATGAATGAAATAAAAAAAAAATACAACACGATTATTAATATATTATATAAAATAAAATAATTTTTTTTCGTAAAACCTTTTAAATAAGTAATAATAACACTTAAATACGGCACGGTAATAATTTTTTTTGTACATATCACCGCATAAATTTTACGTACATAATTAACGAATGATATTTTACGCCCTACAGGACGCGAATCATCGCCCGTTTACGAACGATAAATAATCGTACCGTTGAACTTTAATAATAGTAATAATTGTAACGTATTAGTTGAAAACTGTCGGCCAGCCTGATTTATGCACGCGCCACGCCGCGTATTGTAATTATTATTGTTATACGAATGGTACGAACAGCGACCGCGATGGTTCCAATACCGCACACCCTTTGTACTGCAATATTATAATATAGGTTACTCATTAGACCGCCGCCGCCGCCGCTGCCGCCGGACCCTCTCCGTATACGTACCATAACCCACAGGGTGAGTTTGGACGCGTTCCGGATAAAACCATCACTACCTACATCGTTTGAAAATCGAATCAAAAACCTATGTTCGCATCCTTTTGCGTACCTGTGCGAGATTTCTAAGTGCCCGGTGGTCATAATATATCGCTTTTAATCGTCGACGCGACGTTGCAATGGTAATCAATCTATAGACAAGGGCGCCCGCAGAAATATAAGCCGGGGGGGGGGGCAAAATCAAAAGTATAAATACTTAAGCCGTGTAAGTAGGCAATATAACAATTAATATTTAATATTAACTAAAATAGCAGAAGGGTCATGCCCCCCTGCGGACACCCTTGTCTATAGGTTTATACAGACAATCTGCAGGATGTGTAAAATAGGATAATGATACGTGTAATATTATATATCCTACTCTACTAGAATATTTTCGTCCTAGAAATCGCGACCTTTTCTCATAGGTAGGTACGTCTCCCACGAGATTTATGCGATTATCCGCAGTCGTCCGGTGTGCGTGACGCATCGAAACCTATATACAGTGGTCCTGTGCGGTGACGAAAAGTCTGCCGGGGGATTGCGTTGTTCTCCGTTGAAATATCAACTCGACGAGGATAATATGAGGACTTTTCAAATAAGGAATTGAAAATCCCGCATGGGCTAACCGCAATACTCGCAATACTGCAGGTCGTCAATTCCACTCATTAATGTGAGATCGTCTTCAACGTTTTGTAGGGTGTTTATGAACCCACTACCTATGTATGACGTGTAATATTAAAGTGGCGGAGAAAGTGCGTTCGGATCGAGAGCGAAACGTATGCTTATTCGTTTTCGGGTTTTCGCATATCCCGTTTCTATCGACGACAATAATAATTTATGTACCTACGTGATATAAATATCGAATTCTCGAGTAATAATAACGGCGCTGAAACGCGTTGATGACGGTTTGGCTTCCGATTGATCTGATATGATAATATTAGGTAGGTGCCTATACCTACCCGCCTATATATTTAGGTTAAACACGTGTGTATGCGTTTAAAATACATAGGGCGTATTGGAATTACACAGCAGACACGATGAAGGTGCGTATAATATGGTACAACCTCGAGTATTATGTTACTCCGATGATAACAATTTACTTTTCGAAAATTTCTCAATGTCGACTTTTAATGAACGCGAACGTAATAATATAGGTATTAAATAACGTTCATTTGAAACCAAACGGTGATCGGCAAAAACGCATTCACCAGCACGTCCGTACTTTTTCATTTTTCTGACGAATAATTATTTCATATTATAATGTTACTAGTAAGTATTAATATTTTTTCAATAACGATGATACTGCAATGATATAATATATGTATTTATTATTTTTTTTATTTAATCCTAACAAATTACAAACAATAAAATAATAATACTGTTTCGTATGTCAAAAATAAATAAATCATACACTTACTCGTGTATAATATCAGATAGGTATTTTTATAGTATTATTTACATCATTATTCACAATAAATATGATTATTAAATGTACGGGAAAATGTTCAATTGCAAGAAAAGCTGTATGCACTCAAATAGTATATCAGTTCTCAATAAAATTGATTTTTATATCAATACATAATTAGCGTGACCGCGTGTGATGCAGTATAATAGTAAATTTAATAATCCAATACATTTTATAAATTCTAAGGAATTTTACACACTGATTTATAAAATCACATTTTATAAGAGAATTTACTTACTGGCGTTTCATCTTCAATATTTTCATTTATAGTACAAGAAAAAAAGGCCGGATAAAATTTCAAAGCGTGACCCTTCTTTTCAATAATATATTATGATATTATAATATATTAAAATGTTATAATATTTAAATTAAAATAGTCACTGTCGATTCAAAAAAAAAAAAACCTCAGCCAAAACCGTATATTATAATATTATAACTCGACGATGTATGGATTGGTGGACAATCGTGATTATAAACATTATGCGTGTAATAATGTTTAATCGAACACAAACATACATTTCAGAAAACATAATATTATATAGGTACACGATCGGAGAACTTATTTATGCTTTACTGGCACAGTAATAAAACTTTATCGGCTTTAGGAAAACCGACTAAAAGCGTAGCGACCCGAG
This sequence comes from Schizaphis graminum, assembly GCA_020882235.1. Taxonomy (NCBI): domain Eukaryota; kingdom Metazoa; phylum Arthropoda; class Insecta; order Hemiptera; family Aphididae; genus Schizaphis; species Schizaphis graminum. The sequence continues at coordinate 16,407,926 of CM037031.1, forward strand.
TCTATTTGAAACATGACGTAGGTATATGCGTGTATATACCTTATCCCATGCCTACGAATTGGATTGCTGCGTCAATCGTTGTTTCTATATTAAATTTGTGGGCCGCCTTCACTTGCCGAAAAAACGGATCCGCTTTCGCGTCCGGAAATTCTCGAACCGCATTGCGCTCGTCTCGATCAATCGGTAAATACCCTCATCCCGTTGCATAATAATATCATAATTTTCCGTTGCCTCTAAACACCGGGCACTGTTACTTTGCTGCGGGGTTTTCGTTTCTCTGTGCAATCGCATCACGCACGATAAACACCGGGCAAAGTATTTCGTATTCCAAGTTCAAACTTGAACATTCGCTAAAGTATCTCCTCTGCTCTTTACAGTCCGTCCGCTCAGAGGGTACGGATCTCCTCTGCTCTGCGGGGCCCTTCAACAGATTCTTAATCGGTCGAGAAAGGTTCAACGCACACGCCAACCTCGCGATTTCGACCTTATTCGCCAATCTCTGTAAACTCATACATACGACATGTATAGGTACGGCAGACATTTCAAACTTTCTAAACTTTTATTTGATAAACTATATTGACTTGAACATATTTTATTTCAAAGCCTCTGCCGTTCTGCAAAATAGAGCCATCACTCCAATATGTGTACCGTATTCTTCTGCAAGTTGTTTCGTTAAGCTCCCAACTTCGTCATACGATAAACAGGTAGGTATTGCCCTCGTCAAAATTTAAGCAGCGCTTATAAACGTATAAACAACACTCAATGATATTATTATGTCATTGGAGTGTATTGATCGTGAAATACGAATCACCCGGCATGGTGTGCACGAAAATATTCTGAAAACAACATATAATATTATAAACATTATATTCAACTATAATACTTGTTTTCTCGACTATTTATAAAAATAAAAAAAAAACAGTTATACATCGGAAATTCTAGTGTACCTATTATCCGATAATACCTATTAATATGTGTGTAGGCATCGTAATAGTACGCCGTATTACACCGAAATAATATTTTAATGGTTCAGCGCCAATATCGACACAGCGTATAATATACATGTATTGGGTAACCTATATCAATGTGTATCATAATACGCTGTTCTCTATTACCCCCACGGGCGTAATCACTATTAAAGAAATAAATAACAACCTTCGCAAGTTTTGTATATGTAATAATAATAATAATAATAATATTACGGTATAAAGTAATATCGTGCGGTGTACGGTGCATACGGTCTAGGAAACCGATTTTCGCCGGAAGGCAATGCGGCGTAGTTGCGGATCGTTATTTTTACGTATAATTCTTCAACCCCGTTCTCGAAACAGGACGTATTATACACGTTACACGTCATACCTGTGTATACCTACCGCGCACACGACAACTATATTATAATAATATACTGCATTACGACCTAGTCTCGTTTTTCGTCTTCTACAAAAATGTTCTCTCCGCTATCTATCTATTGCATTTCGCAACGATAACGACGACGACGGGACGATATCACAACCCTTCTGCTGAATGTATAAGTTGTATAATGCCTATGACAAAATTGTTTTGTCCCACTTATTCGCACAGGAAATTCCAAGTACCCCATATTCCCGTGTATATGTACCTATTATTTTATTATAATATATATGATTGCATAGCTACCCTAATTTACTGAGTACATTGTTGTTTAAAAAAAAAATTTCTTTTTAAAGAGACATAGTTAGAGATATACGTATAACGGTATAACTTACAATTTTAAGTAAAATAATGTTTTTTTTTTTTTTTTTTAATTTGTCATCATAAGTTATAGTTTTTTAAGATTTTAGTTTCTCAGTGGAGCATTATTTTATATTTTTGACGTTACCTCCATATAACTATTTACTATTTAGGCTGACGAAAAATTTGTGCAGTATATTTCTGAATAGACTTTTTACATTATAAAATGCTCCAAATTTCAATATTTCATAGGATTTCCAGTAGCAAATTAGTTACAGAAACCCATTTTTTTATACAAACATTCAATGTAAGTTCAAATATTCACGACAATTTTAAACAAAAAAAATAACGATTTTAGTTATTTTATTGTAGTTTAATTAATTTATCGTAAAGATCTGAAACTTTTCACTGTTGTATACTAGTAAATTTTAGTATGTTTCTATGTGTAATAACATTTTCAAAATATTTAGTTATTTGTTTTATGGTATCCCTTAAAAAGTTATAAACTAATAACAGAAAGTAGTAGGTATATATTTTTTTTTCAGAAAAATAATGTTTACATGAAATAAAATTAGTTATATGGATAATTAACAAAACAATTACGATTATTAAAAATTATATTACCTATATACAATTTGTGTTTGATCAAAAATAAACTCAAATACCTTTACTACAAATAGTGTTATAAATATAATATAATAAATTACTCTTATATCCCTAGTGCTTTATTGCTAATATATATTTCATACAATCTCTGCTCATAATTGTTTTTTGTCGTTCGCAATCCTTTATCATTAAATTCAAGTTTAGCACTATGTTATAGTGACTATTTCAATGACGATGTATGCAGATATAGTATACTCAATAGCTCGCAAACAATTACGTAGAATTTACCGATTGTTAAATTTGTAAATCACAATAAAAAAAAAAAATGTTTAGATTTTCATCATGATTAATAAAATATTCTTGATGTAACAATAACTGATGTCAAATGTTAAATAGATATATTTTTTTATTGTTATTAATAATCGTTTAAAATGTAAATGATATGTGATTAGTATACTAAAATATGTGGCCACTGTGATAACATATGCCATTTTATATATATATATATAAAAGATAGTGATATAAATACTTTAATCCACACATATTAAAACACGAAAATCAACCTTTTACAAGTGTATTTATTTATGTATTCTCTATGGACAAATAGCGACTTTACAGTATTGGAGATACTTCGAGTATGAAACCGTTTAGATTTCGTTGACCACCACACAGATTTGAGTCGAAAGTTTCCAGCTTATCCCAACTTGGTCAATTTTATGAACAAAAAAAAAAAAACTTTTTATACAAATATATAAAATAAAAAATAGAGTATGTATATGATTATATTACGTGGAATAAAGACGTGTACTCCGGTACCCTCGTTGTTCCACAACCGCCCGAAAACACCGTTTCGGCGGAAGGCGATCCAGTTGAGAAAAACATTCTAATGCACTGTTTCTCAAACTGTTGTACGCGTACCCCTCGGGGGTACTCGAAATTTTTTAAGGGGTACAAGTCTGACCAACATGTATACGTAAGTCTTCAAAATGTTTTATACATATTTTAGTTTAGTAACTAAAAAGGGGTACCCAAAAAGATGTATTGATAAAAAGGGGTACAGCGTGTTTATAAAAGTTTAAGAATCCCTGTTCTAATGGTATACGTTTTTCAGTGATGAACCGCGTTCACTGTTCGTATAATAATAATATGATAAGACCTAATGCGCCCGGCCTAGGTGTATGCGAGTGTGTACTACCTACCTATAACTGTATAATATAGTCGCGGGTATTACTATCATATTGTGTGTGGGTGTATGTTATACATGCGTTCGTTACACTCAGACGAAGAAAATATTTTATCTGGAATTAGTATCTGGGCGGCACGTGAAATCGTGATCGCGTTAGAGCGGAAAATGTGCTCACGCCCGTTTCACATATACGCGCATTTTACATCCTATATATAATAATAATAATAATAATAATGTACGCGTATGTGTGTATAGGCGGCAGGTATACGCGGCGGCGAAACTTTCGCACTCGCGGGGATATCGATTTCGCGATATAATCTCGCCGAGTAGTGGTGTGTGCGTGTTGTGAGAGTAGAGTGTAGGTAATATTTTCGCCCCGGTGTTGTAAACGTGCACGCGCGCGTTCATTGAAATGTATGGATACAATTTTATCGGAACCCCCCTGCCCGTGCCGTGCCGTGTAACATTTCACACGCAAATATAATAATATTATATTATATATTTTCCACTCTAATGTAAACAAGCCCTATGAACGAGGAGACGTCGTCGTTTTATCATAATATCTTCTCTGCACCACACCGTTTTCTTTCACTCCGGTCCTCTTGTATAATATTATAATATTATGTCTATTGCCGCTCTCTCCGTCTCTCGCCGTCTCTCACCGTATCTCTCCCTGTGGGTGTGTGTCTCCTACAACTGTCTCGCTCACCCTCCCCCCCCTCTCCGGGGGCCGTCTATTTCACGGGACGTCGTCGGTGGAAAATGACGCGCGCGTTTCGCGTTGACGAAAACTCCGGTCGGGTCGTCGCGATTAAACGGCTACCGTGAGTGGTGCGGGCTGTGGGCGTGGGACGACATCCCATACATGTGCCATATTATATTAATACATGCGTGTTGTTCGCCGACTGTGTGTTCATATATATATATATATATGTATGTATATATTATATATATGTGTAGGAATAAAAATAATGATGTAACCGTATAAGTAAGTGTATATCACACACGCGTTATATATATGTATGAGAATTACATATTGTGTCGGGAAACTCTATGTATATTTCACGTCGGTATACGGGTACGTACCGACGTGCGATTCGACGACGTTCGAAGTTTCGTTTTTCGTTTTTTTCTTCTTCTCGGAAAAAAAGATTTTTTTTTCTCCTCTCGTGTTATTGATTTTAATTACACCCCCCGCAGTAACCGGCGACAGTAATGGTTTTTTTCCCAACGGTAACATAACGAACGCCATAAATATTCCCAATATCCAATGGTATTAATTTTCTCCAATATAGGTTTATACGTATAACAATAAAATTAGACTATTCGCAGTCGAATTCGCTATAGATTATTGTACAGATACAAATATTACAGTAACCCGCAATGCAATTGTTTAATATAATATTATCAAAAAAAAATAAAAATAAAAATAAAAAAGTATGAAAAACATATTATTTCATATTTTAAGCGTTTTAGATTTTTAGTGCCATTACTATAGCCAATAGTTTGCGTTTCAAATAAATATAATGTTTTATCATGAAATATCGTAGTTTAATAAACGAAATAACATAAAAAATAAATGAACAGATAACAAGTTTATCCGTATTTTCAATAGTTATACCTTGAAGATAATGCTTTAATTCACGATAGTTTAATTCTTTTATTTATCTTTTTAACAATTCAAATCTGAAACATAATATTTTTCTTATAATAGGTAAAAAGTAATGATTATAGTTATAGTTACTATTTTGTTGTATTATTATTTCTAGAGCATAATATTATTACTTCAATATATTTTTTAGGTAGTATACCCACTTATATCATATATATATATACAGTGAAAACTCTTTATAACGAAACTCTTTACAACGAAAACTCTATATAAAGTAAACATTACATAATAATGGTTGGTTTGCTTTATAACCCATTATTTAAATTCATTCTCTATAACGTATAGTCACTCTCAATAACGAAACAATATTTTATGTTTCATAATACAATTTACCTGTTAAGTATTATAAATTATAAAAATAATCGGCAAAAATACCGACATTTCCAAGATCGCTTACATTCTTTCATCATCTACTTTTAATATCGTAATACCATTATTATCGATATCGAATATTATATTCATTTTATTATCGACGTAATATTTTCTAACAAGAATTTTTTTTTTTTTTTAAACCCTTTCTATTACGAAAACTCTCTTTAACGAAAGAAATCTCATGGTCTCTTTAAATTCGTTATAAAGAGTTTTCACTGTAGTTATTTAAAGAGGTATATTGTATATGGCATTAAATTATGACGAGTGCATCAATAGAATACCACAATTTATTTAACCATGTATACGGTATTTGTTATTCCTCTATTCATAATATCTGTATAATATTATCTCCGTTCGTTTAACGGTTCATTTGTTCACTTATTTACAAGAAACTATACAAACCACCTAGAAACATTGTGTCTGCGATATCGATTATTATAAAAGAACCAGACTGCGGTAAAATTATGCTGCACACAAAGTATCCGACTGGTGCCGTTTGCTTCGCGTTTTAAATGTTGACCAATAATTGTATATACATACATAAAATCGCGAATTACTCTTATCAGGATTTTTCTAAATACGTCGACGTCAGATGCGTATTAACCCAACTCAGCAAAGCCACTTTCAAAATCCACTACTGAATTCGTTTTTGCAACATAATAAATTTAAAAACGGTATACATACAATAATATATAATAATATGTAAGTCAGTAATATTGCGCGTTTTGTTCGAAACACCAACATGTTTGGACGCCAAATGATAATAATAATATGTCAAAACTGTTTTATTTTTTAAATAAAAACAAATGTTACGCACTCACAATTTATAGGCATGAGTTTTTTTTCACAAAAAGTTTTTAACAGGAAAACTGTGTATAGTAGAATGTACATTTTACGAATTCATACATGTCCGTGACCAAGTGACGTGTCATATGATGTCGTGTAATACGAATTTAAAAACAAAAAGTTTCTTAATTTTGAATATAGCTGAATTTAAATAGCAATAATATTATTAATACCGATTCGTTTGAAGAGATCGTTCGTTTTGAATATTTTGTACTTTTATTCAATTGTTCCGTGTGGCGCCCGTTTTGTATAATACGACTGTTACAGCGGTTATATTAGTGATTACACATTAATCGGTTTCGTGTAAGAGACTATATTATTATATTCCAACGCGCAAAATTTTAGTAACATAATAACGTAATCATAATGAGCTGAATATTCCGTTCGTATACTGATGATATTATAATATCGTCGCTCGCATCTCGTCTTGTTCTATCATTGATACAAAACGAAAAGGAAAAGAACAGTTTTAATAAACGTTAACGATTTATTTAATAACGTATTTAATAATGATAAACGTCGCTTGTTAAATTACACGTTTCAAAGTTATAATTCATTTTAATAGTTTTTATGTGGTGACGGCGATGATGTGGCGACGAGACGGTCGAGTGGGAGGGGGGCGAGAGAACTCGAATCAAAATTAACACAAAACAAATAGCGTGTTTTACGGTGCAATATTTATCTAACGCGTTAAAATCTCGTGAACCGTTATAAGTGTATAACCTAACCGCGACACAATAATAATAATATATATAATGATAACGACGTTATATTATTATTACTATTATTATTATCGTCGCAAAATCTTTTCCTAGCGCACGGCCATTAGCGACGGAACAACGAGAGAGAGAAAAAAAGAAAAAGCGCCCTATACGCGAAACCGAAATCGTCACGTGAAGTAATCTCTACATTATTATATTGGGTTATGTTGGCTCAAGAGAACGATGTAGAAAAATTGTGCGGTCTGAGCGTCTGTATACGGCGGCGCGTGGTGTATAATATTATACACAATAATAATAATAATAATAATAATAATAATAATAATAATAATATAATAAAATCCGTTTCGTAAAAAGCGAGTCGTAGGTACACGGAGGTTAAGCCCTGTTACAGCTCCCCGTGCATTATACTCACACGCGAATACATTCATAATATCACACTTATATATTTAAATATATAATATATATTATTATGTATAATATGCAGTAATAAATTCGAAGAACGTTGCAATTGTCGTCGATTCGTTTTTCATTCCAAAGTTTTAAAACTACATTACGCGTTCACATATTATTATTACCGCAGCGTATCGTTTTAAAACCATTGTTTGTATTGTTCGTGTTTTCCATACTGCATCCGTTGGATGCTAATCGTAAACAAAAATGATAACAAACCTTTTGCGACTTATTATCTGCACACAGGTTCATCTATTCATTGATACCAATTAGAATTATTTGACGTTTTCCATTAAAATAGTAATGATTATGACAAATTTTAGTGATTCTGCTAAAGAGAGAAAATTGTGTAATTTAATAAACCATAGTAAAATGACAAATCTGCGAAAAATAATCATAAAACATAAATTAAGTCAAAAAAAAAAATAATAATAATAATTTAACTAATTAATGTAAAAGCTATAAATTATAATCATTTTATAATAATTGATATCTTATTATATATATATATATAAAAAAAAAAAAAAAAAACGATTAGTAAATTAATTTAATATTTTTTTTATTAAAAGACCGTGGTTTTTTGAATCCCGAAATAATAACCATCATCATCATTATTACTTCTTATTATGAAGTTTTTTAAACAATTTGTTTTTATTCACAAATCGTATAACTAAATAGCTATTATCTTATTCATAAACAATTAATTCTAATTAATTTTAAATATTTACCAAAAATTACATTTATTAAATTAACTAACCGAAAGTTTTAAAAATACTAGAGCATCAATATTAGAAATAATACCAATCATACATTTCTTATCTTAATGATAAAAACGAATAACGAAACACTGGTCCATTGCCAATCAGTTTCAAAAATGTAAGTTACGTCAATAAAAACTAAAATATAAAAAAATTATAGTGATTAAAAAAAAATTTAAAAAATATAATAATGTAAATTAAAATATTTAAAAAAATATTAAATTTTATTTATACTTAAACACAAATAATTGTAATTATTTAATTATGATTATACGAATAAAATAATGTACTGTGGTTATTTACCAAATAAATACAATACATTAATTAAGCGAATACTGAATGATAAGAATTGAAACATTGATTAATCCATGACACCACAAAATTTCACTACAAAATTAATTCCATTTTCTTGAGTGAAATTCGCAATAATATTATTTAAAATGTCATGACACCAGCAAAAACAAAAAAAACCGCCTGCAATATAATAAAATAAATATAATATTTTGTATACAAGAATGTATATATATTGCTATTTACGACCGTATCAGGGGTAAATTATGTTTGAGATATAAATGTCAACGATCTTATAGTAGGTATTATCATAATAATGCTAATAATTTAACTAATAACCAAGTAATAAACCATTCAACGTAAACAATTTTTTTATATATTAATATTAATGATAATTTTTATTTTTCATATGACATTTCACTAACCTATAAACAAAAATAAATAGTCATTTTTTGATACAGTTAAATGCGATGTTTAATAATTTAGTTTAACTATAGTTACACATCTATAGACTTTATTTGCATTAAATATAGGTTAAAAATAAATTTTAAATAAATTAAAAAATTCATATATTACGATTATATGATTACTTATTTAACAAAAATGTATGTATAGTACACAATTAAACAATTTTTTGTAAGACGAATAACAAAGATTATATTAAAAACATATAATGTATATGTAAAACGAGATATCTTCGTTATTGCAACGATTTCAATCATAAGTTAACTTTGATGACACATAAGGTAAAGAGTTTTATAGATTTAAAGCACATATCTACCGGTGTAGATTGATTTTAAAGCAATTTTAAAATATACATTACACTGCTATTCTTCCTTTAAAAAACTCCACTAATCAGCATACCATTAATATATGTTTTAATATTTACACAACTATACTTGGTATTCGTTATCCCATATAGAAAATATTCAATAAAAACACTATATTCAAATGCAATATTATTTAAATCTATTTTAACTATAAAATCCCCTAGTTCCCAGATACCATTTTGATCGTTATGAAAAGAAGAAATACATTCATTATATTCTTTATAATTTCCATTTCTAACTCTAAAATAAATATTTTTCATTATATTTTCATCCCAGAATAGTTTTCTAATAATATTATTTTTAATAATAATTACCTATTGGTCTGTTTGTAGATCTAAATCAAAATAACCATTAACAGTTGAACATGTTTATGTTAGATTAACGCAAACTATATTAATCAATAACTAACATTATCCTTATTATTATAAAATCAAAAAAAAAAGTAACTAAAACACTTTCTGTTTTAGTTAGGTCAGGTAAAAATATGTATCTGTTTTATGTCTACGGTAGATACATTGATATTAAAAAAAAAATTTGCATAGTAATATTTCTAACCAACGAACCAAAGAAAAAAATATACAAAAGACTTAAAAAATATAATATACATTACATTATATCAATACGTCGAATACAAAGAAAATGACAGAAACAAGTATAGTATGTATAATAATATTATGCAGGCATGCAAACTATATTATTATGCTTTTATTAAAAGAATACATTTACCCTTGTTTTTAGTGATAAGGGTTTTTCTACATGTATATAGTATATGTATCTTGTCCCTCGACAATCAAAAAGTAATATCATATATTTTCATCTTATACTGCCTTTACTGTTTGTGATTTTCGACTACCTACACGAATCATGCACGCCCGTACGGTGCATTAATAGTTTAATACTTTGCATGCATTGTAATATTTAATGTCGCAAAATCAAAGACAATTTTATCATAGACGATTGCAGCAAGTCCACTTTTAATACAGTAGGTATTAGTTCTAAATATTCCTCTAACGGATTATTAAATACACGCATTTGAATGTTTGATATTAAATAAATAAAATATTAAATATTACACTTATTTGTGGTAGGTATTTCTTAAGTTTTAAGACATAAATTCCTGGCTGTAGGCAGATATACATTTCGCATTTCGGTACTTTTTTTTATGTTTTACGCAAATTTCTCCATTTTATTTTTTAAATTTATTCTTTTCTGAAATTAAAAAAATATATATTAATATTAATAAAAGTCGTAAAGTAATAATATAAATATTAAAAATTTAGAGTTTTGTTCATTTCAGACATTTTTTTATTTTTATAAAAAATATAGGTATAATAATAATATGTAACATTAAATAAATATTAAGTTATGGTTTTCAGTATAATATAAAATACTAATGTAAAGTAATAAATTTAAGTTGATAACACTATATCAGTTCAAAAAATTACCTTTACATCGAATAATATAATAGTAAATATTTGAAGTCAAATATTTAGTTTTTTATGTACTTGGTCAATGTCTCAGCTTTTAACAAATTAAGTTTTCGTTAAGAATTTCTAAGACAGCTTTTTAATCAATTATTATTAAAGTATTTCGAACTATTTGAAAATTTTCCCAGAAATGCATATATATACTTCAAATATAAATTATTTTTAAAAAATCTCTATAGATTGAATGAGCTTTTGATATTGTATCAGCAAAATTAAAAATTTTACAAAAAAACTACTGAAACCAAACTAGAAAATATTATTTAATATTATAATCTGCACAATATTTTATGAAAGCAATGATTATTTTACGTAATATTATAGTATATTTAAAAAAATATATATATATTATGATACAAACTTGATTGGATGAAAAACATCGGAATACGTAAATTTAATATTACATTAGGCATAATATGCATAATTACATTTTCGAGCAACTTGTTAATAAGGATTGAAATATATTTGTCATTAAATTGTTGTTATAAGTGCTCAATTCAATGAATTTTAGGCAATATAACCAGCTAATATGATGTACTTTTAGTTGCCTATCGACTATGCCTCAATGCAATTGAAATTATTTTTTTTTTTAAATGAATATCCTATACTACGATGTTCTTAATTTGTAATAACGACTACGCTGAGCTTAAAATTAATTTTCAGTAATAAGTAAATGATATAGCTGTAAGGAAATAAAGGAATAAATTTTTGAAATCGATAAAGATATTTTATTTGTTAAACCTTATACCATTTATTCCTCAACTCTTTTATCTTTTTTTACGCACGTATACTCAACAGGGATGCTAAAATTCATCAATTATCCACATACTTTACCTGTTATTTAACATACATATAAATAGAATAAATCTTTGAAATTGCTTACCTATTAAAATTCATATTATTCATCACAATTATAGTATTTAATTACCATATAGGTCAAGTATGTATTATTTGTTTCTATTTTTATTTATTGGCTCAGCGTCTAACGTAAATTCCGTGATGGTATATTACACCAATTATTTTAATCTTACCTTTAGTTTTCTTTCATCATAGCAATGTCTAACTCACTGCGAAATAGTGTGTTTAAATATTATGTTTTACTTTATACTCATCGTAAAATAATATAAAATTCGCATTTGCTATGTAATTATATTCTTTTGATAATTTTCTTTTGTCTTTGAAGACATTAATTTTCTACGCAAGTCTTTTAATATACAAACATAATTTTTTTTTATATTATTCGAAAAGCTACCCCGCCTTTGTTTCTTAAGAACTTAAAAGAAACAATTTGTTATTCATTTATTACAATTTAGTTTTCTAAATTTACAAAAGCCATATACTTTACATCTTTAGTTTTATTTGTAAAAAAATGCTTTTTGAATTAAAAATTGTGTTATAAAAACGAATAGGTAAATAAGGTGTAACCAATTTAAAAAAATTACAAAAATCAATCTGTTTTAACCTTTTTACGTGGCTTTTGGTTTAATGTTGTAACATTATTATTTTTACAAGACATTATTTTTTTTCTTGAAGCAAGACAAACAAAATTATTTTATTTTAATATAATATTTTAGTTTCGTATTTTTTTTTCATAGCTATAATCAAAGATTATTAAGATAATTTTCGTTTAAAATACTTGGTATATAAATATATTATCCTTAAAAATATACAGAAAAATTATATATTTTTAAAGATTGCTAAAAACAGCAAACGTAATAATTAAATATTTTTAAAAATATTATTATATGAAATCGTGACCTGCAATTAATGGTGAAAAAAACACGTTGAATTTTTATTTAAAAATAATTCACACAAAAATAGTTTCATCGAACAATATTCTGGAAATTAAACACTGCAAATACAATTTTGAACACTCAGGTTGTATATATATAATTGTTAAGTTTACGATATGGCTTCATGTTGAAATTATTATTAGACACAGAATGGAAAACTTTAGAAACGTTTGAGTGCACATAACAACAATAGTTTGAAAATGATCACGTACTGATGCCTACGTGGATCCGAAAGTTCTTTTTTTAGTTTTTGTCGGGATTCGGAAAGAAAATACGCAAAAGAAAATCCGGAAGAGAACCATTCGTCATTACTAACAACCGAAATCGACAAGACGTCTGGATCCGGGGGACTTTTCTTTTTAAATTCAGTCAACATTCGACGATTGCTGTCTTACGTAGGTATAGGACGGAACGTTACCTAAAACGTTATGTGACATAACCTAACTGTACTCGGCTGTACCGCGAATTGAAGTTCGAAACAACTGAATAAGAATGCAGATATACACAACTGTACAGCTACATTATAATGACGTGTTACTCACCGTGCCAATAATATATTTTATTTTCGTTTCAAAAACGATCCAAAATACGTGTTAAAAATGTTAAAACTATATCTGTGCCAGGACGACGGTACATCTCTATATTGTTATGTATGTATATAGACACAATTATATTATACACGTCATATTGTTATTGACGGACGATGGTAGGTAATAATATTATTATTATATATACAAATCGGACCGTTACGGACATAATTTTACATTGGTGGACATGATTAAGTGTATGTGTAATCATTTTGTAGTACAACACAATAAATATTGAAAAACTTATCAAAAACGAGTTTTGATTTCATATATTTTTATTGCTCGCGCTTTAAGATTATTTGCGTTATCATAAACTTCTATGGACTTACGGTCACTGGACCGTTACATTTTGAACATACTGGATAATATTATTATATCATAATGTGTATAATGTATATACACATAAAAAAAAAGTTTTATGTTTAGGTGTACCGTGCAATACTTATATAGCCAATGTATATTATATTGTATATTGTTATTTCCATACCCTACTCAACCGTGGAAAAAAACTTTTCACGATCCCTCTTAAATTATGCCGAGAACAAAACATCTTGCGTATACAAGTCATTGCCTGTTTGAACAATAAAATGACGATTATTTTTTTTTTATTATTATTATTTCGAAGATACACGGACGAATTGCAATCGTGCCTACATAATGATTTTAATTAACACCGTCGCAAATATATTATTATTAGTTAAATATATTTCAATGGTGCGTAAAATAATAATAAATTGTTCAAAAACATGTTGTACTATTATAGTTGCCGTTATTACAAAATATGTGCTAATTAATTATTATTATAAGCTGACATTTTGGTCCAATAAATTCTATGAAAAACCACGAAAGCGCAATAAAAGCCACTATACGTAGATAAAACCATATAGTATAATTTTACTGTTAAACCTTAAGAGCAGGTATAATAATTTAAGAACTTATAGTTAAACTTCTTGTCAAAACTACATTTGTGTTTCCATAGACCCACTTAACATAATATTATTAACACAATACATCATATTATTATATTATTATTAAATTGCTACATTCAATTAGACATTTAGGTGCGTAGAATAATATTCAAATATAATCATAGTACAATAATAATAATTATTATTATTGTTATATTTACCATTTAATATTAAATAAAACTATAGACATCATACATATAACACTCTCTGAACACTATTTAAAATATTAGTGTTATTTTTTTTTTTACAAATATTACTTTTTATCATGACGGAGCAATTTTAGATTTAAATGTTTATTACTTTATAGTGATACCTGCTGTATATCCGCATAAAAAGAATAAAGCAATAGTTGTATATAAACTTTCGTAATAATTCAAGATTGTATCATGCATTGTTTTCCCATAGTTAAAAACTAAACTCTTGAAAACTTTTAAATGTGTTTTTGCACTAATCAGTTTTATTTCACAAAAACACGTGTGTTATATTATGAGGATAATAATATTAATTACTTTTTTGATTTAAAAATTATTTAGATTATATTAATGGACATACAATTTGACATATAATGTTTAGTCAATGTATTTATTCCGAATAACGGTTGCCTCCTAGTTTATTACTGTTCATAAATTCTAATGCATTCCAAATAGCAGTTTCCGACATTAAATACATTTGCTTCTCTTGTTTATTAAAAATACACTTTTAAAAGGTTTAGAAACCACTCGAATTCCCTTAAAAATAGTCACACCACGATCCCACATTCCCAAATAAACCATGTAGATACCAGAAAATTGACTTTTAAGGACCTCTATACTTAACACTATACGGGTGCCCGGCAAATGGATTTCTTCGTTATATGTCACTTTACTTTCTTTAATATTATGTCACATTAATTTCACAATGTACTATAAAAATATAATTTGTTTAATTTGTTCCAACAGATTTTTAATGAATTATTAAGTTTTCAAAAAAAAATAAAAATAAAAACATACAATTATTTTGATGCGAAAATCAATTTTTCGCTACATAAAATTTGAATTGTGATGCATTG
The DNA here is from genome assembly GCA_020882235.1 of Schizaphis graminum. Classification (NCBI taxonomy): domain Eukaryota; kingdom Metazoa; phylum Arthropoda; class Insecta; order Hemiptera; family Aphididae; genus Schizaphis; species Schizaphis graminum. The sequence goes on from CM037031.1 coordinate 16,423,249, forward strand.
TAATTTTTTTTTCATAAAAATACTCATTAATTTGAATAGTGTTTAAGATTTTAAAAATATGTTTTTTATTAATTTAAATTCATTACAAGACATTAAAAAAAAACATTTATTACCTATTTTTTATCATTATTGTCTTATAAGTATTTACTTACTATGCCAAAACAGAATATTTTTCTAGTAATTGTTATCTATACCTACAAATCGAATTTCAAATGAGCATAAAACTACTAATACGGAATATATTATAGTTGATAATTATATATTAGTTAGGTATATAAGTACCTATAGTTTAAATGATCAGAGTGGATGAGAACCTCACAAAATGTTCATCCCCTATGCTAGACTAAACTTTAATGAACATCGATATATAGCTTATAACTTAGGGTGACCATTTTTAAAAAATAAAAAAACGGGACAGTTGCTACCCCCCCCCCCCCTAAAAAATGAATATTGTTATTTTACTTTTTTGAGTTAATTAACCTAAATTAAATAATTAATATTTTTTTTATTATCATTAATCAACACAATAATGTTGCATTTAAAAACTAATACAATTTTTTTAAATAATTAGATAGGAAAATTTTCTTTTTATTATTAAACACTACCAATAATTTAATTACTTATTAGATTCTTGTTTTACGAAAACTGTTATCTGTTATTTATAAATTTGGTTATAAAACTATTTTAGATTTGTTTCATAGATCGATTTATTTTAAAAATATAATGTAATAATTTCTAAAAAACGGGATTAAAATAGGACCATCTTCTAAAAACGGGACAAAAAGCGTCCCGTTCGAAGTTTGTCGGGACAACGGGACACGATGATAAAAAAAGGGACAATCCCGTTTTAAACGGGACGTCTGGTCACCCTATTATAACTACTAGTTCGTTCGAATTTTCAAAAATGTTCAACTTAAAATAAAAATAAAAATAAAAATGTATTTTCTAATAAAAAAAAAACAGAGAATTCAAATACGATACAGATAAAAAATAATAATATTATTATTATCCAAAAATGATAATTTGTAATCAATTCAAATTATATAAAAATTAATTTTAAAAACTAATATTTTTAGAGAAAACTAGTGTTGACCTGTTAAAAGTTAAAAGACTCAACAATAGTAAAAGTAAATAATATGATTTTAACAGAAGAGATTATCTTCTCGTTACATAATATACTACTAATTGTTTGCCTAGTCATATTTTATAATTATCGATTTTTTTATTTTTTTATTTTTAGAGCACGCGTGCTTTCATGTCATTATAATATTATTATTATTATTATACACACTGCGTGATGACACACGGGTTACAATGTAACAGTGAATAATTTATATTGTTATATTAATATGTGACGTATTTAGGTATAACGCATTACAACTATGTAGCATTATACGTCATAATACGCAATGTTAAGCCAATTATATTAACTAGGATTTAAATTTGAAAAGTTAACCAACGTTGTTATTAGCATAATATATTGCACACAACTTATGCCGCGTTATTATAATAAGTAATAACAAACGTATGCATATAATATTTTCAAACGCATTAATAACTAATTGACCTTAGCGGATTTCGGTAAGTTTTGGAGAATTATTATTTTTGTTCGGCGCGTCCCTCGTACCTAATGAGCGTTTGCCCTTTGCCATTTGCATATTATCATAATATACTGTTAGCGATACGTATAAAATTGTATACACACTTAACTCTTATAAATTATAATGCTTTGCGATACGTATACAATATATATATATAGAGTATTTAAAACATCATGCAGAAAACGATATGTATATTTTTTTATTATTATTATTATTATTATTATTATTATTTTGCCGCTCGATTGCGCTTTCAAAGCATGATGTTATTATAATTATTGTGCGCACGTTGTAATAATAATAATATTATGTACATTCGTTGAACAAAATACTGTATGTTCTACACTGAATACCTATAACCTTTGGTCGAATAACTTGTAGTGTTCGGCTCAGAAAATATATTTTATGTTAGGATGTAGGTCGGCGATGCAGTTGCGCTGCGTGGAAAGTTATTACTTTTGGCTCTTCCACGTAAGCCTAAATCTCATGTACTGCGCTGTACATAATACTATTATATCGAAATGTGTCAGACGCGTCAATATAATAATATTATGACGTTAGGGGCACGATATATATATTACCTGCGCCGCAACGTATTTACAGCTTATAGATATATATATATATATATATATACATGTATATACGAGTAATAATATCGTCATTTAACCGTCTACACAAATACCGAAAGTGAGATTTTAGGAAGAAAATAATAATTTTATATGCGGTTTGAAAAATGTACAATACAACAAGCATAAAAAACTCTCTTATGATTTTTCAAATACTATACAAGAGAACAATATTTATTACTGTTCCAAAATTAATTAAAAAAATTGGCAGGTATAGGCTATCAAATGGATCGCTCTGTATATTATACCTACTGATATTTTACAAAAATCATTACTAGATATATAATTATTAATTAGTTAAGGAATGTGTTCGATGTATAATGCATAATTACAATTTTAATATAAGTTTCGACGAAACTCGTTTTAAATGACAAAAAACCCGCTAACGTTTTATATTATTATATTTTTATTTAATGCGATGACCATACTTGCAAAACACATGATATACTTTCGTTTGTGTTTGAATACTTAAATTTGTGTTTAATCAAGTATTTTCCACCGAGTTCTACATAGCTAGTGATTTGAAAATTGCGCGGATAATAATAATGACTGTTTTTCGTTTCATCGGTGTCGATATATTATTATTATTATTTAGTGTTTACAGATTGATTCATCAAACATGTTCATTTCTCATCTTATTTTTTCTTTGATAATTCAGTTATTGTGAATTTAATTTTGGAATATTCAATAATTATATTTTAAGTCTGTGTTTTCGAATTCTTGATATTTGTATACTACATAAAAAGTGTCATCAATAGATACAAACTTCTGTTTTTCAAATGAGAACATTTTTCTATTGTGAATTAATAAGCTGGTGGTTTTTCTAAAAATTTTGTCATATCAAATTCAAAACTCCAACGAATAGTTTTTGAGTTGTGTAACTTATGATGTATACTACAGGATAATAGTTTCATGATGATAGGTATAAAAGATATGGAGGCTATGGTGGTGATTTAAAAAAATTAGTGATATCTATTAATCTATCAACATAATAATTTTAAGTTTAAGTATTAGATCCAATTTTACATATATTTTATATATTTTTTAAAGCCGTTATCAAAAACTCATATTGTTTAGTAGGTATACACATTTTAATAATTAAGAAACTACTTGTTCGAATAATGAATAAGGTACATCAACATTTTTTTTTAAATAATGTATAGTAAAACCGGGAGAGCTCTTTGAAAAAAAAAGAAGTTTGTATCGCTATGGGCCATAAAATACTGCTTAATTAGTAAAAAAATCTCAAGAGTTTTAAAATTATTTTTTACTATAATCAAAAATTAAAAATTATAATTTGAATATATTATTATATTGGTAAAAAAAAATAGCATGATTAGGCTTGGTGCATCACGGTGTATTATTATTTTATTAATTATCTCGTATATTATGTATTTTTTCTAGTTATTTATAACTCGTGTCAACATACATATATTATTTTCTATTATATTATTATCGTTTTTTCTTTTTACTTTTTACTTTATTTTATTTAGGAATCACGAAAGACACGTTTTTGTTTCAAATCGATTCTTTAATTGCCGCATTTATTGTTGTTTGTTAATAATAGTCGAAAACACATAAACGTTGCCCGATTTTGAAGTACCTATACAATGCGAATGTTTTCGGTGAATCATTTGTAATTAATTTATTACGCAAAAAAATTCTCTTGATTTAAGAAAGAAAAAAATACATAAATTACACATTTTTCTGAGAACGGCTGCTCAACAAGCATATTATACGATTACATTATAAGCCATTAAATTACTTCCATGTAAAATTAAACTATCAAACTATTAATGCCTGTATACATTTAAAGTTAACTAAACTTCTAAGTAACCACAGTTACAACCGATATTTGAAATAAAGAATTCAACACGTGAAAAACTAACAAATAATTGAATAAAATTGTAAGACCAAGTATTGTTTTTAAACCTGCAATAGTTTTCTAAACACGTTTTAAAGTTATAATACTCACAAGTATAAAGTAAATTATATACATATATATACTAATATAAATAGTACATACCGCGGTTTCCTATATTTAGTTGTATTATACACAATAGACTAGATTTTGAACGACAGGTTGCGTGACGGAGAATTTGTAGAATGTTATAAGTGACATTGAAGAATTACTAGTGTCTCATAAGGTCTAGTCTATTACAAAAAATTAAGCTCCAAAATTCTATCGACTATCAACAAACCGAATCCGAAGAAAATGTTCTAAAATTATAAGGCATATTGGTACGCACATTTTTTGCATGATTTTTAAATTGTTTGCGGTTTTTAAATGTCTCTTTCCGGTATCTTACACATAGCTTTAAAGAATGTCTAACAACTAAATTATAAAGTTCAAGGACTCAACAACTATTCGTTAGAATTTTGAGACGCATCAACGTTTTCAAAAAAATTATATACTTAGCAGCTTACAGTAAAACAAAGTGGTCCGTATTCGATAAAATGAATTTATAACCACAGAACACATTAAATAATAATAAAAATAAAAATATCTGAAAATATATGGTATCTATATTAAGTATACTAAAAATGTCCAAAAATCTGAATCGCTGTATTATTAACGAATAAATATGAAGTAAATCGTCCAATATATTTTACGAGTGGTATTGAGACTTAAGACAATTATACGCGACATCCAATCCTTTGCGACAAATATTTATAGTATTTTACCTACACTCTATAATTTATAAAAACAGTAATGTTATGTGACAGTTATTAACTTATTAGGTATATATAGAATAAAATATACGATTATATCATTTATATCGTGTACCATATACGAGGCATGATGCCATCACTAATAACATAATATTATTATGTCGACGACAATATTATTATTGTCTTTTCGGTGTGGTGTTGGTCGCGGATAAACGATGATGAGCGCGTCCAGAGCAAAAACAGTAGTTTGGCGCAATAAGACCACTAACAACGAAATATTTCCTTTCGAATAATGGCGAGTCGTTAGCGCGTAATATTTCACAACATCATATTATTATTATCGTTATTATTATTATTATATTTCTGTTATATAACGCGCGTATATATATATATATTATATATATATATGTATCGGCGTTGTAATTTAAACGCGCGTTATAATCGCCGCCGCCGCCGCCGTACACTAACGGTTAACTAAATACTTAATACAACATTTAAAGAAGATTATTAAATCGCAGTCGCGCGTATAAATTGTGCTTTTATTTGCTCGCCAGCGTTATTTATTTTGTAGCTAACAAGTCACGTACCACCACACCGCCCCGCCCGCCGTGCCCTACCGATTTAAATCTTAAGGTGACACGCGGACTCTGCAGCACATACCGCGCGCGCACAATAGCTGGCCGGTCGTCGTACATATTATTATTATTATTATTTCGCATAGCGTCGCGTGAAATTTCGAGACGACGTTTTAATCTATGCGCATCCGTTTGTTTACGGCCCTGCGCAGCCATATAATTATACGATTACAATAATAATATGGATACTGCGCTGTGCGTATACGAACGCCTCGCGCGTCTGTGCCCGCGCGGTAAACGGCGTAAAGCGCGTACGGTCTATAATTCCATTTTACGTTTACGACAATACGAAACGCGTTGTCGTTTTATAGACGGCGTGCCTGCGTAATTCGATTTTCCGACAGGACCTGCCGGGTTAAAATATATTATTCGACAAATCTGGCGATCATATTATTATTATTATTATCGTAGAGCTTTAATTTTGTCCGGGAAAAAAACAAACGTACCTACATAATATTATTCCCGTATAATAATAACAAATAAAACTAAACGATCATTTCGTGTTATCGAACGTTAATTATTATTTTTTTTTCAATTTTACGCGTTACCTACGTCAATACCATATTATTATACGCCGATCACTAAAGTTTATTCACAACGTAAGCGTGTTCGTTTCGAATTTCGATAACGAAAAGTGTTCATCGTGCCGGTTACTGCAATGCACTGTAAGCAGAACGGTCAATCGCAATAATAGTAATAAAAGATAACATATAGATAATCCTTATTTAAAACTGAAAAATAATATTAGGTATAATAATATTTTATGCTCATTTATTTGTTTGTTCTATATGCGTTCTATCCAAATAATTTATAGTACCTACTGCGTTTCGAGTATATTGATATTGATATAAATATGTACATGATTATTATTGTTATTGTTACGACTTATGAATAATATAAACATCTGCAGAAAAATTGATAGATTGAAAACAAACGGAAAGGATGAAATTATGTAAAAATATTATTTCATTAAAAATTTAAAAAATCTCAAAATCATACAGTTATATTAAATATAATATAGTTTTATAGTAACTTACTATAAGTTATGATAATTTTTTTTTCTACATTGGCATCAATATACGAAAACCTTTTTACAAAACTTTTGTTATAGTCACTTATTTGTTAAAGCTCTAAAAAAGAAAAAAAACGTTCGCGACCCATACAATATTATCCTAAGTGAATAGGAACATGTAATCTGTACTGCATACAGATTCCCGGTTGGAATGTAATTCGAGGAAGTCAGCCACTATACACATAATATTATACTACGTTCGCTTCCCTATTTCTTGTACGTGTCATTGGCTGGCATCAAATATTATAATATGATAATTTGCATATCAATCATAAATGTAAAATTTATATTGCTTCGTATGTCAATCGGTGCCTACCGTTCAAGTCCAATACCTAGTATTTATAACCTTGCCTGTTCGTCTCCTTTTGACACAAGAAGACTCAAAATAACATTAAATCACGAATTAAAATTAACAAGTACCCTTCCTTCTCTCAACTTCAAGCCAATGTTTCAAATGTTACCTACACTACTCCAAAAGAACGATCTAGATATTTCTAAAGTACTTACTATTACTCCCACACAGACCCCACAATGGAGAAATCTCAATGAAACCAACACTGATCTTACTATTTTTAAAAAAATAACACACCCCCCGCTTCCTACAAAAAAGAATACTAACACATAATTCAAAATATCATAAGTGAAAAATTGTACACCGATGCTTCCAAAAGCCAAGACGGGGTTGGCGCTGCTGTAATTTGGAATAATATGGAATTCATGTACAAACTCCCCAGCTCCTGCTCAGTCTTCTCAGCAGAATCATTTGTAATACTTAAAGCACTTGAGATAATAAGTAATAAGTAATAACCGATCACCACCTACAAAATACTTTTATATTCACTGACTCTCTTAGCGCTATCAACAATATAAAAAACTTATACAACCCATCAGACATTGGCCTACATATCCAAAATAAAATTTATTCGCTACAGTACCACAATAAATTCAAAATTAAGCTCTTCTGGATTCCCGGTCGGCGGTCACTCCGATATAAAAGAAAACGAACTCGCCGATCTTGCAGCTAAAACTGCAATCGCCTCCCCATTATCATCATGCATTCAAATCATTCCACTCAGTGACATACGAATGCTCATAACAAATAAAAATGTAAACTTAGATGGCACCAGAAGTGGACATCTTATTTTACAAAATTAAACCGTATCAAACACAATACAGACAATTGGATATTCCCTATCGAAATCCATAGAAAATTTGAGGTCATAATAACAAGACTCAGAATCGGCCTCACTCAAATTTCTCACAGCTTTCTAATGGCCAAAGAAGAACATCCAGTATGCACATCTTGTGGTGTCCAAGTCACCATCTGCCACATCCTCACCGAATGCCGAACGTACCACAACTTCTGAACAAGCCTTAACCTACCCGAATCACTTGCAGAAATATTAAGCAATAACCCTCAATCCATAGCCAACATCATCCAGTTCATTACAGCCGCGAACTTCCAAAACAAAATGTAATTAACTCTTAGTCATAGTCATAGTCTTAGTCTTAGAAGTACATAGTACTTTCGCAAATTTGTATTAATTAATTAATTTTATTTTAAGCCCAATGGCCCATGCTGCCGAGGGTATATGTATAATAAAAAAAAAAAAAAATTGTCTATTGGCGATCATATTAATTTTTAATATATTTGTACAATAAACCTAAACAAATAAAAGTTGTAATATTTGGCCTAGATAGATGTTTTTTTTCATATCCGCACTCAAAACCTAAATACACAGAAGATTTACCATATTATTATATAATGTTAAAGAAGAAAAAAAATTGTTTTTTACGAATTATTGACCGACTAAAATAACACCAATAACCGTAACCAATAATATAGGTGTTTTATGTGTACAATGTACATCAATGGGTACCTACCTATTAAGTTATGTATTATCGATTTAAAGAGAATTATGTAAATACTAATATTTTAATGCCTAACAATAGCCCGCGGGTAGTCGAGTGAACAGGTATAGGAAACCTCCAATAGTTGCGTTTTATGTGAAAATACACAAAACAAGTGATTAAACCAATGACCGCTGTAAAAGAATGCAATATTATTATTAAATATTTAATATCATAATATTATACCCACCAAACATAATGAAACGAAAAGCCTCTGTCGCCGTGCAGTTTGGTGATTAGAATAGATATCGGAAACGTATTTATTTACGTATTATTTATTTGTGTAAAATATCTACGCGCGTTACACCCAATGCCACTATATCCCTATATGTGTGTATATTTATATATGTACATAATATATTTTAATCTTATTCTATAATTATACACACATCTACTTCAGCAGCTTGTTTTAAAAGCTAATTTAGTACTTGTCAACGCGACAGGTTTATAGTTGCCTATAGTGTAGTAGTGCCTATTATAGGAAGTATACGTACGTCGTGTCAAAAGCATATTTTCAAAACGACAGAGGGAGACAATGCGCGCGCCTCGGTGCAGTTGTCGCCAATCTCGACGTTTGATGGTATATAATAATATGTCGGCGTATGAAGTTTCGTATTATCTCGGCAAATAGAAAGCGTAAATCATCCAGCCAATTTACGGAAGTATCATGGCATTTATGAAAATCTGCATCAGCTATATTAGGAGTCACATATCTGTTTATCATTGTTAATAATATATTAATATATATATACGACATCGGACATTGTGCGTAAGTGCGTAACCACAGTAGGATATTGTTGCGATGATAACCGCTTCGTCGCACTCACTTCCTGTACAGTATTAAAGTCTTACTATACTTACAACATGACTATATGTTTATTTTCGCTCGATGCGTGATAAACTATCGAAATCGTTAATTCTTAAATAGTTATATCTACAGTTTGTCCGTGTCCTCAATCCACACATTAAACTACCAAAGATATTTTTTTAAATTTTCATCTATATATATTTTGTAACTTTGTAAGTATGTCATTTTTATGAAATTGTATTGCAATCTTTTGAAATAGTTGTACTACACTAATATATAATTATCATTCGAGTAATACCAAAGATATACTGATACAAATGATGCTCATTACATGGCCAATGTCCACATAATATAAGTGACCACATAAGATTCTATAATAATAGTTACCAGTGATACCCTAAACATTTACTTATTTAGTGCTCATGCACCCTTAATATATTTATTTTAAAGACAATTTGTAACTTCCTGGATCCCAATGGACCTAGCTGTTTACAACATTATTTAATTGATAATACGCAATTTTTTCGAACGTATTATGTTTTTGAACTTTTGTTCAGCGATAGGGTTCACCGATACCGTTCTAGTGTAAACGACCAGAAAAATACACTGTTTAAAAATACTTTCCCCGGGCTAAAACTTACAGTAGTCGTAGTTACGTAAAACATATAGTAGGCATTACAGTACATGATGTTGAAACAATAATAAATTGTAAGCCCGCAGATAATCTTTATATGATATGTATAAAATATGTTGTTTCTATTTTTAACGTTCAGCCGCATGCGCGGTGCTTTCGTAATATTGTATGGTTCAAATAATAAATATTCGGTTGCGACTAAATCAAAAACGGATGCAAAAGACGTCTGACGAAACCCGATTTCAGCAATATAACTATATAACTGACAAAACTTGGTATAATTTATTGGCGTTAAATATCCATTCTAATATTCAAACATGTATACAGTTTAAACATTAAATTTGCATGTTGTTTTGCTTAAGATAAGATTTATTGCTAGGTAAGTTTTACATTAATTTCATTACCTTAGGTTAGAATGAAATTTTAACTTTCAAATAATATTAACTTTTGTGTATTTATAAAAAAAATTTTATTTTAATGGGAAATTTTCTATTTTTTACGTATTTAATGAATATTTATTTATCTAAATAATTTATATTATTATTGACTGTAATATTAAGATTAAGAACTTGATTAAAAAAAAAGAAATAATTTTTTGAAATTTGGATCTCATAGTTTTCTCATAAATGAATGTACAAATTTATAATTTGAAACCCGTAGACCATATTTGTCTTATAATAATTATGACTATACGCATACAATTTTAAATTGCATTTAGATACCTATATAAAATCATAAACTAATATATTTTAATTTTCATATATAATATTTTAAATTGTAGGGTATATTTTAAATATGTAGCTTAATTTTAAATATCATAACTCATTACTCATACCTATAATATTATAGTACATTATATAAGCATTATATGTCTTCAATGCATCATAGTAAATTGCAATATACCATATACAGTATAAGCACAGACTGTTTGTAACCTATACGTGAAAAATCTATATATCGGACTGATTTTTTGTCTCGATATAATGAAGTATTTTTCGTGGAGATTGCGTAGCTCCGTGGGATTTATACCCAATGGTGTAAGGAAATAATATAGCAATATGTTATGATTTACGGCGCGAACACCGTTCGGTCTTCGCTACAATATTTTACGATACGACGACGTGATTTAATAATTTTCACTACCTATTCGGAATTTTTATTTTAATTAAAACGTTTTTTTGTTGCTGCTGCAGTTGTTTCCCATAGTAAAGAGGAAGCGGTACCGGAATAACTTTTACGATTTTTTTTTCAGTTTATTTTAGCATCGAAAATCTGAAACACGTCAACCGTCTCTGCAGCTGCCCGCGCAACTTTTATTCACGATCAGTGAAATAATATGTAATGATTGACGAATACTTATATCGTTTATATTACACGAAAAACTCATTAATAGCATTAGTAGTATTATAATATATATATTAATGAATTAAAGCTCAATCATTTAATTTTAAATCGACTTGATAAACCATTAAAAAATAAAAAATGTACATATTACGGAATGTTTTCGTAATTTTAATTTTAATGTAAATTTAATTTATATTTGAACTTATATAATATTACTGACCTTATTAGTATTATAATATAAATTGTTGTGTTTTGGTCATTGTATAAGGTTCACTAAATTTGAGTACCTATTGTGTCATAGAAAATATAGTAAAATTAGTTAGGCAAGTGTTGGTAGTATGAGAAATATCGGCAGTGTAATGTTATATAATATAGAGGCGATGATGTTGCCTTGCGGTACACATGCTATTATAAGATGGATTCTGGATAGTTCTTCATCATAGAGTACAATAAATTTACATTGGGTAAAAAAGGATTTTAGAGATAATTTGAAGGTAATTTTTTTTTTAAATGTTTAAATAGATGTGATAATATTAAAAAGTCCACAGTTTAAATTAAAATAAAGTCACTTTATAAAGCAGTGCATTTGAGTAGCACAAATTAAATTTGTTCCAAAATCAAAAATGCATGTACGAGTACATTAATAAAATAGGCATTTAATTCACGAAACTTTATTGAATCCTACAATGTATAATTACTTTCGGCCAAACTGGATAAAACGATAAATATCGGTTTCCAATATCTGCCAATATACTTAAAAATATTTACCTTAATTGTCATTGTAGATTCCTGCAGATAAATTAAATATTATTCAAATAAAAATGAAAAAAATAATCTTTAGTTAAAATTTTGAATAAATTTTTTCCGATATGATTATCGTGGAATTGGTATATTTATAATACATCACTCTTAATAAGTTAATATAAATGTAACTAATTGTATAATGGTTTATAAGTCACAATTAAATAAAAATAACTAATGAACAGGGCTCGGAAGTTCTAGCAAATGCATGTTTTTCTTGGTTTGTCCTAGAACATCCAAAGTAAGACACAAATATGTTTCACACTTCTCTGATATCATACACAAAATTTTATTTTGCTATTTTTTGCATATTTACGGTTTTTACTGCTATTTTGCTAATTTGAGGTTTTTAGTGCTCTTTTTGGGTATATTTTCACATAAATACATATTATAGGACCTATTTCGCTAATTTGGAGTTATAAATACTGTTTATGGGCATATTTTTATAAACTAAATTTAGTTAACCTACCAAACAGTCGCTTACGAATATGTGAACGAAGACAAATTGTTATAATTTAAGATTGTGTATTTGTGTCAGTCATATCGCACTATCGCACTATCATTAGATTATTTAGATTAGTTGTATTAACGTGCTGCAGTCGTATTCCTATCGATACCTTCCATCATATTCTATGAAAAACATTAAAAATCTGTAAAATTAAATATATCTTAAATTTCATGTTTAAAAAAATTTGTTGAAAATTTTATTTTGCATATTTTCCAATTTTTAGTGCTATTTATAACGTTGATATTAATGTTTTTATGTGCATATTTAAGCAGTAAAAATTAATTTTTTTAGTGCTATAACTTCCGAGCCCTGCTAATGAAATAGTCCACGTACCAACAAATCTGCACGATACAATGTATTTTAAATAAATATAATTGTATCCTCATTGGAATATTATAGACAAACCATCATAGTTTTAAAAAACAATTGGATTAATTAAATTATTTGAATAATAGACGCGCCTAGATACATACGAACGATTTTTATCTTAGAAAATTACAGTGTAAATCATTTTTCTCTATTTACATTAATTTATAGAGATGTATAAATAAAGAATATTTATAATATCGATTTAGAAAACACGTACATAAATCGCAATAATATTCCTAATATTATTGTATTCGCGTATACCTTTTAGATTGATTTAAAGACGGCAAAGAAAACGTTTTAATTCACGGGATGACATGTGTTTGTGTTTTATACTGCAGCAGCATATATAAAATACATAACAGTCTAAACCATCATTTACGTGTATTACGAAGCACACACGATTGTACGCATCATAATAATATTAATATATACGAACTCGTGATTTATGAAGTCACATCACAAACGATATGCGTTCAGATAACGTTACAGATATATTGTGTAGGTATTATACATGTATTATTATTTATGCATACGCAATACTCGAACGGCGGTGAGGGGTTGGAATGGAAGGGCGGTCGGTTCGGAATAGTTGTGAACGTTTCGGTTTTTGAGTTGAAATAAAGAAAATAACGAGAGTGCATACGAGATAAGACGTTGCGTTTTGTGCGTTAAGTTTGGTCTGCGGAAGTTTGGCGAAAAGTTGTGCGCGTGGGTGTGAATTATTCTTTCGGTTCACTGCAGCTCGCGGTGCGACGAGCGCATATATTTTCATTCCGATCCCGATTGACGGGTATAAACCAAAGTTTTTGAACGATTTACGAGACGGTCGATGAGCCACCGTCACTGCGGTTAAAATGGCAAGTTGGATCGTCGCCGCGGGACAAACGATATTTTATTATTATGATATAAAATAAACATGTCTTATTGTACAGGCGGTATGTTACGCATTAAACTGCCGCCGGCATTGTGGGCGGCTATGGCCTTGATGGCGCGGAAATAGTTGTCAAACTAGCGGCAAACCGATAAGACATAATAATAATAATAATAAACGAGTCCCTCCGATGTAACCCTTTTGATCGCGAAGAATGCCCGTGGTACGCGCGTGTCTCTCTTGCGGTGACTGATTGTTATTAATTTCGTCCTCTATTATATGACACTATTATGTTGGTTTACTGCCAACAACGAGCTGATACCGTGTTTTCGTCAATACAATACGTCATGTGTCGTCGTGAAACGGCCGGAAATGGATTTTTAACGAACGATTTGCATCAAAATAATTCCTCGGACGTTTCCGTCGACACCTTTTATAAAATACTAGTTTTATCTCGTTTGCTTACGTTCTCGACTCCTCGTTATAATGATTTGATCATTACCCGCCCTCCACAAAATACATCGTCATTATTATCATCATCGCCATCAATGGCGTTCAACCCGGTGTATACAATTTATAAAAATAAACTTTAAAATGAAAATATAATAAAAAAAAAAAAAAATCGCGAAAGTGTATATTATTATTGCATTACACTGAATGGAGAAAAATAAGAAGAACACAGTCAGTTTTTTTGCCGTCTACTAAATAATGCAAGTAGATCTTGAGCGAACATATAATTATATTTTAAAATATTTTTCAATAATCGTATGAATTGTATGCATTATGTTATTTATATATATTTTTTTTACCACGATTTTTCACTTCCCCAGTAGGGGAGCGATCCAGGGCCGTAGAGAGAAAAGTTCAGGCCCGGGAGGGAAATGCTTAAGGGCCCCTATTAGTGGTGGTATCAGGAGCCACCACAGAGATTTGATATATTTTATCATTTGGTTAATATACCGTCAGCTAAAATTTGTAAATAAGCAAAAAAAAAATTGTTCGAATAATATAATTAATTACAGTGCCTCTGTTTTTGGGTCACTTAAACGTTCGGGCCCGAGAGTAATCCTACCTTTCCCCCCCCCCTATTCACAGGCCTGGAGCAATCTATAAACCATAACTAAAAAATTGCGTGTAAGCAAAATTAACAACATTACAAAAAAAAAAAATGATTATCTAATCCAAATTATTATAATTATAATATATAAAGTGATACAAGCAGCAATACTGGCCGAAATTGAGATGAAAAAAATAAAAAATAAAAAGTGATTCAAAACCATCCAAATTCACGGGACATCTTGTACACCCAGACCCAATGGTATTACGTCGATGTTTTTCGAAGGTATAATAATTAATAATAAGCCGTTGAGTATTTGACCAGAGACATATATTATATATCACTGATATACATAGTGTTAATAGGAAATGGTGAATATTAAAATTAAAAACACATATTTATTCTATTATCAATACAGGAAGTTAATAAAAATCAATGAATAAAAAAAGTTTTGTCAACCCTGCAATCAGACGTGATTCAAACTCTTCAAAATTTCAGTTAAAAATGCTGTTGGAACCTCTCTAGGGCAAATAAGGTATTTTTTTTTAGTCAAAAAGATTCTCTATCGTGTATTAAAAATGACCTAAGAATTTTTATTTTTCAACAAAATCTCATCAGCGTGTGGGCCAACCAGTATGACGTACGCTGTAGTACTGTGCATTTGTGTATAGTTAGTATATTCTATGGTAAATTCTGCACTGTGTACCTACTACCAGAGGGTGCTTATTATGATAATATGAAGCGTGGTTTCCCGTATTCTGCTCATTCAACGCTGTTTGTTAAAGTGCCGAAAAATTAGTTTCCAATTATAGATAGACAATTCTCGATTTCCCGACCGCCCAATCACCAAAATTCGAAATGTCACTCCAAAATGTCATCTACTACAACTTTATAGTAAGCTAGGCCAGGTTGTATGTTTAGTTGTACACGCGCGACGCACGCACACAACATATTATAATGCATTATATAATAATTTATTATCAATATACCTAAACATATATTAATATTGGTGTAGAGTTTCGTCCTATTGATAAATTGTCTATTGAACAAGCGTTTATGTTTATATATTTAGTATACCTATTTACCTATTACAATGTTTCTATTAAAAATACTTCCGCTGCAGCATCTGTCCTCGGCCACTGACACGTGTAAGCAATATCCTCCGAAATTAATTTTACATTATATTTCATAATTTAATCTTGAATTCAATGTGTAATTATTTTATAGGTATACCTATATTTGTGCTTGAAAAAATATCGTTATGCTGCTGCAAGGATTCATGTGAACAACAATATTTAAATACATTTTATGATTAAAAATATGATGTGTAAAAATAATAATAAATTAAATTTTCGGATGGTCAGTTGCAGTATAACGTATATTATAATATACAGTAATAATAGTTCAAAAAAATATATATTTATAATAATTAATAACAGTTATAAATTTATAATTATTATATAATAAAATTATGTGTATAATACTTTAGTATTATACTAAACGATATAGGTACTCGTGAACGTAATAAATAACTAATCATTTTTAATTGTGTTCAGATAAATTATTTTGAAGTTTAGCACCTGTTCAATATTTTAAAATTTGAAAAATAATATCAGTACGAAATATGAACTATCTATGCGTGAGTGTCATCAATTATACGTCATGACGGCGTTTACAAGCATTGGTCTATAAACTTCTGATTAACCTTTCGGCTTTGGCGTAATATCATATACCTACAACTCTTTGCACAAAAATTACAACACCTATAATAGTTCTCTTCCACATTAAATATACAATTTAATATGATAACTATATAACTGTTCGCATATGTATATGGTTTATGTAAACTGTGAAAGTTTGGTCCGGATTTTCTGTCTAGATCACCGTGGTGAATATTATATTTTATAAATTAAATACATTTTAGTCACATAACAACGTCTTATTTATTTTAATTTAGGTATACCGTTATTGTTAAACTAATGTAATTATACAATTCATCTAAGTGGGTAAACCCTGTGATGCAAGGGGGTGTGTTGATCCCCGATTAATGAGATCCTGTAAACCATCCATAAACATAACACAAGTATTATACATTTAAGAATAAACGAACGGACTATAAAAAAATATATATATAATGCGATAACATTTAATGTTATGGGTATATATGATCATAACGATAGATTAAACTATAAAATGTTAGTTTACATTTTAAGCATGAGTCCTATGTAGTTTTATCATTCAAGTCGTGTGTTCTTGTCATATCTTTTAATTATTTAGAAAATTATTAATTGTAGAAAACGTATTGTAAAATAATAATTAAGTACATAAAAAAAGTTCTATTTTATGAATAATTAATCTAAATGGACGTGTAAAAATAATATAAATACAAGGCCTGCAGAGTTTAATCCACCTATAATCTATATCATATTATTAAAATCGATAAATTTAATAGGAAATGCGAATAATAAATTGAAAACAATTTTATTTTTTTATTATTCAATAGTATAATCGAGCACTATATTATGTTGTGTACGTTTTTCCATTCAGCATTTACAAACTTATTTTTCATTTATTACAAATTATATTGAATTACACACTAGCTCGCCTATACGTAATGCATGCACGACTATTGCACGTATATGAAGACAATTTGTTTTTCCTTTTAAACAACGAATATAATACGGCTACTCTATTGTAAACTAGATTTGTATCGATTGTATTTGTGTGTATATAGTTTTTCAGAGAATTTTTGTTGTATAAAAATAAAAATACTACCGCGATAAGCACGCGCTTAGCAAACATCCGAAACGTATTATTGCTCTCACATAAAATAAATTATATACTCGTAGCGTATAATAAACCCATTTCACCTTAAAAAATTTGGATTTTTTACCCGTAAAACGTGTTCTTCAATCATGCAAAACATATGTACGAAAGAAGTTCACCGAAGCAAATGTATTTCACATAATGCAAGTTCGATCGACATAGTAACGATTTTTTTTCCACAGACATCAAAAAAATTGTTACGTATTGCTAAGTTTATATAAACTACTCGTAAGTACAGTCGTACCTACTGTAAGTTGAATAATGGTCGCATCATATATATATTCTACGGTATCCGATAGATTTTGTGAGTATCACGTTTATAGTATTTATAGCGTTGTAGCTGTTACAGTATTATTATAACAGTTATAACTTATAAACAATCGCTGATAAACTTGCTTTTGCTATCTATGATAAAGACCATTTTTAAGCTATATCCTTGAAATCAATTTTTTCATCGGAAATTCGAACAAACAAAAGCATTTATATTTACATAAAAATACAATCATCATTTTTTTTTATGGCAAAAAAAAGATAATTTTTCTGAAATAAAAATAAAACGAATGAGTTATAACTCATACTATTTTCAGGATACTATTTTCTCTATTTTTCGATAATGCTGAGAAAATTAAGATCAAATATATTATCTTTGTTCATATTATACACCCCTGTCGAAAATATAAACATTTCGTTCAGCGGTGATTATCAACTTGGTGTATTGAAGGGATTAAAAGCGGTGATTTTCTGTTTTTGTCTAATACACGCACAACATACAATTATAGACGTGTTCTATTTATAACGTACCGATTAAATTAACGAAGCAATAAGAATTCTGAGTTTGTTGTCGAGTCACTCGAGTCTACTTGAAATCGATTTTCCCATATTTTTTATATTAACCCCAAAATCCTATAAACGTTATATTCAAAAAGAGTAGTTAAACATTTGATATATTTCAATTTTTGGATAAGTTAAAATATAAAAAATAAAAAATAACGTAAAATCGATCTCAAGTAAACTCGACAAAAAATTCAAATCTGTTTACAGAATTCTCCTCGCTTCATTATATCAATTTATACGTTGGATAAAGAACACTTCTATACTTTCTATGTTGTGCGTGTGTTAGACAAAAACAGAAAATTTCCGCTTCTAATCTCCTTAAAAACATAAAATTTAAATTGTATTATAACGTGTTTTAAGATTCAGCGAAACGTATTAAATCAATCATGTCTTAAATAATTTGTAAAACGTTTTAGTCTGTAATTAAAAAAAAGTATGTTAAATTTTTCAGCGCAACGTATAGGTGGAAATATTTTACTGACCTTAAGACGTATTTTGTATCAAACAGATCCGTGGGAGTCTTGCTCCTACACATTCATCTTTTTTACCGTTATAATACTTAAATTTTTTATAGAACATTTTTTTATGTCAATACAACAAACCATATTGAATAGAATAGATAAAATATTTAAGGGAACTTGAATATTTAATTTTTTAAGCTACTATCTATTCGAAATCATGGTGTAATTTGGATTAAAATTAATTAAGAGTTTTAATTTCAAATCGTATGTGTATTAAGTCTCAAAAGTTCAATTTTTATTATAGGCACTAATATTTTAGAATCAAAATAAATATCTAAAATCCAGTTAAATTCAAGATTTGAACCATAAAATTCAATGTAAAATACTCATAAAAAATGTCCTTCAATCATAGGATTCATTACATAAGTAGTTCTTTACCTACGATATATTATGTTTGTACCTATCTAACACGCTAGAACAATTATTTATATAAGCGTTTAATGTTTCCTTTTTCAATATTTTTAAAGACATTTGTTGATAATATATTTTATCTGCCGCAGTTATTTTATTTACGTTCATCGTCGCCAGTTAATATTAGAATACATAGAACAGATATTTTGCACGCAGTAGTTTTAAACGTCCTTGTGTGAAAGAATTTCACAGTATTTACCACTCAATGAACGGCTCTCGTTTAAACGATCCCAAACTCGCATCAATGCGACACGAATAATATCCACTCGCTAGGTACGCTGCTATTCCATTCCGTTCTATATATGTGATATACACATTACCCATGTACAACACTATATTATAATATGTCGTCCAATTCCAATTATAGAACGTGAAATGTGTGTACGTCATTCAACTGTGCTTCCATTACAATGTACGTATTATACTTCTGTAAACAGCATTCTGCATGGCAACGCGAAGGGTTTGCCTCCGAAAGTATTAAAATAGGTATATATATATATATATATCATATAATATAACTATACATTGAATATTTACAATAAAAACGTATAATATATACGATAGGTTTTTTTTTTGACGTCTGGGATAAACAATAATAACAAAAGCGACAACGATGATACGTGGTACGAATTATTAGAGAAAAATCAAAGATATTAATATTGTGTTCGTACAATACATTCGTTTACTACAGGTGTAAACTATAAATACAACGAATATTATTAAGTGTTTCGTGGTTTCGGGCGATAAGACGATTTATATCACTACTAAAATCAATACTAAAAGGCTTTTTTTTTTAATGATTTATATATTTTTTAAGTAAATTAGTTTAATACCTTTATTATATTAATAAATACCTTTGAACCCACTTATTATCCAACTACCCTCCAGCAAAATTCTAACAAAATCCTTGATAACCCCCAGAGACATCTCAATTGGACCTGGCCTAGATATTTATTAATTGAATCTGTCGGGTAGCACTACTGAGAATTCAGTTATTCCCGTAACTTTAACCAAGTAATCAAAATTGCTTATTGTAATTATTTATTTTTAATAAAATATATATATATATATTGTTAATAAATTGTAATTATCTACATAACTATACGAACGCACAAATATTAATATATGCATAATATTATAATATGTATACATTTAAGCACAACGAAAAACAAAATGTTGAAATCGAAAATATGTTGTTAGTTAAAGTTAAAATATCACCAGAACATTTAAAATTAACCTAATTGCTTATAAAATAACATGCTGCGGGTCTACATCCACATTATGCTTAAATTTGTAATATTAAATTATAGGGAAATACAATTCAAGAATAACTATAGGAACTTTTAAGAAGAAAACTAATGTTTTTTTACTTTTTTAAATAAATTCTTAAATAATACCTGCTATAAAAAATAAAAACATATTTTGTTTTTGTAAACATTTGCAATTGTTTCTTTAATTAACAGCATAATATAAATATTTATTAGTTTTGTTCATAATTATATTTTTTACGATAAATAATGTATTTTATGTTCTTCTAAAATATAACAAAAAAGTATTATACAAATCGTATTCTAAAATCGTTTTCTTCGTATTATAAGTTTGATATAAGTGTACATAAGATCGATGCCTTATAATAGTATAATACCTATACATAAACAAAATGTTTGAAATAATAATTATAAAAACATTTGTTCAGTTTTCTATAATTTTGTAAAAACAATAATCGTATACAACTTCATGATAAAAGAGGATAAGTTTTTTAATTAAATATTAAATCAGAGTATTAAGTAAAATAAAAAAATGATTATTCTGACTAAAATTTCACGTAAATGCAACATTAATGTTTGTTTTAATTATTTTTAAATACTACTTTTTATTATGTAATATACATCAAAAGTATTAATTAATATTTACTATTTAGTATATTAGATACCTTACATATATAATTTCGTTGGGAATTTTATTTTGAGTTTCATGAAACTATAAAAAAATACAATTATTGGGAAAAAATATATATCTAACTATATAGTATATATAGGTACATAAATAATTTGATCTTTAAGAATTGAGAGTATATCAGAGCACTAATTATTTGCTCTCTCTAGCCCACATAAACATACTAGACAAAACAAATTCACGCGAAATCCATTTTTTTTTATGTTTTAAGTAATTTTAGAGTAAAATTATCAGTTACAAGAATTATAGAAAATAATATTTTTTTTAGGGTATGCAAATTAATGTGTTTATATGTTGTTTTAAAACCCTTAAATAACTTTTTAAATTTACATTTTTTTTCAATTCATAAATAAAGTCAAGTATGTAATAATTTTTATTATATAATGCTTCTGTAAGTTAATTAACAATCAAGTTTTTAATTTTTTAAATAATTGGCAAATACACGCCTATAGAGATTTAAAAGGAACGCCATGTTGTCTGTGAATGATGAGAGTACAATTGAATATTTATACAATAAAAATGATAATAATATATTATATAATATAATATAATTATAATTATTATTATTGTAATTTATTACAAATTAAATTAAGTTTGAACCACATTAGAGAAGTAATTTTATTGGCAACCAAATGCACGAGGTTATAGTTGTATTATATTGCTTTTTTTTGTGTTGTCTAAGCTAAGAAAATAATTTTTACATCTATAATATCCTTAAAATTGCACGTGCTGGCTATATAAAATTTATATGTCGGAAATATTATCTATTCCTCAAATCAAGAAACCAAAAATATTATTTATCCACATTCATTACGCTAAGTTATTTTGTACGAACAAATAAGTGCATAGGGATAACTAGTAAAATATAAAATCAATATGTCAAATAACACTCAAAAATATTATTTTTTTAAATCTTTTTAATATGTGATTTCACTGTAAGATTATTCAAAAATCATAAAAACAAATTTTACATGAATACATTTTTTCTATGTTTAGCGTGGGTCTGAGAGAAAATAAATATTGCGTTTATATACTCTTAATATATTCACTGCAGTGGAAAAAAATAAAAAACCTGTCACATACTCAGTATCTTCCGAATTTTCATTTTTTCTAGTATAATTTCTTAACCATTTATACAAAAAAATGTTAGTATTATGAAAATTTCTTTATAATTATGTATGACGATCGCTCAAAAAGATATTTTATGTATACTTCTTATAATATTTCATATATAATATTATGGTCGAGTAATTTTATTTTAGGCTTGTTATATACATAATTACAATTACTATAAGTAAACTATTTTACAGAAAATACAATATTGTTGGTTAAACATAATACACGAGAGCAGAACAACAGCGATGACAATGAATAGTACCATAAAAATAGGAAGGACAACTAATTGCATTATTACCGCCTTTGCAATGTATTAACAGTCAACTAAAAAAGCTATTGAGTTTGTAAGGATTAAACTTGCGTTAAGTGTAGCTTCCATCTCGGCTAGTACAAACAAACGACTTATAAAAGTATATAAATACATATATATATATATATATATATATATTATATAAATTATATGAGGGCAATGCGGGCACAACGATTGTGGTGAAGTATTCTTGAGAAAGACTTTTCGAAACGTAGTGGTGATAATATTATTATCTGATTTTTTTCAGTGTTATTACTTATTAATTTATTATCAATTGGCAATGATCTGCGGTTCTTACAAATCTGTCATCATTATCTAATAACGCCTTAATACTGATTTTTTGTTATCACTGCTATCATCTGTTCTTCACACGGAAACGTAACAATAGAAGTGTCTGTCGTTAATTATTGATAATAGGTAAAGTACTAACACTCTCGTCGACTTTCTTTTTATAAAATATAGTAATCATATCACTTATTTTATAGTTTGAATAAAGAAATATAACATATTATTGTAGTATATATACACAATACACATACACACCACAATATTACACTGTATTTATGAACAAACAAAATTTTACTAAATAATAATATAATATTAATTTATAACGACTTATGTGTATTGCTAAAACCAACCTCTGAAAATCTGAATATTATCATGAGTTCTATGTTTGGTTTTTTAATTGGCGTTATTGTAGTTTCTGCACAACTTAGCTAGCCTAGCCAAACGCCCAAACACAAGTTATACTAGTTCTTTGAATTTAAGTTTGTTGCACGTTTGTATTTCTAGTTATTAGGGGATGAAACAATCAATTATAATAATATATTATTAAATTATTATAAATTTATTACGTTTGAAAAAATTCAATAAATTTATATTTAAGTGACTTGACTCTTGATCACACTCTGGGACGGTCGCTAAATTTCATTTTTATTATTCTTATAACCAGTTACATTCAAATAAAATGACTTTATGGTAACTTAATTTAATATGCAATAACACAACCTTACTTCATAAGTTGATTTTTTTTATAAAAAAAACTTTACTTGCTTTTAAAGTTAATGTCGAAATAAAATTTTTCATTCTCCCTGAAGAGTAATCAAGCAAATGTATAAACCAGTAATACTATGAACATTACTATCGATTTATTAATACCTTAATGGGACATAGTTTAACAATCTAAAACACGATAAATTAAATAGTTTTTGTTAAATAAAACGGCAAAGTCAAAAAGAGCTTAATATTTTGATTTATCTAGGTACCTGGGAACCCATCGTTCGAAAGAACACATATTTACTATAACTTACTATGGTTTATTTTTATTAAAATACACTACGCGAAAGAACACATTTTGATTAAATTTTAATAATTTAGTTGTTAATAATATAATATTAAATAATGGTTTCAAAAATGATTTAATGATGTAAATAGGTAATATTTATTGTATACACACGTTGAGTATTACGAAATACGAAGAGTGTACAGACGACATGATGACAACTTGATTACGTGATATATACAACAAAGTTCACATGTAAAGCATTTTGGCCGTTCGGACATTTTACACTTTTATTTAAATGGCGCACTAAAAATAAAAATAAAACACAGCAACCGAAATATTTAATGACCTTTGGAAAAGATTTTTGACAACATTTTTTTTCCACTCGATTTCATGCGGCAATTACCGTTTGTCACTTTACTGCGCGCGTATAATGTATTGTAATAGTTAATGGAGAATGATTGCGATATTTTTTTAAAACCATATAAATTTTGCAACCATTAATACCGTTATCCGAATAAAAATATTAGGTATTATGGTAATGTTGTTATAAAGATCAATTTGGTCCTTTGTACAGGTAGGTATAATAGGGACCTCCCATATATGTATTTATATTTATATATATTATGTGACTGTCCTAAATACCGATTAATAAATTACATCAGATTAAAACATTTTATATATTTCGGTAAAAAAAAGACTCGGCAAATAATAATAACATACGGATCTGTCGACTTAACCCAAACACCAATAGTGAAATATAATCATGAACAGATTATTATAATATTATATGGAATTCCGAGCATGATATCATCGTAGTCGTTATAATATAGAAAATTTTCATTTTTTTCGATTTTAGATTTACGAGAACTTTTCACCATAATAATACGGATGCGTCATGCTGTGATCTTCTTAAGTATCAAGGTCAAGGTAAAATTGAATACAAAATACCATAATATGGTAAACACGTGTGTCCTCTTTATATTTTGATCTCAATAATAGTATAATTTTATATTACACGACGTATATGGTTACGGTATATCGTATATGCGATGTAGTATCTACGCGACAGTTTGTAAATTAATTATTTTTTCATTATTTATTATGATACACTTTAAACATAATACAACATTGTATTTACTGATATAGTGTTATATTAGCATTGTAAGCGATTATTAAAAATGATAACATAAATTAATTATATACACAAAATAAACGCACATGAATATTATGATGTATAGCTTACTCGTAGGTAGGTGGTTTAGGTACCTAGATTGACCTTGCCATTATAATTTTCAGCCATAAGAGCAACATTATTAGTAATATACAATGAGCTATTGTCCTTATATTGTTATGCTTTTTATTTTCGCGGATATAATCCCACCTCAAAAATGATTCTTTTCGTGAAATTAACCTTCACGTGGACGTAAAAAAAAAATGGTTCATTGCGTATAAATATTTCTCTTGATATTTAACTTGCACATGATAATTCGAAATTCAACGGGTTTTATAATGTTAATTACAAATCAAGATAAAAAAAACTAAACAAAAAAATGTAGATTTTTATTTAAACGAAGTATTCATAATTTATTACTACTCTAAGAAATATTTTATCAAATTAAATGGATTAAAAAAACGCTTTTAATTAAGTGAACTACTTTAATTTAAGGAAATTTAGGGTTACGAATTAAATGTATTCTATAAAAAAAAATATAGTTAATTTATGTTAAATATAAATTTGATATAATATTTTTAACACTGTAAATACCCATTGACCATCATAAAAAGTAGATCAAAATTGAAATATAAAATATATTATAGGTTTTTTAAAGATATGGTCACCCAGTTTACTTTTTCGACTGTATCGCAATTTTTGTAAAAAATGTTTGTAGATTTTTAACGAAAAGAATAATGTACCTATTTATATATTTCTTTTACAATGATATGTTTATTTTATTGCTGTTATTTTTTTCTAGTAAAATGACTGCTCTAAAAGTTTCAAGTAGTATTATTTATCGATGGTAAATCGTAGATACAATTGGTACTTTAAACAAATCATAATTTTATTATTTCATTAGTTTCCTTAACTTACAGAAATAAAAACTGAAAATAGTAAAAACTTGGAGATTTTATAGCATACCTTCTTTAGACAAAATTAATATTAATTATATTATTTTATAACTAAAAATATAATAACGCTTGAGAATCAGACCAAATTTTTACTAATTATTATACGTTCAAGTATTATATTTTAGACCAGAAAATATTTTAATACTATGTATTATAAATTATAATACACGATAATTTAAAAAATAAAAATAAATAAATGAAAATTGTTAAATAATTGTATAAATTTTAATTCATATGATATTTACAATTTTAACAAATTTATGTTATCATAAAAATATAAAATCAGGAAATTATAATAAGAGATAAAATTTAACTATTTAAATGTATAATACATACAACTAGGTATAAATGGATTTTAGTGTATCTGATACTGAATTAATAGGGAAAAAATAAACAGAGACTTCTAACTTCTAACAAAACATATCAGTAATTTTCCAGGTGCATAAAACCTAGTTAAATATTTTTTTTAAAGAAATATTGGAAATAGTTAAAAGCAGTCGCATCGGCCTAATAATATCACACATTAGGTTTAAATGTTGATTCGTCTTTAAACATAATATTTTGGAACTATATTATCTATAAAATGTAATCATTACCATATCTAATTTAAATTTAACTTTAATGATCCGTAGGTATATTCAATAACGCAATAAGAGTTTTCTATGGAAACGGCGGTAAATCAAATTTAATACCATTACTAACTTCGTAATTATTTACGTTTTTATAATCTAAATAATTTAGATTCTAAGTATTATTCTATAAGTATACGTTTTACGACGATGATCGCCATATTTTTTTTATCTGTAATCTTTTTTAAGTATAGGAAGAACCGTATTCCAATGTTTAGGTATATATTGGTTATATTTCACGTAGGTTATAACTTATACGTCGTATAAAAATATAAAAATATATTTTTACCCCTAAAGTGAAATTGGCAAAAAATAAAAACAATAATAACAACTCAACAGTAGACATTATAACACTCATTATTATTTATTTTTATAGCTTTCTATTTATGATTTATAATATATACTCGTATTATTTTTAACTTATAATAATAAGTGATAAGTGATAACGAATTTCAAAATAATACTAAATCATGCATTCATGCTGCTTATACTAGAAATTGATAAATTTTTTTTATGATATAAATTATTTAACTTAACAGTCAACAATATTTACAAGGTTTAAAAATTGTTTTCTATTTATTAAGCACACAAAACCAAACATTAATACACAAATTGTTATAATGTACAGACACTAAAAAACTTAACACCAATATAATAAATGTATTCATTTTTTGACACAAAATATAATCAATTTATCAATGAATTGGATAATTGTACTAAACAGTTTTGTATACACGATTTTTGAATGCGATTATTCACGGCTTTCAAATTTAAATTAACAACCCACCTCTAATCCACCCACCAAAACGGCTAACCTAAATATTAGTGACCTACAATATAATGCATTGAGATTTAAGATCTTTCATTATTAATTTCTTATGAATAAATAATAATAAAATCTTCAGAAGCATTACATTTTAAATGACAAAAAAAAAAAGCTATGTCAAATTTTGTAATCCGTTTTGATGTAAATTAATTATAATATGTAATATAATTTATTTCAGTAGAAAATATAATGTTAAATGCATTCATACCATTATAATATAGTGGATTATAGTTCTAATGGTTCTAAATTCAAAGACTTTTTTTGTGTACTTAGTGGAACGATGAATGCGATGGTTTTACAATGAAGTGTAGTAAATTTTGTACGTCATTGACTTCTGAATTAATACAAATGCTTCAAACTTATTTTTTGAGTGTTGATTATGATTGAAAATTGGATCTAGTTGACGTTTTTGCAGGTTAAAAGTGAAAAATATCCATCTTTTTTCAAAACTATAAAAATGAATCAAAATCTTTTAGATCTTTGTATGTTATTCATAAACAATCAAAATTTTAGTTGTTAAAGTAGGTATATAGTACAGTGATCGAAAATACGAAGCCATAATTTTTTATATAGTTAGACATTTGAAATTCTATTTTTGATGAAATTTTTTAACGAACAATTATAAGTTTTTAACAGTTTTAATTTAAAAAAAAGCGGGTAAGTGAGTATCGCTCTGTTGTACATTAGGGGGTGGGGTGGACCTCGGACTAGAGTAGGTTAAATTTGAATGCAATGATAGGTATCATTGTATACGAAAAACGATTCTGAACGAGATGATTTGTCAGTCTAGGATATGTTAATATATTATATTAAAAAATTGTCATATATTCTATTTTGAAACAAATTCAAACATTTAAGTAAAAGTTTTAAGATCATACTTTAATAGATCATTTTTTTAAAAATAACAAAAATCGAAAATTATTTAGTAGTAAAACGTTATTTTACACGTGTATTTTTGATTTAAAATTAAAATTAAAACTTTAAACACTCGTAAAATTTTTTAAATTGAATAATTATCAAACTTTTTTATAATTGTTCTAAGCTTAACTTATGGACAGTATAGTATTAAATTTTCAATTCTTAGCTTTTGATAGTAAAATATTTATAAATTTTTAACTACCAAATAGTGAAAAATATTCATGATTTTGACGAATTTTTGTCAATATTTGAACTTCAAATGCGAATAAAAAAAAATTGTGCCTATGTATTTTTATAATTTTTGAATGAGAGTTAGAACAAGTTATGTGGACCCTTCTATTAAATTTTCAAGTAATTTGTCCCAGCTAAATTTTTTTTATCAACATTTATAAAAAAAAAATAAAAAAAAATTGAAAATTTCAATTGTCTATAAATAGCTCAAAAAAAGTCAAAATATTTTGAAAATCTAATCACATAAAGAAAATGGCAATCTTAATAACTGGTAAAATTTTCAAGTGTTTACGACTTATACTGTTTGAATAACAACAAATATCAAAAACCGTTTGAGGCTAAACCGTTATTTAACGCGGTTTTGTAAAAATTTAAATTTCAAACACTCATAAAAATTTTTTGTCTGAATCCGGTCGAGTTTTATTTACAGATAATTGAAAAAAAATTTATGGAAAACCTTGTACCAAATTTTCAAAACTTAGTTATAAAAGAAAAAAATTTTACGATTTTTCAACCACAAAATTACTTGCAAATTTTCGCAATTTTGACATATTTCGTATAAATTCGAACTTTAAGCACTAATAAAAAAAAATTGTGACTAACGATTTCGGATTTTTTTTTATCACTTTAAGAAAAACTTATAAGAAACCTTGTATTAAATTTTCAAGATTTTCTGGCCGGTCAAAAAAATTTTATCGTTATTTTAAAAAAAAATACTAAAAAAAATTAAAAATTTCAATTGTCTATAAATAGCTCAAAAAAAGTCTAAATTATTTGAAAATTTAACTGTGTATGGAGGACGCTAATATAAACATTTGGTGAAAACTTCAAGTATTTAAATCGATTAGTTTTTGAGTTATAGCAAAATAAAAAATTCGAATTAGTCGAAAAATGGTTTTGCGTAAAAATTCCCGTTTTTCTGTCATTTTTTTTTTTGTTTTCCTCGATTTTTTTGAAAACTGTTGGAAAATGTTTACTTTTCACCTCTATAATGCACCAAGGATATCCACTTTGCCATCGGAAACCACCCCCATAGTTTGAAATTGAAGCGTTATTTCGACAAGTTATGCTGTACACAGACACAAAAACAAAAAAAAAAAACAAAAAAAAAAAAAAAACACACATCATTGTAAAATCAATACATTCATCACTCCGTTCAGAATCTAAAAAAATAATTATAAATATTTAAAACTTTTCAATATTACGTTAAATATGTATATTATTATAACAATGTAATTTTCGTGATGTTTAGAGTAAATTTAAAGCTATTTATATCACGATTTCATTCATATCGTTCTTCGATACATAACTTAAATTAATAGCAATGTAAAAGACGTATGATATAACCTAATAATAATATTATAATGTAAAATCGATTTTTTTTTTTTAAAGTCATTTCAATATATACCTTTTAATATTGGAAAATAATAGTGCTTAATATAAATGAATCATAAAATATCCTTAGAAATAAAAGCTGACATAGCATATCAGCTGAGAACCGTTTTTCATATGCATTATGACTTATCATCATTGAAACCATATTTATTAAGTCCATATACAATGACCTACTCAATGTCAAGATATATTTGAAACCTTCTCCACAACAGTCAGTATAGAGTGACTTCTCCGGGTTTTCATATTATATAATAAGATGTTTAATGCACCTATATAAATAAATTACATAATTCCCAGTGTTAATTCACACTAATGAATGTGGAACAAATTATTTAAAATTAAACTTCTTCAACAAATACTATTGTTTCAATTCTATTGTACACATTTATACATATTATACGTCATGAAACTCAATGCCGCTGCAGTACAAAACATAA
Source organism: Schizaphis graminum (assembly GCA_020882235.1). NCBI lineage: Eukaryota > Metazoa > Arthropoda > Insecta > Hemiptera > Aphididae > Schizaphis > Schizaphis graminum. Next base: position 16,453,978 of record CM037031.1, read on the forward strand.
TATGTGATTATTCGAAAAGGTGGTTATAAAACATTTTCGATTGCAAATTATGAAATGATGTTATTTGTTACATATAATAGTACAGACTATTTACCATTAAAATTATAATTTAGCAAATGATAATATATAATATTTTTATAATATGTTACATATTATAAGAAAAAATAATTAAATTGAATAAAATTAGCATGTGATGGACACTGGACATACTAACATTAAAAAACGGATAATTCATCAATAAATACAAAGTTTCAAAAAACAACAAATAATGTGTCTTAATATAAAAGTAGCGAAATGTCAAAAATCATATTGTAATTACGCATTTATTTTTGATATCGGTGCATTTAACTAAAAAAATTAGTACGAATTAATAACTACTGACTAAGAAATAAAAATAACCCTGAACCTATCAAATTGGATGATAACTCCTTCAAGTATTCTTGTAATGTCAACTCGACTCTCAATAGACCCTTGTATAAATATATTAATTAAATTTATTTTGTTGCCTATTACCAAGCAAATCAAATTTAAGCAACTGACTAATAAGACTGAAGTTGGGTTCTGAGTGACAATTTTTTTAACAGTGACGAGAAAAATTTAAAAAGCGGTTTTCCACCCGATCGATGACTATACAGTATACATTATATATCCGTACTGTATGGTAGCCAATCACTCAAGAACCACTCATACCAAGATTTATATTGACATGTCAATATCTCCAAACAAACGACTAAAATAATCTTCAAAATCATGTAAGCACTCTTACATACAATGCAAGTTATTTATACAAAGTCGCATGAAACCTGAATATAGATTTGCAAAACAATATATGTTAGACACTTTTAAATATTTATAATATGAAGTCCAAGCATTATTCATTATATATTTTTTTAATTATTAAAAAACAAATAATACTTATGTAGATTTAAAAATAATATATTTCAGTACCTATAATGTACCTCTAGGACCTCTAGGCTCTATTCAAATTATATATAAACAATTGGATTTCAATTTTCGTTTTTATAATTATGTTACTTTTTATAATTAAAATTTTTTTCTTGTTTATTTATCAAAACAATTTACAAACTATATAGATAAGAGTATAATATATAAATTGAATCTTTAATATTGGTTGTTAAATGACACTAATGACAGGAGGTTTTAGTATTGATGGGCGACCACTCAGCACTCAGCAGTGCCACCGGCCTGCTACTTTTTAGATATGATTATACTCTTTTTTTTTTTATGTTTGTAGGTCTCTGAAAATCTGGGATACTGTCTTTTAAATCTTCGTTGGATGATACCGGGAAGTAAGATGGAAAATTGTTGTTTGATAAATGGGTTATTGTGAGAGTTTAAGTTAGAATGAAAAATTAATATAATTTGGCTAATTCATTCTGAGTAGGCATTTTTAAGTCTTTGTGGAGATTTCTATTCGTGAAATATCAAAGAGAGGACGTTGCTTAAGTCGTGAGCAGATAGTTTGATAGGCCTGGAGCGTTTTATATTAGAGGGCTTTGCAGAGCCTCATAGCTTAATACCGTATGTCCAGACTGGTCGAATTATTAGCGTGTACACTGTATATGGTTATAGTTTATTTGATACGGGTAGTTTGGATTTCAAAAATAGTCTTAAGAGGTAGACTTAATTATTTCCGATTGATAAAAACAAATTAAAAATAAATAATTTATCATATGGATCAGCGGCTTCCAAACTGTGAGGCATGTCTCCCTTGGGAAACGTAAGCACTTAAAAGAGCTAGAAGGTGCGAGGTAATAAATATCGATATTGTATACACTGTAACTACTATATTATAGTACTGTATACACTTATAAAAAATGGTGTGTCATTTATTACTCAACGGATGCACGATTAATTATTTTTACTTTTGGAGGTGCGTGAATAAAAAATGTTTGGCAACCTCCGATATAGATTAGACCTACGAACGTTATCTATACTTGTATTCATGACGATTCGGCTATATAATAATAGACGTTCAAACGAAGTAATTTTTTGTATCATCTAAAATGTAATTGCGTTATAACCTTGTGCCGTGGGCCATGATAAAACTGAAAAACATAACTGAATAAAGTTAGAAAAAAAAATTGTTAAGAGTTTACCGACTACTAAATTCTTCTTACTGGAAGCGACTGGTAGAGTAAATCATTTCGGATTTCCGATAAATCACGAGACATTAATGTAAAAAAAAAAAAAAACAACAACAACAACATATATTGATGGTGACTTCTGAAGAATATTATTTCACTCTCGCATCGCGTCGTTGGTGATTTTGCTTTCGAGAATTTTCCAGATTCTGAGTTATATATAATATTATTATTTATGTATGTAGGTGCAGTCAGCTCCGGCAGTACACAAACTGATTGCGGCCTACAACGACTGACACGTATATTCACGGAAATAACTCTTGTCTATGACCGTGTGATTTATACATATACATAATACATATATATATATATATATTTATGTACACTCGCACATGCACACACATATTATATACGTGTATACACGATATACAACACCCGACACATCGCGTACTGTCAATACTGCGCGAGTATACCTACTACGTACCTGCGTGTACGTTACGCGAGTGCGTTATGAAAAATAAAAATAAATCCGACTGCGGAGAGGTGACTCGCGCTAAACAAACACACGGCGGTCGGGCGAAATGTCACGGCGTAAAAAAAAACAAAAAAACAAACGCAAATAATAATAATAATAATAATATAAAAATAAAAATAAAAAATAAAAGCGCCCGCGTTGAAGCCAATAAAATGCGCGAGCGTTCCCCGAATTCCAGTGGACCACGCGGGCGCATCTGCAGTCTCTATTTCGGTACACAATAACATCATTAGTCATTGGCCGGGAAAATAGATTTGGATCCCGTTGGACGACTGGAATTCAAATGCCTCGCTGGACGCGTATCATTATTATTATTATTATTATTATTATTATTATTATTATTATTGAACAGCGTGAAACAAAATATTATGTAATATTTACCATCGCGGGCAAACCCTGCAGACGAACTGCAATCATTGTTGTGATGGCGTCGCGGGGTTGTTCGCCGCGTGCACATAATATCATGATGATATTTGTGTGCAGGTAGAGGTACAACACTAAGACGTACCTGACACGGCGTATTTGCGGACACAAATATTTCCCTTCGCCACTTTTCAGGACTTAGGGCAAGCTACCAAAAAATTGGTAGGTGGGGTTAAAAATATGTATGTCTTGCAAAAGTGCAATCGTTATTTTTAAAATTTTTTAAAATTAAGTTACTATATTATATTATATTATTATTTAATGTTTTAACCTAACTCTTTAAGTTTTTCACTATACATTTTTATACAGAAAAATAGAAAATAAACGAACAGAAAGATGATACTACGACAGATATTAAGCAAGCGAGTAAGGTTGTCGATAAACTGATTAAGCATATTTTTTGACAGCCGTTTCAAAAGTACCTGCACAATCTTAATGCTGTTAAATAATATATATATTTATATAAATAATGTATATACATGTAAATCGTTAATATCGAACAGTAATTTCTCAACGTCCACAATCGTTAATATCAAAAATAATAATTGGATATTTGTCCGCAATTCGTATCTTATATTTGTGTCCGCAATTCGTATGTTACCTTTTTAGATTTCGTCCGCAACTCGTATGGTTTTTGTCACTTTGTCCGCAAATCGGAAACACCGCGGTATTTATCACGGGGAAATCGCATCGTTTTGGCGAAGAGTATAATATAATATATACAGTGTATATTATAGTCATACGAAACCTCTGGCGCTTATTTACTGCGATAATTACGCGTAGGTAATACTGTAATAATATTTTATTATAACGTTATTCCGGAAAATTCTGACGCGTAAACGAATATTAACGCGAAAAATTATTATAAATTCTCTTTCCCTAAACGCGTTATAGTCGTGTCGACGCTGCAGGCGTAGGACGATTCCAGTTAACCGATTCCATACATATTTTCGTATACGTACCTACGTCGTCCCATATCCACGTTAAACTGATACAAATATTTGTCACGCGTCATGTAAAAAACTAATGTAGTTCTTTGAACAAACACGATATATTATTATTATAATATTGTATTCGAATACGGAATCCATGACTACAAGTCCTAAGACGAGTGTAAGTTCAAATCTCATTGTAAGCTATTCGTTTTTATACTGAAGTGCATACTACTCGGAACTCCATTTCCACCTGTCTTTCTAACCTTTCCCCAAACCAATTTGCTCGATATCTCATTTTGTATAATATTAGTAGGTATATTATTATTGTATTTGACAGAGCCACTACTACATATTGTGTTTTAATGACAACTTTTAACTATTTAAATACCTATCTACTACGTTAATTATCTGAATAGGGATTTTCTAATATGTCTATGAATATTATTTGTAGAGTTAGACGTTTCATACATTTTATATACAAAAAAACTATAATTTTTAGATTCAATATAAAAAATCAGATTACAAGATTTTACGAACTATCAATCGTAGAGAGAAAAAAATGTATTGCAAAATGATATAATATACACGATAATGCTCACCGGCTCGTTCAATTTCCATATAATATTTATAATTTACATGGTTATACCTAAATACTTTAGAATGTATCTAAATGTGAATTAATTATAAAAAAAAGGAGGGATCGATTAATATTTTAAAAACAAACATTAAATAATAATTAAAATATTTAAATTTGCATAACATTTTATTATACAAAATAATTAATAATGTACTTGTTAATGTGTTTTCAATCAGTTTTTCATCGTTAAAACTTTCATATTTTTTTCTTATTATCTATTTATTTAATTATTTCTCAGTTGTTGTTATACTAACCATAAAAAATTTATAAAATGTCATGGTGGATACATCAAATATTTTCATACTACCTATAAATAGCATATTAAGAATAATATTTTATAATCTTTTGGTACTTGTCATTTAAAAACGGACATTATTATAGCTATACAAATATTTCAATAATTTAGAGAATAATAAAAAATACGGAAGTATCTTATGTCACTGTACTATGGAAACAGTTTTCAAAAAAATAAAAAAAAGAACCATAAGAAAATATTGATAATATTTCAAGTGCGTCTATTTTAAGTGAATTTCATCGCTTTTTTATATACTTATATAGGTACTTTTACTTGCATATTATTCTTATATTGTCGATATTATACATAAATTAGTATTATATTTTAGATTCTTACCAAGAAGTTTATTGCATATTTTACAGTTATGCATTTTTACTTATTTTTTAAATGTCTATAAAAAGTTAAGTATTAGTAAAAATAATTTATCAAACATATAAATTATAAAAATTTGGTTATTTAAAAGAAGAATTTCCTGAATTTTCCTAAAAAAATTATAATATTACAAGATTAGGTTAGAATAGAAATTAATTTTTTTATGTAATTAAATATTTTAATAAAAAATAATCTCAGTGATTTTCTTGTAATCAAAATATGTTATCCACTGAAAATTGATTATTTCACTATTACGTATAGGTATTAATGTATTATTTTTCTATATTCAAGCTATTTTCAAAATATTTAGATACCTACCTATATTAAATTAGCTATTTATACTAAAAATCTATAACCATACTATATAATTCTAACTTATAAATTACTAACAGTTGGTATAATCATATGATATTATTATATCCCTTATATTATAATGATTGTTGTACATAATAATATGCGATTTATTCTTTTTCATAATTGGTCCACCTACTTTATTGAATTAGTAAAATAAATTACCAATATTAATACAAATCTATTATAGTTAAATATTCCTACTTTAAAATATACGCTCATAGACCGTCTTCGCCCAGAATTGTTTCCATCAAATAAATTTATTTATTATTGAATTCAAGTTATACACCTATTACAATTTATAGTGATCTATTCAATGACAAGATAAAGTCGACTCTTACTATACAGCAAAGAAACTTCCCCAGTATTTTAGTTTGTATTTTAAACAATAATGCACAATCTTAATCTCGTTGATGAACTGAAATTTAATAAAGTTGTACACTTATACTTATACTTCTAATTCAAAAATCTAAAGTTCGGTTAAGGCTCAATATAAATAAACGAGAGTTAAACATTTGATTATAGTATTGTAAACCTAAAACCTGCTATTTCTCAAAATCGATTATTTATCATTGCTTTCAGACATAACATGATATACTGATATGATAAAGTTACTATAACAATACAAAACTTTCTAGTACCATTATTTAAACGACGCGAAACAAAAGATTTATATTAAAATCAATATTATAATATAAGAAATTTAAAAGCTAATATAGATAATTATGTTTAATTAGATTAATTCAATTCATGTATTGTATTGTATTTCAAATGTTATTGATTGACAAATTTTATTTTTTTATATTATATATGTTTATGGATGATAAATAATAATTATGTTATAACTTATAAGTATGATGAAATACAAATAATAAATAAATAAATATCAAAAATTAACAGCCATAACATTGTATTTTAATTAATGCAGTATTATCTATTTAAGGAACTCAGGATCATATTATCAATCCTTATATTAAGCATATATTTAACATACAGGTAAAGTGAAATAATATTTATTACAATAATTTAAATATTATATAACTTAAACCGTTGCTAGTAATCAATAAATTAATAAACAAATAAAATACCATCGACTATCGAGTATAGTACTTAATTTGTAATAGTAAATAACTCACCATAATTTTATGGTATACGTCTATTTTGATGTAAATTATCCTATTGTATAATATTAATTATACCAATTGTACTGTGCCTATTGTATTGTTAGATACATATTGTACCTAAATTGTAAAAACTAATGTGAAAATATGTATATGTATATAAAAAAAAATAAAAATTTAAAAATCTAGAGTGGATTATATACTTTTTGCTTCATTAAGCAGTGCCTCTGAAGCGCAAGGATTAATAGTATAACAAGTGTATACACGTACACACTATATTATATGGTGATAACTTTGTTTTCTTTATTTGAAATTTAAAAAAAACATAAAAGTATATATGATGATATAGTGAAGTGTGTATTTATAGCATATATAAAATATATTATTATTCCTAGATCTTGCTGATATTTTTTTAAAATTTTTCAATAATTGCTGGTATTTTTTCCCGAACCTATATTAATCAAAACGAAAAATCGCCATTACTCCGAGTTTGCTTTAAAAGGGTAAAATAACAACTAGACTCAATTTCGAAATAATACTAATTGATTTGATTAATTAATTCAAATAAAACAATTCGAGCACTACTTATTTACCCAAAACAGTATTTTCAGAAAAATATTGGCAATAAAATAAATAAGAATATATTCATAAGTATGGAAGAGTAACTTAGTTTATAAATATTTTTTAATTTAAACTATAATATGCTAGTTAAAATTAATTTAATTCTCAATTTATAATTATATAAGACATATTACACTTATATACAGCAAGTAATCAATATTTTGCATTATATACTTTGAAGCTATAGCAATTAATTAAATACCTATAATATCGTATAATATTATGTACTTTCAGAGTTTCGCCTTCCACGGGTTGAATAATAGTTATTCATTAAAAAGGTAGGTTTGTTTAATTAATAGTTCAGTAGTAGGTTATTGAAAATAATTAAATCAACATTTATAGGTGTAAATATTTGAAATATACTTCTTGGGTATAGTAAATATAAAAATTATCAAAATAGCCCGGTGATATTGAATTGAGTCTATGCTACTTTTATGTGTTTGAATTGAGTCCAGCTTATTATCTTAATATTTTTGAATTGAGTCCGTATAGATAAAATGTAATAACTACCTACAAAGTAAGATTCACTCAAAATTAAATGCTTTTTTACATTCGAAACATTCAAATATTTGTATTCTTGAGGAAACTCTTTTGGGAAAATAGTCTGATACATATATAAAATTAAGAAGCAAAGCAAAAAGACCATGTAAAGAAACGTTAGAAAAAGAAAAATTTTTACAGGAGCAGACAAACAAATATATAAAAATGCAAATTTGGAGATTTGACTTTTTAAAATCTGTATGTTTTACCAGCCACTATTTAATTATATTACATTATATTACACATAATTGTTATTGTTATTTTAAAAACAAAATTATATCACACATAATTATTATCAATTTAAAAACATTATTATTATTATTATTAAAAACAATGTAAGCAATCAATAATAGGCTGAAAGGGACTCAACTCGAACAACCTAACAATATTGGTCGGACTCAACTCCGATAACCCAAAAGTATTTGTGGGACACAATTCAATATTTGGGACTCAATTCGATGTCAGCCAAATAGCCTGTACACTGTAATAAAACTATAACCAAAATTGAATACAACAATTTAAAACCTATGTATACCATGAATGGTGTACCTATGTACACCATTCATTGTGGTTCAATATTCCATAAAAATCTTTAAAAAAAAAAAATTGATGAAAATTAAGCCCGGACGAAATAAATCGACTAGGTAATCAATAATAAAAGGAATGCATTGTGTATTCGTAACCACATCTATGTACTTTTAAATTATTTTCGTTCTACGTGTATACAACCGTAATGTTATAAGAAAAAATAAAAAAAATGAAAAAAGTACTATTGGCCACCGTCGCACAAAATCAAATAATGCAAAACCATAAAAAAAAAATTGTACTTTATGCAGTACTCAGTAGAAGAGTTTATTTGGGTTAACGTTTTATCAGACAAATAGTATACACTACTACAGTGTATACGCTCTTTTATTATGGAAAACTGAAATTGCTATTTATTAAGGGGCCAAATTCTGCAATGTACATACACAAGTACGAATAAAATTGCACTGCATTGTGCATTTGTGCATATTATACTCGTACATATAACTGCAATAGTATATCGGCAATATTATTCATACTGAATATCCAAATACGACAAGCTCGATTATTGTACTCACTACTCATCACGACATACAATTTTTATCGAAAAACTCGAATAAACCGTTTCGAACTAGTATTTTGAAAAAATACAATAATAATAATAATAAAACTAAAAATATATAAAAATGTTTTACACTTATTTTTAATGTAAAATTTGAACATGTGCTTCGTTTATTAAAAATAAAAAATCTGGTGAAATTTAACCGATCCAATATGTGCCGACATGTATATTGTATATTTGTATACCTATATTATGTAGTGTAACAAAATTATATTATTAGATTAAGATAGAGACTATTCGTACTAATCGTACTTTTATATTTGATGGCCCACTCGAAGATAATAGTGGCCCGCCGAGGAAAAAAGGTTGGGCATCACTGATTTAACATACATAACACATAGGCCGTATGTTGCATTAATGCCCTTACAACCGATGCACAATACAATTACGGTAACCGAACGATTTATTGCGTCACAGTACTTAGGTTGCCTCCGATGATTAATATAATTTGTTACTATAGTAACCTCGTTGAATTTATGTTTTAAGTTATAGTTTTTTATATATAAATATATATACATATTTCAATATTTTTTATTCAACGAAAAAATATCAACTGATACGCACTACATTGTTTTTGTTTAACATTTTACTAGATTTCTGAGTTGGCCTTTTGTATGTTTTTAACATTTGGCACAATATTACCCAAATATGAACTTTCATTTTTCGGTGTCAAAGTGTAAAATGTTATAAAACCGACTAAGGTATCCTTACTTTGATAAGCTGATGATTTTTTTGAGAGGAATGTTGATTTTTTTAAAATTATTTTTCTAAGTTCTCTTTTTTTCATTGCCCAATCATTAGGCTGCTAGTCAACTAACCTAGTATTAAGCAATACAAATAAAATATCATGTTTTCTCATACAATTAGAAATGAAATAAAGTTATATGGGCTAAAAAATAGTAGATTTGTTCACAAAATAGATATCACTACTTTGATTGGTTACCTTTTTTTGTTAAATGTTTTTTAACTTGGTCTCTTTTTAAGGTTTGGTTTTTAATGACGATATAAATAATAGAATTATTTTTTGTTTGTTTCAAAATCATGGGAATTTTATTTTTTATAACTAGATACTGGAAAGATTATGATGTATGTTTTAAATGTGTTCCTGTATGATCGTTTTGGTATTTGTTATAGTACTGAGTAATAATTATCCTCTTGAGCGTTACGACTACATCAGGCACAGATACCCAAATACGATTTTTCATTTTTTCTAGTCAACTTTTTTTATAATCATAATAAATATCAATTATACTCTATCTAAAAATCATAATGGTTGTTATTGTTCCATATGACTGGTTCAATTGTACCAATCCGTTGAACAAGCCTATAATAACGTCAATGTTTTCATCAGATACGCCCCGAGCTTTATGACGAGTTCCGGTTCTGACCGGATGTCATTAACGATTTTTAATAATATTTCAATAAAGACTTTAATGTTTGTTTATATATATATATATATAAGACAGCCTATCTCGTCCTTAGTGAAAATTTTAAGCTTGAACTTGCTAATTTGCTAATTGTTTTATCGAGTTGTTTACAAGTGTATTTTGTTGGGAGTAAGCTACTGTATACTGCGCTACTGTATAGATTACAATATGGTAAGGAAAAATGTATTGTGTGAATTTTCTAATCGGTTCACAAATATTTTTTTGTCAAATAGAAATTGAAATGAGTACTAATAGGAAAATTCTTAATGCTAGTAAACGAGTTTATCGACCTAAAAATCGATTACATTATATATGTATTACAGCGAATAGAAATAATTTTTCTATGGTAAAATTGTATTGTAGAACTTAAAATCCTTAATTTACCATTCTCTCTTGGTAGCGTAAAGAAATGTCAGTATTCAAGTACAGTGCTTCAATTGATCATGCAAACGATTCATATAACTATTCTATTGGCAATATGTGTATACTGTATCGCAGTGCGTTCAGATTTCCTTCTTTTTAATATTAAGACGACGTTTACTTAGGTAGGCACCTGAACAAATATTTGTATGCTCAAATTATGACAATAATTCCATATTTTTCTAACATTTAGTAACTTTACTTACTTAAAAATTATTACAATTTAGATAGTAATATAGTATAATACATTGGCTAAATTATTCATAAAATATTATATTTTTAATACTATATAGTTTGTAGAATTAAACAGTTATATGCAACCACTTGTGGTTCACCTATATAATAGGTATATAATATATATACTACTTTATCCGTCTCTTGTCTTAAGGTATTTTCTAACAATTTGATTAGGTAAAAAAGAAATCAAGTTAGTTTATCTTTGTAAACATGCACACATTGACTAACTCTATATGAATTAGTTAAATATCACAAATTATTAAAAAGAATTAAAGAAAACTGTTTGTAGACTGTGATTTTACAACAGAATATCATTTAATGCAAATTTATTACATCACAAATTATATTTTGAATATGTTATAATTTATTAGTAAGATATTATTTAAATTATTCGTGGAGATGATTACATTTTTGTATTTCTGAATTCTTAATATTATATTTTAAATAAAATAAAATGCAGTCGGTATAATTCTTATTAATTATTTCTTAAATGATATTAGTTCATTCCAATTAAAAACACCTAATTAAATTTTAAATATAATATGTGTGGGTTCGCTACCAGTTGTTTATACCATGATATTATGTTATGATGTTATTTTGATTCTTAATTAATTTTATTAAATAATTAATTAGTAATCAATAATTAAAAATGTTCAGAATTTATAATTTTCTGTATAACATTGATATCACTAGCGATAAATGACATCTATACTAAATGTAAATATATCACACTTAACGACTTAAGTTAACGTAATCAACTATAAGACTATATTTATTAGACCTTCATTAGAACCTCTTGCACGCTATTCGCTATAATATTCAACATTTCAGCTATACGAAACATACAATACACATTATATTATATAATATGCTGTGGTCTCCATTAACACATTTAACGAGAGTATGTTGCCTCTCTTAGAATAAACAATTGCATTCTTGTTGTATAAGGAACACAGGTACTCTACATTTTGCTTCCATAGAATATTAACTACACGACAATATGAACTGACATAAAAAATAGTATGTGATGCATGTTTTAAAAAGTTTTTTTTTACAATAGGTACATCTCATTTTTGTATTTGTTTTGAAATGAAATAGTTTTCATAATATACCGATTAGGAAAAAGAAATTCTTATAAAATGTTTAAATTTTTTTAATTGAAACTTTATTTTTACATAATGATAATCATTAATACCATGTTATTGAAATATATTTTAATAATAAATTACAACAATGTATAGAAATTAATTAATAATGTGTAATTTGAATAAAACTTTTAAATTTAAAATATATTATACTTATATGGGTTTACTGCGTAAGAGAAACTAGCAAAGAGAAAAACAAATATAATGCTTTCCGTGCCATTTTCGAACCGGTTGATCTGTATATAATACCAGATGTTCTTTTTCCTGGGCGCATTCAATGAACAGATGAAAAAAGCACCTGGCTCGTTAAACATTGGTGCCCAAAATTGCATTAACAAACTGCATAGCAAAAGTTATGATATACATTACTGTCATTGGTGTTCACACGTATATTATAAGCATACAATTTTATTTAGGAAACTTACGGTTTTTATAAAAAACAGTAGTTACAAAAAATCTAAGACATAATGATAATGAAGTGTGATATAAAGTAATTTTAAATCACATAAAATAAGGAGCTGCAATTGTTCAAAGAGATTATTATTACACCAATCTGACTTTTCTATAGTGTAATCAAAGATACTAATTTTGTTTAATAAAAACAAAAATAATAGACTTGAACAATGTCATTATCACACGCAACAGTATTTATTTGAAGAGGTAAAATCAATTCCTCATAAACAATTATGTATTGTAAAACAAACTAGATAATATATATATATATATATGAAATATTTTACCAATAACCAAAAAAAAATCACGTAGAAATTATTTTAACTTCAAAGCGTTTGAATAAAAATATCGTACCACCGATATATTAATGAGCTTAATTTTATAAATACCTGCTTACTGCTATATCCGCTGTATTTCAATAGAAATATTGTATAATAGTCACGTAATAAACCGACAATCCACATCGATGAATAAATTATTTAGGTATAATCATTAGGATATGATAACCATAAATCTAAATCATAATTTTATCAAAAAACACTGATTGGCCTTTAGTTTTATGTTGAAGAATGTACACATAAATACGTCCCATTCTCAATTAATAAATTTTAAAAGTAACGTTGCATAAAATCAACTTATTGGAAGTAAATATATACTAAATAATTTTAAAAAATTGAAAGTAGGTACCGCTTGATGCCTATAAAAAAAAATGCGTTTGAAAATTATCTACAGAAAAGCTACCTTACTAACTGGACCATACTAAAATAAGTTGACCATTAAATTAGCAAATACATTGAAAAGGTTTTGTTCATGTTTAATAAATTGAATTAGTAAACAGCATAAAAAATACATTAAAAAATATATTGTTTTAGATGATTTAGTGTTGTACATCCTCAAAATAATAATACTTCAATATTATAATCAGTTTATGCGATATATCTATCATATATTCGTATAGTTCATTTTGGTTGAAAACATGACAAGGATCGGACAAAAATTAAAAGTTTAAAATGTAAGCTTACAAAGTTACAAATAAAAATAAAATCATTTAAATAAACAAAATACGAATTCGTCGCCATATACTTACTATTTGTATATAACATAATAATGTATCTAAAGACACTTTGTAAAACATTTTATTCGATTCAAAATACATAAATACTGGGAATTAGGTTGACATTTGTAAAAAAATAATAAATCAAATAATATATAATTCTAGACCATATTATAGGAACTAAAATTGTTTAAATGTACACGTTGAATGTAATTCTAAACGCAAGGTTATACCAAATCTGGTAATCAGTCTGTCAAACTATTAATCTACGTTAACGAAATTATTTATTAACATCGAGTAAAATCCCATGATCCTTTGAAAAAAAATCGTTGTTCAACTGTACCTGTAATCTGTATGCATACTATTATGACAACGGATTTCACTCAGCAGAACATCGGTTCGCTACACTTTTAAGTGAAATTTATGTTTTTGAAACAAACATTATTAAGCAGAGACATAATTAACTGTATCCAGTAGAATGGGGTGTGCAGTTCATGGATGGTTTTAGTATTTCATAGTTATGTCGTCTAAATTGATGGAAGCTTTTATTTATAAAACAAACGCTGATGGTTTATTGCTTTTGCCTTTTTATTAAAGTGATAATTTTTAAATTTAAATTCTCCTTATCTAAATATATTTCTATAATATTATAAGTACTTTAATATTAATTCTCTGGAAAACCAAAAAAAAACTTCTTCTAAATCATTTTTAATTTTAAAAATATTAATAATAACTTTATCATATTTATTTTCATTTATATTGAAAAAAAAATCGATCGTTATAGATAATAATAATATTTAAATTATTACATTCTTTAAATTTAAGAATATTTTGTATAATAAGTTAGCAAATACCTACGATAATATTTGGCTAATGAAATGATAATTGTTTGAATTTCATGAAAATATCAATTGAGTCTTTGTTGCATATATTAAAAATTAAGAAAAAATTATTTTTTTTATAGGTACTTACAATACATCACTACGAACTTAGATATTTTTATCAATATATAATTTATAATAACATATTGTGTTGTTTTATTTTATTTTACTACCTATAATATAACTTACTATAAAAAGTCTTTCCGATAAAAATGTAAAACATATTAAAATGCATATTATATTTATCTGATAAGTTCGTAGCTATTAGTACCCGTGAACATTGATCAATAATAATAACTTAACTTGCGTATTAAATTAAATTTTGTTTTTACATATTAAATTTCAAATCTTTTTATTATAAAATTATTTATTATTATTTTTTCAAAAAACCCTATGTTTATTGTACATAATATTTATTCATGCATAGATGTAATATTTAAAATTACATTTTTATATTATGTAAATAAAACATAAAAACATTATTTGATTTTGCAATACTTATAAATATTGAGAAAACTAAAGAAATCGATAAGACATACGTCACGTGGGTTAAAAATAAAAATAAAATACTATATTTTAAAGAAATATTAGGTATTATTATACTGTAAAAATAGAATTATATATTTTATATATAATATGATGTATACAATATACTAAAAATGTATAACTTTTCTATAATTGTTTTCGTTAACAATGTAATATACTAATAATATATAGTTTACACATGCACTTTATAAAAAATAAGTTCATAATATAATTCGAAAACGTTGATTAAGTAACATCTCATTTTTGACTTCACTAATTGACTTGTTCCTAAAACTGATGAAATAAAATAATAATTGTTTTAACGTTTTCCAAAAATACGAACTTATTATCAGTTAGTAATTTGTTTCAATACAATTAATAAAAACTGATTAACATGGTCGTAATATACAATTTTGCAAAAACCCTTTTAAAATACTTCAATAAATAATTGATAAATATTTGTTTTAATAATTTATTTAAAGTTGAACCCAATTATATTTTATTTATAATTTTAAAAATAAATATGTAGGTACATTACGTCCAACACATTGAATATTAAAAAAAAATATACATCACAAACGAATGTTTCAATAATTTTCATCACCATTTAAAACAACAAAATACTAAAAAAAAATAAATAAATATGGGTTATTTACATAAAATTTAGAAGTATGATGTACAATAAAATATATGTACATGTAATAAAAATAATAAAACCCATTGTGTTATGGTTTTATTTATTACGTTTTTAGCAATAATTATTATAAAGCTAAAAGGGAAACAATGTTGGTAATAAAACAGAAGAGATCAATAAATTAAAATATTTTTTTTTTTTTTGTTAACTGTAAAAATAATTATTTGTTATAATTATTCATAAGATTTTTAAACATTTAATTAAAATCTTATTATTGTTTTCTTGTTTTACGTTTTATATTTTCTTTACATTATTTACGATTATATTATCATTATGTACAAATTCACTGATCAAATTAAATTCAATGTTTTATACTTAAATATCGAACAATTTTGATTGTATGTAAGGTATAAGGTTTGTATAAGGTTAAACTATTGAAATATTTATCTGAACTAAACTTAATTCTAGGATTTCTATTTTAATTAAAAATACAATGATTATATAACTGTATTTATATTAAACCGTGAACAATTTAAGTGATGTGCCATATTTAGATAAAAATAGTTTAAAGTACATATTTTTGTCCATCTATTTAAATAAAATGTTTATCCCAGAAAATTATCTACATTATTTTTCGTGACAAGATTTTCAATTTTATTTTTAATTTATTTTTGCGGGAATCATGTAAATTTTCTTAACTTTTGCCTACTTAAAACATCGGTGTGTGTTTATATTTAAAAGTGTACAAATGTAAACTTATATTATTTTATAACAAATATTATATTTTACAAAATACAATTTTTTAATTATTTGCTTTTTATCTAGATAAACAAGGTCATCTTTTATTTATTATATTATTTAGATAAAAGTTCAACGATTTATCTGTTCTCTTATATAGATAATGTTTGTACAACACTGCTTTTTAATTGTATTCATGAATCTGAGTACAAGCAAAAAGGCGAAACTCATCTTTATACATAAAACATTTTTCAAAGTAACAAAGGCTGATTAAATATTTTTTAAGTTTCAAATTAAATCGTCCAATGTTCTAACAAAGTATTTGATAATATAATGTATTATAAATTATTTTTCAGAGCACTAAACATTTTCTGGTTTTTGGTATATAATGTTCCTGCGCATGTGTGCATGTCCTTTAATTTGATTGGAATTCCAAATTTTATTGCAAACTAAAATGCGAATTTCCTAGTCGAAAACCGTTCTTTCGTTACGTTACGACAAAGACCTTTCGGATTTGTTGGATTTATTGAATTTAGCACATGCGAGTACACAATCAATATGTCTTTATGTTTGTATTTTGAATTGATATACATTTATAACAATGACGTACAACGTTTATCTTGTACAATATTTATGGTTTACCTGCAACTAATTATGTATATATATAAATATATATATACATTATGAAATAAATTATGAATATTATAATAATATATATCATAATATATATTATATATTATTATAGGTATATCTACTGTAGTACTGTTGTCCAATGATACGGATGAGATGTCAGATAGGATGAAAAACAGCAATAAATCGCGTGTAATTCAGAGACTAGAATTTTGTCGCTCCCTACTAAATATAAGTACATAACAGTTATGTTGGTTTCTAACATTGACTATATTCTTATAATGGTTTTGAACCTTCAGCCCACATTAAACACTAAAACACGTGCAAAATTATAGTAGTTGCGCATGTCCCGTGTGGTGTTGGGGTTACGTAGTTGCATCGCGCGTAATTATATTGGGACTCTGATAGTCTCTAGGCAATTTTCATTTGAACGAAACGTCCTTTGTTCGAGCCGTTTCGAAGGAACGAATTATTTAAAACTATTTTTTTTTTGTTTTAAAGTAAAATGTCTCCGCTCTTGAATAATTAAATAGGTACAATTAAATCGATTACCATTTTTATCCTGAGTTAGTAGAGTGAGTTAGTATACTATATATTATTATTGTATTGTAAATTTGTAACCAAGAAGAGATGAGTTTATCGATAGTGATCGTGTGATGAGGTAAGACATAACACTAATAAAGTGATTATGTTTAATATGTTTTAATTAGGTATGTGTATTTTGATTTATTAGTAATTTAGTATACATCGGAAGTGATACGGCAGTTACTTGTTGGATAGTACAAATTAGTAATTACACAGTAATTGTAATATACTGTTGAACCTAGCCATAATAAACAATAATGTTAATTTTTGGTTTTCGTACTCTAGGTTATAATAATAAACATATTATAAATATTAAATATATATAAAGTTATAAAAATTAGAAATATAATCTCATATTGGCCATTATTTATAAAATAAAATTGTGAAATTTGTATCAATGTATTTTAAATATTGATAAACTATATATTTCATTATAGTTATTAATAAATAATTCTTACTATTTTATTATTTATATAAAATATAAGTAGATATATTTATATGTATGTATTGGCTAAAAACTACTAATAATATCAGTATTTGATAAAAGGAATATTGCTTGGTAAATATTATTTTTTTTTTATGTTTTTGTAGTTAGCATAAGCCGCCAATTTATCCGAATTAATATATGACTAACTTAAGAATTAAGATTTGCCATTTAAATTAAAATAACCATTTTTGTTATTTTAAAGCGATATAAAACCATGATATGGCCTATATATCCTACAAAAAGCCACAATTTTATAAATGAAAATTTTAGTATTTGAAGATTTAATAAACAACGAAAACGGTTCATCTGTGAAATAATATTGATAAAAATTTATTTTAACAAGCTTTAATTGTATTCAGATTTCAGTTACTATAATCATATTTTATTGTTTCAGTAATTCTTGTGATGTGCATTCAAACGCTGGATATCTAAAAGCCAAAGATAAATAGATGACTGACAAATATTATAATCAAGTATATCACAATGATATTACTTGTCTACTATACTATTTGTAATCGTCACAAATAAAAAATGTACTTACTCACTACTAGTATAGTATGGTTAAAATAAAATACGAAATGTGAAAATAAAATGTAATTTTTCATCATTATACCTGCCTTATATAATTATAAATATTGTACTTACATAGTAGATACACATAGGCTGTTGCTAAAATTAATAGGTATTCATTATGAAATATGTATCATGCATTAAAATATAACATTTATAATTATTATACGATTTATAATTTGAAAATTAAAATTCAGTTTAACAGTTTTATTTTTATGACGTAATAGCAGTAATATTTGTGACGGAAAATAATGACTCATACTCATATAGTCGATGAAAAAATATATTTATTGACGTTTTATGAAATAAATTAATTTAGGTGCGGTCGTGTTTAAAGAAAGTTTACGATTTGTATTATTTTTTTCATTGTTTAATTCATTAAGTCAACTTTTTTTTCAAATTAGAGAAAGAGACAAAATCATATCGGGAATTGATTATTTAGTAGAAACCTATTATTTTGTATTTTTATAGACATAAGCAGTGTACTGCCAAATAAACAATTATTTGAAAATAGTTTAAATAGTTTTATAACATGCGTCAGACGTCATGTAAACAACAGTATGAATTAGTAACAAAAATAAAAATCAAGATTGAGTAAAATAAATATAGTAAACATTGAAAGATTGTATCTAATGCTATCAAAATACTTAAAGTAAAATACCTATCCAATTATAGTATTATACCACAGTAATACTTAGGTACTCCAGTAGTTGGTATTTTTATTATCTATGCATTTATATCTATAATATTATCTTGATTTATTTTTCACTGCTTAGCCACTAAATATTACGTAAACTTCTGCAATTAATATCACCCTACATACATATGACACGGTTTAATCTGGTCATTAAAAAAATAGTGTTATTTAATGTCTAAAGTAAATTGTTCTAGTCTTAAAACAGATTATTCTAGTTATAATAGTTAATAGATTTTACGATATGATTGTAGTTAAACGACTTAAATATTGGTTTCGACATTAGAAAACGTGATCGCAGACTGTAAACACATTTCTTACTTAATGGTGTTAGGGAGTTAAGTAAAAACTCGATTTCATAATAAATGTGTAAAACTGTTTAAGTTTTCAAAAATTCCTGTCAAACACATGTAACTGTAAGATTTGGAAACACGTGTCATAGATCAAGGTTTAAACACATCATATACACATATATTATACCATTTAAAGTGACAGGATCTCTTAAATATTCTTTACTTCGAATATTTTAGGTAATACTAAAATCCAAACAAAATCAAAAATAATAAAAACCTATTATGGATAATATTATATTTAGTCAGAAATACCAATCTATATTATAATAATAATATTAGTCGCCTTAACTCTCAAGTGTGTATTATACATTTTTTTTTTAAATTCTATTGTCATTCCTATTTTTTATATCAGTAAAATGTAAATTATCGTTTGTTGCGGTACAAAAGAAAAGTATAAAGAGTAATACAACATCATATCTAAACGTATTAAAATCAAACGGACACAACTACACAACTAATTCAAAACCCTTTATGTATACAGTATACCATATTATGGTACTCATATCACTTCCAATTATCGTACGATTAAAATTAAAAAAACAGCCAAAAATATTATAATATGAATTACAAAAAATAAAACAGGATAAAGCTCTCAACACATGCTCTAAAAATATTTTCTTCATTCTGAAACTATTACATTTATCCATAGACATTATATACACATTATTTATATTACAATAAAATGTACCTAAGTATAATATTTGTCATTCAAATAAAAATCACATTATTATATTAACCATTCGTTAGTCACCTTATTAATTTGAACAATTTTAATCACCCTAGGTAATATTATACTCCATGTGCTAAATTTATTTCTGAATTAATAATTTCATAGATTTTATTATTTTTTGCTACGTATTAAGCAATATATTTAAAAGTTAGATTGAATTATATATTAAGTTTTTGAATATTTTAAAAAGTCAAGTATATTAAAGATAATTAAGTGTATATAATGTATAAATATACATAAAGTATACAATAGTATATTACATTTAGGTATATAGATGGAAGTTAAAGATTCTGAGAGGAGCAATGAATATATGTTTATTTAACAATGATATGCTTTTTTTTTATCTATCATCGCGTTAAGCAACCACTATTAAAAATGTTTCAATTTTTAACTAGTGGGTGGTTGGTGGTAGTAAATATAGTATCTTTAGTTACACTTAAATAGGCTAAAGGTAAAAAATTCCAAATACTTTTTTGATTTACAAAGTAGTAAAAATGTAAAAACAAAAAAGGAATAACCAAAGAAAAATCTAAATTTGTAAGCAAAACCAGCGTTAAACGAAATCAGTTTTGTTTTAGATTCTGAACGGAGTGAAGAATGTATTGTTTTTACAATGATGTGTGTTTTTTTTTTTTTTTTTTTTGTGTTTGACGACAATATTTGGAGCAGTAATAATGCTCCGATTTTTGACTTCAGCCCCTCTTTGAATAGGAAAATTCATCTAGTTGGTACTTTGGGGGGGTCAAAAGTAAAATTAATAATTTAATATTTTTATTTAAATATTGTCATTTGGGAGGTCAAAAGTAAAATTTTCAAATAGTTTTCAAAAAAATCGAGAAAAACAAAAAAAAAGTGACAGAAAAACGGCAATTTTACGAAAAACCACTTTTCGACAAAATCGATTTTTTGATTTTGCTGTAACTCAAAAACCAATCATTGTAAATACTTGAAATTTTCACCAAATGTTTATATTATGGTTATCTCTTTACAGTTAAATTTTCAAAAGCTAATTATAGACAATTGAAATTTTCGACTTTTCTAAGTTTTTTTTCTTCAAATGCCGATAAAAATTTGTTGGGTGGCCAGAAAATCTTGAAAATTTAATAGAAGGTTTCTTATAAGTTTTTCTTAAAGTGATGAAAAAATCCAAAATCGTTAGTCACAATTTTTTTTTATAAGTGTTTAAAATTCGAATTTATACGAAATATGTCAAAATTTAAATTAAATTTCATACGCTCATAATGCGTATGTTGGCCAAATACTTTTTTTATTAATAAACAGATACTATAAAGTAACCATAGTAACATATAGTAACTATACTATTTGTTTCAAAATAGAATATATTACAATATTTAAATAGAATATATCCTAGATTGACAAATCATCTCCGTTCAGAATCGTTTCTCGTATACAATGATACCTATCATTGCATTCAAATTTAACCTACGTTAGTCCGAGGTCCACCCCAACCCCTAATATACAGCAGAGCAATACCCACTTACCCGCTTTTTTTATTGGAATTCAAAAATTAAAAACTGTAAAGACTTGAAATTATTAACGAATTTTCATATATTATCAATTACTAATTATAGAATAATTTTAAAAATATGTTAGTTAGTTTTTGCTATTTTAAACTTTCGAATTTTTTCGATTTATGATATAATTTTATTTTTTGTCGAGAAATCTTTGACATCTTACAAAGTTCTTCATAAGTTGGTCTTGGTCATATACTAAATAAAAGATCAAAAATACATTGTCACAGCATTTTTTTTATAAACATTCAAAGTTCAAATTTTTACAAGATACATCATAATCATCATAATTTGCAAATTATTTTGTTGTAAAAAAATCATAAAATATTCATACCCTATAAGTTTGCAAATTTAATTAAATATTTCTTATAAGTTTTTCTTACAAAAAAGTTGAGCGCAATTCCATAAATATTTTTTATGAATACCTATCTCAAGTTTAAATTTTAAAAATATTGGATATTATATTAATTTATGAATTAGCGATACCTCTTATTATTAAATTATATTAGTTTTTATTTTGTTGTAACAAAAAAGTATTTATCGTTGAAACTTGAAACATTTCGTTTTTACTTAAATTGTCATCTCTTATGATACGATTTTCAAAATATTAACTATTAAGATTAATTTTAAGCTATTTATAGGTATTTTAAAGTATTAAATTACTTTATTATAGCTCAATTGAAAAGTTTGAAAATGTGTTAAAGATGTGTAGTTATTTTAGATACATAAAAACAACAAAGATACTTAAGCATAATTTTTATTTTTATTTTTAGAAATGTGAATACTGAATAGTTCAAATTTGATATTTAAACGAAGAATAACGATCTTAGTTATTTTCTTGTAATAAAAAAATATATTTAATTCATGGAAACTTGAAACATTAGTATACACTAATATATAATTATTACTTACACACAATAACATATTCAAAATATATAGTTTAAGCTATTACATATATATATATATATATATAGCAAACCTAATCACTGTTATATAACAGCCAATATTGACCGGCATTCAAAAGTTAATAAGAATGATAGTAATATGATACGTTTTAATATATAATAATTGAACTTAAACAATTTATTAAGTGCAATGTCTTAGGTCTTCGGCAGAAACTAATTCAAAATAGCCTATCATATAAATAAATAATAATATTAAATAAATTACTATAGTAGTAAATATAGTAATACAAATATGTCGTACAATTTACTTAATAATATAGACTGACAATGATTTATCATTGAATTAAAATTTAATAGGTACTTTCATTATTGTGACTTACTCAACGATAAGGTACAAAAAAATATACAACTGTACTGCAGATTGGTAAAGTATCTACCTACTTGCTATTTTTTTAAATCAAATTTTAAAAAAAATGAAATATAATAACCCATATTATGTATGATGATAGATTATTGGTATGTACAGTATTATAAGAGTAAATATTAAATTTATTTGAGAATTGTTATTTTATGGTAGATTGAAATAAAATATTTATTTATTTTGTACTTTTGAATTAATAGACTACTTATTTATTCGTTCTTTTTATTGGATTTCCTTTATAGCTTTATGATAATATGTCCTCTTTGAGACCAGGTAAACAAATATAAACAAAATCTTTATTATAAACTATATTATGTTATATATACACAACATATAAACAATAGTTTATGTTATACAAATATTACTAAACCTGTTTCACAATCCACTCATTATTTTTTAATCAATAAAAATTAGTTGTTACTAGATATCAAGTCTATATAGGTAAATTTACCAAGTGAATATAGAATTTATTTCTATTTAAATAAAGACAATAAGGTATGTACATATAATTAAAATATAAATAATTTTTTTTATAAATTAAATATAATTTAAGAAAAAATTATGAAACGCTACTCCCCTTCTTAAAATTTTAGGATTAATTGTGTATAATTGTGTCTCAGCCAAAAAATGATGTGTAGTATAATATATAATTCTAAAATATATACTCAATTTTCGCGCTTCGTCTCTAAACCTATTAATGATAATATTTCTACTTCTATTAATACTCAATCCATACTTCTATTAATTTAGTTGGTTTCTGAAAACATTATAATAATAAATAAAATACATATTAAAGATAAAAATAAATTTCAATAATATAACAGAATTACCATTATTATTAATAATGAAGGGGTTGGCAATCCGCGGCCCGCACAAACATTTTTTGATGTAAATAATCTATTCTATTATTATTATTTAATTTATTTTCTAAAAGCAACGAAATTTTTTTTGTTCTGCTAATGATTTAAGAATCAAAAAGTTACCAATATATTCAATATTATGTTCAAATCTAATAATACAAAAAATTGTTTTGAACAGCTTCAATGGATATACCTACGAATAGTACCAATTAGAGTAGCGGATAATAATTGCAGCATATTCTATATACATGAGTCCGGACGATGAAAGTAAATAGACGTTTAAAGGTTAAAGGATCATCAAAAGAGAAACAATATTACACACAATAACGATAAAACCGAAATTTTTTTATTGTTTTATATGGGTTAATATAAATATTAAGAGAATAATAACTATTATATACCGTCAAAAAGAATACTGTCTTTTGGCTGAAGTTATACAAGAAAGAGAAATATTATTTAAATTAAAGTTAAAAAAACAAGTTAGTAGGTATATTTTGTTGAAAAAGTAATTGTTAGACATATTACATTTAAAAATAATAGTATAATATTGCACTAATGATTAAAACTTATAAACTTATTAAGTCTTTTTGTAGGTACACATCGTCAGTAAGTGAATCAATGTCTTTAAAAATGTTTGGGCGATCAGCAAAAAATAATGTTAACCGAATAGTCAATATCATTTATAAATACATTAAATAAAAGAAGAGAAAGGTATAATCACCTTGTGGAACACCGGAGATGGCATCGATCTTTAGAAATATAATTTTTAATTTTGTGATATTTACTTGCAGTTAAATTATTAATCATTTATACCTACTACTGTACTACGCGCAGGTTATATAACACTAACGTATAAACGCCATAATAAAAACGGTCAGAATGTCTTGTCCTTATAACACTTCTAACATTATACTATATGTGGTCATGTGGATACAATGCGCTAACTTTTTTGTTATATAAATAAAATAAATCCCGTATAGGAACATTTCACTTTTTTTATTAAACCACATTCGCGGGAAACACTTCAACTTTAACGACATTAATATCAATTATTACTACAATAATAATATGATAAAAGTGTATAAGTATTATAGCTCACGGGTTTTCTGCAGAGTATACAAACGTTTATTGAAAACCTTACGAATTACTTAAAACTAAACGTGTTACAAACACAAAGTACAATAACAATAATAATAATAATAATAATATTACTTTTCATTGAAAACGAAATAAAAGAATATTAGCGTACTTATTTTGTTAAGAGAACAGAAAATGGATGAGAAATCGTTATTAGCACTGCGAGTAAAAACGTTTATTTTTTATTGCCAGTATTTATTTTCACGGAAACAAGTTAATGCGATTTCTATTTTCGAGGAAGCGAAATGAATCGATGTCGCTTGCGCTTGTTAACCGACGTATCGAAGTGCAGGAGTCACGGAAATAAACGGCATATACCTATTATCAGCATACCGATACCTATGTCAAATACTCGCGTACCTAATATCGAGTATTACAGGCATCGGGTAGTATTTTTCAATAATTCCATCTATATACGCGAGTGATGCGTACGTCTCTCGCTCTCGCTCGCGTGATGCGCAGTCCTGTTCGTCCGAAGTCTCTGCGAACGGCAGGCACGTATTTGAGGGGGGGGCGATGGGGGCGATCGCCCCCCCAACATATGTCCTTATGGCTTATACAGTCCATCTTAATTCTTCATATGTAGGTATCTTATAAATTATAACGTTAATTTATTACCTATTTAAATAACAGTTGTTTAATAAATGTATTATGAGGCACAGAAAATTATTTTTTATGTAAGAGCACACCGGCTTAGATGTATTATGGAGGATTTGGACAGGAATTCCTAAAAAAATTAATCGCCCCCCCCCCCCAAGATGAGGTCCCAGATACGTGCCTGGCGAACGAGCGCATTGAAATAACATGTGACGCAGGACTCGATGCGGTCGCGAAAAACGGATGTTTCAATGGAAAACGACGGGGGAAACGTAATAACGGTCGTGGCTAACGCCATACGTTTTTTTTTTTGCAAAAAGAAATAATAAATATAAATTATAATGTCGCGCGCGGGGGGACCTATAGCGTATACACGAGCGCCCTTTCGTACACGACAGCAGTCCCGCATTCGGCATTCCATTATGGTAAAGGTCCGACGCGCCTTTGAGTCTATGACGGGGCGTCCGGTCCGGTCCTCCGCCGCCGCCTCAACGCTTGGGCGATATCGTACAAAACACGTCGTACACACACACACGCACACCCGCGCGCGTAGTCAACACCAGTCACTCCTCTTCGCCGGTCCCCTTCCACACGGCAATAATAATACACGTCTGCGTTCGGCCGCCGCCGATTCGTCACGGCCGCCCGGACGGCGACGTCGAACTGGAGGAGGAAACGGCGGCGGCGGCGGCGGCGGCGGCGGTGGCGGCAGCGTGTTGATACCCGGCGAGGCCTCTGTCCGACGCAGTCTGTGCGTAACCATCGCGTCGACAGTGTTTCGGACGTGACCCGATATCGTTGGATTACGTGCCGCGCCGGTTTGTGTTCGACGCGCGCGCCTCGCATTGTCGCGCATATTCATTCGCTATACTTCTTGGAAACGCGCAACCGTCGTCGCAAAGGTCAGTACAGCACATTGCTACGGCGTGATTGTTATTATTATTATAATTATTATTATTAGAAATATAACCGACAAAAACGTCGGCGACCGAACGTAACGGTCCGGGCGGACCGGTTTGGTCGAAAACGGAGGGAAAATGCGGCGTTACCGTTCGGTGGGTAACACCGCGACAGCGTTAACAACGGGAAAATCCCGCGCGCGTCCGACCGGCCGAGTCGGAGGCGTTCGCGACTTTCACGCCGTTCCGTCGGACAAACGATAAGTGCCCGATCGGCGGCGGCACCGATAACCCACCGACGTCGCCCAGTCCGACGATTGTTCTGCCCGCGCGCGTACAACGTTCTATCGTTATCGTTATTGTTTGCCGGCGATAGAACGCCTTTTTATTTCCGTACGCGCGCGCACGCGCAAATCGCCCACGGGCTGCTCTGACCGATATCCGCGCGGACAGTTTTCCGCGATTCCTGTTCTCCCGCGTTCCTGTTCTCCCGCGTGCGCGCAATAACGACGCGACAATCCGATAACAATTATAATATACAGTCCGTGATTGTAGTAATGTTGTTGTTGTTGTTGTTGTTATTATCAATTATCGTCATCGTCGTCGTCCTCGGACACCACCGCGTTTACCAACCCCTTACGGACGCACAGCCGGCGCAATCTCGGGAAAACATCTCGCTGACGCGTTTCGCGTCGCCGTCCATTCAAGTCATTCAACAACAACAACAACAACGGGCGCCGGCGACCCTTATCAAATGGCATTTTTCATCCTACCGAGTGTTATTGTGTGTGTGTGTGTGTGTGTGTCGGGCGCGCATATCGCCTCGGGGATGTCGTACAATGGGTCTCTCCGGCCGGTGTAAGGGTGGGGGGGGGGGTGGTGGTGGTGGCCGTACCTATTATTATTGTATTGCACGATAACCGCGTGCAACGTGCGTCCGGTGTACGACGCGCGCACCGTGTAAAAGACCAACAATGCGTTCGCAGAGGTATTTTTATTTTTCGCTACCTGCCGACGGAATCCTACTGCGGGGGCGTGTTGTAGTACTACTACTGCACAGCCGTACCCTCGGAGTAAATCGAAAACACGTTTTACGGTCGAATCCGGGACCGGCCACCGACCGACAATAATATTGTAATGTCGGCGATCGTGTGGCGAGGGGAGAAAATCGTTGTCACGTCGTTTCGGCGGTGTCCGTACGCCGTCCCGTAAGCTCGGGACGTCGGTTACGATTGTTACGGAATGTCGGGAAAACGGAAAACGGTTTTTTTTTTCAATCCGACGATACGTGTCCGACACGTACGTCGTTTACTATTGTAGACGGATAGTACGTCCGGCGGTGGCTGCAGCTGCTCGGGCGGGCGTCGAGGAGAACATTATAGTTGTACTCGTAATAAATATTTACACACGCCGCCGTCCGCGGTTGTGTGTAGCCAATGACCTCTGGTCGTGTGTGTCTTCTGTTTCCATTCCAAACATCAGTTCCCAATGTAAAAACCTACACAACGGGAAAGCTAATTGTTATTAAGTCTATATTGGTATTAGTATATTTATATTGTATGTATACCGAACATTATATTATTAGACAGAACGGAATTAGATTCTTCTGAAAACTTAAGAGTTCATCATAATATTAATGATAACGTTATTTACGTATTAAGTACGTTTTACGTAATAGATTCAAATAATATACCATAATATGATATTTATATAAACCATCGCAGTCGTCATACGTTTGATATAGGTAATTATAAATATTGTAAATAACAGGAAAGACTAATTTGTTTATCGATAATATTCTTAAATACTGCCTCGATAATTCGAGAAAAATAAAAACTAAATTATTTGTTGTTTTATATGGAAATAAATCTGGAAATTAATTATTTTCAGTAAAATTGTACTAAATATAAAACCGTTAAAAACAATTTTAACACGAATTCATGTTAATATTTTGGATTTCAAACATTAGGATATGAAAACAAATCTTATACGTAACTATATATAATCGATTATTTTAATACAATTTGTTTCATTCCCCCTGGTTAGTTTAGTTTTCCTTTTTCGTTAAAAGCTGCTTTTATTTTTTTTTATAAAGTGGGGAAAAAATAATAATGTTAGAAAACATAATAAATAGCGGATTATTAAATACATGTATTTATAGCTTTATAGAAAACTACGAGTAGACCACTATCCGAAAATATTCATTACTTATAAGTTATAAGCTATACATTAGTTTTACAATAATGTATTTTTGTTGTGACCATTTCCTTTTGGGGTAATAAAAACTTAGGGTAGTTCTGGTAGCAAATTTGATCTAGTTGATATGCTTTGAAGATTGAAGAGGTCAAAAGTAAACAACAACAAAAAAAAAACAAAAACGGGATTATTTACACAAAACCAATTTTTGACAAAATTCATTTAATTAAACGTAATTAAAAATTACTTACCTAAAAACTTGAAATTCCACTTTTAAAAATTACATACACGCATTATTTTCTGTTCTCGATCGTATTTTCAAAATATCGAGACTACTTAATTTTAAGCATATGCAATTTTAGGAAAACAAATATTTTTAACACCTATTTATCTGTCAATACAATTTGTCATACTTGGTAAAATAAAAACCTGAATATCTAGTACAAGGTTGTTCTTATAGCAATTTCAAAATTGTAATTATATAAGCACAATTTTTTTGTGAGCACCATTAATCATTTTATTAAAATTAATCTCTAAGAATTTTAAATTAAATTTATTTCTCATTTTAAAACCATAAGCTACTTTTCTACATGCCTATTTTTTGTATAGAATAAAAATGTATAAAATAAATGTGAATAGTTTTTAATTTGAATTAAAAAAAAAAGAATAATAATTAATTCATAATTTGAAAGAATTACAACAGCTCTCTGAGTAACTACCTACATATTTGTTTAATCCTTCTACATCCTAATATTTTTCTATCGAATAAAGTAATACTTTTAAAACCAACCCATAAACATTTTAAATAATTTTATTTACCTATATTATTTATTTATGGTAATAATTTAAGTAAACAAAGGAAGATTTACATTTGTGTTAATAATTATATGGACGATAGACATATTATATATTTATATAATTAGAATACAATAATGTAAACAATGTACCCAATTACTTAACATTATTCTAATAAAACAAAAATCTATACATTTTGCAGCCTAACAGTATTTTAGTTCTTTAAACGTTTAAACAATTAACATGTTTACAATTTTTATCTTTGTATGTTTTCATAAATAATACTATTATAAGTATTTGAATTACTAGTGGTCTATCCTGTTCTTGTTTTTTTGCTGATAATATTTAAGTTTATGTTTCAACTTTGAAGGTCTCCCAAAGTATAATATTATTATGTGCAATAGGATTTTGAGAACCATATTTTGTTTTTAAATTGTTTAAATGTTATAATATCATACAAATTATTATATATCCTATAATAATCGAAGGACGATCTGTAGGGCTAAAAAATAACATATTAGTTTAGGTCAAGGATGAGCTACTTTTACCACTTTCTGATATCAGTATTCCTATCCGAAAATTACGTTTTTATGTTTTAATGTATATCCAATAAAAGTTTAAACCGATTTTAATCATACACCAAATTACTCTAACAGTATTTAAACATCGTTGCTGAGTACCTACTTAATAATATTAAAATCTTGATGTCTCGCTAAGAAATTGTTTTAAAAAATAAAATAAATATTTTCCACGTTGTTGTTTCATTCAGATAATAATTACTGGGTACTAAATTATTGACTATTATAACCTCGATTATAACTAAATAAAGACTAATAATGATTTTAAAACTAAAACTTCAAAGGGTTATTATACAATCAATGACACTTATAGTGTCATTTATAGTGTAAAAATATTTATATATTATGTTCAATAAATGGTTAATCACGAGGTTAATCATGACTGTTGATGTTACTCGTCCTATCTAATTTATAATCGACACATACGTTTAATAGTAATGTACTCATCATCTAAATAGTGATACAATGTGTCATTTAAAATGTCAACTATCGCGCAAATATAATTTATCTCAAAGCAAAAATTGAACGACCCAAGTTCTAAGTTATTAATTTATAATCATTCAATCATTATAATAATTGATTTAGAACGGATTATGAAAAGTATTAATTATTAATATTAGTTACAATATTTATCATTGAATAATAAAAAAATTAGTTTATGACAGCAAATGATTTATTGATATCTGGTTATTTCGCAAGTCGTATACTTACAAGTATACAATTTTTATGTAATTATCATGTCAACCGTAATCAAATGTTATTAATTTACTTTTATATACACGAAATAGCAATTTATAAATATATTAAAAACTCGATTTACTCTTATAACAGCGGATATTGTCAATTATCCCGTTTTCGAATTTTCCTACTAGCAATGACCAACCAAGTATAAAGTTATGCAATTCTACATTTTACCCCTCTTAATCGTTATATACAAATCGAATACCAATTATCTTATTTTGCGTTATGAAATCGTAACGTATTATAAAATAAACTACCAAAAACAAGTAAAATGTTTATTTACAGTACAACATTTCTTAAACATAAAATATAGCTGAGTATTTCCTGCCAATAAATAAAATCTGAAATTAAAACAATTATTATAAGTAATGGTTATTTTGAAACATTTTAACCGCTGTCACCAGTCAAAATATTTTGAAGTTTTTTAAAGTAGTGATAAGTGTGATAAGTCTCGTCATACCATTGCATCTCAATAAGTGTGTTTGAGTAACAATAGGTAATTAAATTTCATGATTAATAATAGGTAAATTGTTTGTTTAGTTTTTGACATTGAGTACCTATATTATTTTTAAATTATGGTTCACTGATATTGATTAATATTTTTATATTTTATAAACATTTTCAAAATAACTTCTGACAAAATGTCTTACATAAACACTGCTTTTGGTTATAATAAATAATTAAATTAGCTGCTAAAAAATACATTGAAAAATCGCGTAGTTTAATTTCACTCACTCTGTTTATTATTCCATAGTTGCATAGGTAGTTGCTCATGTATTTCCCGTACGATAAATGTTTTTTTCCTGTCCGTCATGCAAGTCAACATTATTTCCTAATTTATAATGTATTGTTATTAATTAATATTTTATTTGATGATTGCCTGATAGGTTTACAGGCGCGCACACACGGTGGTTAATTATCCATAAAGCCCCAAGGACGGTCACAATAATTGACTGTTTCCTCTCCGTGATACGTGTCTGGCACCAGTTTTTCATGTACCTACGTTTTCTGTAGGTAGGGAACGTTAGTTACCTGTTAAATTGTTGATAAGCTTACATTATTTTATTTATTTATATTTTGTTTACAACCGTGTATAAAAAATATCCAAACTTTGTTTTTTGAATAACCTATTTATATTTCACTTTTGTTTTTAGACATTTTAAGTAAAAAGTTAGTAACGGGGTAAATTTTTATTGTTTAACTTCAATCCCGGAATCAATTATGTTAAGTTTAATTATAACGAAGTTTTTAAACATACATAAAATATTTACTATTATAAACCATATTTCTCGTTGTAGTTAGAATTTATTTATATACCTATCAAAAATCGATGACTTTATTAGTGTGCGTGTGCAAACTGTGATTGACACTTTCCTACCGTTTCGCGAAAAGTGTTCGGTTAACATTTATTAACAGTATGGAATTGATTTTTCATCGAAAGTTTAATATCAAATAACTCATATTCAAATGGTACGAATCGGTATCCAATTATAAATTAATGATGGTCACTGTATTGTTAGAATCGAGATCGTACACAAAATATAGTTGGAGAATGATGTAGTATTTATTTAGTTTTTAATACGTGTCCGGTTTTTATTTTCGGGTGTAATAATATATCTGCTGTCTGTGTGCACAAAATGCAACGTCGCAAGGGGTACCCCCTTGTCTGTTAAACTGATGTCGACGGTGAATAGCAATTTATATTTTATCGTTATTATTATTTGCCGTTGATCTGCGGGCGTCAGCAGCACAGGAAATACGGTCCAGTGATGCCAACCCTTGAACCGGTTCCGAACAGTTTCCCTACAAAACATTAATTAAACTCATTTATTTGCTTTTTGGTAGGCACATATTGTTATAGCTATAAATTATAATGGTCCGAGAAACTGAATGTAAATTAACAAAATCAAATAGATTATTATTATTATTTTTATTAACAAGTCGATTACAACCATTGCACCTTTTATGTTTAAAAATTTAAATAATTTTATATTTTTGATAAATCTTTGTTATAATAATTTTATTTCTGTTTATACAATAAATTGCAAGTTTTAAATAATGTCGAAAATTATCCATCGTTTGATGTAAAATGTATATTTTACCAAGGATTATTACACACTACACTTAGTAATATTGATTCATAATAATTAATGAAAAACCATGAAATTAATATATTTTCTGCATATGCATGTCGAGCACTTTTTTGTTTCTTATAGCGCTTGTGTAGTTTTAAAATATCATTTAAAGTATCTGTTTATCATACTTTTGTAAAACTGATTGATTTAGAATGTGTCTTTTGTATTAACGCTCATTCAAACTTATAATCTCTACGTTTATCAGAAGAACTTTATGTGACCGTTTTTAAAAAAAAAGGGGTTTGTAGACACTAGACGTAATGAACAGAGATTATAAGATTATATGAAATGCGGATAATCGAAAACCCGTTTCAAAGTAAATGACGTGTTACAGAAACGATAATACAAATGCCTAAACATTTATTTCTGTCATTAAACTAAGATTTATACATTTATTTTCTTTCAATTCATTTACTATTGTAGACTGAATAAAATGCAGATATGAATATTACATAATATAATATGATTATATTTGACTAATACTTTATAAATAATATAAGCAATAGGTAAAATATTATATAGTATATAAAATTATTAATAGGTACGTGTATTTTTAAAGTTTAATTTGATGCTTTATTAAGATTTCACTGTTCACGTAAATACGTAATATATTCTATAGACTTATCACTTTAAAATATTTAGCCCTTACTTAGTCAAATATAATATTTGTATTGTTTTCATGTTGACAGTTTTCAATTTTCATCAGTTAACACTGGGTAAATGCCTGATTATATAGTTAGTTATCTAATTTTTAAGGGATAAGAAAATTAGTAGATTATGGTTAAGTAAAAATGCAAAAAAACTATTCTGTATTCAAATATATTATTAGTACGATGTACTCCTCCTGACTTTCATATGTTATCAGTGGAATTCAATGGTTTTTATTTTTCTAGTGTTGTTTGTTAGGTTGATTCTTCGAGTATAATATCATCCACATAATCAGTAACTAGTATAATGTATATAATAAATGAACTATTCAAATTTAAAATGAAAAAATATACTATATTGTTGGGTTGATTATATTTTGACTATACCGACCCATATACTATAAGGTAGGTACTAAGGTATATGATTTATTACCAACCATAGTGCCCTTTTCATGACATTTTCTTGAAAACTTCAAATATAAAGATGACCCTAATGTACATGGCATTCAAGTTTGGGTGTCAAATGTCTGACGGTTACTTTTTCCATAATACGTATTACAAATATAACCTTGATATAAAGTAACTGCTATTTGTCAAATTTACATGGGACTTTATACTGTAATTTGTAATAAATAATATTATGTGATGTATGATATATATAATAATATATAGGTAGCATTATAAAGTTATTGAAATAATTAAATTAAATTATCATTTTTTTAAATAATTTATTTAAAATATTAATTAGTTGTATACAAATTTATCCGATGGATTTTATTAAACTATTTCATTTGGTAATAATTTAGCTAAAAATTATTATTTTATATGTACCTATAATAGGGATTATGTATTATTTATTATTATACTATTCACTTGAGTATAGACTTATTCGAGATAATTGTTTCTAATATAAGTTTTTTTGTTTAATAAGAACATAATTTATTTGAAAAAATACAATGAAATAACAAGATGTGATCTAAATTTACAAGAGATTTAAATGCTACACGATTCTATTCATTGTTAATACTTTGAGTAGTTTGCGTTACTCGATATAATGTAAAACTTACTTAGTGATAATACATTGGTAATTTCATGGCTTATACGTTATATAGCGTTATAACTTATAGTAATAAGATTACTGATTAATAATAGTTTTTAAAGTCGTATCTCATTTATACTCGTTTAGACTTACTGCTGCAATATTATAATTAATAACACTATTAGTGTAAACGTTTTAAGGTTTATTTGATAATTTATCACGCATATTATAATATACAGTAAAATAATGTATTAAATACACATGATGTAATTTTTTTTATAGTTTAGAAACCATATCACGTATTACTATAATAGATTTATCACTTTTTAAACGGAGAGTTTTTATAATTTAGCAATTTTCACTAATGGGTTAAGTTAGTTATGTATATAATCACAAATCAAATATTGTTATTGTCCCCAAAGAGTATAGATTATACAAATACAGGAAGCATATATACGTTATTGTGATTTAATAAATTTTGAATTGTATTTCAATGTTATTATGAATTACTATAATTTATAAATTATGAACATTTTGTTGTTAGTCGAAATTATTGTCAAAACTATACATATCTATATAAATTAAAGGTTTATTAACTAGAAGCTAAGATTTGCAACTCATTTAAACGAATTTAATGTAGTGAAAAATAACTATTAGCTGGCTTTTTCGTTTTATTATAATGCCGAAGTATATATTTTTACTCGTATTTTTATACTTATATTTGGAGTTAGTCACCTTTATTTTCTTCCGTTGTACTTTACCTCACACTACCTTTCTATTTATTTCGGAAAACATCGTGTTACATTACAAGGCATCTTTTATTAAATTTATTAAAATACTAATAGACTCATAACAGTCATAACGTTTAATAACATTGTGTAATATTATCTGTAACGTATTAAAGTACCTATTTTTTGTAAGAAATACATACTCGACAAAAATACTTTTTTATTTATTATATCTACGTAATTTATCATACATTATTAAATTCATTCATACATTAATAATTGTTGTATGTGAACAGTGAACACGTAATATATTATACTGAATACATTTATTTTTTATTGCAGAACAGTTATTACTTATTGTTATTAGTGTTACTTTTACATTCATATGAGTTATTTTTCTTGTACCTTAACTTAAAATTACATATTATATTCTATGATTTAAAATTCGCATCTGTTGCTTACTTGCTTATATGTTTTTTTCAAATTAAAGTGTAAATATTTAATACATAAAAATATTTTAACGAGATAAATGTTTTGTTAGTGAAATTTGCTAATGGCTTGTAGATAACAATAAACAAAATTATATGCGCCATTAGCTATAATTTCAATGGGCTGTGGATCGTTAGGTTGATGGCTTGGTACAAGTATTACGTATCATCAGTCGCACTGGTAGGTATATGCAAGAATAGTTGCATTGTACACTGTCATTTTCACTAACACCCCAATTAACTTAGCGTTTTGTATAAAATATACAAATAAAGTACTTACCTATTCAATACTCTCGGTTATGTTGCCAAAATTTGCGTTTATATCATTTGAAGCAATAATTTATATCCCCGCGAACATTTTGTATACGAGATTTTATATTAATATTGAAAATTGTTTAACCATTGTGCCTAACATTATTTCAAACTATCTATAATGTGTGTTGTTTTATTAAGAACTTAAGTGAACAACGGTTTTAACAATGCAGTATTTGTATAGTAACTCACTTTAGGTACCTATCTACTTATCTTTGAAAACAAGCTTTAATAGTTACCTAAATAATATTTGCGTATTACCAAACAGCTTAGTTTGTTGTTATCTCGTATAAATAATGTAATTTATATTATACGTATACCATTAAATTTAATATATTTTAGTAAGAACATTGTGTATGTGCAAAGGTAAATCCTTAAAAATATAAACATGTTCATATTTTAATTTTAACAATATTAAAGTCACAGTTACGTACATTACATTTTTGTGTCAAATTTGTTTAGAAATTATACCTATGTATGACAGAAACACTGTTAAATATTTTATTTATCTAACATTGTCATTATGTAGGTATATTGTATAATATCTGTTACGACGGGTTGTTTGATGTTTTTAATGAATACGTCGGTCTGCCATGTCTATCAGCAAAGTAACTTATGTCCTCGCTTATGTCTTATACTGTGTGTTGTATATATATAAACGGATAGAGAAGAAAAAAGTATAGTGCACTTTTGTCGTTGTATCGACTCACCGAAAAGACACAATCACGAAGATAATTAGTCCAACGTCGCGGAAAGAACAGCTCATCAAATTTAGTCTCTCACCCCCCATCTAAGTATTTGGACATATTCCAAAAAATAATTTTCTTTCCTTCTCAGCGCGGTAAACTGTAAAACCATAGTTAAAATCCAGTAGAACAAAACGGAATCATGGATCAGAAAAACACGATTTGACGTTGATATAATTACATCAATATCGAGTATAGTTGTTGTACGACATAATTTATGGTTGTGTTTCTGCGATTGAGAGTCTGTATTCTGAATTGTTTGGCGAGAAGATTGCTCTCATTTCGACAACTTTTGATTTTACTCGTAGGAAGTAAAAATGTGTCTTTGCTAAACCAGAATACTACGTACGTGTGATAAACAAATATCGAATATTCCAAAAAACGACGAACAAAACAAATAACATTATTCATTAGGTACACCTGCTGAGACCTGAAAACACACTGTTTTCCAAAAAGATTGATTAATTTTTCAAATTTTTACAATGCTTGTTGTAAATATGTACATATATAGTCGAGTAAAATATAATATATTGTATAGTGTATACCTCTACTCCCACACAAAAGAAGCTTATTGAATTATTAGTCCATCATTATAATTATGTAATACCCATAACCTATTTTTTAACGTATCTTTTAAGTACATTCGAGAAACAACATAGTACTTTTATAATATCTTATTTTTCTTATTTCATTTAGGTATATAGACTTCACATTAAATCTAGATTTTGTCGTTTTAAATTACTGTCCAGTGCAAAAAGTAGCCAGTATAGCTAGCGGGTATACATTAAACAAGAACAAATTTTGTCCTATTTTAAATCATTATTATTAATTTGCAACAATATACCGAAAATCAAATTTCAATTTTACTTCTGTATTAAAGCGTCCATCGCGATATTCTTTATTATTGTATCCTCTCTCGGTGGTAAAATATTTGTGAAAATTTTTAAAATATGAAATATTAATAGTTTTATTCAAACCATTATTAATACATTATTCATTATATTCTTTACAATATTGTGAACTATAATTGCATACTTGCATTCATTATTAATAATTGGCCTTCTCTTTTCAGAACAAGGTTTTTAAAATTCATATCGTCAAAACTAAATTACTTATATGTTGTATATTTAAATTGTATGAGATTTAGCACCTTAATAGGCTATATTTTCAACAATACAGGACATTGTAGTGTTTTACAGTTATGTTTTGTTGGTCATTCACCACTTACGTATAATACCAAATTGTTGTAATATTACCGTGCCATCAATGATCTATATTTTATCTAATACAATTATAGGCATCACTAATTACAATTTAGGTTGTTTGAATACCCTGGTTAGTAGTGAAGTATAGTATAACATAAATTATTATTATCACAATGACCTTTACTCGCAGCGAAAAAAAAACAAATACCAACGATAAAATATATTGAGTTTTCTTATATGCTTTTATCGGGTTTTCTCTGAAATGTAAATTACTTAAAACAACATGATTATAATAAGTTTATACTTTTTTAATTTTGTATAAAATATAAAATTCTATTAATATTTTGAACGTTGTATGAAAAATGTAAATACAATAATAATTATATAATGGGTGTCGAATTTCGTGGCCAGACATATTACGCCATTGCCAGACTGTAGTCGCTGTCGGAAAATTATGTCCAGAGATGAAACTATATTGTTGTCTGACTACCGCGTCCGCCTCGTTGTAGTGACTTTTTAATTAGGCGCAACGTGGGACGGCCACTATGGACAAAAAGACGTTTTGCGGTTTTTTAATCTGTGTCTACGCACAGTAAGCTTCTAAACTAAACACTGTACTAAAACTAATTATTACACTATCTTCTTTAAGATGAATATTTTTTTTGAATCTCTGGTGATTTAACGCATGGAAATATATCATGTTTTATCGCCGTAGAAAAATAACACTGTTGGATCGCCGTAAACTATAAATGATAAAACAAAATTAAAACGAATTACATAAAAAGATAATACTATATAACTATTAACTATATGTAATATTTAAATATAGGTCCACGGTGTAGTGTTGTTAATAATAACATACTTCCAATAACTAATTTTAACGATAATGATAACCGATAGAGGTATACAATATTTTTGGTTAAATTTCGGGTGCATGTTTCCTCGGAGTTTGTTATTGTAATACGGAACGTCGTATTCGTGAGGCCGCAATCGTCAAAAGCAAGTCTGTTCCAAGGAGAACTGGCTAATAAACAAGT
This sequence comes from Schizaphis graminum, assembly GCA_020882235.1. NCBI lineage: Eukaryota > Metazoa > Arthropoda > Insecta > Hemiptera > Aphididae > Schizaphis > Schizaphis graminum. The sequence goes on from CM037031.1 coordinate 16,493,621, forward strand.
TAAACTGTTTTATGCGTCCATATATCTATTATATTCTATACAATCCGCCGCGAATATTATAATAACAACAATTTGTGTAAATAGTAATTAGTTGGCACCGTCCTTTTGTTTTGCCGATTATAGTTTATCTCGCAAAAACGGCGTACTTTGTATTAAATAATAATTATTATATTAATATATACATCGTGTCCCAAGAAAATTCAGGATACTGGAAATCATAACATAACGTAAACACCATTATTTCCTAATCGTTCGGACAATAGTAAATTCTCGCGGGACAACATCCTGTATATCCCTATAGTGGTTCCCTGTGTAGAAACGTGAACACTGTATAATAATGTATATTATGAGAAAAAATCTCACGCCGTGAGAAGATAACGATATTACAATTTAGTTCACAAACGCTGTTGCGAGCGTGAGTCGGTGCTCGGGGCAGAACGTCGGTTTTTCCACTCTCTCACTGTATCTCTCTCACACTCACAATCACGCCTAAATCTCTGGATTTTTTTATTTTCTCTATAATATACGTGTATATATAATATTATAACAGTTGCGGTTTTACACGCAGCTGTAGTATACATCATGGATAGAACAAGCGCGTATAGATGTTGGTATTTTACTGGTTACTTAATCCTTTGACTAACAGGATCACATTATCGCGAAGGTATTATATTATTATTTATTACGTTTACTGACGTTACGAGTTCCCTTAAAAAATCGGTAGGTCAGGTAGCCGACCTTGAAATGACGAAAAAATATAAAAAAGCAAAAGCGAATCTCTGCAGGGACTATACGACGACTGTCACTAGTTTTTGTTGACGATGCTTCTTCCCCTTACCTGTGACCCATCGTCAACCAAACGACCTTTTGAATCCGTCTCTTTTTCTCCCAAAAACTTTCATACCGTCACGCGTCGAGGCCATTTTACTTACTCGCCAAGGGGTCGAAATAAATTCGAAAACGACCACCGCAAGATACACACAAACCAGCAGTGAATTATTATGTTATATATGTATTATAGTTGTATTGTAGCCATGTTGCGCCATCAAGTCACCGCCGGGCATCTAATAATTTTCGGTCAGTTTCACACACAGATTATAATAATAATATTTCGTAAACATTATTATAATAATATCAACCAGTAGTATTATTGAAATATTTTACCGTCAGTTGCAGCCAGGACTCAATATTGCATATATATATATATATATTTATAATAAAGGTGGTGGTTATAATATTATGTCAAGTTTATATTTCCGGTGAGTCCTCGGTATATATTATATATTATATTGGCATTTGTTCGCATTTAAATTGTTATTTAAATCGTTAAATCACTTAGATACACTGTGTGTGTTATTGTGTATAATGTATAATATCGTAATACCGATGTTAAATATATTTTTAATAATAATATTGTACGTGTAAATAATTTTGTCGATGACTGTTTACACATCAGCTCTCTCGGCTTTCGTCGCAATCTTATCATATTCAGCCGATGACCTCCATCACGCGACATAATATGTATATTATACTCTACACATAAACAACATACAGTATTATTATTTATACACGATACATTATTGTACACGGTGTTACACTCATGCTCGTCATTCACGCGGTGGGCAGTGGAGATTAGTCATGAGGCGTTGTAACTAATATTCATATCGAGTACATAATATACGTATAGATACTACGTAATTTATGTCGCCGATACGTGCTCACCCGCATTTGTGAGTGTGTTACACACGGCATCGCGTTCTGTATTGAAATGCTACCGTGTCCGCAGTATAGTAAATTAACTACGGTCAGCTGTGGCGATGATGTGATTTGTGCTCCACATAGTCCGATCGGACGTCGACGTCGAATCACAGGACATGTATTCAGTTCGACGCGTACTTGACGTGTGTGTGTCTGCGTGACAGTATACGTTTACATTGTGTGTGTACAGTTAGAGCTGAATCGTTTTAAGATTCATGTTTTTTTTATTATTATTCCACCCTTTTAAGGAGACGCACGCCGAGAGAGTTTCAGCGGGTTTTTACACATACGTAATAATGTATACAGATTTGTTGCTGTATATATAAAATATTATATTATATTGTGCAGCTACGACCAATAATATTATATTAACGCGAATCTGTTGTTGACTTTATACTAATAAAACGGGCGTGTATTATCTAAACAACCGATTATAAATACTGAATAATTGTGCGTATATTATACGCCGTATAGATACATAATATATATTTATGTAATACGCGCAGGTTGTATAATAGCAATCAGTTCTTATGAAACAACGAAAGAATGTATTTGATTTAATTTTGACGAAACAATAATATACTTTATATGAGGTATGACCCTGCTGATTTACTCTAAAATCTATACGCACTTGTTCAGTGTATAGACCAAAAAAATATTAAATCGTTAGTATTGAATAATAATTTTGTAATATATCGACAGCAGCTTATAATACATTGTTATTTGTTTGACCGCAGCAGTAGACACTGGACACAATGGGCATAATAATATGATAGTATACGGTATATACCTGTATATATATATTAGTATATTCTAATCGTATTGTAGTCATCAGTACGAAAACCTAATGTTATACACATTATAATATAATATATATATATGCGTATTTATGTATTTGTATCTATATGCTATAACTTAGTTGTAAAGAATAAAAATCCTGTTTATTTTAATTAAAAGCATGTATTAAACATACCACGTCCCTGCGGTGCAGTGTACCCGTGTATACATTGTAATTTTAATAAAACTTCGTCTACATATCACTTGTGTAATTCGGTCACTTCCATCGGTTATAATATTATAGAGTGTATATCGTTGATGCGAACGACGACGTATGCGTTTTTTTCATTACACGTGACGCACAGCTGTTTACTGCAGCAGGGGATATAAATTATAATAAATTTTGTTACGACCAAAAAAAAAAAAAATAATAATAAATAAATAAAAAACTATTTCAATAGTTTTTCTTCTTTATGCTTTGCATTTGTCACGTATATTTCACATCTACGATAAAAAAAAAATTGAAATTAACTTTACCAATATGATATATTTAGTACTGTATTATCAACCTAGTAAAAAAGATCTATATTAAAAAAAAAGTAAAAAGATCGAATTTCAAATAGGATATTATACTTTCATTGATTCACTATTAATTTCCATTCTCTGCGGTGGTAGTGTATATTATAATATTAAGGTCTTGGTTTTTAATTAATGTCGAAAAAAGTCGTTACGGCCGTGCAATTTTGGCAATTGTTTTAAAAATGCACGACCAAAATTTAAATTATTGGTAATATTAAAAAAACACTGTGGTCTTCTGCAATAAACCTCCTCCGCTTGCTCTCTACAGCCTTATAATATATGTATTGGAGGTATCCGTGATTTTTTTCATGTATCGCAACACCGTTGGGCATGGCATTATATAAACTAAAAGAAAAAAGATGCCATATATAGATCGTTTTAATTTAAATTACGGCGCTTATTTTCTTTTTCCAAACTTTTATTGAAAGTATAGTAACTCGCGTCGGATTTTGTTTATAGTGATCGCTATCGAAAAACTTCCGACATTAAAAAAAAATAAATAAAAAAACAACTTAATATACACCCGTGAAATGGCTTGTGCTGCTCCGGACACGTACTAACAGTTTTATTGATAATACACACTATAATAATATGTCAAAAGAAATGATTCGGCATAATATACGGTCCCAGATGAATTTCAGTCATGCGATGTATATGTATGTATACGATGTAGTAGTTTATCCGATTCCATTGTACCTATAGTAATTTTTTTACATATACATTAAGCTCCCACGAGAGTCATTGGTCAAACTTTTGAATGCCAAAGCAAGAAAAGTCATGAACTTAATGAAATATTTTTAGCATTTCATTTGCAGCCAGCCAACAAACAAATAATAATAATTAAAAAAAAAACATAATCGTATGATAATATTATAATGTACCTACCTACCTATTTATATATATTTATTTTATCATTGGGGTTTTGCTCACAGAAAATTAAACAAAACTAATTCGTTGATATATGGAAATATAAAAAGTAATTTAGTTTCATATTTTAATCCGCCATAGTTTAATATAATATTTATAGTGTAGAACTGCAATGTATTATGATGATGTTTATCGATGGTTTATTTAAATTAAATTTTTCAATTCTGTCTAAAATAAATTTTGTTGTTATGAAAAATGTTGTGAAAGCCACTGGAAGATACGTGGACTGTGCACTGAAATAATAATAATGATTATTGCGTTCCCCACCAGCCAAACTGTCGTCTACTGTCTACCCTGTTAAAAACCATAAACCATTCATCGATGACGTCCCATACATAAAACTGTTATGTAGCCCACGGAGCACATCATATACATTGCTCACACATTTTAAATCTAAATGAAAACCGTAGGCGGATCTGGTTTGTGGATAATAGGTCATTACCCCCATATATACTAATACTTATATATGTATAAGTTAACGTCGTAACATTATAATTGAGCGCCGCAATTTAAAATCGTTGGAAGTGTTCCTAAGTTTAAAAAACAGAAAATATATGTTATAACAATAAATAATATTATACTTATAATAATATAGTATTATTGTGCTGTAAGACGACATACGAGAGACAAATGATTGATTCGTGTAATTCGCGCTTAAAATTTTAATGGATCGCAATGATTGCGTGGTCTTAGAGCACAGGAAAAATTCAAACGTGTACTTACATTCTCGTCGTGAGTCCTAGTGAGGAATCTGGTGTTCAGTCGGTGAGAGGACAGATTACAATTTTTTAATAAATCTTTTGATACAGTGCTTCCCCTCAACGTCACGCATTGATTAATATCTTGATTTTTTTTTTAATTAATAAGTTTGTAAATATAAACGTATAATAACAAAATTATATAAATATTTGATGGAAAATGGAATTATTTTGAATTATATAAAAATAAATAGATATGACTTTTTGTTGTATAATACAAATCGTTTGAAACGAACTATTATTACAATATTATCACTCACAATTGTCTCACATGAATTAATTTATAAATTCGCAGTATAAAAAATGTGTTTACTATTTACTTACATTAACATCCGAACCTTTAAAAATAATTACATAAATATTTATTTTATTTAATGCTAATTAGATATTTTTCATGATATGTATAATCATGTGAATACGTAAAAATAGCCATGCAGTTTCTATGATGGGGCCGATGTGGGGGGAAGTGCTATACACCTATTGCTCCCTTAAATACGCCACTGGTTGAGGAGAAGTGATATATGTATAGCAGTTGTAAACGCATAATGTATGTTATTGATTTTTGAAAGTTTACTTTTTCCGGTCTAGTTATTCCGTTTATACGTATAGTTGCGATACGTAACTGCAATAAGGCCGCGGCGTTTAACTATTACACGGCCGACGCATATCGGTACGCATTATGTGCGTTTTCTTTTCTACCTTATAAACTCACGATCCCGGCTGTTTTGCTCGCCAATTGTATCGTCCCGTTCGTTCTCGTCCTACACTGCAATATAACATTATAATAATACAGTTTAAGTGCGTTATTGCGATATTATAATGATAGGTAAGTACTCAATCGTTTCAATCGTCAAAACGGGTCGAGTTGGACGAACTGCTACGCGTGTTGGCGAGAAAACTTTTATACTTTATTTTATACGGGACAAAAAAAAAAATACGATGTGCGATGGAGTGCGTTTGTGGTGTATGTGTGTACAGTATAGTATCGCCTACCTACTCCTTACGGTTTGTTTACGGTTCATTAGCGTTATTGGCGAATGCGATAAATGCGCGTCTACCGATCGGTTGGCGCTCGCGGGGGATACCGAGTGTTTACGGCGACTGACAATCACATGACAAATTGCAAAATAATGTCTGTTCGGTAATGATGATGATGATCAATGTGTGTATGTGTGGTCACTTCTAATGAGTGTATATACGGGGTGTTCTTATGAAATATATAGTACATAGACACCCAAGTTCTTCCAAATCTGATGTTCTGTACGGTTTTATAATATATTATTGTCTTTGTAATTTGAACTACTCAACGCCAGATTTTTGTGGCTCAGGCCCTCAATAGATTTAAACTTTTCTTCATACAGAGGATATAAACTGTATCATTTATACATACCTATCACATATGTATTACTGCAGTATAGTAAAATTGTACTCGTATATAAAATATACTTCTATACCCATATCAGTGAGTCCTACCTATATACTCTTATATACTTGAAAGTTTAATGTTTACTTACATTTTGGGGCTAGAATTTTTATGTTCGGTTATGTTTTTATTTCAGCGTTATTTTACAAATGTGGTTTGTAAATTTGTAATATCCACAAATTTAACTTATATTGGTACAAATAATATGTTTTACATTTTTTCATATTATTACATATTTTAACTGTATAAACACAACAAATTCATGTTTCAAAGTATTTTTAAATGATAGTTTATTTAAATAATGGAAAATTCTATTTTGAATAATTAAAATTCGTTAAAAATGATATAGATTTATTTGAGAATAAAACTATCTTGAAAACTATTTAGCCTCGTATTTAGCTTACTTAAAAAGTAACATTCGTGATTTTGTATGTTTAAATAAAAAAATGATCTACTTTCACATAGATGAAGATATCGTTTAATGTCAATGTATATTTAATATATTTTTGTTGTATTCTACCTATATTATTTTATAAATTTTAATCGTATACATAACCATATATTTTCATATAATAAATATTGCATTTTTAATGTAAAATAGTAATTCAACTTTTAAGATATTTATATAATTACATAGATATAGGATTGAAAAGTTATCTTAAGTTTTTAAGAAACACGCATACATATATGTATTTATAAATGATTAAATTATTGTGACCCTTAAATATTGCAGTATTATAATTTCCCATAATTGTATCTCAAATATATTTACTATATAATAAAAAGTTATAGTCAGAGAACACCAGTGAGACACCCTGTATAGGAAAATACGAATACAAAACCAAAACTTGTGTATGATGCATATTATACTCGTATCTTTGCATATACCTATGCATATATTTATTTATAGGTATTTTTCGATAAAACATTAATAAATTAACTTTAAAAAAAAATCCTACCGTGCCCCTTCCATTTTCGTTTAAAATTTTTATTTTATTTTTCTTGCATTTTTTCCGCTTATTCGTGCATTTATAATATGTAGCAAGACTGAGCATATAGAACTGGAAATAAAACAATCATAATATGGTGACGACGCATGCGCGGTTGTCTGGACCATCACCTCCACCGCCGTGGTATCGAGATTAGCATCGGACACGCGACTCAAGCCTGCTGTAAAAGCATATATCAATTCCGTTGTATTGGCAGAGATCGGTTATTCACGTGCCAAATTTATTTATATATACCGCGTGACACGTACCGCGTATATATTTAAGTAAATTTATGATAAATGTATATTATATACCTTATACCGTACACGCGTTTCCTCGATACCCGTTTTTGGATGCAGGAAAACAACATAATATATGTATACGCATGTAATATAATAATATAAACAACGTGGTTCTTTATTTTTATCGTCATCGTGGCGGTATATGTTTGGGGGTGTGCAATCATATAGTACACAATATGGCCAATGATGTTAAACTTTTATTCAGTGTACCTATATATTAATATATTGTACGCGTTGCAATAAATCACGCTGTTTATGTTATACGTATTTTACAGTAAGCGATCACTATACTATTATACTATAACGATTTATCGGCTATTTAAACATCAATATTGTGATGCTATTATAACAGCGATGGGTAGGTATACGTTCTTTTCTCGCGACGAAAAAAAATCGAAATTAATTCTGCTCATATAGGTCCACGGCTCCCGTTATATCGTGACTATGTCACTAGAAATTGTAAATCACTGTATAGTACATTATGCCACCTAGTTTCTCCTACCAACATCGCTGCTGCCTGCTGCCTTATATATGCGCAAAAGGAAACCGATATCTCGAGTTTTTATTGCCCATAGGTCGTATCGTGTGATTTATATAGAAGCCAGAAAAATAAATAAAATCTACGACAAAAGTGTGTTGTACCGTGCGTCGAAGCTCCGTTTTTATATTGTATTAAAAAAACATAATGTAGGTGTATACAGTATTATAGAGCGAACACACAACGCGTTCGTACATTTTCCAATACGGTGTGGGGTATAATAACAATAATATAGTCCTAACTGATGTAATATGTATATTACACCGACGGAGGCCTCACATTTCACTGTCGTATAACGTTTCTCCGCGTGACAGAATCACATTCGGAGCCAAAGTTTATTTTATTTTTATTATTATTATTATTGTATTATACAATACACTTTTGACGGACTAATGACCTACCTACAGACTACTTGTATACACGATTACTCTACGTTATTATTTTTAAAATATTATTTTAAATCAGCTATTATAATGAATCACCTAAATCGAGAAATTTGACAGGTGATGTAGGTACTCGTAGTTCTCTTTGTTTGAACCAAATACATTTTTGTTTTGAGGTTAGATTTTTTTATTCGTATCGGTTTTTTCCGAATAGATTCGTATAAACACTTATAGATGAATGCGCTCATATAACATATACGTTATTATAGTTTATTACCGTCAAAACTTTTATATATTTTTTATTATTATTATTCGTTTTATTGGCTATCGACCTTTTTTCATCGGCATTCTTAAGCCATTTATATTTATATAAAACGACGTCAATACTAAAATCGTAATGTTTTTTTTTATTTGATATAAAATCAGTTATATTATAAAAATAAAGAAATTATGGAATATGCATAATTATATATTAAATATTTCTCGCGAAACAAAACTACTATATAAAAACTCGTTTAATTCATTTAAATAGGTTTTACGACGCATCCGATTTGACCTCGGATAGGAGGAAGATGTATTTTTCAATCCTATTATAGTGTTTGTAAAACAATCGTGGAACTCTCTCTTTCCACAGACGATCAAAACAATCGGTCCGTACGCGAATAAACGCGAGCGCGCCATAGAAAAAAAACAACAACAACAACAATAATGGACGAATCGCTGCAGCCACGTCTGTAGGCAACCTCTCGCCAGCGGCTTGTCCATGGCATATTATAATGATAAAATTTATTCTAATTTATACAACCCGTTCGTTCTCCGAGGCGCGTTGAAATTGAAAACAAAACAATATTCAAATATAAATACACAACTCGGTGGCGCATATCACATAGTTCAAGACACTGTGATTTCTCGTGACGATCTATATCTTTGTTAAAATACGCACAAAATCTGCCGTCGGGTCTGCAGCAGCAGCAGTGCGACCTGTACCGCCGCTACCACCCTCCTCAGAGGGGTGTATGTGGATTTCCCGCCAAACTCGTCACGCCGTCATAACGGAACGCCGCACACAGTAGGTACACCCCTGCGACGTACGCGTACTTATATTCACCGCGTATACCCTATTATACACGTTCATACATGTATATTATTGTAGTCTAGCTACCGCGTGCTATACGAACGTGAAATATCACGTTGTCGAGCAATGCCCAAGGGCACGAAGACGAGTTGCCGTGGCAACTCCCCTATTCAACAGGGTGGTGGCGGTAATATCGCCCCTCCTCGCGACCGCGAACCTACACTTATACTCGTCAGCTGTTCGACATATACACACACACATACACACATGGCTTGTAAATTACTGAACGCGTTTTCTATATATTATAAAATGATATAAAGCAATAGTATACCACTGCGACGCGTGGCGGACGCGTGCCGAAAACGTCGTCCGAAATGGACGTTTTCGTCTCTCCCGCGCGTATTTAAGTTTAATAATATAAGCCTATTTTGGTGATTTACGATCGAACGGCGTCTCTGGCTTCGTAATAATAACATTCATAATAATAATATAATAATATTACGTTTTTAGAATTTCCAATTTCGATCATGGACAGCGAGATCGCTGCTTCCGCCGTGGCCGCTGCAATCGATGAAATACCCGCCAAGGTGCAGTTGAACTTGAACGTCGAAGAAGCCTCGGGTGGTTGTGGTAGCGACAGCGGAGTGGACGTGACGCCGGCAGTGTCATGTGACTCGAGCTTGGCGTCGGGTTGTTACGACCCGTGTAAGAGCCCGCTGGGTCCGTTCAGTCCGACCGAAACCGGTGGTCCGTCCTCGTTGCCCTGTTACCCAACCATGGCTATCGGCTACAGCAGGCCGTCCACGCCGACTTGGCGCAGGTCCGCTGACCGGCAGCCGTGCAAGTTACCGAGTAGTATGTCGTCTTCGTTCCATTTCGAGACGGCCAGGAACAGCCCGCCCAGAGCTGAGCCGCCGAAGAAAACCGACCTAAACGCGGCAGCCAAACAGTCTAAGGTGTCGACGGTCAAGAAGTTAGTCAGCACGTATGACATGGTCAAATCGCTGGACAGGTACGCCACGTTGCCCAGGCGGAGGAGGAAGTCTAAGGAAAATCTCGCGGTTACCTCCACCTCGCCGGCCGGTACCGCAGTCGTTCCCACGCCACCCAGAGAACCCAGTCTGAACCGGGCGGCCAGTCTGAGGAGGAAGCACATCGAACAAGGTGCCCTCGCCCACCTAAACGGCGGCGGTGTCGGAGGTAGCGGTAGCGGTAGTGGTAGTGGTATGACTGCCAGTACTTCATCACCGGTGAAACCAGCTCTTCCGAAAGCGACCAGGCCACCGCCAGTTGTTGCCAGGACGAAGATATACCACGAGGTGTGCTCGCAGACCTGCCTGACTGGTGAAGATATCACCAAAGTGCTATCTGGTAGTATATTACCTCCAATTGAAAACAGGGTTGAAACTAATGACGCTGAAGTACAGGTTGGTTCTCGTACATATGTATCAATTTATTATTATTCTCTGTAAACATTTTCTAATCTATTTTACGTATTCATCGTTATCTAGGTCGATTTAGTGGAAAAAAGGATCAATGCACTTGAGACTGAGCTAAAGGAAAAGACTGAACAATTAGACTGTAAAACAAAAAAAATCAATGAACAACAAGAGTGCCTTAAAAATTTACAAGAACGGCTGAATCATGATGATTTGGACACGTGTAGACAAATTGATGCCTATAGTCTACGACTATGCAACATTTTTCAAATAAATGGTAATATTTGTGTATTTTTTATGTCTTAAAAATTTAATGTTAAACAATTATGTAATTTTTTTTTTAGATTGTTTGGATCCTACACCCTCAAACATCTTAGAAATATTGGAAAATCAAGTGGCAACCACTTCCTCAGTGATCAATGAACAGCAAAAAGAACTCAACCACCTTAAGACTCTTTGTACTTCTTTACATAAAGTAAGTTACAAAATATATTAAAAAATGTATCATATTTATTAACATTTTGGTATTAATTTCTATTATAGGATTTGGAAAAGAGCTATGCAGCTCAAAAATCACTTTTGCAAGCCAATCAAGCCTCTGAAATGGAATCCTCAGAAATTCAAGACTTTTTACAAGCTGAGAAGACTATGCTATCAGACACAATTAAGGAACTAGAAAAAGAAGTATGTTGTCTATATGTTATAATTTATTGCTTTCAACAACTAACAAGTATTAATCAATTATATTATGCATATAATTAATGAAAATATGTAAATTGTAAATATAAAATGCTGTGACCATAATCTGTGCAATATAATAATTTTAAAGTTTTTTATCTTATGAATGGTTTTCATTACAGGTTAAGGATTATAAAGAACAGTTGGCCGTAAAAGGAAAAGAAGCTTCTAAAACTATGGAGCAATGTACACATTTAGTACGGATATCTGAACAACGAAGACAAGAGAATTTGTCACTACAAGCAAAAATGCGGGTTATGGAAAATAAAAGTCGTGAATTGTTACAACAACAAGAAACGACTGTATCAAGTGCTGTTGTAGGTCTATGTGGATTAGGCAGTCGTCTTGATGCACTTTTGGATAAACTTGTCAAATCCTATTCCATTTCAGAAGTTGATATCGAAGTATGTACTTTTTATAATTATTGAAAGTTAACTAATTTATTGTCATTTAAATATTTATTTTCTACCTACACATTTTTATTTATAGGATGAAGTATACTTTAATGAAGCATACACAAATGGAGACAGCAGCAGTGATTCTGAACAACTTAATGGTTCATCAAATAAGTCTGACTCAAAAAGCCTTATGTCTGCTATTGTTTCTGCCATTAAATCAGCACCAACTAACTGGCATAAAGGGAAATTTGATAAAAACCTTGCTGGTAAATATTATTTATAATAATTTATAAATTTCTTTATTTTCTTATATCTAAATCTGTACCTAATGAATAATTATTGTTTAGCTAGCACAAATTCACAAGAATCTCCTATTAATCCTCCTATGAAACGTCTACAAACATCAGAATCTATGAAAGAACTCCAGAAAACATATTCTCCCGTTAGCAAACGAAACGGATCAACTGGTGATCTATTATCAAAAACTGATTCCTTAGACGGTATGCATTTTATAAAATTAACTAAATGAAAATATTGTATTATTATTATTAGGTCAATAATATGATAATTGATGTTTTATCTTTGATTTTAGATTGTAGTGATTTACAATCGGCCGAAAGTGAATCCTTGAATAATCTGTCAGAGGCTATAGTTGCCAGACAACAATTGGAGTTGAGCATGAACAATACTAGCACTGGAAACTTTGACTTTGAATTTTTGGAGGACTTCCGAGCACCAGATGCTGATCTCTTAGACCAAGTGATTGACTTAGACAATACGGTCACCAAGTTGTTAAAAGTCATCACTCTTGTTCAAACAAATAGCAAAGAACAACCTTCACATTCAGAAAGGTATATTGAATTGTATATTTCAGACAAATTTAGAATAATTTTTAATATTCTTTTTTTTAGACATGAAATCAAATATACTAATGGTGTCAATGGTAAAAACAGGCAGTATTCCTCTCAGTCCCCATTGATACACGATAGTGATGAATCGAATTATAAACGGCCACCAATAGTGCCTATGCAGGAACTAAACTCAAGCTCACCAAAAGCTTTAAATGGAATAATGTGATGACTAATTTTAATTTTTGCACTATATATGTGTGTTTTATTTTTATTTCTATGTATAAATATTACATTAATATTATTTTAACCATCTATTATTATATAATAGAATATTTTATTTGTTTAAATATGCGTTGGATAAATTATTACCGACTACCGTACTACCTCCTTAACACAATAACACCACATGCATTATTCGTAATTGTACTATAAAGTCAAAGTCACCTCCGTTGCAGTTTTAGCGACCGTATAGCATGTTGAATTGATTCCAACATATTTTATTGCTAAATGTGTAATAAAACAATAGCGTGGCAATGCACGATGATGTGTTATTTTGCCAATTCAAGGACTTCTAAACTGTACATTCACACACTTGTAGATAATATACCGCGTTTGTGTGTAGGCGCACGATATTAAATAATATTATTTACTCCGCGAGATTGGAAACTGATGAAATCCTTTCCTAGGGCTGAGCCGGAGATAAAAAAAAAAAAATAAAAATAAACAAATAGGTAGGTACTTTCCGAAATCAACAAAATCAAAGAGATTAAAAAATGTCGCGAACGTTTGCCAAAAGTGGGATTATGGCGTGTTTTGCATTGACGTCCGGCAAACTGCCGTCAACAATACTCTTCCGGGGTTTTTTTTCGCTTTCGGCGAACTGCAGATTTTCGTTTTTATTTCTCGCTCGTGCAGTCGTGCCAACATAATATTATTATATACGCTCGAAAGTTGTAGTGTGTACTGTACACAGACATAGGTAATATATTAAATATTATATTATTATAATATTATGTCTATGCGGGTATATCTATTATAATAATATTGTACAACGGGGCCTGTGTGCGTCTCGTCGGCGGTAATTGACGTGTACTCGACGCGCTGCTGTATTCCGACGCGACGATTTCGTTTAGGCGACTAACGACTATAATATTATTTTCACGACAATAACACGACGACGTCTCGGGGACCGTAGCGCCCCCGAGGTAGACACGACAATGTCGTCCGTTTCACGCCGTTGTCGTCGCATACAATATTAATAATATTATATAATATACTATACACAGTCCGGCGGGTCTCTCTCGGTGTACGGCCTAAGCCGCGACCGCTGCTGCTGCTGCTGCTCGAGAAGCGGTTTAGCGTAGAAGTATGTCGTATTTGCGGCGAGGGATTACCACACACCGCTACTGCATCTGTACAAACGCACTACACGACGGCGGCATATATACATCCGGAGGAGGTGCCGCTGCCGCTCGTAAATCTCGAGAAACACTACTTGTTTCGCGACAACCCGGCCGACCGTTGCGGGCGTGTATTTTCCGATGAGCGTGTCGAAAATAAATCCATCCTTCCGCGCGACACGCATTAAGTATCCACCTGTATAATAACGTATGTACATTGGGTGCGGCCGGTACGCGGGTAATAGGTAAGTAAAATATTATTGTGTTTAAGTTATTATTATTTAATTCGTAATTTCCGCGGCTACTCGACGCGGACGGACGAACGATTAGTGTTACGTCACGGTTGTTATAATATTATAATCTATATCAAATTTGATTGTTTGGATCCAAACAAATGCGCGTATTCAATGCTACCTATTTTTTAAATTTTTAACGAAGAAGTTATTTAAACTTCAAACTACCGAGTTTTTTTCTTTGATTTTCGTTGTCTGTAATAATTCTACTTAACAACTCGCAATTATAATTAAATATTAATTTAAACAAAATTACCTATGTTAATATGCTATAACTCAATATAGCTTTATTTTCATTTGAAATGTTTGGATCCAACGGATTTGTGGATAAGAAATAATAACTAACAAATATCACGTATGTACATTGTACTCTAATCACTGGTATTGTGTCCGACAAGTTAAATAACTTATTGCGTTCGGTTATTGTTCAGTGTTCACAGACGTCCAACTGTTTCGGTTAAATATTACAATGCACACTGAAGTGCGGGAGAAAGACTTGTGGCATAGTAATTAGTAGATTTATACATTATGTTAGAGGAAGTAATGCTAATGTTGTCCCCTAATGCGGTAGTTAAAAAATGTGTACCATATAAGTTAATATTTATTTGTATTATCGTAATTTATAATCGTCTATGTAAATAAAAAAAGCGGGCAAGTGGGTATCGCTCTGCTGTACATTAGGAGGTGGGGTGGACCTCGGACTAAGGTAGGTTAAATTTGAATGCAATGATAGGTATCATTATATACGAAAAACGATTCTGAACGGAGATGAATTGTCAGTCTAGGATATATTGTATTTAAATATTGTCATATACTCTATTTTGAAACAAATTCAAACATTTAAGTAGACGTCTCAAGATCCTACGTTTGGTAATTTTTTAAAAAATACAAAGATCGAAAATTATTTATTAGTAAAACGTTATTTTACACGTGTATTTTTGATTTCAAATTAAAATTAAAACTTTAAACACTCGTAAAATTGTTTAAATTGAATAATCCTCAAACTTTTTTATAATTATTCTAAGCTTAAATTATGGACAGCATAGTATTAAATTTTCAATTCTTAGCTTTTGATAGTAAAATATTTATAAGTTTTTAACTACCAAATAGTTAAAAATATTCATGATTTCGAAACTTTTGTCAAAATTTGAACTTCAAATGCTAATAAAAAAAAATTGTGCCTATGTGTTCTTTTAATTTTTTTATCGCCATAAGAATAACTTATGAGGAACTATGTATTAATTTTTCAAATATTTTAACTCCGCCAAAAAAATTTTATTGAAACTTCAAAAAAAAACTTAGGAAAATTGAAAATTTTAATTGTCTATAAATAGCTCAAAAAAAAGTCAAAATACTTTGAAAATTTAACGGTGTACCTATAGAGAACACTAACATAAACATTTGGTGAAAATTTCAAGTATTTACAGTGATTAGTTTTTGAATTACAACAATATAAAAAAATCGATTTGGTCGAAAACTGGTTTTGCGTAAAAATTCCCGTTTTTCTGTCATTTTAGATTCTGAACGAAGTGATGAATGTATTGCTTTTACAATGATGTGTGGTTTTTTTTTTTTTGTGTCTGACGACAACATTTGGGGCAGTAATAATGCTCCGATTTTTGACTTCAGCCCCTCTTTGAATAAGAAAATTCATCTAGTTGGTACTTTGGGGGGGGGGGGGGGGGGGGGGTCAAAAGTAAAATTTTCAAATAGTTTTCAAAAAAATCGAGAAAAACAAAAAAAAAATGACAGAAAATTGGAAATTTTACGAAAAACCACTTTTCGACAAAATCGATTTTTTGAATTTGCTGTAACTCAAAAACCAATCATTGTAAATACTTGAAATTTTCACCAAATGTTTATATTATGGTTATCACTTTACAGTTAAATTTTCAAAATATTTTGACCATTTTTAAGCTACTAATAGACAATTGAAATTTTCGACTTTTCTAAGTTTTTTTTTCTTCAAATGCCGATAAAAATTTTTTGGGTGGCCAGAAAATCTTGAAAATTTTATACAAGGTTTCTTATAAGTTGTTCTTAAAGTGATAAAAAAAAATCCAAAATCGTTAGTCACAATTTTTTTTTATAAGTGTTTAAAGTTCGAATTTATACGAAATATGTCAAAATTTAAATTAAATTTCATACGCTCATAATGCGAATGTTGGCCATAGTAACCATAGTAACATAATATAAAAACTATACTATTTGTTTCAAAATAGAATATTTGACAATATTTAAATATAATATATCCTAAACTGACAAATCATCTTCGTTCAGAATCGTTTTTCGTATACAATGATACCTATCATTGCATTCAAATTTAACCTACCATAGTCTGAGGTCCACCCCACCCCCTAATATACAGCAGAGCGATACCTACTTACCCGCTTTTTTTTCTTTTTTTTTCGAATTGTTTGAAAACTGTTAGAAAATGTTTACTGTTGACCTCTATAATGCACCATGGATATCCACTTTACCATCGGAAACCACCCTCAAAATTTGAAATTGAAGCATTATTTCGTCTAGTTATGCTGTACATAGACACAAAAAAAAACAGACATCATTGTAAATTCACTAAAATCAATATATTCATCACTCCGTTCAGAATCTAAAATATTGTTTTTAATTGGACCATAAAAAATCATTATTGGCCCACCGACGTATTATGTAAGAAACTAAGAACAATTGTACAAACAATTTCCCTAAGCAAAGACATAGAATATATGTATATTAATGTATAATATATTATTACAAATCCGTTCATTTGGGTGTTTTCACATTTTGATAGTTGGTATGCAAATAAAGTAGCAGTTACGCAGCAGTCTGCTGAAAAAAGTCCTTCTTCCGTATTTACTCAATTATTTATAAATTGTATTTTGCCGGCAGGCTGCAATAGTGATTTGTGACAAAACGTTGACAAAAAATAAATAAATTTCGTTGCTGAAATGATTTTATTTTTTATCCGATTTTAGCGTGACTACAACGGCAAGTCTGATAGGGTAAATAAGTGGATATCTACTTACGTCACGTTCTAGTCATCTTCCATATAATGTACAAATGTCGAATTACGTAGTGCTGTAAGCTGTAACGGATAATAAAATAGAAAAGTATTTTTACCAATCGAATAAGACCTCATCCTCTTTTTTCTATGTAGCCGTTACTTTGACCTACCTTGCGAGTTACGATTATGTTATTATTCATCTTACAACTAAACACTAGTTTACTATTTCTATATGATCATGTAAATATAGACAAGCGTATTTCACATTTTAGTACTTGATATCAGAAAAAAAGAGGAAATAAACTTCTTCAAACTATTTAGACTCTTTAATTTCGAGTTTGATATTTTCTAAAATGATTTCAATCGTGCTGTCAAAAAAATAATAATTTAATATATAAAAAAAAATTATAGATAACTCTACACCTACATACGATTTATCTTCACAAATGTGTGTTCAACAGAATCCATTTTGTGCCATCTTTTTAAATATATACGGGTCACCTATCATCAACAATTTAAATGTAAGAATATTAATTAAGCCCGATCATCTAAAATTCTGAATGCATCTTACTTGTCGAAAACAATTAGTGACTACTGACTTGATCTAGGGTATCTCGTAGATTTATAAAAGTATAAATCAAAAACAAGTTCAAGTGATAAAAGCCTTCGATATATGTACCTTAAATGATATTCTTTCCTTTAAATGTTATAAAAAGCCAATTTTCTGTTAGGTATAATATAACCAACAACACAAAATGGATTATTTTGGATGCAAACTTTCTTGCTTTGTTGTACACATTTTCGTTTGTAAATTACAAAACTAATCAACACACGCCCGGTCACGCCGGTGTAGTAGAGTCCTTTATTGATTATTAAAGATCACTTATTCACTTGGTATAAATGTAATACGAGTATAATCTAACAGGTATTATGTATTATATTTCATTGTACATATCGTGTGATTGCATAAGTACTTTAAGTACTTTATAATATTGTACATAAACTCCTCCAGGGCTAAATTAAATTAAAAATATATTGTAGTTCTATTTTATTTCAAAGTTTAAACGTGACTTTTAGAAAAACTTGCATCATAAATCGTTATTTTTAATATCATACACCCTATCAAATTATTTTTTTCTGGCTATTTACTTCGCCTCCATAGAAGTATAGAAAGAATATTTTTTTCAAAAACAATTGTTTTTGTCATTCTTTCTCTATTTAATACTATCCTCATTCTTGTTCGTAGTTGCGTACTTGCGTATACATCAGTTTGATGCTTTTAGTATTTAAATTTTATTTTATTTCATACATGTAATTATAATACGTATATTATATAATATCTAGGTATAATGTATAATATTATATAATGTATACGCCCTAGAAAATAGATTCGAAATTTGATTTTAAAAATTATTTTAAAATAATTAGTTAAGAGTTAAAATCATTTAATTTTGAATATAAAATTGAACTACATTTTAGAAGATATTAAAAATATTACATTTGTACTAGTCTGACAGTATATATTATAATAGGTATTGAAGATTTATGAATTTATTTTATTATTATTTATTAGTTATTACATATTATTATTACATCTCGTAAATATACAATACTGTGCAGAATTTTTATTATAAGACATAGTTTATAATAAATCTAATAAAAAAAAAATTTTATACTAATTATTTATACCTACATTAATCCACACAAATTTTAATTTTTTAAATACATTTTTGTAACTAACCAATTGCATTAGGCAAACTTCGATCACTACACTACTAGTACTGTGGTACACTCACATGACAATAATTATTGAAAAACTGAAAAAGTTGCTGCCTTGTTAGCATTATCATACATTTTCCTTTTCGTCTCTACACTTAATAATTTTTAACTAATTGCAAACTAGATTATTGAAATGAATAAAGAAATTTAAGCTGTTGGTACCTACTTTTTATTTATTTATTATTATTATTATTATTAAGATTTACTGTAGAGGCCGTGGAGGATATAAATTGGAAAGAGACTACAAAATATAAATATAAAATAGTAAATAGTAATACTGTTTGATAAATGTGTAATGTTAGGTATACAATTTAACATCAAGTTCCTATCTGATTAGTGAGTAGATATAATGTAGTATACTATTATTCAGTTGCTAAAAAACATAATAAATATAACTATTCATGTTTATAAATTATTTTTATTTATTTCCTTATCACTCATCAGTCGCCAGCACTAAAACAAGAATTATTTTTATTCGCTGAATTAATCATATCATCAGCTTGCTGTTCTCAGATTTCCGATGAAAAGTTTGAAAGACATTCGATTTCCTTCAAAGGTAATCATATTTTATATTGAAAGTTACGATAAGTTTCATCATGCTATTATTGTAACCAATTCATATTTGCAACCATATTAAACAATTTTAATTTTTTTTATGCACAAAACAAAAAATTAAATTATTTAATATTAAACATTCAAACAAGTATTCAATATTCATATACATCATTTTCATATTTAATATATTTATGTACCACCTTCCTATCTTATGTATCAAAATATAAGTGGATCTAAATATCCTCTAATTTTACGATTGATTCAATAATAAGATACCACAATTTATTATGATTCTAAATAATTTATTATATTAAAATAAAATGTAATGCAATATTAATTATTATTCCCGTAAAAACGCTAAATTTATTTATAATTTGTAACCGAACACAGTATATAATAACATTGTAATTATTAATTAATATTAACTTCAAAGATTTATTGTAGTTTGTAAACTACCTACTCTTTTTTTGATTAATTTGCCCGTCCCTAGCTGCACGCAATATAATATATGCAAACGCTCTTGAATAAATTCAGCAAAATATTTAACCAATGCTCAATTTCATTATAATATATATATTATATATTATATTATACATAAAATGGTCTCTCAGATATCTCTCGTTATTTATAGATTACTGGCTGCAGCTGTATAATAATACTATAATATCGTTTTGCCATCCCAAGTTTTTTAAGGGTTAAATATATAATTATAATTAATTGTATTATTGAACTTTTTTTTTAATCCGAATCTACAAGTGTGCTTTGGAATCGAATCGAAATCGTTGGCAATATAATATTATAATAATTATTGCGAACATCGTTTTACATCAGGCGTGCCAAAAACAAATAACTGTTTGAAAATCGGCAATCTGTAAAATGATAAAATAAAATAAGATACAAGATATTATATTAATAACTTGGGCAGTGTGTTCGTGATTAGTTACAGCGTAAGCGTACTATATTATATTTTCGCAAAACAGTATATTTTTATTTCTTATAATATTAATATTAATATTTAATACTTCATACCTACTGTGCACACGACGTTACATCAGGTGATTCTTATTAATCTCATTACGTCATTATAAGTACGCGTCTTCGTGATAATATATATGATAATAAATTATGTGTATTCACTTTTTCGGAACGTTATAATAATATAGATATTTATATAGGTATGTTTTGTGAGGAACAAAAGTCGAATAGAATTTTTATTATTATTTAATAGATGCTATCTAAACGTTTGTATCGAATTTTGATTTTCAAACATCCATTTCTTAAAATAATCCCCTAAAAGTACTTTTACTTATAAATGTCAAATTTCAGACTAATAGATTACTAACTACTGTTTATATAATTAATATGCGATGTATTATTTATACGTTTAGAGCAGCTGCAGTAAAAAAATGTATATCTTTACTACCTCTCTTTCACCACTCGTCTGCATTTTTTAGTGATCCAAACTTTAAACATATTTCATAACTTGTCCAAAATATTTTGACATTTACATTATACATACCTAAACACTTAGAAAAATATTTTGCATAAGAATTTGAAATCGAAAATAAAGATTACTATTTGAAAATCAAAAGTCGGTTTACTTTCATAATTACGAAAAAGTTTTAAGAAGAAATTGTTCAGAATGTTTTAAATATAACGAAAATAATAATTATAGCATAATATGATAAATGGATCACCCTGCAGTACATACATATACATAAAATAGCTGTCAAAATTTATCACTTTTAACACAGTGGTGACAGAGAAAGTTTTCCCCGCGTGTTAAACGCCGCATATAATAATAATAATAATTGAACCACTTTCCGGTTCAATGCTCGCCCCAAAAAATTATGGCGAACCTATCTATACACGCACAATGTATATAATGTATATATGTAAATTGTAAAGATACAGAATATTACTTTATACGAGTAGCTTCTCTTATAAGCTTTGAATGCCTAAAAAGGTGGTTTGTGTTTATATATTATTGTATAGAAGTGTAGAACCGGTAAAAATATTAATTTAGTTTCAATATATACTTTCAGCCGTCGCGACGGTAAGAATGACACATTTTATTTCCATTGATACCGTTAAATTGTATAGGCTTCGTACATAAATGCAGTACGCCTAACACGGTTTGTAGGTATATATATAATTTTTATACATATTATACGCATTAAATCAAGCATAACCGTTCCTTTAAATAAAAATAACTCCTACACCCTGACAAAACGTAGGTTAATACAATTTTATAAAAAAATATATTTTAAAAAGTGTAAAATTATTTTGTGCGATCCACTACGCCGTATACACACAATAATTATGATTATATAAAATAATTGTCCTATTCAGAAATAATTTATTCAGTGGATATTATTTTATAGATATTTTATATACTAATATTTATATACCTACCCTAGGTAATTTTGTTACGAACCCGGCATTTAATATACCAATTTTATTGTTTATAATAATAATCACACCTTGTTTTGGGAAAAGCCTAATTGACTATTGTCAAATATTAATATAATCATTAACACGTATCGCATGCAATATAAATTAGGAAAACGGATTTTGACACAGTGGAATGCGTCAACAGTGATAAGTTATTATTGGCGAGTACTGAATTAAAAGTGTTAACTTTAAACTTATAACTCATCATTTACATAGCCACCACCGGCACCACCACTCTCCCAGTAATATGATATAAGAAGCTCATCAAATGATTTTACGAACATATGTATAGTTTTTTAGCTAATATTTAAAATAATTGTAGCCTATCAAAGTTAAATAACTATATTTTTAAACACACAATATCATACACACGGACACGGTGTATAATAATTATTTATTCGTGCCTTGATATCATTATAGAGTATGGATTATTATGACTCGTGATTATATTATTGATCAACTAGTTCTATAATATAATATAATATATTATTATAAATATTGTAAATATTACATAATAATTAATAAAAATTTATCCGGTTAATTTGGAGAAAAACATTACGCGAATGGGTGTATTGTCAAAAGAACTTACTTATTTTTAAAGTTGTACCTATATTATATATTTTTTAAATAACACTATAAAACACTAAATTGTATTGTATAAAAAATAAAAAAAATCAATACGTAATATTATATAAAATTGAATAATTCATAAAAAGTATTAATACAAATGAAAGATACAAAATTGTATTTCAAAATTATAAGTTAATTTTTTATGCCAAACTTTTCAAATAAGTTATTATTTCCCGATTTGAATAATTTTCTACATTTTTATATTTTCTGTAGTTGTTTTGATTTTAAATTCTGATCGACTTCTTTATTGGTAGCATCAATGTGCGCTAATTTTAGCTTAACTACCTAGACTAACTTTCCTTTGTCTACCTTCAAACATCTATCAAATAAATGGTGCATGTCGCATGATGACTACTAACTTGCTTTTAAATTCCATTATACCATCCTTCTGATTTCTGAGTTAGTTCATTTATATAAGTTTCGTAGAGATTTCATAATTTTTGTTAATAAAAAACCAAAATTTAAAAATTTAATAGAACTAAATATATTGATAAAATTTACGAAACTATTTGATTTTGATTAGATCTCCATAACGTTTAAAGTTTTAAAATATTCTTTATCGTTAAATATGTTTTTTTTTATGAGCACATATTTCTTATTTCATACTCCAATGTTGATCATTTTACTATAATTATTAGATACTTTTTCAAAATTTGACTTATATACCTATAGTTATATGTAGATCAAAATTCTTAAAAAAATATTTTGATTTGGAATATTAAATTAAAAATATATATGCTGTCCTTCAAAAAAGTAAAACATAACTATGTGATAAATAAAAATTAGGTAGAAAAAATATTTCCTCATTAACAATATTTTTCGAGAAAATAAGTGTTTACCTTTAAAATAATCACCTTATTCCTAAATTGTTATGTATAATGTATGTTTTAAAGACATATCACAGTATCATTATAGATGTATTTATGTCACGTGGATGATGTCGACAATGTGAAATAGATCTTATTGGTTCCCTTAGATATTTAATATATTGTGTAATGTGTACCATATAGGTACAATATTATGATATACGTGTCACGCCTACGACTATAAACGAGTGTGTACAACAGGGGTTTGTTTGGGTGGAAAAAAGGTTGTTTCAAGCGTGGATGGATGATAGACGGTTGCAATATTCGTAGTGTTATGTGTATACTTGTTTACGGGTAAAAACCGAATAACGATGTACCTATACGACGTCCACGGGTGAAATAACAAAAAAAAAGTGAAAACCTTTTTATGTTTATTTCAACGACAAAAGAAAACACCTCCGCTACCATCACATATCCTACTATGAAAATATAAGAACAAAAATAAATGCGTTTTTTACAATTTTCCTATCTGCTAATAGTTGCAAAAATTTGTAGTTGCAGACTGCAATATAGGTACTACAATGACCTGTGTGTGTATATTATACATTGTATTAGGAGCCAGACATATAAAAATAATTACGTTCTAATTTTCCATCGCTCTATAATAAATGGTTTCAAATTGATTAATGCAGTGATAACAGGGACGCCCGGAAGGGGGGGCCAGTGGGGGCCATTGCCCCTCCCTGAGATTTTTCGTGTCATTTACAAAATTGGAAGTTTTTTACATAAAGCTGATCTATAATAGTCAGCAACTATTCGACAATCCTTGTATACTATATATACTATATATACTCAATGCTATTACTTATATTTTGATTGTAGTTTCATATGATTATTATATCACCTTTTAAAAGCCGGTGGCTATCCAATACATCTTAAATCTTAAAAAGAAGCGATTCTACGTTACAAAACTCAATGTCAACGATAATGTATGTAAAAATAATGATATTCTGTGGATATGTGTGTGCTGTATAATATAATTTCTGATGGCCAAGAAACCAAAAGTTATTCGACAATTATTATTTTTCAGCCATGATTTCAATCAGTCGATTTTATCATTTTTTCAGTAAAATATTATAAACATACCGATCAACAATTAATATACATATGTTGTTGACAGTAAACAAGATATGAGTTTTTAAATAACAGTAAATTTTAAATACTACTTTAATAACAGTACTAACTGTCTGTAATAAAATATAAATATAATGAAGTAAATACAAGTAGGTACTAAAACAGAGTAAAATGTAAGACTTTCCAAGTCAAAAATAATATAATGTTCACAATAAAATAAAACGACGTAATTTGTCCAAGTCCTAAATATAGACTCATAAACTTGACTGGCGCGAAGGTGCTTTGAGTTCAGTAACAAAATCCATCTGAAAATGGTGTTTCCATGAGCTCTTTTATATTATACGGTTTTACCCTTCTCGATCCAAAATGCCACTTTTAGGTGTATGTCATATTTGTTATGTTTATATATTTCTGTATTTTTCGTTGTTGAATTTTAATTATAATATTCCAACATCAAATTGCTTATAAGCTATATAGAATATATATACTTACCTATTCTGAATATTAATTTTGTATTCGTACATATGTACAACTGATACAATATTATATTCAATATTTTATACCATTTAAAAAAATAAACTATTCTAGTTTATAGTAGTCATTCTGTGATCTTTTAAGAAAGTCGTGATATATTCATGGTATATGAATTTGATCCTAGATTTATCGTATTTCTTATATAATTTAAAAATTGTTAAATTCATGAGTTCATAACGAAACTCCAGTTTTTTTTACATATTTTTCGAATTTAATTGTTGTATAGTTGGATCTATACATCTATTTCAGATATACACTATAGTACTATACAGTCATTGTATATTATATATATTTTAATAACTATTTAATTATTATATTATTAGAACCTACAACTTAATAAAATTAAAATACAAATTGTTTATAAAATCCATCAAACCTTTTTAATTATCCAATAATGAACACTTATCACGTGTGACGTACTGATGTATCAGTTCAAACTTCAAAATAAAATAGCATGAAATATACATTTACTAAAATAAGATATACGATATACCAAATTAATTAATCTATTATATTTCCTTATGAATAAATCAGTTATAAAACCAATAAAAAAAAAAAAAATAATAATAATAATAAATTTAATTTGTGTATAATATTTTTAAAATTATTCTAGTTTTAACTTTTTATCAAATAATATTATATGAAAAATTTAATCTAAATTTGAAAACGAAACGAATTTGTATTAAATTCACTAGTGCACTAAACTACTCAACATTAAATGTATTCCAATTAAGCACACATAATATTGTGCACTTGTCCACATTATAATAATATAATCAATAGAGGGTACCTACCTTGGGCTACCTATTATCGAATTAAATCTGGTAACTGGTAATAACAATAATAATACGAATTAAATACAGTTACTCACTTATACGCATACACATAATATATTATATACTATATAGGTATATATTATGTAGCTAAAATAGGTGTTTACAGTATACATAGATTATAGGTACCCACACAGTATTTGCTCAGCGGTGCAGTGCATTATAATATAATATATTATATACATCTTCACGTACTACATTTCTATATAAACGGGATGGTAATAAATGAAATATCCTTTGCCGGGTTGTATAATGATAATTATATTCTGTTTCGATTTCGGAATTGACGTGTTTCCGGTTGAACACACCTTCATTAATCCGTGACACCTTATATACGCATCGCATATTGCGCTGCACCACCGGAGATGCTTCGAAGTATATAAAATGCTCATCCGACCTCAGCAAACGCCCTACAAGCGCAAATTCTATATGTATCAGTTAAATTATAATAACTAAAGACCAGATTTGTATATAATATAGAAACATTTGATTTAATACTTATGAATTTATGCATCGAAAAACCTTGAAATATACACTTAATATTATATATTCTTAAAACATTTAAGAAACAAAAATATATGATGATATTAATTGTCAAAAAGATATTCTTATCTAAAACCTTGCATGTTGTTCGTAAAATATTAAAAGTAGATCATAAAACGGTTTTTCTTTTTAAAATAAACTATTTACAAAAAAAATTTACTGAATATATAATAATATTAATAAAGGTTTATAATTAATAAATTTGTACATATACAATTTATATTACCTATGTATAAGAAAGTTATATCGAGTACGATTTAACGTCGTATATTTTGAAATTAAATTTTAATATAATATTATGTTTTATTTCACCGATGGTAGCATTACGCGGAGCAAGTAATAAAACGAGACTGATTCGACACACGTTATATATGTGGCGATACTCCGTGATGATAAAGGATTAATGTAGTAAGATGACACACGTCTCTGGAATATAAATAAATATATGTATATTATATACACAATAATATGCAATATACATATAATATAACAAATATTATAATTATTAAATATAAATACTAAAATAGCGTGTTACATCATAACAGTAGAAAATGTAACAACGGCGAAGAAAAATAATAATTTTACGAATAATATATCGCAATGTATCTTTGTCGTAGATTATGTATAGTCTTATAGCAATATAGATGACTAAATAATATTAAATAATCTTTAATTTATACCGTACGTATATTTCACATACGACATACCTTATATTATATTAATATATTATCATAAGTGGATAATATATTGTATAGGTAAATGTGGTCGAAGTGACACAAGTCAGCCGACAGATTATATGTGTACACGCATATAGTCATGTCATGTGGTCGTGTGATATTATGTATTATTAATCGCATTATAATAACCTATAAGTCTAATCTAACCGATCTGCGGTGATATTGACGAAGTTTTCGAAGTTTTTAGCGCAAATCACATACGCCCTCTATGTCTATTGTACCTATATATATATATATATATATATACATATTATTATATGGCCGTTTTTGGATAATAAAACCATTCAAATATTTATTTCATATCTTATTTTAAAAAAATAATAAATAAAAAATAATTATACTGTAGTTGTAGTATTTTACTGTCTTATTATTTAAAATAAATGTGTTTAACTGTACAATTTGGAATTTGGATCGTTCTATTTTTAGTTATTGGTGGTACGCGACTGATTGATAATATACCTAAGTGGTACGTAAAAAAAAAGTTTGAGAACCGTTGATATAGATGCATAGTAGGCACAAAAATGATTAATATAATATGTAGTATTATAATACATTGAATGTAACGCAGGATCGTCGTCGGATCGCTTCCTTTTGATAATATAAATCCACAAGAAACTACACCCGTTGGTATTTTGAATTTTCTAAATAAGTAAGCAAGTAAGTATGGATGTATGCGTGTATGTATGTATGTATGTATGTATGTATGTATATATGTATGTATGTATTAATGTATATAGAATAATAAAACACAACCATGTTACTGCCTCCGTTTGGGCTGATAATTCACACCAACGAGTTATTATACAACGAACGCCCAAGCGTTACGTGTTCATAAAATGTCTATCCAAAGTTAAAACGGGAAAATCACCACCGAGCGTATGTAATATACCTACATTATACGTATACATTATACATGAATGGTGATATAGCAAGTATATGTTTGTTAGAAACGTTGCGACGCGCCTACGTCGTATTTTGTAGGAATAAACCACATCTGTTTTAAACCTATAGGTGGCTTGGCTAGGTCATCGTCATTTCGAGAGGTTAGACTTCTTTTTCTCCTTTTTCATCTTATTTTTTTTTTCATATACGTGCGGCAACGTTTAAAATTTGTAAATGTGTTTGCCAATGTGACAAAGACTCGCGTTTATGTTAACAAAAAGCATGTCTCGTGGATAAATTATTTTGCCACGTAGTTGGAATTCAGAGAAAATCGATCCGGCAATTACTTAAGTTTTTTTCAAAAGATAGATTGGAGTTTTTTTACAATTATTATTAACAGGAGTGACGTTAATTATTATTTATATAAATATAGCTAGAACCAATCTCTACGATCAACCGGCCTATTCTCAATAATACTACTATTACAATGCAGATGCATTGACTTTAAATATAGAGATGACACTCGATAAAATGTGAATTTTATTTTATGTCTCATCGTTAAATATAAAAATGTTTCATTTAAAGATTAATGCAAATCAATTAATCTTAAGTGGCTATTTGTGTTTATTAGTTCTTCAGGAATCGTAATGATAATAATACACTGTATCAACTGTGTGTCTGTGTCAATATATTATTATAATATAATGTAACATTGATTAACAATAATTTATTCTCTACCTATTTGTTAGTTTATTCTGTATATATGTTACTATCATGTGAAAATGAGCATATCATTTATATTATTTAGTACATTACTGTTCTGATATTTTCATAATTCAACATTTATTTTTTAATTTTTACACTCATTTTCTTGTTATAGGAATACATAATATATCAGTTTGTATTTAGGTGCTTATGACGATATTTTAACTTAAATTAATGTTGATTCTCATTAGCTAGTCTAAAAAAAATTGTTAATAGATACTTAAAGGCTTATAAATGTAATAAATATAATAATACAGTAAAACCTCGATAAGACGGAATCGCTTGGGACCATGAAATTTTTCCGTGTTAACAGGGTTTCTGTTTTGACGGGGTTCAAAAAAATGAAATTTGAAAAAAAGCACCAAAGAAATTGTCCGTATTACCGGGGTTTCCGTTTTACCGAAGTTCCGTCTTATCGAGGTTTTACTGTAATATTATATATTTATATACATATAACGGAACCGTTCTTTCGTAAGATAGACTATAGATAGATATATTATAATATATATTATATAGGTTACCTATAAAATATGTATTTTATTATTTATGTATTATTTTAGAAACATCCGAGCATCATGCGGTTTCGTGCAATTTAGGTTAAATGATTCAAATTTAATATAAAGGTCCTATTCAGTGGTGTAGTCGTAAATATTTTTTTGGGTATACACCTAAAATGAGAAATATGTAATACGTGGGGGGCTCTGCCCCCACACCCCTCGTATAATACTAATTAACTTAAATTTATCAATTATAAATATATTTAAATACATAATATATAATTCCATTATAGAAAATGTACTTATTTATTATTTATAATTTATAAAATTATCCACTTTGTTTTTCTAATGGCTCCACTTTCCTTGAAGATTATCATCGGCTGATCTGTGCTGCAACAGCTAGCTTCCAACATATTTGGTTGGGTTCCCTATACTAAGAGGTAGCCCATTTATATTAATAAACATAAGATTTGTTATATTTCTTATTGTCAATTTAGATCTGAACATTAAACTAAATCCCCGTTTACATTAGTATATTTAATTCCTGTATTTGTTCATTCATTGTATTATTATGAATAAAGTTTCTCATTCCTTGTACTAGTACAGATGTATTGAATAAAAATCTAGGGCCCATTGTTGTAGTATTTCATTTTCCCCGTATCTTATATATACCATATTGCCGTCGTCACAATTCATAATATTAATTTAATTTTAAAATATTTTTGTTTTATTAAATTAAATGTAATAAATGACAAACATGTATTATCACTTATCAGTATCTATATTACCTAGTATCTACTACCTGCCTAATTTAATAAAATATATATTTTATATATTATAAAATATAAATCTAATAATTATGTTTACGTAGTATTCAATGTTTATAGTCTATGATTTTGAAAAAAATCAGAAATGTTCAAATCTAAAAAAAATATTAATAATAAATTGTGGTAATATGGTTATCATTCAAAAGGCTACGACCGTATACCCGCGTATTTGTTTTATTTTCTTTCCTATACGCATTTAAGAATTTGAGCGTTTTGGGTATACGCCGTATACCCGCGTATACCCTCCACTACACCACTGGTCCTATTGATAATTTAAATGGTTATAGGTATAAAGGATGCGGCGAATTAATGTCTCCTATTATTTGATATATACTTAGATTCACTGCAATGTAAGCTGAGAAAACTCTAATAATTCAAATAACTGGTGATCACCTCGAAACATAACTCACTCCATTTAAAAATATTATTGTTTCCGGTAGTATAAATAATATATTGACAGACTATAGTTAATGGTCACAGAACTGCCGAATTCCATCACTAGATTAAAAATGTAAGCCATAAAGCTCGAGTGAATATTGATCGACACTACTGCAGTGCAAAAAATCTATACCCAATAAAACGTATGGTGGTGATGCATAAAAAACAAAAAAATATCTCTCTTAAAATCGTACGTATCACATACAAATATTATAATGACCTATAATCTTTTTATTTATTTTATTATTATTTTTTTTTTTTAATGGAAAAATGTGTCTCATCTGCCTTAAATTATACACTATGTGAGTATGTGACACCATGACAGTGAGGTGAGATCATTGGGTATCCTCTACGCCATCGAAATTTTTATTTGGGTGAAACTGCAGCTAGACTTCTATAGCCTTTATTACAGGCTTTACAGAACTATATGTAGAGTTTTTATTGTTTTATCGGAAAACACTTTTCAGTGAAGCAAAAGAAAACCCAAAAAGTTTTACATAGCAACCATCACTGCAGTAAATTGGATCAGATACAGATTTCATTTTAAAAAGGTAATGTTACCCAAAGTAGTTTTCGGAAAACCCGCGAAAAGAACAATGCAGAGAAAAATAAAAGTGGTGAAAAGAGACATAAGTAAACAAACATCTGCTGCAGTTATGTCGATTTTTGGTCTCAACGACCGGCGTTGAATAGTTATTTGAGTTGAACAACAATTTATCATCGCTTCATTCAAAATCCAACACAAATATAGGCAATCGTCCTCCTTTCCAGTTCAATAATAGCACAAGTATTTTGGTTTTTTTTTTCTAAAACGATTAATAAAGTGTATATCATAAGTATTATGAGATACGTCTATCGTCTATCATTCGTGCTCCGTAACTCGTGTATGGTGTATAATATATTATTATTATGAAATCTCAGTAGCCGTGCTTCACCATATACTACTGAAATCAACAATGTATAATGTTTTGGACGATGCGTTCCTATTAAATACTTTCATTTCTTATTTAAGCAGTTTACACCTGAATGGACATTGTATGTTAAATATTATATATAATATATTATATTAAGTTCGTATATTAAATAAAAAAAATAGTTATGTATGTGGTAGATTTTTAAGATCGTAGTGAATAAGTTTCACCACTACGTGACTACCAATCAAATATATTTTTGAACATGTCATCTGATTATTACACAACAACAGTCAACAACGTACAATATTTTTGTGTAGATATTACATTAAATTCCTAACAATTTTATCTACATTATATCCGTTTTGTTTGAATGCTTTTTTTATTGAAGTATATTCGGCTATATTATATAATATATAAATAGCCGAACTTCCACTATACATCATGTCGTGTCGTGTCCTTATATTGGAACACTAGACGAAACAGTACATAGTACCAATAGTGAAACTGACTTTACTAGAAAATAGTGACTGTGGCAGCAAAAAGTTGTAATTTGATTAAATGCATAATTATGCATAACAATAGATTGACAATGCTTAAACAGTTGCCATATATACTTCTTATACATCTGAGAACTATTTAGAAGGCGCTAAAAAAAGGAATGGGTGATCGCCCCCAAGTTATACTGTTTTTTGTGAACGTAATTGCATCTATCAAAAATGTACATTTAGAACGGTGAGGGTAAAGGACAAATAAAATTAGCGACTGCTGTGAAATTTTGAATGTGTATCTATTATGTAGTACAATAGTAGTTTTTTCAGCTAATGTCTATTTATTTATTATCATGTCAATAAGGGTAATGCATGGTAATATGTTTTATTTTAATTTCAATAATTCATATAACAATATAGGTAGACACTAGAGTACTAGACAGTATATAAATACTATTGAAAATTAGCAATATTTAGTATCACCACTGCCGTTCTATGGGTTATTGTAATTTTTGAGGTACACCACAGTTGTATATCCATTTTTCTGATGTTTTATAATTAATTATTATTAAATGATAATTTTTAAAAACAATTTTATGGTTACACGGTGTCTTGGATAGGCCATCTAGCAACACCACTATTCATTTTTTGGGAAGTAATACATCGAAATCCAATATTTTTTAAGTTGCAGAAGGTGAAAATAGTAGATACTATGTTATACGTATTTAACTATATAACTTTATTTTTTTATTTTATAAACCTTCGTAATAACTTCGTTTATATAATAATAAAAAGTTAAAAATATAAACTACAAATTATGTATTTTAAACTTTTATTCTATACATAAATGTTGAAATTTATGTAGACATAGTACGTTTGACAGTGACCATAGATATTCTATGTAGATATAGTTAAATAAAGCTTTACACTTGGATTAACCCAAATCCTCTACACTTGTAAAAAAAACTCATAAAAATTCTAAATACAAAAACCCACATATATTTAATCCATACCACTCGCAAAACCGGAATTAACCATAGCCAAAATAAAATATGTATTGAACCTGAAAAAAATAACATGACACAGTTTTATTATTTATATTACATACACACGATGATTTTCTAAGCAGCATTCTCAACCCCTCTCCCTTCACGCCCATTTTTTTATTTAATAATATATAATACTGATTTTTGAATTTTTAGGTAAGCTTGTTTAATGATCTTGTTTTTAAAATAAATACTTTTAATTTAAAATTTTCCCCTCAACTGTTAAATGGGTTTTTTTTATCATTTTGATGTATTCAAATCGAAATTTTAACATGTAATTATTAAGTTATTTAACTTTGTGAATTCTTATATCCAATTAAACTCTGTTAAAGAAAAATCTTAATAAATCTTATACAATAATAATAATTGTAACCACTCATTAATGTTTGGAAAACACAAATTTAGCACAATTTAAAGAACAATATTTTCTGTATTTTGTCAGAGAGTTATTTTTAATAACATAAAACAATTCATTACCATTTAAATATTGATGTTTAAAGTAACTTTTCAAAAAATAAATATAACATCAGCCAAATCAGTTATTATAAAATATCAAAATATCGCATATAATTTTGTTCTCTATATTGAATATTGTAATTAAATTTGGTATTTTAAACATTTTTACGCTGCCACAAATATGCAACCTATGCAATGTATAAAATCATTCAAGGCAGCCGATTCATGCGCATCTTATGGGTTGCTATGACTGTTATCTAATTTTTCAAAAATAAGCCACTCTGTGTACGGATTGGTATTCCATACATTAAAAAAAACAGCACGTATATAATATAATTATTTGTAATAAATAACCACTATGTAGGAACAGGAACACTGGAACACACTCATTTTAGTTTAGTTACAGATTTATATAAACTATATATATAGGTATTATATGAAATTAATTAGTATAACATGTCTTTAACACGAGTCTAGACTCTATTATAGAGTTATACGAGTTATTATCCATAATTTTATTTTGTTTGCTGTCAGACTTGAATTTTGTTTTTTAAATTAAGTTTTCAAAACATGTCACATAAATAAATCGTGCTCAAAAATACAAATATAAAAAGAAGATGACGTATAATATTTCAATAGAGGAACCTACTTAGTACTAATAAAACATGGTACGAATGTAAGTAATATATTATGTAAATTTAAGAATTTTTTTTTATGAATGTGATGAGCTAAAGAAATATCTTAAGCTACCTATTCTGTACTTAAAATATCTAACCTACAAATTATTAAGCAAATATTATATAGCAAGTGGCATTCAAATACGCTTGATTTTTTTTTTTGACAACTTATGACAAACCTTGTATGCATTTTCAAGGTTTTTGACTGAACGAAAATTTTAAGTAACTACGGTCTACGGCGGTTTTTTCGTTTTTGAGTTACGCAAAAAAGAAATAAAATCGATTTAATGAACAACTGATTTTGCTTAAAAATACCAATTATTTGTTTACATTTTTTTTTCTTTTGGTTGTTTTGAAATAAATACTAGCTTAATTTAGCTATCTAAGTTCTTCAAACTATACCAACTAAAATCAATTTTCTATCAGAAATCACCATAAAAGTTAAAGATTTAAGCTTATTTTTTACGACATATCTATAATAATACACAAAAAAGCACTTCGCATTATGAAATCAATATACATTTATCGTTCCGTTCAAAATTTAAAATGAGAATGAGCATACTTGGTGAATGGTAAATTATCCTGGTGTATTGTGTATATATTATTTATATTTAATAATTATATATTATAATAATTATGATAAGGTCATGAGACTAATACATTTGATTACACTATTCCTAATATTGTATAATAGTTGTGGTATACCTATCATAAGTTCCACCAAAAAAGAAACTGAAGAAGAGTGATAATCATTAACTACGGATATCTGCCTTTTACGACACTTAAAGTACATTAATTTTTTGGTTAGGTATTCATCTTTCGTCGAATAATATTTTTATTTTATTAATATTATTAGAAAACATAATATACCGCTCTTCTGTACATTAGACGGCGAATGAAACTCTTAAAATGGATTTTTTTAGATTTTAATTCAATAATAATACCTAAACGATAAACCATTGTATACGATTCTGAACGATGATTGTTTAAATGTTGACCAAACTAATGTTATAATCACAAATAAACATTTTTAATAATAATATTGGATTTCCGTAAAAATTTCCGATTTTCCTTAATTTTTTCTTGTTTATTCTGATCATAAAAAAAGTACCAAACATTTTTGTTTTTGATTTCTTTATATTATCAAATTTTTATATATCCAATTTTTTATTCAAAATCGCCCTCAAAGTAAAAATTAGAATAATTACTTTATCAACTACCTACTTATTTTTCTGTGTACACAGACACAAAAAAAACATAATATTGTAAAATCAATAAATTTATCGCATTGCTCAGAATTTAAAAAAATAAGGGTTAGATATTAAGACTATCCCGAGTGGAAAGTGATTCACCAATGATCGATCGTCCCAAGGTGGTCAAATATACACTGATGACTGATGTAGTGTATAGTTTAATAGGTTCCTAGTGTTCCTATATTAAAAATCAGAAAAAGATTAGAATTGATTATTTTCATCTATGATTGAATAGCTTAATATTATTAATATTAATTATTAGTATTATAATTCATAATACTTCTTAATTTATATCGTGCCAATGACAATACATATATTTGCAGTGCTTGGATAGTTCCTTTAAAAAAGGAACTAGTTCACGTTCAAGTTCCTCTTGTTAAAAAGGAACTAAATCCTTTATTGTTTCTTTTTAATGTGAAGTAAAATAATAAAAAAAAACATGGGTAAAATTTTATATTATAATAATTGTTTTAATTTTAAAATTTTAAACATAACATATATATTACCGGTGTATCGCTCTCGTTTAAGCTGCCCGTCTCGTGTGCCATTGTAATGATCTTACAACGCGTGCGATTCGATTATTATCCGATTATTCGGTGGCTGCGAGTGCTGCGACGCCGTTGAATGACATACGAATCTGTTCGAAACATTGCACACATTACGAAAACGTTAATTTTTTTTTTGCTAGTGCTTGTAAAATTGTAACGTATAATAATTGTCTATTATACAAGATCTTTTTCAGTAATATATATATCCAATTTCATTTAGTAAGTTCATTATTTATAAACATCTAGTTATGAATATTTTTCTTTTTAAAAATTTCCTATAAAAAATTTTGCAATTAACTCAACTGTGGCCAATCGATATTAAAAGCGAATTTATGTAAAATTTGTTGAAAAAACACTATAGATTTGACATCTTCTTCTTTTATATATTATTATAATAAAAGTGAAAAATAGTCACGTTCACAATATCTATGATCGCAGCAGTCGCATAGAATAAAGATCTAGGTGTGGTCGTCGCATCCAAACGATTGTTTATATTAATTACACATTATTATTAACCAATTTTTTTTTTTCATAGTCGATACAAATACACAAATATTATCGCTATAAGTTGTAAGTTATAGGTATATTTTGCATCAGAAAAAACTGATGATTTACAAATTCACTACATCAAATGTTGCGTTTAAAATAAATAGAAGGGGTATGCTAAAATAAAAATAAAAAAGAAGGCGGACTCCGTCCCCCCACAATTCAAGCACTTCATATTGTTATTTAGTAATAGTTTTAACTTTCGTAATCATCATCAATAATATCGTAAACGGGTATATGTTTATACCTCTTTAACTTAGATCTTAAATTTCAAAAGAAGCTATACATTTTGTTGATTTATTAATTAATTTTATTTAAAAATAAATGAACGAAGAAAGGAACGAAAAAAATCACTCATATTCCTCTAAAAAGTGAACAAAATTCCAACACGTTCCCTAATATGAAAAAGGAACTACGTTCCCGATAAGTTCTCAAAAATGGATCGGATTCCTCTGAATGCATTCCTACCAAGCACTGTATATTTGTTATAATAACTTGCTTATTTTGTTTGGTTCTTTGACCTTTGTCATATTTTATTCATTCATCTAATATTATTTTTTTTAGCATTCTAATTATTTTCAAACCGTCGGCTCAAAGCATTAACCAAACATACGCTGTCAAACTATTTGTGTAGGTATTTAGTATCCAGATAAAATACTTGGATGGAATCATAATTTATTTTTACGCACATAATATGGTATAATATATTTTTATTTTAAAACAGAAACAAATACTTAATATTACATTATTACCTATATACAATATAATAAAAATAATAACAATTTAATATTTCCTAATTCAATCACAAACTTTTTTTATATTTACAATATTAATTAATAATCATTTACTTAAACAATAATTTTAAACCCACATGCTTTTAACAATTATTCATAATATTCATTTTACACATATCACTTAAGAAAAAAAAATTCGGTAATTTTATATTACTAGTTTAGCCAGACATCAGTAGTAGAGCTTAACCTCCCCTCAAATGAATTTTACTTATATAAACCATGTAAATAGGTATCAGGGTACAGTTTACACTTGACTTTGGATAATGCTTGTCTCAACCCCCCCCCCCCCACAAAAAAAAATAAAATTCAACCAAATGTCAGCCTATAAATTTACAAAAATATATTATTCAAACTAACTATAACAATGAGTTATGTACAATGTGAAGAAAAACAAAAGCATATAAGTTGAAAAACTTACCATTAATACATGCACACTAAAATCTGGAAGAACTGAAAATTAAGTAAAGTTAATAAATTAAGAACAGTTAAATTGTAAATAATTTATACATACAAAAATACATAAAAAATTTGAAGTATATTATAATCAAAATATATTATTATGACATCATGCTGTTCATTATAACTTATTAGTTATTACACACACACACACATATATATATATATATTTATGGATATTTTCTGAAGACTTTTAAACTTAAATTAATTAAAAGACACAATTTAATTTCCAAACAAATTATTAACTAACATGATTTGACTAAAATCTTTTTAGACTTGAATATTTTCGGCTAAAATGCAATCCCTCAAATCCAAATATTATTTTATTGCAATATTTAAAATTAAAATAACTAATAATATTATTACATTTTCACAGAGAAAAAATAACCACAACAATTGGAAATCAAGTTAATTAATTTATGCACATATTCAGAAATTAATCAATATGCATAGTATAAAATAATTCATTATTATTTATTAGTTGATTACCATAGTACTCATATCTCAAATTCTCAAACAATAATTTAATTAAGTATTATTCAAATATTGGAAAAAATAATGATAACATAAAAAGATAAATAAAACGATATTATATTTAAAGGGTAAAAGTATGGGGTCTAAATAAAATAATAATTTTAGAAAATCAAAAGAAAATGATGAGCGTTTTGATTATATAAAAATCGGACAATAAGAAATGTATGTAAAATATACAAAAAGCAAATTAAGTTTAAATTTAATACCAAGTATTACTAAGAAAAGTAAAATGCCAAATATTGGCTAATAAGTAAATTTATTGTAGGTAATTTTGTTGTAGTTTATGCACAATGATTTGAATAAATAACAAGATATAATTATACATAATTATACCAAAAATATGTCTTTGTAAAGGTTA
Organism: Schizaphis graminum; assembly: GCA_020882235.1. NCBI lineage: Eukaryota > Metazoa > Arthropoda > Insecta > Hemiptera > Aphididae > Schizaphis > Schizaphis graminum. Next base: position 16,532,737 of record CM037031.1, read on the forward strand.
GTAAACCTTAAAAAAAAACAAGATTATACAAAAATAAGGTAACAAAAATATACATATCAAAATTACAAATGATTCCAAAATTATAGTTTTTTTCTTCTTTTCATCATTTGTTTTTCTCTTCGGATATCTGCTAAATCTTCCAAAAGCCCTAAAAGAAAAAAGAAAAAATTTATAAAAGAAATCAAAATATATTGTATTAATTATACAGCTAATTAGATTATTTTAAGATAATTATAAATTGTAAATAATTGCAATTTATGTCAGCAGGATTTCTACATTTCTATGACCACAAACTACAAAATATGGTTATTTTTGTAAAGATTTAATAAAGACATGTGCATAAATTTTATTCAAAATGTAAAATATGCCTTACCAGCTCTAGTACTTTTATACTCTTCTTTTTGAAGAGTACGGTAATCAGATTCCATGCACTCATCATCTTCATCCATTCCTCTATATCTAAAAATATTAATAAAATATTAATTACAACATACTTAAAAAGCTACTTATTAGATAAATAATTTTACTTTGATTTGTCATATTTGAAAATTTCTGAAATAACTTTGGAGTAATCAGCATCATCTTCAGGTCCATCGTCAATAAAATCATCTAATTCAGAATCATACTCGTCCGAATCTGATTCAATGACTTGACGTTTGTTGCGCATAGGCATATGCCGATCATCTCGCCTTCTCATATCAGGAGGTGGAAATTGTTTAGGGACCATATCTCTAGGTGGGAACTGCTTAGGCACCATGTCTCTGGGTGGAAATTGCTTAGGCGCCATGTCTCTGGGTGGGAACTGCTTAGGTTTCATATCTCTGGGAGGAAATTGTTTGGATGCCATTTCCTTAGATGGTGGTTGTTTAGGTTTAATATTATTACCGGTCGGTAACTTTTTAGATTTATCTACTGGCATTGGGACATATCTATCATTTGAACTGGTAGGTTTTGATTTCACATTTTGAGATGACATTGGTCTAGGACTATATTTTTCAGTTGAATTCTTAACTGTACTAGGTATATACTGTTCTGTGGAAGATGAGCTTTTTACCTTAGGCACATATCTTTCTGGTTGTACAGTACTTTTAACTTTTGATGAATATTTCTCATCCGCTGAGAATTTTGGTTTAGGCACATATCTTTCAGTGAGTGTTGGTTTTGAGGAATTTTTATCAGAAGGTATTAAACTTTTAGGTTTTGGAGAATATTTATCAGATGGTGGGCTTCTCGATTTAGGCACATATCTTTCAGTAGGAGTTGACTTTGATATATATTTATTCGAAGGCATTACACTTTTGGGTTTTTGAGAATACTTCTCAGATGGCGGACTTCTAGATTTAGGCACATATCTTTCAACAGCGGTTGGTTTTGAAACATATTTATCAGATGCCATTGAACTCTTGGGTTTTGGTGAATACTTGTCAGATGATGAACTTCTAGATTGAGATACATATCTATCATTGTTTTGGATACCTCTAGGTTTTGGTGAACAATTATTTTCAATAGAATTTTTAGTTTTGGATATATATTGATCATTGATTGATCTTGGTTTTGGTGAATAACGTTCATCGTTAGAACTATACCTCTTTTTGTTTAACATATTTTGTTCTAATGAACTTTTAGATGTGGTTCTATTCCCATTCGAGTTTATTCGTGAACTTTCAGAATTATTTAATGGCCTAGGTACATATTTATCATTTTTACTATTATTATTTAGCTCTTTACTGATTTTTAAATCTTTAGACCAAACAGAAGCATTCTTTTTCAGTTTATCTTCTGCTTGCAGATCAACTTTTGAAGAAGAGGCAGAAGATTTTTGAATTCTTTCAGTTGGTTTAATTTCTTTGGGTTTATCAGTAATAGGTAAGCACTTGCCTTGTCGCCGAGCTTGTCTTATTTCTTCAATTCTCTTTTCTTCTAAATATTTTTGTCTTTCTTTCTTAGTCATCATAGGTAAAGGTTCTTCCTTTTTAGGTTTTTCAATAATTATAGGTTCAAATTGTTTTTTTTCAGCAATTTTAAGTAATTCTTGAAAATTTAATGGTGGAGGTTGTGCTGGTCTTTTTTTGATTTTCTCTGTATTACTATCAGATTTGGTTTTTTTTTGCTGTGGTTCAACACTTTCTTGATAATCTTCACTATTCTCTACGTCCTTAGGTTTTCTTTTTCTTTTATGTGGCAGTAATTGATCTTCTTCTTCTTTCAACAACGCTGCTCTAACACGATCCTAAAAAAATCATTAAATAATCATTATTTTTTAAAAAACTACATAAAAAAATAATTTATAATGGTTCATATTTTGAATATGATTTAAAAATATATTTTAATAGTGCAGTATATAAAAATTAAAATTACATATTTATAATTATTGAACAATTTAATTATATAAAATCTCTAATTATAAAACTTAAACTGTACATTTATAATGGCACAGTAATGTTAAATTTGACAATTTATATCAAAAGCTGACAAACGGTTGATCACAGACAATATCAAAGTCGATCATGTGAGAATTTATTTTAGTAATTAGTAAATAACTTATAATACTTGTTGTATGTTTATATACACTTTATACAAGTATGTTTCTTAATAATTATAGTTATTCAACAATAAAAAAATTTTCACTTATTATTAAGTCATTATATACTTATGAATAAATGATAAATTAAAAATTGCCAAGTACAAAATTGCGATAAAAAACTATTTTACTTATTTCAAATTGTTAAATGTATATCAGCATAACATTTGTTTACCACCTAGTAATTATTTAAATTTGCAAAAAAATTTGATAAACCAAAATAAATTAATACAAAAGTCTAATGCTGAATAATCAGAACTAAAAAAAAAATTTGACATGTAGAAACTTTGAGATAGTGAGGTTTTATTGTATTAGATAAAAATGAAAAACCAATTAAACTATGATAATAATTATTACATCTTTTAAAAATGGAATTCTGGGTAAATTCCAAATTAATAAGATACAATTAATACAACAATATTAAAATAATCAATAAATTCTATAATAACACAAAATATTGTTACGTTTTTAAATCTTTATTCCCTATTGATTTTATTACATTTTTATCTCAAGCCAAGTTACGTACTTTAGTACCAGAAATGTCGTGACTTCTGTTATTAGCAGTTTTTACATTTCTTGTATCAGCTGGAGTATTTACATATTTGTTCATGATATTGTTATAAATGGCCATGGCATCTTTAGAAACATATCCATAATCATCTTCGTCTGGTTGATTAAATCCTATAATTAATTAATTAATTAATTATAAATATCTAATATGGAATACTAAAAATCTAATTTAAATATTATAAAAAACAAAAATAATATTAAAGTCAATAAATTAAGACAAAATAGTATACATTATCCATATCCAAACATTTGGTAATAATTTTAAAAAAGACTTCTTATGACTAATATGAGTTCAACCTTTACACAAATTTATATACTATACATATAAATATATAATATACAAAAATAATTGAAATAAATGAATTAATATGGAATAGTATAAAGATACATTTGTTATATTCTATTCTTTATTTAGAATAAGAGTAAACCAGAAACTGAAATTTGAATATTACCAAACCCCACTACTGGCTGAAAATGGTAGTGAAGGCATATACACTAAATTATTCTAAACTTTTTTGACATATTTTTTACAATCGGATGTACTATTATTCTAGGTAGAGCATAATATTTTATTGATAGAATTTTTATTAAGATGTAATTTGTATTAACTTTAATAGGTATTTTATATAATATTTTAAAAAATAACAAATTTACTTGTTCAAAAAAAAAACTTAAATTATCAAGCAAATTGTAAAAATAATTATCAAATAAATTAAAATTTTTAAGATTTAAGTGTGATAAGACAGTAAAAATATATAAACAATTCATGTAAAACAATAGCTCAAAGTTGTTATTGTTTTTATATTATTATTATTTTAATTATTACTATCAATATTATCAATACAAAAAAATATGTATGTTATGTATATATATTTTAAATAAAAGCACTATAAAAAAAATATATTATTTTACAACAATAGTTATATAGTAAGTAGTTGATGTACTAACCAGCCATGGTAACAGATGTATTAACATCATCTTTAGCATCTTCGATAACTGATTTATTTGCTGACTTTGTTCGGTTTAACATAGACTGAACCCTTTTGAATGATTTTCTATCTTGACTACGCAACAATATCAATTCATCTTTTTTCTTCTGTTCTTCTATTTGTTTGAGTCTATCTTCTTCATCTTTTTTTGCTAAAAACCTCTTTATACTATCAGACAATTGCCTACTTTCTTTTGTTTCTTTTTTTGGTGGATCCAATGATGCTTTGAAATATTTAACCTAAACAAAATGAAATATTGGTATTATTATGAAGTAGCTATTATGTTCATAATGTAAATTTTAGTTTCTTCTAGTATTATTATAATAATTTAGTCTGGCCTCTTTTAATTGAAAACCGCATTAAATACTATATAATTTTACTAACAATAGATTAAATTATGTACAATATTATAATAATTTATTTGGTTTTTTAGTTTAAATTTATCTTAACTTTGTAATAATGTGGTATTTATAAGTAAAAACAGTAGAAAGAAAATATGTGTACTTCAACAGTATTATATTTTTCAACTGGAATAGATAACAAAATAAAATAGGTTGGATTTCAGTAGTTTACACACTACAGCGGATACTACACCATATTTAACCATGATTATAATAGGCTTATGGAAGTTACTATTTAGTAATTTGTGTTTGATTAAAGGATTTGTGACCAAGTTGACTAGTTGAGCTCCTCAAATCATATTTATGGATGTAAATCCTGTTCAATATGGTAACTAAAAGTTATAAAGGAATATATCCATGGAGGCATAATGTTATGTTATATTGTCTTGTGCTAGTATAAATCTAAACGGATGTGCAGTATTAGATATTTTTAATTTAAACAAGTTAACAGGTTGTTTAATTCTAATAACTTGTAATTTATAAATAAAAAAAATTATTTAACCCTAATTATTATTTTTTGTATCACTTACTTCTTTGTCTCTTGTGTTGTTTTTTTGCGCCTGGTAGAGTAAAGTGTGAAAATCCATTATCGCAACAAGTGAATGGCGGCGAAATTACATAGAGTCAAAATTCCTTTTACTAGAATAAAATATCAAAATACTGAAAAATCATATTGAACATAATCGGTGATAAATTAGCGACTGTTTAAATAAAATTTCAAACCAGAAAAAGTCGATGAAATGAATAAAATTATTATTATCGCATCGAAAAAAATCTAATTTATTACAATTATTATTGACTAGAACATGAATCACAAAATGGTACGACGTCGACTAAGTCGACTGATATTAAAATTAAACCATTAAGGTTGTAGAAAGCTTGTTTCAAGTTATCACCTCACTAGTCACCACCACATAAATTTTACTAGTCGTGATACCGGAACCCGATAGTTGTTCGAAAAATGATAAGACATTAATATCGCTAACCTTATACATGTACACCAACGTAACAGAATAAAATATTGAAATTCTGTGTAAATTAAATTCTCATATTAGTAGCGCGCGCAACGAGAATTTATTTAAATTTTGAATATTGAAAGATCAGTTGGGCACAAGGCGTGCTTAGCTTGGCAACTCTCTGAGTTATTAAATGTTAATTTTAAATGCTTGTATTTCTCACAGAATAATAAATTGAAATTTTCTTATTTAATACAAATTTTTTTCAGCATCAGCCAGTTACTGCATTTCAAACAAAAACTTTCTAAAAGTCCATCATTGAAGATAGTGAACATTAAGCGTACTAGAATATTTTTCCAGGGAAACTTAACAAAGAAACAATTAACAAAATTACAATGGATACAACTGGTTATAATACTTGTCACAATAAATTTAAATGTATATTAAATAATATTACCTATCTAATATTAGACAACATTTGTTTATCTATGCATAGTGGAAAAATTAAGTGTTATTATTAAATAAAAATTTAATATTGTATAAGAATTCTTATAGTTAAGCCTCGATTTAACATAATTTCAAGAGGTAAATACCTTTTAATGCGTTATAGTTTTTAATTTATTTAAATGTAATGTGTAATAACTTGTAGAATAACAAAAAAATAAATAAATAACTAAATTATATTGGTTTTTAATCTATTTTTATCACAACATATATTACATATACCACAGGTCCACAACAGTACCTACTACCTAGTACTACCTACAGATTTGAAAAATTAAATTTATTTTTTTTAAATTTGTTTTACATAACACTTCTATTAACTGCATTTTTTATTTTTGAAATCCCTAAGTACCAACTAGATGATTATTATATCATATAAAATACTAATGGTAGTTAAATAATTCAAGAATAAAAATCTGCACACCTTCACCCTTGTCTATACTTTGAATTAGGTACCTACTACAAGTCTATAAACCAAGTGCAGTTTTGTAAAAGTGTGTTTTAAAAATATTCAAATACAAATCTACTTATTTTGAAAAGTATTTAAAATATGTATTAGAAGTTAGAACACTATAAAAAAGTATTAATACACTATTTTTATAAAATATATTTTTTACCTTATAAATTAACTGAACAGTGAAGTTAAACCTAACTAAACTGAAAATCTGTTCTAGTGTAGAAACTATAAAATTATAAGTGTTAACTTGTAGTACATTAAATGAGATCATTTTTAATAAATCTGGACATTTAAAAGCAGTGGCGTAACTTTGAGTCAATTCTGGGGGGGGGAGGGGGCAATCAGTAGTAAAACTAAATATGCGTTATTACTATTAATAAATAAAAAAATACTTAAAACTCATTTTTTTTTTATTTTACATTATAAAACTGATAAAACGATATGAAACTCAAAAAAATTATTAAAAATTATACATTATACTTAATATTACTTACACGTATATGCAAATTTATTTTAATAAAAGTCGATGACCACAAATAAATGCACCTTCATCAAATTTGTTAATTACTTGATCAATGTTAACTTGTCTATCTCTCTCAATATAAAGCGTACCAATACTACTTAGTCTTGTTTGACCCATTGTAAGTTGTAGGTATGTTTTCAGTTTTTTTAATGAAAAAAAAACTTCTTTCATTTGATGCTGTATTGGTAGGAATAGGAATCGAAAAAAATATAATGATTATATTATAATTTTCAAATCCACTTTTTAATTTATTTTTTTTAACATTCTATTTAAAATGCTCAACTCTCCTTTTAATTCTGCTTCATTTAAACTGTACGTTACACATACTTTTTTAATAACCTCATTAGATGGGTTCTCTTCACATATTACCTCATATAATGCTTGTAAGATATCAAGATCGTTTTTAGATCCATAAATCATTAAACGATATGAAGGCGCTTGGTGTATAATGATACTATTTAATATAAATAATAAACTGAGGCACTCAAAAAGTCAAAACGATAAATCTTTTATTATTAATTATTATACAATCCATTATGCTGTTAAATTTTAAACTTTTAAATTAAAAGTATACATAACAATTTGTAATTAAAAAATAATCCACAAAAAAAATACATACTGTAAAATACTGTTTTATATTTAATTCAATAAATAAGATAGTTGAAAAGATTGATTATCTATCACTATATGTGAAAATCCAATATTATTTATTTATAGATCTTTAAATTATAAAATGTTATAGTGTTGAATATTAGTTATATACCACTAAATTAAAAAAGTAACAACTGTACCAGTTTTGTTTAATACAGTCCATACACGTTGTATTTAAGGTCTCACACATTTGTGTTTTATTTTAAATTTCAAAGTTTTTAATTTAATTTTATACTATGGCCAATTTACATTTAATGGATCACGACTACATATTACCAGGTACGAACAAAGAATTAATTTTTTTGTCTGAAGCTTTATTTCTCACACACATTGCACATCAAAGTACATTTTACCATTTTATATTTATTTTTCAATGATTTAAATATAGTTCAATTGCAAGTTCAACCAATGGATGTTGATGTTGACGAAGATGACAATGTACGTCCTAACTCCTATATTACAATTCCTAGTGTTCACCGTAAAGAACAAATAATCAAGGACAATTTAGGATATATGTACTTTAAAAGTAAAAGTACTGAAAGGAAAATGTAAATTCAGTTAGAATACTGTGATAATACAATTGTGAGAAAAAATTAAAGTTGTTTTTATTGTTATATGCAGTTATGTGAGATGTAAAGAATATAAAAGTAGTTGTCCAGCAACTGGATCAATATCCGCAAATATGAATGACAATGAATTTCATATTAGGAAAGGACATAATCATCGAGTAAGGACGGATGACACACCAATGAGGGAATTGCGGAACATTCTTGGAGAACAATGTGTAGCTCATAGTCCTACGCCTTATTCAGCCAAAGTGTTATATATGCAAGCGATTAAAAAGTAATGTTTAATACAATTATTATTTAGATAAATTTCTATAGTAATTATTATAATTTAATTTTCAGTTGTCCAGAAGGAGCATACAAATACACATACCTGCAAGCAACAGAAAGAATGCGCCAAATTAGGAAATCCATATACCCCCCAACCCCTAGGAATCTCTTACACCTCCATCAACTTCTGGAAATGAATGAAAACGAACACTTTACCCTCACATTTCAAGCACAACCTAATTTGTAAAAGCTAATGTTATTCAGTCAAAAAAATAAAAATGTATACAATTATTTTAATTTACAGATTCTATCAGGGGCCATTGATGGTAAATGGAATGTTGGTTGGCCTAATTTTTTGTAATACAACTTTTATTCAGGACATAGCTGTTGAGTTACAAAACGTAAGTCAAGATTTTTTATTTTTTATTTTTAAGTATTATTAATAGTATTATGTATAGGTAACAGTGGCGGGATGTGATGGTACATTTAAGACCGTCCCAAAAACAATTGAAAATGATTGCTACCAACTATTCACCTTCCAAATAGTGTACAAAAATGTTGTATGTTCTTACCACCATGAATCTTATAAGAACATTTTTCTTATGTTTATTGTTGTTTTTTTGTATTGTAGAGTTATCCTCTGGTATATGCACTTCTAAATGGAAAGTCTGAAGACATATATACTGCATTATTTTCACGGATCAAAGATTTGATACCCCTGCAATACCAAAATATTATGGTTATTACAGATTATGAAATTGGGCAAATCAACGCAATAAATACCGTATTTAGAGAAATAACTCACCAGGGCTGCTATTTCCATTATTGTCAGGTAAGGGTTTAATAAGAAGTATTAAAAAAATAATATAATTATTAATAATTCATTTAGGCGATTCTGCGGTATGCCAGAAACAAGTCAATGAATGTTTACAATTTAGTAAAAATAAACCCTATTGCTGCTCGTGTTTTCCGGATGGTTCTTAATATTTTACCTATTATTAAACATTTCAAATAAATCATATGTTGAATTTATTATTTAAATGCTTTATAGATACTTGCACTACCATACCTTCCAGCAGAAAGAATTGGCAGAGTTCCTTCGGTGGTTGATGGTGTTAATGCCATAATTATATACATTGTGCAGTTTCAAGATATTGCTTTGGCGTACCACCGATTTATATATGAATATATAATTCCATTTTGGCTCCATTCCATAACGCCTAAAAGATTCACTGTCTATAATCGAGATATTAGGACTAACAATTATTTAGAAAGCTACCATGCAGTACTATTGAAAATTATAAGGCCTCATCCAAAAGTATGGGAGTTTATTGGTAAGTTTTCATTTAACTATTCACTACCAGTTGCTAATCATAAGTCGGTTACATATTGATTTTCATCTAGACCAATTGAGGTATTTGGAAAATAGTTGTGAAGTGGAATTTAAACAAGCGTCAAATAATCTGAAGGCAAGTTTCAACATAATACCTATTATAAGAAAATAAAATATAAAATATTCCTTAATTTCAATTTTTTTTGTTAAATTTATAATATTTACCTAGATTCGGTTGGAACGGACAATGCAAAAGAGAGAACTAAATACCAAGGCAATTCAACAGTTCATTGATGATTTAATTGAAGATTATTCTGAAGAACGCATAATAACATTTTTACGCAGAGCAGGCCATAGGATAGATGGATACATAACACAGCAAATTGGTCCTTATCCAGGTAATTTACAACTTTAATCGGAGAGTTTCGTCAATTTTTAAATAATTATATTTCATGTATTTTAGGAGAACCCGACCTTCTTCTGCAAAATATTTAATAATTTCATTATATCTTCATGTTTTATTATTTGAATATTATTTAAGAATTAACTACCTAATTATACTTATACCTAAAAATCAAATTAATTTGATATGAAACTGATTAGTTTGTTCACAATTGACTGTACTTAGTTAATTATCAAGACATTGGACAGTTTGTTCATAATTTTAATATTTATAAAGTTGACACAATGTGAAATCACTATTTTATTTTTGTATATGTTTATTTGAAATGTTTGTAAGTAACTATTTTATATATGTGTCAAATGTGTTATGTCATAATTAAATTGCCACATAGCATAAGCAATTACTAAACATTTTATGAATCAATAGTGAGCTACTGATCCCTATAATATGTGAAATATGGCTTTGTAATTGAAAATACTGTATTTACTAAAATAATGAAGAGGAAAGGCCCTAAGTAGCTAATAAATCCGTTCTTATATAAATTGTAACACTATGATTGTATAATAAGTTTTATTTTTTATACATATAATAGAAGTATCACATTTTAACTAATAGTAATTCATATTTACATATTTCATTGTTATAAACTCACCTACTTAAGTACAATAGCTTCACTTTTAGGAGATGTTTTTACCATATTATGCAAAATTAATTTGTATATTTATTGGTTTCTTTGTTATATGATGAAAAAAGTAATTCCAGTTAGAGTTCTACTTAAGTAAGTTTCATTTTTATAGTTTAAAATAGTAAATTCCCTTTGATACTTGATGGAAACCAAGTAGGTGTTTGCCAATACTGAAGCAGAAGAAAATTCAAAATGTATTGTATACTAAAAAAAAAAACTTAATATTTAAATATAATATTACCTGGTTTGTATCGTCTGTCCATTATGAAAATTTTCCATACAGTCGCTGTGTAGTCATTACAGGTACACTATAGGCCATATTCGCGACTGAATAATTAATACTGTGCATATAAAATGTCAAATTATCGAGAAGGTATACTGTACTACTGTAGGTATATTGCGTTTAAAGGTTTACATTTAAAACTTAATTATACAACTCGTTATTGCAACTTGGAAAATATATTTGGTTATTTTGGTCTTCTGAGTTCTGAGTACTGACTACTGATTAACTGATTTATATAAAATTAATATAGTGAGCACGGTAAATGTATACAAATTACAAGTTTAGATATACCTCGATAATAAGCACGATTAAAGATATACTTAAAGATATATCTTTAATCGTGATAATAAGTAATGATTTAAGATAATAATCTATAATATTTTTATGTTATTATAAATATTATTTATAATGTTATATAAAAGTACCATATATATAGATCTATGAAAAGTACTTATTGGCTATTTATAAACTTACAATGAATATTTCAATAATTTACAGGACGGACTACGATTTGTACAGTATCACACCATGAGCCTACTTAAATTCCCATTAGCATTTTTTTTTAATTTTTGACGTTGGTAACAAAACATATTCCTTATCACGTACTCGAGGATCTTATCATTTTTCGAACAACTACCCTACACCCTCGTGATACACTGATATGTCTTATCTGGTATACGCCACATGTCACGCTCAATCGTATAAGGTAAACATTAAAACAGCTGTAATAGCAACAGCTGTCCTCGACAATAAATGTGCACAATATTGTTATATTTTATTTTATTGTGCTGATAACTTTTATCATTAATCAATTCCGGTATGCTTTCACACGTTTTTACAGGTTATGATATAAAATTTCAAAAATTTGTACAAAGTTGGAACGGATTTCCGATACATTTTGATTTTCCATATTTTAATATTTATTGTTTTCTGATTTCACCAATGGCTGTCTCCGCTGCAGACCGCTGTTATTGCTAATTTGTTTATTTATTTTATTCAAAACATATCATTGATTATATATTATTATTAGAAGTATTTATAATTAATGGTAATATGTAAGTAAGCGTCTGTAAATTCTATACCAAACTTTCATTAGCTAACAAAACATATCAAGAGTTTATTTGTGTCCTACTACGAATTTATTGAAAATGAAAGCAATCGGTAGTAGTTTTTCGGTTAATTTCCGACGAATATTGTGCCATAACGTCACCGCACGTACATATGTGTCAGATACAAAGGGTTCAGATAAAAAACAATCGAACGATGATATATTGAACAGCATTAAACCTCATTCACGCAGTGGAGTATTGTCAGTCGTTGAAAAAGATGACAGCGGATTTCCTTCATATTTCATACTCAAAGAAACTAGTCCCTTACTGAGGTTGGTATCGAATTTGTTATTACTATCTACTCCATATTATAATAATTATTAAAAACTTGATGCATATGGCAAATATTTTTAAGACTTAAAATCTCAATACTATTAAGTCTAAACTCTTAATTTACCTTAATTTAATATTTAGTATTGTTGCATAAAAGATAAAATATGTCATTTTTTTAATTCACAAAAAGAGATTTTCTTTGTATTCATTAGGTATAGTTGGACTGTTGAATAACTTTTAAAATTATTTTTTTGTTTCAGTCAAGCCATGATTAGCGTTAAAAACAAAAAAAAACGTCATCTAAATAGCAGTATACTTTTAGAAGGCAAACGTCTGATACAAGATGCATTAAATGCTGGCGTGAAGCCAAAACAAATATTTTTCAGTCAGAAGAGAGTATTAGAAAACTTATGTTTACCTGAAGAGCTACGAGATCTCCCAGTCACAAGTACAATATTTTATAAGACTCCTTATAAAATGATTCAATTATTTTCAGAGACTGAGACTTCCCAAGGAATAATGGGTATGACTAGAATAAGCATATTATAATGTTTTAACATTATTGAAATTTTAATAATTATGTTTTTAAATGTATAGGTATCTTTGAATTTCCAATTATTGATCATAGAGCACGAAAACAGTCATTTCCAATTACTGTAATTTGTGATAATATCCGTGAACCTGGCAATTTAGGTGCTGTGTTAAGAACTGTAACAGCTGTTGGAGCATCACAAATTATTTTAATGAAAGGTAAATAATAAATTAAAGAATTATTTTTACAAGTGGATTGTTACCATTATTTTTTGTCTCTTTTTTACAAAAAAAAGAGTCTGCTTTTTCTGCATAAAAAAACTACCCACTTTGTTTACATCAGTATGATGAATGTATATTCTATTAAAATGAAATTGTGACATGGCGGCGACCAGTTTTAGTTGAGCGGGGTCAAATAACACCCATTGGTTAATCCCACCGAGTCAACTATTTGTACGCCTGCTGTGTAGTAAAGCTATACCTATGCCTTCAAGTTGGCCGCCGAGTCACGATCTCATTTTGAACAGAGTATAGTTGATTTATTAATATTATCATAATAAGAAGGTGTTATGTTTGAATTCAATGCGTATATATATGAAATAAACAAGGCCCTTCTTAACTATGTTGCACATTATGTAAAAGACTGAGACAAAAATTATTGGTAGCTAATATTTATAAGATCACATTTTATATTTTTAATTATCTTTTAAAAATAAACATCATCTTTTTATTTAGGCTGTACTGATTTGTGGGGAGACAAAGTATTGAGAGCTGGTTGTGGTGCACATTTCAGAATGAAAATTATATCGGATGTCAGCTGGAGCAATTTGGAAAATATCAAAGGTCAAGTCTGTTTGGCAGATAACAACTTTGCAAACAATGTTGATTATTCAAATATTGATAAAGATACAAATGTAAATGTTTTTAGAAAAACAGCTCCAATTGAATTACCAATAGTCCCTTACTATGAAGTAGATTACTGTAAAACCACTCCTTTGATACTCATTATTGGAGGTGAGACACACGGGTTGAGTGATGAAGGATATGAGTTTGCCAAATTACGAAAAGGTATCCGTATAAACATTCCTCTTGAAAATGGAATAGAAAGCTTAAACTCTGCAACAGCTGTAGGTATATTATGTTTTGAAGCCAAAAAACAAATGGTAAATTTAGTAAGAAGTGAAGATGAAATCGATAAAATTGAACAAGCATATTAAAATTATATAGCTGTAGAATTTATATATTGTATAAAACAAATGTTTATGAGAATAAAATATTATAAACGTTTTAAATGTATATATATTATTCTATTAACAACTATGTTAAACGATTACACAAATAATATTTTTTCAAATACTTGAATGACTGAACCTGTAAAATAAGTGTTATTTATTTATTTATTTTTTTAACCATGGTCAATACTTAATTATATGAGTAAAACTTATTAACTACACAATATTTCTTTTCAGTGACTACTAGATATATTCATGTTATAATATAATAGTGCCAGATATAGTAAGTACCTATTGGCTCATCAAGCTATAAAACTTTTAATAATCCATAACTTGTTAAAATGGGTTGGAACATATCAATTTAATACATTAACTAACAAAATTAATCTGGCCTAACAGTTATTCTTGATAACTAGCTTGTCTTATACAGGCCTGTAGGTTGTAAGAGAATAATTAACATTTACGATGAGCATTCTAGAATAATTAAAATAGGCCAGATACTTGAGATAAAGTATGTACAATCTACATGTAAGATACTAGATATTATTGATACTAAATACTGTATCTAAGGTAAAAAATATATTTTATCAAATGATGATGAGCAATAACACACTTAAAAATAGTATATATAGTTATATAGTATACGTAATACGTATATCTATTATGTTATACTATAATAATATAGGTAATAAACTTAACAAACTTATACTATAATTTATATTAAAAACCTGTAATACGATCAATAAATTTATTATATATTTTATTCTTTTATATATACTCATAAAAAATGTAGGTACATTTTTATTAATGTTATTATTACAATTTTTTAATATTGTATATTTTATATTTAATCAATGGTGATAGGGATTATACATAATATATTATGAGATACTAGGTACACGTTATATAAAATATAAATTACTAATAGTTGAATAATTTTACGAATACATTTTATTTGAAATATCGAAACCGAAGTTTTCCAGTTCACCTTCCCCTGACCTCCCACTATAAACAATTTAAAATACGGAGTAGGTAGGCCTTATACAGGACTGAATTTATTCGTCGCGATATTTATATTTTATAGCATTGAGATAAGCATTTGCCTTTAGGTTAAAATGGTTGAATTAAATATATTTTAATTTATTTTTAATAATATATATATTATATACATAGGAAAAAATATTACTACATAGTTACATACTTACATTTACCCAAGCACGGCACTAGAATTTTTTTCCAGCGGAGGCAAATATTTTTTTACACGTACTAAGGTTTTTTCAACAATCAATAAGGTTATTTAAATAAATTATAAATATTTTCGTATCATATAATATGATATAGCATATTATCATACACACCGGTTGAGAAACTGCACTGCTTTAAATAGATAATAATATGTACAAACTTTTGAATAGTAATAAAAATGTTTAATAACATACTCTCAATAACTAGGTAACTATAACTAGGTATATTAATAATGATGTACAAAAATTATAATAATTTCTTTATTAGGTACCTAATTTAATATTACATACCTTTGTGAATGAATGATTATGTTTTTTTTTTACTTACTTACATTTTATAAATATAAATTAAAGTAATTGTGTTAAGTAAATAGTAATGAACAGATGGAATTGTTTGACTCAACTTTAATGCAATGATTTGGGATACCTTTTTGTTTGTTTATTTTCATCCAGTAATTAGTACTCTGCAATAAAGGTAATAATAAATAAATAAAAAAACTTTTCTTATTTTACAAATTTCAAAACATATTTTATAGAAATTGTAGTAAATTTTTTCTTTATTATACAATATTAGTAGATTAATCCACAATAAAAAGACCAAAGATGTTATTTGTTCAAACTTACGCTTGCGGATCGCAAAAACACTTAACAGCGCATTCTATTAGCCGTTGTATACGTTTTACTTAGAGTATAACGTCCTCTTAATTCAATATTATTATAATTTCTAATAAATTCAATTTATTCTTCAATTGATATTGTTTTACGATTTTATTATATCGTACATATTTTTTAGTGGAGGGAGCTGAAATGTTTTCTGGGGGGCTAGAGCCCCACCTCGGCGCCGTGCCTGCATATTTTTTTACCCTCATACATCTCCACATATTTGGGTACAGTGCAGTACAAGCACTTTTTATTATATACCTAGATGAAGTTAACGGATAAACCAATAACAAAATAGATATATCGTTGGAAAATGGAATGGTAAATGGTATGTAAAGTAAATTAGCACAAACATTTTTTACATACACATAAATACATAATACAATAATATGATGACAGATTAAATACGAAAATAAGAGTAGACCGGTGGCGCTATCTGACGAGTAAAATAATAATAAGAAATAATAATAAAAATAAATTTATTGGATTAAAATATGAAATACGAAATATTCAAATATATAAATCAATAGTAAATTTATGAAATAATAAAAGACAATAATTATATATTTATTTGTATCATATTATTTATCTTATATACTTTTCTTCTTTATACTCTAGGTAGTATCATTATATAAATTATAATTAAACTGTAACATGTATATCTTAAACGCCAATAACCCTAGTAGTTGAGGCGTATTTCTAAATAAAAAAAAAAAAAAAAAAAAAAAAGACAATAATAATAATAATAATAAATTATTGTTGGTTATTCAACTAGGTATACTACGATTCAGCGCAGAACGCTGAATTGGCGTAGGATTTGTAATTTGATTTAGCCCCGCCTGCCGCGCTGAACTATACTAGGGTCCGGAAATACGCCTACAGTAAATATGCAAAAAGTGGTGTTTTAACACATGAGATCCTGGTACACGGTGGTCAGAAATTTCATAACTTCAAGCCAAGTCAACCAGGTCAATGCAAAAATATTTCTTTAGAAAAATGATTCTTTAATAATTTTCATCTTTTTCGTCAACATTTGTCTATTATACATTTATACCTTCAAAAATACATTGTCATTGAGCTGAAATAACATCTCATAGATTAATTTACATAATCTGAGTTTGAATTAAATTTATGATTATTGAAACAATTAAAAAAATGATTGAAGCACATGACTGATCAAATTCTGATTAATTATTTAAATACGCATGTAGGTATATTCACTATATTCTAAAGAAATATTTTCCTCGTTGTCTTGCTTGTGTAGGTTTGAAGTTATGAAATTCTTGATCATTATGTAACAGGATCCCATGTGTTAAATCATCACTTAAACCACGTAGACCAAGGACTTCCACCCGCTGTGATGTTTGTATAGCTCCGTAGATTTAACAATAATGTTACATTTCGACAATCGGATATTTTGTATCATTCTTTGATTTGTATTCATTATTATTCAATTTGCCTCAGACGATAAGCACTTTGTACATCAAATAGGGCAAAAGCGCAAAAGTGATAATTTAACAATAGAATCCTGTATTACTATGTCTAAGAATTTCATAGTTTTTCAAGGGCACAGGACAATTATGCAAATATAATGACAAAAGAACTATTTAAAAAATATATAATTATTGTTTATTAAACTTATACATAATATGGTATTCAGAAATATTTCTATGGTTTATTATCTGAGTATAATGGAAATAAGTAGTCATTTTTCTTATAACGCGTGATCTTGTAAATTACATTACATATATAGTGAGACAGTGTGCCGGGTACTTCAGTGGCGTATATAGAAATAATTTTTGGGGTGGGCTATAGTAGATAGAAATTATTAAGTGATCTAACACCTAGAGGCATATTATTAAATGCACATTTACCTAAGGTATTTCGGGGGGGGGGGGGGGCTGCGGCCCACTAGGCCCCCCCCCCTATATACGCCACTGGGGTACTTGGTGGACCGTCTGAATTCTCTTAATCAAAATATCAGAACGATTTTCGGTATAACGTGGTAGGGGTAAAGTAAAGCATCCACTTTTATCTAAGTCACCGGGCTTAAATAAGAGAGTCAATGCAGGCAATGGTGCTTGGTTACGTCTAGACTCTGGGCGTAAGCTTAATCCTAATTCCGATCATCACGAAATGGAATTGTTTTATTGTTTACACGTATGATTTGACGGAGCAAACCACCATAATGTTCGTGACTTATGGAAGCGGCTATACTGTATGGTGAGCTGTGCTCGAGACGACAGTGCTCAAATAAGTGATCCGGTGATTTCAGATATTGGCCTTGAAAATGATCTTTTTCTCGTGTTAAGTCGACGGTTTGACTGTTGACGTTTTCACCACCGGTGTCGATACGTGGTTTCTACATCGCATTAGCTGCATGAATAACTGTCGTGGAAACGGCCATAGTATATAACACCGTTATGCCAGCTGTGGCCCTGATGCCGTGGGTCATTCGGAGTGCGTCATCCGCGCTACTCGTTATCTAGCAATACGGGTCGACTGACCGAGCGAGTCAGAGCCTCTGGTCGGTTGAGAGCGAGCTCATTGATGTAAATCACTGCTGCCTTAAACTTGGGAGTGGTTTCGTTCCAGTAGTCGTGGTAGTTTAGTTTTCTGAGCTCGTTAGCCTTAGAAATGAAAAGTCTTGTATAGTAACCGAGGAATCTATGCCGTTTTAGGTTAATAATTTCGTCTGGGTGTATGCTGAAAAATAGCCGCCTCGTAGTCACAAGTTTCTATATCGGTCTCTGGATCGTTTGAATTTCTTAGTTCTTCGAGTGTAATTGTTGAACTGTTGAAGGTTTGAGAAATGTTGTAAGAGTGTGTTTTTTGTAACGAAATATCACTGGTATTTATATCGTTCGTTTATCGTACATTCGTACAGACTAGTAAACACAACACTCGCATAGTGTGGCTCTCATTTGTGTTTACCCTCAGAACGGTTTCTTCTATATCTCCATCGTGATAGTTATGCTATGGGGTTGGCTGTAGACCTGTAGTTTTCCCTTTTAAATCGGAGCTTCTAGTTTCTGGAGTATTACTTATCAGACGTACGGGTGATTTTTAGGTAACCCTGTAATTCTGTTCGTACAGCTGTTGTATATGTGCAATGTGCATGTATAGCTGCACCTTTAGCGTGATAGGGCTTTGCTTGTTTGCATCTGCTGTGTTCTGATTGTGTTGATTAGTGGTTCTGAAATGAATCATTTTCACTATACGTTGTTGTGTTGCACCGTCGGAGAGTCCATGGTCTACATTGAAAAGGTGGTGATATATGGATGGGACCCTGTTACACGATGTTCACGAATTTCATAACTTCAAGCCAACACGAGAAACAAAATAAAGACAATATTTTTCTACACAATTTTTTAAATAATAAATTATCCCAAATAACATTTGATCAGTGACACAGTGCTCCGATTATTTATATAGTATTTTCAATAATCGTATTTGTATTAATAAGTGGATGTAAATTATTCTTTAAATTACATCATTGTAACTGAATGACAATGTATTTTTGAAGCTATAATAGGTATGTTTACAAAAGGATGAAACGTTCTAAAAATCATATTTCTAAAGATATATTTTGCTCATTCTACTCTTTATACTCTTATATAGGTTTGCAAATATGAAATACGTGACCACCGTGTAACAGGATCCCATGTATTAAATCATCACTTTATCAATGTAGATTACGGGGAGCCGTCTAAAGTGCTGTTAATTTTCACAGATAAAATAATAACGATATATTTGGTTAAACAAATACTTACTTTTACTGTTTTTTGTTTGAATTGGATACGAATAAAATTCATATTATATTATTATATCCATAATTCATGGAATAAGACACACATTTTACGTGATATAAACGAGATGCACATAACGACAAAAAAAAAGTAGATTTTAACAGCATACCATTGTTATTTAGCCATGTTTGCATGATATATATTGAGCCGACAAAATTATCGGTTGGTGACATAGTGTTAAAAATAATGCCATGCTTTGATCTTTTATATATTTATTTTTCATAAGATCTAATATCATTCTATAAATTCACTCAATATACACATTATTTTTCGATTTTTAAATATTGTCATATGCGTGTTGTGTAGTTGTGTTAATACACTTAACGATGAATAGTGTTATATTCAACAGGTGGTATCGCGATGATGGACACTATCGCTCTCATACATGCACAACCGCAACCTGATTTCATCCGATACAAATGACAAAGTGACGATTCAATACATGGGATCCTGTTACTTGATGCTCACGAATTTCATAACCAACTAGACTTGACGAACAAGACAATGAGAAAAATATGTATTAAAACACAATTTTTCAGTAATTTTTATCCTTTTCATCCTTTTATTCAAAATATATCAATGACGTCCAATATAGAGAATAATATTTACATCCTTGATTTTAAATTAAATATATGATATACGATTATTGACACAACTTCATAAACGTACGAAACTTTTCGATGGTTAAACTTTGTTTGAGATAATTATTTAAATACACCTATATTCACCTACATTAATTGTTTTTTAAAGAAAAATTTTCTTTATTGTGTGGCTTGTGTAGGATTAAAGTTATGAAATTCGTGACCATCGTGTAACAGGGTCCCATGTATAAATTACCACCATTTCCGTGTAGACCGTAGACTGCTGCCTCCAGTTCGGTTAGCTTCGTTGATAAAATATTAACGATATATTATTCGATAATATTTATTCTATAATTAGATACATTGTACTGTGTATCTTTTGATTTGTTAACTGCGGACTCTATATACGACAAAAAGGGTAAAAGTGGTGACTTAAAAAATAGAAACGTTTAAAATTATGCTTAAGAGTTACATAATTTCAAGTCTATATGAGTATTAGGCAGATAATGATAAAGAAAATATATTTTTTTAATGTAATTCTATAGAAATTTTTATTAAACATATTATGTATTACCCTCGACAACATAATATTATGATCATTGAATTGTTAAAACGAATTTAATGTACCGTAGTTGAACGTTCAAATTGCATTCAAGCAAAACCCAGTTTAATTTTGTAAAAATATACAATTATTGAAATAATGGAACAAAAAAAGATCGAAGCACATTGTTACGATCCGTCCCAATATAAGATATTTAATATTTGATTTTAAATCAACAATAAACAATGATATGAACATAGTTAAATTTGTTTAAATAGAAATGTGTTTGTTATATCTGAAATAATGAACTGTAGAATTACCTATTTATGAATTTATTGTATACAACTATTTATAAGTTTGATAAATTATTATAGATTTATTAAAATAATCACCTCAAACAAAATTTGATCAGCTGTATGTTCCAAACATTCATAAAATTGTTTCAATAATTTTCCTTTTTATAATATTTACTGAATGTTGTTTGGAGACTATGGGACGACATTAGAGTTTAACGACAGTGTAATCCTAAAGATATAATGAGATAATATTATGTTTACCAAATTGATGTAAATTTTTATACAATTGTATTTCTTATAAATATTTTTTTATAATTATTTTTTTGCTCAATACTCATGTAAAATTGAAAATTTGAAATTCTTAAGCACCGTGTAACAGGCTTACCTATACTTTAAATCACCAATTTTGCCATTTTGATCGTAGATAACAGCTGATAAAATATGGTTCTAAGTTATATTTAGCGTACAATATACCTGTCATAAATTATTACCATTATTATTATCATTTCCACCTATAAAATGTCCATGGTATACAAATCAAAAAATGGTCATTACAAAATGTCCGACTATCGAAATGTATCATTTTTATTGTATTTACAAAGCTAAACAGAACTAGAGACCCCATGACTGACTGTTCACGGTCTACGTGGCAAATGTAATGATTTACAGATGGGATCCTGTTACAATATGATCATGAATTTCATAACTTCAACCCTTCACGAGCAACCCTGGAGGTCGATGAGGCAATAATTCTTTAGAAACACGATTCTTCAAATTAATGGGTTAAAATGTCTTACACGTATTTTAATCACCTAACATTTATGAATTTGTTTCAATAATCGTATACTTAATTCAAAATCAGTGCGTATACCTGAATGTAAATTATTTTACATGATACGTTATTGAAACTTATGAAAATGTTTACTATTCTTCATAGTATACCATATGATTACGAAAAATATGGAAATTAGAATAACATATATATTATATAAATATTTTTGCTTGATTTTTCGTCTGTCTAATATTTATGTAGACTCGAAGTTATGAAATTCGTGACCACCGTGTAACAGGATCCCATGTATTAAATCATCACTTTATCAATGTAGATCACGGGGAGCCGTCTAATGTGCTGTTAATTTTCACAGATAAAATAATAACGATATATTTGGTTAAACAAATACTTACTTTTTACTGTTTTTTGTTTGACTTGGATACGAATAAAATTCATATTATATTATTATATCCATAATTCATGGAATAAGACACACATTTTACGTGATATAAACGAGATGCACATAACGACAAAAAAAAAAGTAGATTTTAACAGCATACCATTGTTATTTAGCCATGTTTGCATGATATATATTGAGCCGACAAAATTATCGGTTGGTGACATAGTGTTAAAAATAATGCCATGCTTTGATCTTTTATATATTTATTTTTCATAACATCTAATATCATTCTATAAATTCACTCAATATACACATTATTTTTCGATTTTTAAATATTGTCATATGCGTGTTGTGTAGTTGTGTTAATACACTTAACGATGAATAGTTTTATTTTCAACAGGTGGTATCGCGATGATGGACACTATCGCTCTCATACATGCACAACCGCAACCTGTTTTCATCCGATACAAATGACAAAGTGACGATTCAATACATGGGATCCTGTTACTTGATGCTCACGAATTTCATAACCAACTAGACTTGACGAACAAGACAATGAGAAAAATATGTATTAAAACACAATTTTTCAGTAATTTTTATCCTTTTCATCCTTTTATTCAAAAATATATCAATGACGTCCAATATAGAGAATAATATTTACATCCTTGATTTTAAATTAAATATATGATATACGATTATTGACACAACTTCATAAATGTACGAAACTTTTCGATGGTTAAACTTTGTTTGAGATAATTATTTAAATACGCCTATATTCACCTACATTAATTGTTTTTTAAAGAAAAATTTTCTTTATTGTGTGGCTTGTGTAGGATTAAAGTTATGAAATTCGTGACCATCGTGTAACAGGGTCCCATGTATAAATTACCACCATTTCCGTGTAGACCGTAGACTGCTGCCTCCAGTTCGGTTAGCTTCGTTGATAAAATATTAACGATATATTATTCGATAATATTTATTCTATAATTAGATACATTGTACTGTGTATCTTTTGATTTGTTAACTGCGGACTCTATATACGACAAAAAGGGTAAAAGTGGTGACTTAAAAAATAGAAACGTTTAAAATTATGCTTAAGAGTTTCATAATTTCAAGTCTATATGAGTATTAGGCAGATAATGATAAAGAAAATATATTTTTTTAATGTAATTCTATAGAAATTTTTATTAAACATATTATGTATTACCCTCGACAAAATAATATTATGATCATTGAATTGTTAAAACGAATTTAATGTACCGTAGTTGAACGTTCAAATTGCATTCAAGCAAAACCCAGTTTAATTTTGTAAAAATATACAATTATTGAAATAATGGAACAAAAAAAGATCGAAGCACATTGTTACGATCCGTCCCAATATAAGATATTTAATATTTGATTTTAAATCAACAATAAACAATGATATGAACATAGTTAAATTTGTTTAAATAGAAATGTGTTTGTTATATCTGAAATAATGAACTGTAGAATTACCTATTTATGAATTTATTGTATACAACTATTTATAAGTTTGATAAATTATTATAGATTTATTAAAATAATCACCTCAAACAAAATTTGATCAGCTGTATGTTCCAAACATTCATAAAATTGTTTCAATAATTTTCCTTTTTATAATATTTACTGAATGTTGTTTGGAGACTATGGGACGACATTAGAGTTTAACGACAGTGTAATCCTAAAGATATAATGAGATAATATTATGTTTACCAAATTGATGTAAATTTTTATACAATTGTATTTCTTATAAATATTTTTTTATAATTATTTTTTTGCTCAATACTCATGTAAAATTGAAAATTTGAAATTCTTAAGCACCGTGTAACAGGCTTACCTATACTTTAAATCACCAATTTTGCCATTTTGATCGTAGATAACAGCTGATAAAATATGGTTCTAAGTTATATTTAGCGTACAATATACCTGTCATAAATTATTACCATTATTATTATCATTTCCACCTATAAAATGTCCATGGTATACAAATCAAAAAATGGTCATTACAAAATGTCCGACTATCGAAATGTATCATTTTTATTGTATTTACAAAGCTAAACAGAACTAGAGACCCCATGACTGACTGTTCACGGTCTACGTGGCAAATGTAATGATTTACAGATGGGATCCTGTTACAATATGATCATGAATTTCATAACTTCAACCCTTCACGAGCAACCCTGGAGGTCGATGAGGCAATAATTCTTTAGAAACACGATTCTTCAAATTAATGGGTTAAAATGTCTTACACGTATTTTAATCACCTAACATTTATGAATTTGTTTCAATAATCGTATACTTAATTCAAAATCAGTGCGTATACCTGAATGTAAATTATTTTACATGATACGTTATTGAAACTTATGAAAATGTTTACTATTCTTCATAGTATACCATATGATTACGAAAAATATGGAAATTAGAATAACATATATATTATATAAATATTTTTGCTTGATTTTTCGTCTGTCTAATATTTATGTAGACTCGAAGTTATGAAATTCGTGACCACCGTGTAACAGGATCCCATGTATTAAATCATCACTTTATCAATGTAGATCACGGGGAGCCGTCTAATGTGCTGTTAATTTTCACAGATAAAATAATAACGATATATTTGGTTAAACAAATACTTACTTTTTACTGTTTTTTGTTTGACTTGGATACGAATAAAATTCATATTATATTATTATATCCATAATTCATGGAATAAGACACACATTTTACGTGATATAAACGAGATGCACATAACGACAAAAAAAAAAGTAGATTTTAACAGCATACCATTGTTATTTAGCCATGTTTGCATGATATATATTGAGCCGACAAAATTATCGGTTGGTGACATAGTGTTAAAAATAATGCCATGCTTTGATCTTTTATATATTTATTTTTCATAACATCTAATATCATTCTATAAATTCACTCAATATACACATTATTTTTCGATTTTTAAATATTGTCATATGCGTGTTGTGTAGTTGTGTTAATACACTTAACGATGAATAGTTTTATTTTCAACAGGTGGTATCGCGATGATGGACACTATCGCTCTCATACATGCACAACCGCAACCTGTTTTCATCCGATACAAATGACAAAGTGACGATTCAATACATGGGATCCTGTTACTTGATGCTCACGAATTTCATAACCAACTAGACTTGACGAACAAGACAATGAGAAAAATATGTATTAAAACACAATTTTTCAGTAATTTTTATCCTTTTCATCCTTTTATTCAAAAATATATCAATGACGTCCAATATAGAGAATAATATTTACATCCTTGATTTTAAATTAAATATATGATATACGATTATTGACACAACTTCATAAATGTACGAAACTTTTCGATGGTTAAACTTTGTTTGAGATAATTATTTAAATACGCCTATATTCACCTACATTAATTGTTTTTTAAAGAAAAATTTTCTTTATTGTGTGGCTTGTGTAGGATTAAAGTTATGAAATTCGTGACCATCGTGTAACAGGGTCCCATGTATTAATTACCACCATTTCCGTGTAGACCGTAGACTGCTGCCTCCAGTTCGGTTAGCTTCGTTGATAAAATATTAACGATATATTATTCGATAATATTTATTCTATAATTAGATACATTGTACTGTGTATCTTTTGATTTGTTAACTGCGGACTCTATATACGACAAAAAGGGTAAAAGTGGTGACTTAAAAAATAGAAACGTTTAAAATTATGCTTAAGAGTTTCATAATTTCAAGTCTATATGAGTATTAGGCAGATAATGATAAAGAAAATATATTTTTTTAATGTAATTCTATAGAAATTTTTATTAAACATATTATGTATTACCCTCGACAACATAATATTATGATCATTGAATTGTTAAAACGAATTTAATGTACCGTAGTTGAACGTTCAAATTGCATTCAAGCAAAACCCAGTTTAATTTTGTAAAAATATAAAATTATTGAAATAATGGAACAAAAAAAGATCGAAGCACATTGTTACGATCCGTCCCAATATAAGATATTTAATATTTGATTTTAAATCAACAATAAACAATGATATGAACATAGTTAAATTTGTTTAAATAGAAATGTGTTTGTTATATCTGAAATAATGAACTGTAGAATTACCTATTTATGAATTTATTGTATACAACTATTTATAAGTTTGATAAATTATTATAGATTTATTAAAATAATCACCTCAAACAAAATTTGATCAGCTGTATGTTCCAAACATTCATAAAATTGTTTCAATAATTTTCCTTTTTATAATATTTACTGAATGTTGTTTGGAGACTATGGGACGACATTAGAGTTTAACGACAGTGTAATCCTAAAGATATAATGAGATAATATTATGTTTACCAAATTGATGTAAATTTTTATACAATTGTATTTCTTATAAATATTTTTTTATAATTATTTTTTTGCTCAATACTCATGTAAAATTGAAAATTTGAAATTCTTAAGCACCGTGTAACAGGCTTACCTATACTTTAAATCACCAATTTTGCCATTTTGATCGTAGATAACAGCTGATAAAATATGGTTCTAAGTTATATTTAGCGTACAATATACCTGTCATAAATTATTACCATTATTATTATCATTTCCACCTATAAAATGTCCATGGTATACAAATCAAAAAATGGTCATTACAAAATGTCCGACTATCGAAATGTATCATTTTTATTGTATTTACAAAGCTAAACAGAACTAGAGACCCCATGACTGACTGTTCACGGCCTACGTGGCAAATGTAATGATTTACAGATGGGATCCTGTTACAATATGATCATGAAATTCATAACTTCAACCCTTCACGAGCAACCCTGGAGGTCGATGAGGCAATAATTCTTTAGAAACACGACTCTTCAAATTAATGGGTTAAAATGTCTTACACGTATTTTAATCACCTAACATTTATGAATTTGTTTCAATAATCGTATACTTAATTCAAAATCAGTGCGTATACCTGAATGTAAATTATTTTACATGATACGTTATTTAAACTTATGAAAATGTTTACTATTCTTCATAGTATACCATATGATTACGAAAAATATGGAAATTAGAATAACATATATATTATATAAATATTTTTGCTTGATTTTTCGTCTGTCTAATATTTATGTAGACTCGAAGTTATGAAATTCGTGACCACCGTGTAACAGGATCCCATGTATTAAATCATCACTTTATCAATGTAGATCACGGGGAGCCGTCTAATGTGCTGTTAATTTTCACAGATAAAATAATAACGATATATTTGGTTAAACAAATACTTACTTTTTACTGTTTTTTGTTTGACTTGGATACGAATAAAATTCATATTATATTATTATATCCATAATTCATGGAATAAGACACACATTTTACGTGATATAAACGAGATGCACATAACGACAAAAAAAAAAGTAGATTTTAACAGCATACCATTGTTATTTAGCCATGTTTGCATGATATATATTGAGCCGACAAAATTATCGGTTGGTGACATAGTGTTAAAAATAATGCCATGCTTTGATCTTTTATATATTTATTTTTCATAACATCTAATATCATTCTATAAATTCACTCAATATACACATTATTTTTCGATTTTTAAATATTGTCATATGCGTGTTGTGTAGTTGTGTTAATACACTTAACGATGAATAGTTTTATTTTCAACAGGTGGTATCGCGATGATGGACACTATCGCTCTCATACATGCACAACCGCAACCTGTTTTCATCCGATACAAATGACAAAGTGACGATTCAATACATGGGATCCTGTTACTTGATGCTCACGAATTTCATAACCAACTAGACTTGACGAACAAGACAATGAGAAAAATATGTATTAAAACACAATTTTTCAGTAATTTTTATCCTTTTCATCCTTTTATTCAAAAATATATCAATGACGTCCAATATAGAGAATAATATTTACATCCTTGATTTTAAATTAAATATATGATATACGATTATTGACACAACTTCATAAATGTACGAAACTTTTCGATGGTTAAACTTTGTTTGAGATAATTATTTAAATACGCCTATATTCACCTACATTAATTGTTTTTTAAAGAAAAATTTTCTTTATTGTGTGGCTTGTGTAGGATTAAAGTTATGAAATTCGTGACCATCGTGTAACAGGGTCCCATGTATAAATTACCACCATTTCCGTGTAGACCGTAGACTGCTGCCTCCAGTTCGGTTAGCTTCGTTGATAAAATATTAACGATATATTATTCGATAATATTTATTCTATAATTAGATACATTGTACTGTGTATCTTTTGATTTGTTAACTGCGGACTCTATATACGACAAAAAGGGTAAAAGTGGTGACTTAAAAAATAGAAACGTTTAAAATTATGCTTAAGAGTTTCATAATTTCAAGTCTATATGAGTATTAGGCAGATAATGATAAAGAAAATATATTTTTTTAATGTAATTCTATAGAAATTTTTATTAAACATATTATGTATTACCCTCGACAACATAATATTATGATCATTGAATTGTTAAAACGAATTTAATGTACCGTAGTTGAACGTTCAAATTGCATTCAAGCAAAACCCAGTTTAATTTTGTAAAAATATACAATTATTGAAATAATGGAACAAAAAAAGATCGAAGCACATTGTTACGATCCGTCCCAATATAAGATATTTAATATTTGATTTTAAATCAACAATAAACAATGATATGAACATAGTTAAATTTGTTTAAATAGAAATGTGTTTGTTATATCTGAAATAATGAACTGTAGAATTACCTATTTATGAATTTATTGTATACAACTATTTATAAGTTTGATAAATTATTATAGATTTATTAAAATAATCACCTCAAACAAAATTTGATCAGCTGTATGTTCCAAACATTCATAAAATTGTTTCAATAATTTTCCTTTTTATAATATTTACTGAATGTTGTTTGGAGACTATGGGACGACATTAGAGTTTAACGACAGTGTAATCCTAAAGATATAATGAGATAATATTATGTTTACCAAATTGATGTAAATTTTTATACAATTGTATTTCTTATAAATATTTTTTTATAATTATTTTTTTGCTCAATACTCATGTAAAATTGAAAATTTGAAATTCTTAAGCACCGTGTAACAGGCTTACCTATACTTTAAATCACCAATTTTGCCATTTTGATCGTAGATAACAGCTGATAAAATATGGTTCTAAGTTATATTTAGCGTACAATATACCTGTCATAAATTATTACCATTATTATTATCATTTCCACCTATAAAATGTCCATGGTATACAAATCAAAAAATGGTCATTACAAAATGTCCGACTATCGAAATGTATCATTTTTATTGTATTTACAAAGCTAAACAGAACTAGAGACCCCATGACTGACTGTTCACGGCCTACGTGGCAAATGTAATGATTTACAGATGGGATCCTGTTACAATATGATCATGAAATTCATAACTTCAACCCTTCACGAGCAACCCTGGAGGTCGATGAGGCAATAATTCTTTAGAAACACGACTCTTCAAATTAATGGGTTAAAATGTCTTACACGTATTTTAATCACCTAACATTTATGAATTTGTTTCAATAATCGTATACTTAATTCAAAATCAGTGCGTATACCTGAATGTAAATTATTTTACATGATACGTTATTTAAACTTATGAAAATGTTTACTATTCTTCATAGTATACCATATGATTACGAAAAATATGGAAATTAGAATAACATATATATTATATAAATATTTTTGCTTGATTTTTCGTCTGTCTAATATTTATGTAGACTCGAAGTTATGAAATTCGTGACCACCGTGTAACAGGATCCCATGTATTAAATCATCACTTTATCAATGTAGATCACGGGGAGCCGTCTAATGTGCTGTTAATTTTCACAGATAAAATAATAACGATATATTTGGTTAAACAAATACTTACTTTTTACTGTTTTTTGTTTGACTTGGATACGAATAAAATTCATATTATATTATTATATCCATAATTCATGGAATAAGACACACATTTTACGTGATATAAACGAGATGCACATAACGACAAAAAAAAAAGTAGATTTTAACAGCATACCATTGTTATTTAGCCATGTTTGCATGATATATATTGAGCCGACAAAATTATCGGTTGGTGACATAGTGTTAAAAATAATGCCATGCTTTGATCTTTTATATATTTATTTTTCATAACATCTAATATCATTCTATAAATTCACTCAATATACACATTATTTTTCGATTTTTAAATATTGTCATATGCGTGTTGTGTAGTTGTGTTAATACACTTAACGATGAATAGTTTTATTTTCAACAGGTGGTATCGCGATGATGGACACTATCGCTCTCATACATGCACAACCGCAACCTGTTTTCATCCGATACAAATGACAAAGTGACGATTCAATACATGGGATCCTGTTACTTGATGCTCACGAATTTCATAACCAACTAGACTTGACGAACAAGACAATGAGAAAAATATGTATTAAAACACAATTTTTCAGTAATTTTTATCCTTTTCATCCTTTTATTCAAAAATATATCAATGACGTCCAATATAGAGAATAATATTTACATCCTTGATTTTAAATTAAATATATGATATACGATTATTGACACAACTTCATAAATGTACGAAACTTTTCGATGGTTAAACTTTGTTTGAGATAATTATTTAAATACGCCTATATTCACCTACATTAATTGTTTTTTAAAGAAAAATTTTTTTTATTGTGTGGCTTGTGTAGGATTAAAGTTATGAAATTCGTGACCATCGTGTAACAGGGTCCCATGTATAAATTACCACCATTTCCGTGTAGACCGTAGACTGCTGCCTCCAGTTCGGTTAGCTTCGTTGATAAAATATTAACGATATATTATTCGATAATATTTATTCTATAATTAGATACATTGTACTGTGTATCTTTTGATTTGTTAACTGCGGACTCTATATACGACAAAAAGGGTAAAAGTGGTGACTTAAAAAATAGAAACGTTTAAAATTATGCTTAAGAGTTTCATAATTTCAAGTCTATATGAGTATTAGGCAGATAATGATAAAGAAAATATATTTTTTTAATGTAATTCTATAGAAATTTTTATTAAACATATTATGTATTACCCTCGACAACATAATATTATGATCATTGAATTGTTAAAACGAATTTAATGTACCGTAGTTGAACGTTCAAATTGCATTCAAGCAAAACCCAGTTTAATTTTGTAAAAATATACAATTATTGAAATAATGGAACAAAAAAAGATCGAAGCACATTGTTACGATCCGTCCCAATATAAGATATTTAATATTTGATTTTAAATCAACAATAAACAATGATATGAACATAGTTAAATTTGTTTAAATAGAAATGTGTTTGTTATATCTGAAATAATGAACTGTAGAATTACCTATTTATGAATTTATTGTATACAACTATTTATAAGTTTGATAAATTATTATAGATTTATTAAAATAATCACCTCAAACAAAATTTGATCAGCTGTATGTTCCAAACATTCATAAAATTGTTTCAATAATTTTCCTTTTTATAATATTTACTGAATGTTGTTTGGAGACTATGGGACGACATTAGAGTTTAACGACAGTGTAATCCTAAAGATATAATGAGATAATATTATGTTTACCAAATTGATGTAAATTTTTATACAATTGTATTTCTTATAAATATTTTTTTATAATTATTTTTTTGCTCAATACTCATGTAAAATTGAAAATTTGAAATTCTTAAGCACCGTGTAACAGGCTTACCTATACTTTAAATCACCAATTTTGCCATTTTGATCGTAGATAACAGCTGATAAAATATGGTTCTAAGTTATATTTAGCGTACAATATACCTGTCATAAATTATTACCATTATTATTATCATTTCCACCTATAAAATGTCCATGGTATACAAATCAAAAAATGGTCATTACAAAATGTCCGACTATCGAAATGTATCATTTTTATTGTATTTACAAAGCTAAACAGAACTAGAGACCCCATGACTGACTGTTCACGGCCTACGTGGCAAATGTAATGATTTACAGATGGGATCCTGTTACAATATGATCATGAATTTCATAACTTCAACCCTTCACGAGCAACCCTGGAGGTCGATGAGGCAATAATTCTTTAGAAACACGATTCTTCAAATTAATGGGTTAAAATGTCTTACACGTATTTTAATCACCTAACATTTATGAATTTGTTTCAATAATCGTATACTTAATTCAAAATCAGTGCGTATACCTGAATGTAAATTATTTTACATGATACGTTATTGAAACTTATGAAAATGTTTACTATTCTTCATAGTATACCATATGATTACGAAAAATATGGAAATTAGAATAACATATATATTATATAAATATTTTTGCTTGATTTTTCGTCTGTCTAATATTTATGTAGACTCGAAGTTATGAAATTCGTGACCACCGTGTAACAGGATCCCATGTATTAAATCATCACTTTATCAATGTAGATCACGGGGAGCCGTCTAATGTGCTGTTAATTTTCACAGATAAAATAATAACGATATATTTGGTTAAACAAATACTTACTTTTTACTGTTTTTTGTTTGACTTGGATACGAATAAAATTCATATTATATTATTATATCCATAATTCATGGAATAAGACACACATTTTACGTGATATAAACGAGATGCACATAACGACAAAAAAAAAAGTAGATTTTAACAGCATACCATTGTTATTTAGCCATGTTTGCATGATATATATTGAGCCGACAAAATTATCGGTTGGTGACATAGTGTTAAAAATAATGCCATGCTTTGATCTTTTATATATTTATTTTTCATAACATCTAATATCATTCTATAAATTCACTCAATATACACATTATTTTTCGATTTTTAAATATTGTCATATGCGTGTTGTGTAGTTGTGTTAATACACTTAACGATGAATAGTTTTATTTTCAACAGGTGGTATCGCGATGATGGACACTATCGCTCTCATACATGCACAACCGCAACCTGTTTTCATCCGATACAAATGACAAAGTGACGATTCAATACATGGGATCCTGTTACTTGATGCTCACGAATTTCATAACCAACTAGACTTGACGAACAAGACAATGAGAAAAATATGTATTAAAACACAATTTTTCAGTAATTTTTATCCTTTTCATCCTTTTATTCAAAAATATATCAATGACGTCCAATATAGAGAATAATATTTACATCCTTGATTTTAAATTAAATATATGATATACGATTATTGACACAACTTCATAAATGTACGAAACTTTTCGATGGTTAAACTTTGTTTGAGATAATTATTTAAATACGCCTATATTCACCTACATTAATTGTTTTTTAAAGAAAAATTTTCTTTATTGTGTGGCTTGTGTAGGATTAAAGTTATGAAATTCGTGACCATCGTGTAACAGGGTCCCATGTATAAATTACCACCATTTCCGTGTAGACCGTAGACTGCTGCGTCCAGTTCGGTTAGCTTCGTTGATAAAATATTAACGATATATTATTCGATAATATTTATTCTATAATTAGATACATTGTACTGTGTATCTTTTGATTTGTTAACTGCGGACTCTATATACGACAAAAAGGGTAAAAGTGGTGACTTAAAAAATAGAAACGTTTAAAATTATGCTTAAGAGTTTCATAATTTCAAGTCTATATGAGTATTAGGCAGATAATGATAAAGAAAATATATTTTTTTAATGTAATTCTATAGAAATTTTTATTAAACATATTATGTATTACCCTCGACAACATAATATTATGATCATTGAATTGTTAAAACGAATTTAATGTACCGTAGTTGAACGTTCAAATTGCATTCAAGCAAAACCCAGTTTAATTTTGTAAAAATATACAATTATTGAAATAATGGAACAAAAAAAGATCGAAGCACATTGTTACGATCCGTCCCAATATAAGATATTTAATATTTGATTTTAAATCAACAATAAACAATGATATGAACATAGTTAAATTTGTTTAAATAGAAATGTGTTTGTTATATCTGAAATAATGAACTGTAGAATTACCTATTTATGAATTTATTGTATACAACTATTTATAAGTTTGATAAATTATTATAGATTTATTAAAATAATCACCTCAAACAAAATTTGATCAGCTGTATGTTCCAAACATTCATAAAATTGTTTCAATAATTTTCCTTTTTATAATATTTACTGAATGTTGTTTGGAGACTATGGGACGACATTAGAGTTTAACGACAGTGTAATCCTAAAGATATAATGAGATAATATTATGTTTACCAAATTGATGTAAATTTTTATACAATTGTATTTCTTATAAATATTTTTTTATAATTATTTTTTTGCTCAATACTCATGTAAAATTGAAAATTTGAAATTCTTAAGCACCGTGTAACAGGCTTACCTATACTTTAAATCACCAATTTTGCCATTTTGATCGTAGATAACAGCTGATAAAATATGGTTCTAAGTTATATTTAGCGTACAATATACCTGTCATAAATTATTACCATTATTATTATCATTTCCACCTATAAAATGTCCATGGTATACAAATCAAAAAATGGTCATTACAAAATGTCCGACTATCGAAATGTATCATTTTTATTGTATTTACAAAGCTAAACAGAACTAGAGACCCCATGACTGACTGTTCACGGTCTACGTGGCAAATGTAATGATTTACAGATGGGATCCTGTTACAATATGATCATGAATTTCATAACTTCAACCCTTCACGAGCAACCCTGGAGGTCGATGAGGCAATAATTCTTTAGAAACACGATTCTTCAAATTAATGGGTTAAAATGTCTTACACGTATTTTAATCACCTAACATTTATGAATTTGTTTCAATAATCGTATACTTAATTCAAAATCAGTGCGTATACCTGAATGTAAATTATTTTACATGATACGTTATTGAAACTTATGAAAATGTTTACTATTCTTCATAGTATACCATATGATTACGAAAAATATGGAAATTAGAATAACATATATATTATATAAATATTTTTGCTTGATTTTTCGTCTGTCTAATATTTATGTAGACTCGAAGTTATGAAATTCGTGACCACCGTGTAACAGGATCCCATGTATTAAATCATCACTTTATCAATGTAGATCACGGGGAGCCGTCTAATGTGCTGTTAATTTTCACAGATAAAATAATAACGATATATTTGGTTAAACAAATACTTACTTTTTACTGTTTTTTGTTTGACTTGGATACGAATAAAATTCATATTATATTATTATATCCATAATTCATGGAATAAGACACACATTTTACGTGATATAAACGAGATGCACATAACGACAAAAAAAAAAGTAGATTTTAACAGCATACCATTGTTATTTAGCCATGTTTGCATGATATATATTGAGCCGACAAAATTATCGGTTGGTGACATAGTGTTAAAAATAATGCCATGCTTTGATCTTTTATATATTTATTTTTCATAACATCTAATATCATTCTATAAATTCACTCAATATACACATTATTTTTCGATTTTTAAATATTGTCATATGCGTGTTGTGTAGTTGTGTTAATACACTTAACGATGAATAGTTTTATTTTCAACAGGTGGTATCGCGATGATGGACACTATCGCTCTCATACATGCACAACCGCAACCTGTTTTCATCCGATACAAATGACAAAGTGACGATTCAATACATGGGATCCTGTTACTTGATGCTCACGAATTTCATAACCAACTAGACTTGACGAACAAGACAATGAGAAAAATATGTATTAAAACACAATTTTTCAGTAATTTTTATCCTTTTCATCCTTTTATTCAAAAATATATCAATGACGTCCAATATAGAGAATAATATTTACATCCTTGATTTTAAATTAAATATATGATATACGATTATTGACACAACTTCATAAATGTACGAAACTTTTCGATGGTTAAACTTTGTTTGAGATAATTATTTAAATACGCCTATATTCACCTACATTAATTGTTTTTTAAAGAAAAATTTTCTTTATTGTGTGGCTTGTGTAGGATTAAAGTTATGAAATTCGTGACCATCGTGTAACAGGGTCCCATGTATAAATTACCACCATTTCCGTGTAGACCGTAGACTGCTGCGTCCAGTTCGGTTAGCTTCGTTGATAAAATATTAACGATATATTATTCGATAATATTTATTCTATAATTAGATACATTGTACTGTGTATCTTTTGATTTGTTAACTGCGGACTCTATATACGACAAAAAGGGTAAAAGTGGTGACTTAAAAAATAGAAACGTTTAAAATTATGCTTAAGAGTTTCATAATTTCAAGTCTATATGAGTATTAGGCAGATAATGATAAAGAAAATATATTTTTTTAATGTAATTCTATAGAAATTTTTATTAAACATATTATGTATTACCCTCGACAACATAATATTATGATCATTGAATTGTTAAAACGAATTTAATGTACCGTAGTTGAACGTTCAAATTGCATTCAAGCAAAACCCAGTTTAATTTTGTAAAAATATACAATTATTGAAATAATGGAACAAAAAAAGATCGAAGCACATTGTTACGATCCGTCCCAATATAAGATATTTAATATTTGATTTTAAATCAACAATAAACAATGATATGAACATAGTTAAATTTGTTTAAATAGAAATGTGTTTGTTATATCTGAAATAATGAACTGTAGAATTACCTATTTATGAATTTATTGTATACAACTATTTATAAGTTTGATAAATTATTATAGATTTATTAAAATAATCACCTCAAACAAAATTTGATCAGCTGTATGTTCCAAACATTCATAAAATTGTTTCAATAATTTTCCTTTTTATAATATTTACTGAATGTTGTTTGGAGACTATGGGACGACATTAGAGTTTAACGACAGTGTAATCCTAAAGATATAATGAGATAATATTATGTTTACCAAATTGATGTAAATTTTTATACAATTGTATTTCTTATAAATATTTTTTTATAATTATTTTTTTGCTCAATACTCATGTAAAATTGAAAATTTGAAATTCTTAAGCACCGTGTAACAGGCTTACCTATACTTTAAATCACCAATTTTGCCATTTTGATCGTAGATAACAGCTGATAAAATATGGTTCTAAGTTATATTTAGCGTACAATATACCTGTCATAAATTATTACCATTATTATTATCATTTCCACCTATAAAATGTCCATGGTATACAAATCAAAAAATGGTCATTACAAAATGTCCGACTATCGAAATGTATCATTTTTATTGTATTTACAAAGCTAAACAGAACTAGAGACCCCATGACTGACTGTTCACGGCCTACGTGGCAAATGTAATGATTTACAGATGGGATCCTGTTACAATATGATCATGAAATTCATAACTTCAACCCTTCACGAGCAACCCTGGAGGTCGATGAGGCAATAATTCTTTAGAAACACGACTCTTCAAATTAATGGGTTAAAATGTCTTACACGTATTTTAATCACCTAACATTTATGAATTTGTTTCAATAATCGTATACTTAATTCAAAATCAGTGCGTATACCTGAATGTAAATTATTTTACATGATACGTTATTTAAACTTATGAAAATGTTTACTATTCTTCATAGTATACCATATGATTACGAAAAATATGGAAATTAGAATAACATATATATTATATAAATATTTTTGCTTGATTTTTCGTCTGTCTAATATTTATGTAGACTCGAAGTTATGAAATTCGTGACCACCGTGTAACAGGATCCCATGTATTAAATCATCACTTTATCAATGTAGATCACGGGGAGCCGTCTAATGTGCTGTTAATTTTCACAGATAAAATAATAACGATATATTTGGTTAAACAAATACTTACTTTTTACTGTTTTTTGTTTGACTTGGATACGAATAAAATTCATATTATATTATTATATCCATAATTCATGGAATAAGACACACATTTTACGTGATATAAACGAGATGCACATAACGACAAAAAAAAAAGTAGATTTTAACAGCATACCATTGTTATTTAGCCATGTTTGCATGATATATATTGAGCCGACAAAATTATCGGTTGGTGACATAGTGTTAAAAATAATGCCATGCTTTGATCTTTTATATATTTATTTTTCATAACATCTAATATCATTCTATAAATTCACTCAATATACACATTATTTTTCGATTTTTAAATATTGTCATATGCGTGTTGTGTAGTTGTGTTAATACACTTAACGATGAATAGTTTTATTTTCAACAGGTGGTATCGCGATGATGGACACTATCGCTCTCATACATGCACAACCGCAACCTGTTTTCATCCGATACAAATGACAAAGTGACGATTCAATACATGGGATCCTGTTACTTGATGCTCACGAATTTCATAACCAACTAGACTTGACGAACAAGACAATGAGAAAAATATGTATTAAAACACAATTTTTCAGTAATTTTTATCCTTTTCATCCTTTTATTCAAAAATATATCAATGACGTCCAATATAGAGAATAATATTTACATCCTTGATTTTAAATTAAATATATGATATACGATTATTGACACAACTTCATAAATGTACGAAACTTTTCGATGGTTAAACTTTGTTTGAGATAATTATTTAAATACGCCTATATTCACCTACATTAATTGTTTTTTAAAGAAAAATTTTTTTTATTGTGTGGCTTGTGTAGGATTAAAGTTATGAAATTCGTGACCATCGTGTAACAGGGTCCCATGTATAAATTACCACCATTTCCGTGTAGACCGTAGACTGCTGCCTCCAGTTCGGTTAGCTTCGTTGATAAAATATTAACGATATATTATTCGATAATATTTATTCTATAATTAGATACATTGTACTGTGTATCTTTTGATTTGTTAACTGCGGACTCTATATACGACAAAAAGGGTAAAAGTGGTGACTTAAAAAATAGAAACGTTTAAAATTATGCTTAAGAGTTTCATAATTTCAAGTCTATATGAGTATTAGGCAGATAATGATAAAGAAAATATATTTTTTTAATGTAATTCTATAGAAATTTTTATTAAACATATTATGTATTACCCTCGACAACATAATATTATGATCATTGAATTGTTAAAACGAATTTAATGTACCGTAGTTGAACGTTCAAATTGCATTCAAGCAAAACCCAGTTTAATTTTGTAAAAATATACAATTATTGAAATAATGGAACAAAAAAAGATCGAAGCACATTGTTACGATCCGTCCCAATATAAGATATTTAATATTTGATTTTAAATCAACAATAAACAATGATATGAACATAGTTAAATTTGTTTAAATAGAAATGTGTTTGTTATATCTGAAATAATGAACTGTAGAATTACCTATTTATGAATTTATTGTATACAACTATTTATAAGTTTGATAAATTATTATAGATTTATTAAAATAATCACCTCAAACAAAATTTGATCAGCTGTATGTTCCAAACATTCATAAAATTGTTTCAATAATTTTCCTTTTTATAATATTTACTGAATGTTGTTTGGAGACTATGGGACGACATTAGAGTTTAACGACAGTGTAATCCTAAAGATATAATGAGATAATATTATGTTTACCAAATTGATGTAAATTTTTATACAATTGTATTTCTTATAAATATTTTTTTATAATTATTTTTTTGCTCAATACTCATGTAAAATTGAAAATTTGAAATTCTTAAGCACCGTGTAACAGGCTTACCTATACTTTAAATCACCAATTTTGCCATTTTGATCGTAGATAACAGCTGATAAAATATGGTTCTAAGTTATATTTAGCGTACAATATACCTGTCATAAATTATTACCATTATTATTATCATTTCCACCTATAAAATGTCCATGGTATACAAATCAAAAAATGGTCATTACAAAATGTCCGACTATCGAAATGTATCATTTTTATTGTATTTACAAAGCTAAACAGAACTAGAGACCCCATGACTGACTGTTCACGGCCTACGTGGCAAATGTAATGATTTACAGATGGGATCCTGTTACAATATGATCATGAAATTCATAACTTCAACCCTTCACGAGCAACCCTGGAGGTCGATGAGGCAATAATTCTTTAGAAACACGACTCTTCAAATTAATGGGTTAAAATGTCTTACACGTATTTTAATCACCTAACATTTATGAATTTGTTTCAATAATCGTATACTTAATTCAAAATCAGTGCGTATACCTGAATGTAAATTATTTTACATGATACGTTATTTAAACTTATGAAAATGTTTACTATTCTTCATAGTATACCATATGATTACGAAAAATATGGAAATTAGAATAACATATATATTATATAAATATTTTTGCTTGATTTTTCGTCTGTCTAATATTTATGTAGACTCGAAGTTATGAAATTCGTGACCACCGTGTAACAGGATCCCATGTATTAAATCATCACTTTATCAATGTAGATCACGGGGAGCCGTCTAATGTGCTGTTAATTTTCACAGATAAAATAATAACGATATATTTGGTTAAACAAATACTTACTTTTTACTGTTTTTTGTTTGACTTGGATACGAATAAAATTCATATTATATTATTATATCCATAATTCATGGAATAAGACACACATTTTACGTGATATAAACGAGATGCACATAACGACAAAAAAAAAAGTAGATTTTAACAGCATACCATTGTTATTTAGCCATGTTTGCATGATATATATTGAGCCGACAAAATTATCGGTTGGTGACATAGTGTTAAAAATAATGCCATGCTTTGATCTTTTATATATTTATTTTTCATAACATCTAATATCATTCTATAAATTCACTCAATATACACATTATTTTTCGATTTTTAAATATTGTCATATGCGTGTTGTGTAGTTGTGTTAATACACTTAACGATGAATAGTTTTATTTTCAACAGGTGGTATCGCGATGATGGACACTATCGCTCTCATACATGCACAACCGCAACCTGTTTTCATCCGATACAAATGACAAAGTGACGATTCAATACATGGGATCCTGTTACTTGATGCTCACGAATTTCATAACCAACTAGACTTGACGAACAAGACAATGAGAAAAATATGTATTAAAACACAATTTTTCAGTAATTTTTATCCTTTTCATCCTTTTATTCAAAAATATATCAATGACGTCCAATATAGAGAATAATATTTACATCCTTGATTTTAAATTAAATATATGATATACGATTATTGACACAACTTCATAAATGTACGAAACTTTTCGATGGTTAAACTTTGTTTGAGATAATTATTTAAATACGCCTATATTCACCTACATTAATTGTTTTTTAAAGAAAAATTTTCTTTATTGTGTGGCTTGTGTAGGATTAAAGTTATGAAATTCGTGACCATCGTGTAACAGGGTCCCATGTATAAATTACCACCATTTCCGTGTAGACCGTAGACTGCTGCGTCCAGTTCGGTTAGCTTCGTTGATAAAATATTAACGATATATTATTCGATAATATTTATTCTATAATTAGATACATTGTACTGTGTATCTTTTGATTTGTTAACTGCGGACTCTATATACGACAAAAAGGGTAAAAGTGGTGACTTAAAAAATAGAAACGTTTAAAATTATGCTTAAGAGTTTCATAATTTCAAGTCTATATGAGTATTAGGCAGATAATGATAAAGAAAATATATTTTTTTAATGTAATTCTATAGAAATTTTTATTAAACATATTATGTATTACCCTCGACAACATAATATTATGATCATTGAATTGTTAAAACGAATTTAATGTACCGTAGTTGAACGTTCAAATTGCATTCAAGCAAAACCCAGTTTAATTTTGTAAAAATATACAATTATTGAAATAATGGAACAAAAAAAGATCGAAGCACATTGTTACGATCCGTCCCAATATAAGATATTTAATATTTGATTTTAAATCAACAATAAACAATGATATGAACATAGTTAAATTTGTTTAAATAGAAATGTGTTTGTTATATCTGAAATAATGAACTGTAGAATTACCTATTTATGAATTTATTGTATACAACTATTTATAAGTTTGATAAATTATTATAGATTTATTAAAATAATCACCTCAAACAAAATTTGATCAGCTGTATGTTCCAAACATTCATAAAATTGTTTCAATAATTTTCCTTTTTATAATATTTACTGAATGTTGTTTGGAGACTATGGGACGACATTAGAGTTTAACGACAGTGTAATCCTAAAGATATAATGAGATAATATTATGTTTACCAAATTGATGTAAATTTTTATACAATTGTATTTCTTATAAATATTTTTTTATAATTATTTTTTTGCTCAATACTCATGTAAAATTGAAAATTTGAAATTCTTAAGCACCGTGTAACAGGCTTACCTATACTTTAAATCACCAATTTTGCCATTTTGATCGTAGATAACAGCTGATAAA
Source organism: Schizaphis graminum (assembly GCA_020882235.1). NCBI lineage: Eukaryota > Metazoa > Arthropoda > Insecta > Hemiptera > Aphididae > Schizaphis > Schizaphis graminum. The sequence continues at coordinate 16,575,760 of CM037031.1, forward strand.
ATATGGTTCTAAGTTATATTTAGCGTACAATATACCTGTCATAAATTATTACCATTATTATTATCATTTCCACCTATAAAATGTCCATGGTATACAAATCAAAAAATGGTCATTACAAAATGTCCGACTATCGAAATGTATCATTTTTATTGTATTTACAAAGCTAAACAGAACTAGAGACCCCATGACTGACTGTTCACGGCCTACGTGGCAAATGTAATGATTTACAGATGGGATCCTGTTACAATATGATCATGAAATTCATAACTTCAACCCTTCACGAGCAACCCTGGAGGTCGATGAGGCAATAATTCTTTAGAAACACGACTCTTCAAATTAATGGGTTAAAATGTCTTACACGTATTTTAATCACCTAACATTTATGAATTTGTTTCAATAATCGTATACTTAATTCAAAATCAGTGCGTATACCTGAATGTAAATTATTTTACATGATACGTTATTTAAACTTATGAAAATGTTTACTATTCTTCATAGTATACCATATGATTACGAAAAATATGGAAATTAGAATAACATATATATTATATAAATATTTTTGCTTGATTTTTCGTCTGTCTAATATTTATGTAGACTCGAAGTTATGAAATTCGTGACCACCGTGTAACAGGATCCCATGTATTAAATCATCACTTTATCAATGTAGATCACGGGGAGCCGTCTAATGTGCTGTTAATTTTCACAGATAAAATAATAACGATATATTTGGTTAAACAAATACTTACTTTTTACTGTTTTTTGTTTGACTTGGATACGAATAAAATTCATATTATATTATTATATCCATAATTCATGGAATAAGACACACATTTTACGTGATATAAACGAGATGCACATAACGACAAAAAAAAAAGTAGATTTTAACAGCATACCATTGTTATTTAGCCATGTTTGCATGATATATATTGAGCCGACAAAATTATCGGTTGGTGACATAGTGTTAAAAATAATGCCATGCTTTGATCTTTTATATATTTATTTTTCATAACATCTAATATCATTCTATAAATTCACTCAATATACACATTATTTTTCGATTTTTAAATATTGTCATATGCGTGTTGTGTAGTTGTGTTAATACACTTAACGATGAATAGTTTTATTTTCAACAGGTGGTATCGCGATGATGGACACTATCGCTCTCATACATGCACAACCGCAACCTGTTTTCATCCGATACAAATGACAAAGTGACGATTCAATACATGGGATCCTGTTACTTGATGCTCACGAATTTCATAACCAACTAGACTTGACGAACAAGACAATGAGAAAAATATGTATTAAAACACAATTTTTCAGTAATTTTTATCCTTTTCATCCTTTTATTCAAAAATATATCAATGACGTCCAATATAGAGAATAATATTTACATCCTTGATTTTAAATTAAATATATGATATACGATTATTGACACAACTTCATAAATGTACGAAACTTTTCGATGGTTAAACTTTGTTTGAGATAATTATTTAAATACGCCTATATTCACCTACATTAATTGTTTTTTAAAGAAAAATTTTCTTTATTGTGTGGCTTGTGTAGGATTAAAGTTATGAAATTCGTGACCATCGTGTAACAGGGTCCCATGTATAAATTACCACCATTTCCGTGTAGACCGTAGACTGCTGCGTCCAGTTCGGTTAGCTTCGTTGATAAAATATTAACGATATATTATTCGATAATATTTATTCTATAATTAGATACATTGTACTGTGTATCTTTTGATTTGTTAACTGCGGACTCTATATACGACAAAAAGGGTAAAAGTGGTGACTTAAAAAATAGAAACGTTTAAAATTATGCTTAAGAGTTTCATAATTTCAAGTCTATATGAGTATTAGGCAGATAATGATAAAGAAAATATATTTTTTTAATGTAATTCTATAGAAATTTTTATTAAACATATTATGTATTACCCTCGACAACATAATATTATGATCATTGAATTGTTAAAACGAATTTAATGTACCGTAGTTGAACGTTCAAATTGCATTCAAGCAAAACCCAGTTTAATTTTGTAAAAATATACAATTATTGAAATAATGGAACAAAAAAAGATCGAAGCACATTGTTACGATCCGTCCCAATATAAGATATTTAATATTTGATTTTAAATCAACAATAAACAATGATATGAACATAGTTAAATTTGTTTAAATAGAAATGTGTTTGTTATATCTGAAATAATGAACTGTAGAATTACCTATTTATGAATTTATTGTATACAACTATTTATAAGTTTGATAAATTATTATAGATTTATTAAAATAATCACCTCAAACAAAATTTGATCAGCTGTATGTTCCAAACATTCATAAAATTGTTTCAATAATTTTCCTTTTTATAATATTTACTGAATGTTGTTTGGAGACTATGGGACGACATTAGAGTTTAACGACAGTGTAATCCTAAAGATATAATGAGATAATATTATGTTTACCAAATTGATGTAAATTTTTATACAATTGTATTTCTTATAAATATTTTTTTATAATTATTTTTTTGCTCAATACTCATGTAAAATTGAAAATTTGAAATTCTTAAGCACCGTGTAACAGGCTTACCTATACTTTAAATCACCAATTTTGCCATTTTGATCGTAGATAACAGCTGATAAAATATGGTTCTAAGTTATATTTAGCGTACAATATACCTGTCATAAATTATTACCATTATTATTATCATTTCCACCTATAAAATGTCCATGGTATACAAATCAAAAAATGGTCATTACAAAATGTCCGACTATCGAAATGTATCATTTTTATTGTATTTACAAAGCTAAACAGAACTAGAGACCCCATGACTGACTGTTCACGGCCTACGTGGCAAATGTAATGATTTACAGATGGGATCCTGTTACAATATGATCATGAAATTCATAACTTCAACCCTTCACGAGCAACCCTGGAGGTCGATGAGGCAATAATTCTTTAGAAACACGACTCTTCAAATTAATGGGTTAAAATGTCTTACACGTATTTTAATCACCTAACATTTATGAATTTGTTTCAATAATCGTATACTTAATTCAAAATCAGTGCGTATACCTGAATGTAAATTATTTTACATGATACGTTATTTAAACTTATGAAAATGTTTACTATTCTTCATAGTATACCATATGATTACGAAAAATATGGAAATTAGAATAACATATATATTATATAAATATTTTTGCTTGATTTTTCGTCTGTCTAATATTTATGTAGACTCGAAGTTATGAAATTCGTGACCACCGTGTAACAGGATCCCATGTATTAAATCATCACTTTATCAATGTAGATCACGGGGAGCCGTCTAATGTGCTGTTAATTTTCACAGATAAAATAATAACGATATATTTGGTTAAACAAATACTTACTTTTTACTGTTTTTTGTTTGACTTGGATACGAATAAAATTCATATTATATTATTATATCCATAATTCATGGAATAAGACACACATTTTACGTGATATAAACGAGATGCACATAACGACAAAAAAAAAAGTAGATTTTAACAGCATACCATTGTTATTTAGCCATGTTTGCATGATATATATTGAGCCGACAAAATTATCGGTTGGTGACATAGTGTTAAAAATAATGCCATGCTTTGATCTTTTATATATTTATTTTTCATAACATCTAATATCATTCTATAAATTCACTCAATATACACATTATTTTTCGATTTTTAAATATTGTCATATGCGTGTTGTGTAGTTGTGTTAATACACTTAACGATGAATAGTTTTATTTTCAACAGGTGGTATCGCGATGATGGACACTATCGCTCTCATACATGCACAACCGCAACCTGTTTTCATCCGATACAAATGACAAAGTGACGATTCAATACATGGGATCCTGTTACTTGATGCTCACGAATTTCATAACCAACTAGACTTGACGAACAAGACAATGAGAAAAATATGTATTAAAACACAATTTTTCAGTAATTTTTATCCTTTTCATCCTTTTATTCAAAAATATATCAATGACGTCCAATATAGAGAATAATATTTACATCCTTGATTTTAAATTAAATATATGATATACGATTATTGACACAACTTCATAAATGTACGAAACTTTTCGATGGTTAAACTTTGTTTGAGATAATTATTTAAATACGCCTATATTCACCTACATTAATTGTTTTTTAAAGAAAAATTTTCTTTATTGTGTGGCTTGTGTAGGATTAAAGTTATGAAATTCGTGACCATCGTGTAACAGGGTCCCATGTATAAATTACCACCATTTCCGTGTAGACCGTAGACTGCTGCGTCCAGTTCGGTTAGCTTCGTTGATAAAATATTAACGATATATTATTCGATAATATTTATTCTATAATTAGATACATTGTACTGTGTATCTTTTGATTTGTTAACTGCGGACTCTATATACGACAAAAAGGGTAAAAGTGGTGACTTAAAAAATAGAAACGTTTAAAATTATGCTTAAGAGTTTCATAATTTCAAGTCTATATGAGTATTAGGCAGATAATGATAAAGAAAATATATTTTTTTAATGTAATTCTATAGAAATTTTTATTAAACATATTATGTATTACCCTCGACAACATAATATTATGATCATTGAATTGTTAAAACGAATTTAATGTACCGTAGTTGAACGTTCAAATTGCATTCAAGCAAAACCCAGTTTAATTTTGTAAAAATATACAATTATTGAAATAATGGAACAAAAAAAGATCGAAGCACATTGTTACGATCCGTCCCAATATAAGATATTTAATATTTGATTTTAAATCAACAATAAACAATGATATGAACATAGTTAAATTTGTTTAAATAGAAATGTGTTTGTTATATCTGAAATAATGAACTGTAGAATTACCTATTTATGAATTTATTGTATACAACTATTTATAAGTTTGATAAATTATTATAGATTTATTAAAATAATCACCTCAAACAAAATTTGATCAGCTGTATGTTCCAAACATTCATAAAATTGTTTCAATAATTTTCCTTTTTATAATATTTACTGAATGTTGTTTGGAGACTATGGGACGACATTAGAGTTTAACGACAGTGTAATCCTAAAGATATAATGAGATAATATTATGTTTACCAAATTGATGTAAATTTTTATACAATTGTATTTCTTATAAATATTTTTTTATAATTATTTTTTTGCTCAATACTCATGTAAAATTGAAAATTTGAAATTCTTAAGCACCGTGTAACAGGCTTACCTATACTTTAAATCACCAATTTTGCCATTTTGATCGTAGATAACAGCTGATAAAATATGGTTCTAAGTTATATTTAGCGTACAATATACCTGTCATAAATTATTACCATTATTATTATCATTTCCACCTATAAAATGTCCATGGTATACAAATCAAAAAATGGTCATTACAAAATGTCCGACTATCGAAATGTATCATTTTTATTGTATTTACAAAGCTAAACAGAACTAGAGACCCCATGACTGACTGTTCACGGCCTACGTGGCAAATGTAATGATTTACAGATGGGATCCTGTTACAATATGATCATGAAATTCATAACTTCAACCCTTCACGAGCAACCCTGGAGGTCGATGAGGCAATAATTCTTTAGAAACACGATTCTTCAAATTAATGGGTTAAAATGTCTTACACGTATTTTAATCACCTAACATTTATGAATTTGTTTCAATAATCGTATACTTAATTCAAAATCAGTGCGTATACCTGAATGTAAATTATTTTACATGATACGTTATTGAAACTTATGAAAATGTTTACTATTCTTCATAGTATACCATATGATTACGAAAAATATGGAAATTAGAATAACATATATATTATATAAATATTTTTGCTTGATTTTTCGTCTGTCTAATATTTATGTAGACTCGAAGTTATGAAATTCGTGACCACCGTGTAACAGGATCCCATGTATTAAATCATCACTTTATCAATGTAGATCACGGGGAGCCGTCTAATGTGCTGTTAATTTTCACAGATAAAATAATAACGATATATTTGGTTAAACAAATACTTACTTTTTACTGTTTTTTGTTTGACTTGGATACGAATAAAATTCATATTATATTATTATATCCATAATTCATGGAATAAGACACACATTTTACGTGATATAAACGAGATGCACATAACGACAAAAAAAAAAGTAGATTTTAACAGCATACCATTGTTATTTAGCCATGTTTGCATGATATATATTGAGCCGACAAAATTATCGGTTGGTGACATAGTGTTAAAAATAATGCCATGCTTTGATCTTTTATATATTTATTTTTCATAACATCTAATATCATTCTATAAATTCACTCAATATACACATTATTTTTCGATTTTTAAATATTGTCATATGCGTGTTGTGTAGTTGTGTTAATACACTTAACGATGAATAGTTTTATTTTCAACAGGTGGTATCGCGATGATGGACACTATCGCTCTCATACATGCACAACCGCAACCTGTTTTCATCCGATACAAATGACAAAGTGACGATTCAATACATGGGATCCTGTTACTTGATGCTCACGAATTTCATAACCAACTAGACTTGACGAACAAGACAATGAGAAAAATATGTATTAAAACACAATTTTTCAGTAATTTTTATCCTTTTCATCCTTTTATTCAAAAATATATCAATGACGTCCAATATAGAGAATAATATTTACATCCTTGATTTTAAATTAAATATATGATATACGATTATTGACACAACTTCATAAATGTACGAAACTTTTCGATGGTTAAACTTTGTTTGAGATAATTATTTAAATACGCCTATATTCACCTACATTAATTGTTTTTTAAAGAAAAATTTTCTTTATTGTGTGGCTTGTGTAGGATTAAAGTTATGAAATTCGTGACCATCGTGTAACAGGGTCCCATGTATAAATTACCACCATTTCCGTGTAGACCGTAGACTGCTGCCTCCAGTTCGGTTAGCTTCGTTGATAAAATATTAATGATATATTATTCGATAATATTTATTCTATAATTAGATACATTGTACTGTGTGTCTTTTGATTTGTTAACTGCGGACTCTATATACGACAAAAAGGGTAAAAGTGGTGACTTAAAAAATAGAAACGTTTAAAATTATGCTTGAGAGTTTCATAATTTCAAGTCTATATGAGTATTAGGCAGATAATGATAAAGAAAATATATTTTTTTAATGTAATTCTATAGAAATTTTTATTAAACATATTATGTATTACCCTCGACAACATAATATTATGATCATTGAATTGTTAAAACGAATTTAATGTACCGTAGTTGAACGTTCAAATTGCATTCAAGCAAAACCCAGTTTAATTTTGTAAAAATATACAATTATTGAAATAATGGAACAAAAAAAGATCGAAGCACATTGTTACGATCCGTCCCAATATAAGATATTTAATATTTGATTTTAAATCAACAATAAACAATGATATGAACATAGTTAAATTTGTTTAAATAGAAATGTGTTTGTTATATCTGAAATAATGAACTGTAGAATTACCTATTTATGAATTTATTGTATACAACTATTTATAAGTTTGATAAATTATTATAGATTTATTAAAATAATCACCTCAAACAAAATTTGATCAGCTGTATGTTCCAAACATTCATAAAATTGTTTCAATAATTTTCCTTTTTATAATATTTACTGAATGTTGTTTGGAGACTATGGGACGACATTAGAGTTTAACGACAGTGTAATCCTAAAGATATAATGAGATAATATTATGTTTACCAAATTGATGTAAATTTTTATACAATTGTATTTCTTATAAATATTTTTTTATAATTATTTTTTTGCTCAATACTCATGTAAAATTGAAAATTTGAAATTCTTAAGCACCGTGTAACAGGCTTACCTATACTTTAAATCACCAATTTTGCCATTTTGATCGTAGATAACAGCTGATAAAATATGGTTCTAAGTTATATTTAGCGTACAATATACCTGTCATAAATTATTACCATTATTATTATCATTTCCACCTATAAAATGTCCATGGTATACAAATCAAAAAATGGTCATTACAAAATGTCCGACTATCGAAATGTATCATTTTTATTGTATTTACAAAGCTAAACAGAACTAGAGACCCCATGACTGACTGTTCACGGTCTACGTGGCAAATGTAATGATTTACAGATGGGATCCTGTTACAATATGATCATGAATTTCATAACTTCAACCCTTCACGAGCAACCCTGGAGGTCGATGAGGCAATAATTCTTTAGAAACACGATTCTTCAAATTAATGGGTTAAAATGTCTTACACGTATTTTAATCACCTAACATTTATGAATTTGTTTCAATAATCGTATACTTAATTCAAAATCAGTGCGTATACCTGAATGTAAATTATTTTACATGATACGTTATTGAAACTTATGAAAATGTTTACTATTCTTCATAGTATACCATATGATTACGAAAAATATGGAAATTAGAATAACATATATATTATATAAATATTTTTGCTTGATTTTTCGTCTGTCTAATATTTATGTAGACTCGAAGTTATGAAATTCGTGACCACCGTGTAACAGGATCCCATGTATTAAATCATCACTTTATCAATGTAGATCACGGGGAGCCGTCTAATGTGCTGTTAATTTTCACAGATAAAATAATAACGATATATTTGGTTAAACAAATACTTACTTTTTACTGTTTTTTGTTTGACTTGGATACGAATAAAATTCATATTATATTATTATATCCATAATTCATGGAATAAGACACACATTTTACGTGATATAAACGAGATGCACATAACGACAAAAAAAAAAGTAGATTTTAACAGCATACCATTGTTATTTAGCCATGTTTGCATGATATATATTGAGCCGACAAAATTATCGGTTGGTGACATAGTGTTAAAAATAATGCCATGCTTTGATCTTTTATATATTTATTTTTCATAACATCTAATATCATTCTATAAATTCACTCAATATACACATTATTTTTCGATTTTTAAATATTGTCATATGCGTGTTGTGTAGTTGTGTTAATACACTTAACGATGAATAGTTTTATTTTCAACAGGTGGTATCGCGATGATGGACACTATCGCTCTCATACATGCACAACCGCAACCTGTTTTCATCCGATACAAATGACAAAGTGACGATTCAATACATGGGATCCTGTTACTTGATGCTCACGAATTTCATAACCAACTAGACTTGACGAACAAGACAATGAGAAAAATATGTATTAAAACACAATTTTTCAGTAATTTTTATCCTTTTCATCCTTTTATTCAAAAATATATCAATGACGTCCAATATAGAGAATAATATTTACATCCTTGATTTTAAATTAAATATATGATATACGATTATTGACACAACTTCATAAATGTACGAAACTTTTCGATGGTTAAACTTTGTTTGAGATAATTATTTAAATACGCCTATATTCACCTACATTAATTGTTTTTTAAAGAAAAATTTTCTTTATTGTGTGGCTTGTGTAGGATTAAAGTTATGAAATTCGTGACCATCGTGTAACAGGGTCCCATGTATAAATTACCACCATTTCCGTGTAGACCGTAGACTGCTGCCTCCAGTTCGGTTAGCTTCGTTGATAAAATATTAATGATATATTATTCGATAATATTTATTCTATAATTAGATACATTGTACTGTGTATCTTTTGATTTGTTAACTGCGGACTCTATATACGACAAAAAGGGTAAAAGTGGTGACTTAAAAAATAGAAACGTTTAAAATTATGCTTAAGAGTTTCATAATTTCAAGTCTATATGAGTATTAGGCAGATAATGATAAAGAAAATATATTTTTTTAATGTAATTCTATAGAAATTTTTATTAAACATATTATGTATTACCCTCGACAACATAATATTATGATCATTGAATTGTTAAAACGAATTTAATGTACCGTAGTTGAACGTTCAAATTGCATTCAAGCAAAACCCAGTTTAATTTTGTAAAAATATACAATTATTGAAATAATGGAACAAAAAAAGATCGAAGCACATTGTTACGATCCGTCCCAATATAAGATATTTAATATTTGATTTTAAATCAACAATAAACAATGATATGAACATAGTTAAATTTGTTTAAATAGAAATGTGTTTGTTATATCTGAAATAATGAACTGTAGAATTACCTATTTATGAATTTATTGTATACAACTATTTATAAGTTTGATAAATTATTATAGATTTATTAAAATAATCACCTCAAACAAAATTTGATCAGCTGTATGTTCCAAACATTCATAAAATTGTTTCAATAATTTTCCTTTTTATAATATTTACTGAATGTTGTTTGGAGACTATGGGACGACATTAGAGTTTAACGACAGTGTAATCCTAAAGATATAATGAGATAATATTATGTTTACCAAATTGATGTAAATTTTTATACAATTGTATTTCTTATAAATATTTTTTTATAATTATTTTTTTGCTCAATACTCATGTAAAATTGAAAATTTGAAATTCTTAAGCACCGTGTAACAGGCTTACCTATACTTTAAATCACCAATTTTGCCATTTTGATCGTAGATAACAGCTGATAAAATATGGTTCTAAGTTATATTTAGCGTACAATATACCTGTCATAAATTATTACCATTATTATTATCATTTCCACCTATAAAATGTCCATGGTATACAAATCAAAAAATGGTCATTACAAAATGTCCGACTATCGAAATGTATCATTTTTATTGTATTTACAAAGCTAAACAGAACTAGAGACCCCATGACTGACTGTTCACGGTCTACGTGGCAAATGTAATGATTTACAGATGGGATCCTGTTACAATATGATCATGAATTTCATAACTTCAACCCTTCACGAGCAACCCTGGAGGTCGATGAGGCAATAATTCTTTAGAAACACGATTCTTCAAATTAATGGGTTAAAATGTCTTACACGTATTTTAATCACCTAACATTTATGAATTTGTTTCAATAATCGTATACTTAATTCAAAATCAGTGCGTATACCTGAATGTAAATTATTTTACATGATACGTTATTGAAACTTATGAAAATGTTTACTATTCTTCATAGTATACCATATGATTACGAAAAATATGGAAATTAGAATAACATATATATTATATAAATATTTTTGCTTGATTTTTCGTCTGTCTAATATTTATGTAGACTCGAAGTTATGAAATTCGTGACCACCGTGTAACAGGATCCCATGTATTAAATCATCACTTTATCAATGTAGATCACGGGGAGCCGTCTAATGTGCTGTTAATTTTCACAGATAAAATAATAACGATATATTTGGTTAAACAAATACTTACTTTTTACTGTTTTTTGTTTGACTTGGATACGAATAAAATTCATATTATATTATTATATCCATAATTCATGGAATAAGACACACATTTTACGTGATATAAACGAGATGCACATAACGACAAAAAAAAAAGTAGATTTTAACAGCATACCATTGTTATTTAGCCATGTTTGCATGATATATATTGAGCCGACAAAATTATCGGTTGGTGACATAGTGTTAAAAATAATGCCATGCTTTGATCTTTTATATATTTATTTTTCATAACATCTAATATCATTCTATAAATTCACTCAATATACACATTATTTTTCGATTTTTAAATATTGTCATATGCGTGTTGTGTAGTTGTGTTAATACACTTAACGATGAATAGTTTTATTTTCAACAGGTGGTATCGCGATGATGGACACTATCGCTCTCATACATGCACAACCGCAACCTGTTTTCATCCGATACAAATGACAAAGTGACGATTCAATACATGGGATCCTGTTACTTGATGCTCACGAATTTCATAACCAACTAGACTTGACGAACAAGACAATGAGAAAAATATGTATTAAAACACAATTTTTCAGTAATTTTTATCCTTTTCATCCTTTTATTCAAAAATATATCAATGACGTCCAATATAGAGAATAATATTTACATCCTTGATTTTAAATTAAATATATGATATACGATTATTGACACAACTTCATAAATGTACGAAACTTTTCGATGGTTAAACTTTGTTTGAGATAATTATTTAAATACGCCTATATTCACCTACATTAATTGTTTTTTAAAGAAAAATTTTCTTTATTGTGTGGCTTGTGTAGGATTAAAGTTATGAAATTCGTGACCATCGTGTAACAGGGTCCCATGTATAAATTACCACCATTTCCGTGTAGACCGTAGACTGCTGCGTCCAGTTCGGTTAGCTTCGTTGATAAAATATTAACGATATATTATTCGATAATATTTATTCTATAATTAGATACATTGTACTGTGTATCTTTTGATTTGTTAACTGCGGACTCTATATACGACAAAAAGGGTAAAAGTGGTGACTTAAAAAATAGAAACGTTTAAAATTATGCTTAAGAGTTTCATAATTTCAAGTCTATATGAGTATTAGGCAGATAATGATAAAGAAAATATATTTTTTTAATGTAATTCTATAGAAATTTTTATTAAACATATTATGTATTACCCTCGACAACATAATATTATGATCATTGAATTGTTAAAACGAATTTAATGTACCGTAGTTGAACGTTCAAATTGCATTCAAGCAAAACCCAGTTTAATTTTGTAAAAATATACAATTATTGAAATAATGGAACAAAAAAAGATCGAAGCACATTGTTACGATCCGTCCCAATATAAGATATTTAATATTTGATTTTAAATCAACAATAAACAATGATATGAACATAGTTAAATTTGTTTAAATAGAAATGTGTTTGTTATATCTGAAATAATGAACTGTAGAATTACCTATTTATGAATTTATTGTATACAACTATTTATAAGTTTGATAAATTATTATAGATTTATTAAAATAATCACCTCAAACAAAATTTGATCAGCTGTATGTTCCAAACATTCATAAAATTGTTTCAATAATTTTCCTTTTTATAATATTTACTGAATGTTGTTTGGAGACTATGGGACGACATTAGAGTTTAACGACAGTGTAATCCTAAAGATATAATGAGATAATATTATGTTTACCAAATTGATGTAAATTTTTATACAATTGTATTTCTTATAAATATTTTTTTATAATTATTTTTTTGCTCAATACTCATGTAAAATTGAAAATTTGAAATTCTTAAGCACCGTGTAACAGGCTTACCTATACTTTAAATCACCAATTTTGCCATTTTGATCGTAGATAACAGCTGATAAAATATGGTTCTAAGTTATATTTAGCGTACAATATACCTGTCATAAATTATTACCATTATTATTATCATTTCCACCTATAAAATGTCCATGGTATACAAATCAAAAAATGGTCATTACAAAATGTCCGACTATCGAAATGTATCATTTTTATTGTATTTACAAAGCTAAACAGAACTAGAGACCCCATGACTGACTGTTCACGGCCTACGTGGCAAATGTAATGATTTACAGATGGGATCCTGTTACAATATGATCATGAAATTCATAACTTCAACCCTTCACGAGCAACCCTGGAGGTCGATGAGGCAATAATTCTTTAGAAACACGACTCTTCAAATTAATGGGTTAAAATGTCTTACACGTATTTTAATCACCTAACATTTATGAATTTGTTTCAATAATCGTATACTTAATTCAAAATCAGTGCGTATACCTGAATGTAAATTATTTTACATGATACGTTATTTAAACTTATGAAAATGTTTACTATTCTTCATAGTATACCATATGATTACGAAAAATATGGAAATTAGAATAACATATATATTATATAAATATTTTTGCTTGATTTTTCGTCTGTCTAATATTTATGTAGACTCGAAGTTATGAAATTCGTGACCACCGTGTAACAGGATCCCATGTATTAAATCATCACTTTATCAATGTAGATCACGGGGAGCCGTCTAATGTGCTGTTAATTTTCACAGATAAAATAATAACGATATATTTGGTTAAACAAATACTTACTTTTTACTGTTTTTTGTTTGACTTGGATACGAATAAAATTCATATTATATTATTATATCCATAATTCATGGAATAAGACACACATTTTACGTGATATAAACGAGATGCACATAACGACAAAAAAAAAAGTAGATTTTAACAGCATACCATTGTTATTTAGCCATGTTTGCATGATATATATTGAGCCGACAAAATTATCGGTTGGTGACATAGTGTTAAAAATAATGCCATGCTTTGATCTTTTATATATTTATTTTTCATAACATCTAATATCATTCTATAAATTCACTCAATATACACATTATTTTTCGATTTTTAAATATTGTCATATGCGTGTTGTGTAGTTGTGTTAATACACTTAACGATGAATAGTTTTATTTTCAACAGGTGGTATCGCGATGATGGACACTATCGCTCTCATACATGCACAACCGCAACCTGTTTTCATCCGATACAAATGACAAAGTGACGATTCAATACATGGGATCCTGTTACTTGATGCTCACGAATTTCATAACCAACTAGACTTGACGAACAAGACAATGAGAAAAATATGTATTAAAACACAATTTTTCAGTAATTTTTATCCTTTTCATCCTTTTATTCAAAAATATATCAATGACGTCCAATATAGAGAATAATATTTACATCCTTGATTTTAAATTAAATATATGATATACGATTATTGACACAACTTCATAAATGTACGAAACTTTTCGATGGTTAAACTTTGTTTGAGATAATTATTTAAATACGCCTATATTCACCTACATTAATTGTTTTTTAAAGAAAAATTTTCTTTATTGTGTGGCTTGTGTAGGATTAAAGTTATGAAATTCGTGACCATCGTGTAACAGGGTCCCATGTATAAATTACCACCATTTCCGTGTAGACCGTAGACTGCTGCGTCCAGTTCGGTTAGCTTCGTTGATAAAATATTAACGATATATTATTCGATAATATTTATTCTATAATTAGATACATTGTACTGTGTATCTTTTGATTTGTTAACTGCGGACTCTATATACGACAAAAAGGGTAAAAGTGGTGACTTAAAAAATAGAAACGTTTAAAATTATGCTTAAGAGTTTCATAATTTCAAGTCTATATGAGTATTAGGCAGATAATGATAAAGAAAATATATTTTTTTAATGTAATTCTATAGAAATTTTTATTAAACATATTATGTATTACCCTCGACAACATAATATTATGATCATTGAATTGTTAAAACGAATTTAATGTACCGTAGTTGAACGTTCAAATTGCATTCAAGCAAAACCCAGTTTAATTTTGTAAAAATATACAATTATTGAAATAATGGAACAAAAAAAGATCGAAGCACATTGTTACGATCCGTCCCAATATAAGATATTTAATATTTGATTTTAAATCAACAATAAACAATGATATGAACATAGTTAAATTTGTTTAAATAGAAATGTGTTTGTTATATCTGAAATAATGAACTGTAGAATTACCTATTTATGAATTTATTGTATACAACTATTTATAAGTTTGATAAATTATTATAGATTTATTAAAATAATCACCTCAAACAAAATTTGATCAGCTGTATGTTCCAAACATTCATAAAATTGTTTCAATAATTTTCCTTTTTATAATATTTACTGAATGTTGTTTGGAGACTATGGGACGACATTAGAGTTTAACGACAGTGTAATCCTAAAGATATAATGAGATAATATTATGTTTACCAAATTGATGTAAATTTTTATACAATTGTATTTCTTATAAATATTTTTTTATAATTATTTTTTTGCTCAATACTCATGTAAAATTGAAAATTTGAAATTCTTAAGCACCGTGTAACAGGCTTACCTATACTTTAAATCACCAATTTTGCCATTTTGATCGTAGATAACAGCTGATAAAATATGGTTCTAAGTTATATTTAGCGTACAATATACCTGTCATAAATTATTACCATTATTATTATCATTTCCACCTATAAAATGTCCATGGTATACAAATCAAAAAATGGTCATTACAAAATGTCCGACTATCGAAATGTATCATTTTTATTGTATTTACAAAGCTAAACAGAACTAGAGACCCCATGACTGACTGTTCACGGCCTACGTGGCAAATGTAATGATTTACAGATGGGATCCTGTTACAATATGATCATGAAATTCATAACTTCAACCCTTCACGAGCAACCCTGGAGGTCGATGAGGCAATAATTCTTTAGAAACACGACTCTTCAAATTAATGGGTTAAAATGTCTTACACGTATTTTAATCACCTAACATTTATGAATTTGTTTCAATAATCGTATACTTAATTCAAAATCAGTGCGTATACCTGAATGTAAATTATTTTACATGATACGTTATTTAAACTTATGAAAATGTTTACTATTCTTCATAGTATACCATATGATTACGAAAAATATGGAAATTAGAATAACATATATATTATATAAATATTTTTGCTTGATTTTTCGTCTGTCTAATATTTATGTAGACTCGAAGTTATGAAATTCGTGACCACCGTGTAACAGGATCCCATGTATTAAATCATCACTTTATCAATGTAGATCACGGGGAGCCGTCTAATGTGCTGTTAATTTTCACAGATAAAATAATAACGATATATTTGGTTAAACAAATACTTACTTTTTACTGTTTTTTGTTTGACTTGGATACGAATAAAATTCATATTATATTATTATATCCATAATTCATGGAATAAGACACACATTTTACGTGATATAAACGAGATGCACATAACGACAAAAAAAAAAGTAGATTTTAACAGCATACCATTGTTATTTAGCCATGTTTGCATGATATATATTGAGCCGACAAAATTATCGGTTGGTGACATAGTGTTAAAAATAATGCCATGCTTTGATCTTTTATATATTTATTTTTCATAACATCTAATATCATTCTATAAATTCACTCAATATACACATTATTTTTCGATTTTTAAATATTGTCATATGCGTGTTGTGTAGTTGTGTTAATACACTTAACGATGAATAGTTTTATTTTCAACAGGTGGTATCGCGATGATGGACACTATCGCTCTCATACATGCACAACCGCAACCTGTTTTCATCCGATACAAATGACAAAGTGACGATTCAATACATGGGATCCTGTTACTTGATGCTCACGAATTTCATAACCAACTAGACTTGACGAACAAGACAATGAGAAAAATATGTATTAAAACACAATTTTTCAGTAATTTTTATCCTTTTCATCCTTTTATTCAAAAATATATCAATGACGTCCAATATAGAGAATAATATTTACATCCTTGATTTTAAATTAAATATATGATATACGATTATTGACACAACTTCATAAATGTACGAAACTTTTCGATGGTTAAACTTTGTTTGAGATAATTATTTAAATACGCCTATATTCACCTACATTAATTGTTTTTTAAAGAAAAATTTTCTTTATTGTGTGGCTTGTGTAGGATTAAAGTTATGAAATTCGTGACCATCGTGTAACAGGGTCCCATGTATAAATTACCACCATTTCCGTGTAGACCGTAGACTGCTGCGTCCAGTTCGGTTAGCTTCGTTGATAAAATATTAACGATATATTATTCGATAATATTTATTCTATAATTAGATACATTGTACTGTGTATCTTTTGATTTGTTAACTGCGGACTCTATATACGACAAAAAGGGTAAAAGTGGTGACTTAAAAAATAGAAACGTTTAAAATTATGCTTAAGAGTTTCATAATTTCAAGTCTATATGAGTATTAGGCAGATAATGATAAAGAAAATATATTTTTTTAATGTAATTCTATAGAAATTTTTATTAAACATATTATGTATTACCCTCGACAACATAATATTATGATCATTGAATTGTTAAAACGAATTTAATGTACCGTAGTTGAACGTTCAAATTGCATTCAAGCAAAACCCAGTTTAATTTTGTAAAAATATACAATTATTGAAATAATGGAACAAAAAAAGATCGAAGCACATTGTTACGATCCGTCCCAATATAAGATATTTAATATTTGATTTTAAATCAACAATAAACAATGATATGAACATAGTTAAATTTGTTTAAATAGAAATGTGTTTGTTATATCTGAAATAATGAACTGTAGAATTACCTATTTATGAATTTATTGTATACAACTATTTATAAGTTTGATAAATTATTATAGATTTATTAAAATAATCACCTCAAACAAAATTTGATCAGCTGTATGTTCCAAACATTCATAAAATTGTTTCAATAATTTTCCTTTTTATAATATTTACTGAATGTTGTTTGGAGACTATGGGACGACATTAGAGTTTAACGACAGTGTAATCCTAAAGATATAATGAGATAATATTATGTTTACCAAATTGATGTAAATTTTTATACAATTGTATTTCTTATAAATATTTTTTTATAATTATTTTTTTGCTCAATACTCATGTAAAATTGAAAATTTGAAATTCTTAAGCACCGTGTAACAGGCTTACCTATACTTTAAATCACCAATTTTGCCATTTTGATCGTAGATAACAGCTGATAAAATATGGTTCTAAGTTATATTTAGCGTACAATATACCTGTCATAAATTATTACCATTATTATTATCATTTCCACCTATAAAATGTCCATGGTATACAAATCAAAAAATGGTCATTACAAAATGTCCGACTATCGAAATGTATCATTTTTATTGTATTTACAAAGCTAAACAGAACTAGAGACCCCATGACTGACTGTTCACGGCCTACGTGGCAAATGTAATGATTTACAGATGGGATCCTGTTACAATATGATCATGAAATTCATAACTTCAACCCTTCACGAGCAACCCTGGAGGTCGATGAGGCAATAATTCTTTAGAAACACGACTCTTCAAATTAATGGGTTAAAATGTCTTACACGTATTTTAATCACCTAACATTTATGAATTTGTTTCAATAATCGTATACTTAATTCAAAATCAGTGCGTATACCTGAATGTAAATTATTTTACATGATACGTTATTTAAACTTATGAAAATGTTTACTATTCTTCATAGTATACCATATGATTACGAAAAATATGGAAATTAGAATAACATATATATTATATAAATATTTTTGCTTGATTTTTCGTCTGTCTAATATTTATGTAGACTCGAAGTTATGAAATTCGTGACCACCGTGTAACAGGATCCCATGTATTAAATCATCACTTTATCAATGTAGATCACGGGGAGCCGTCTAATGTGCTGTTAATTTTCACAGATAAAATAATAACGATATATTTGGTTAAACAAATACTTACTTTTTACTGTTTTTTGTTTGACTTGGATACGAATAAAATTCATATTATATTATTATATCCATAATTCATGGAATAAGACACACATTTTACGTGATATAAACGAGATGCACATAACGACAAAAAAAAAAGTAGATTTTAACAGCATACCATTGTTATTTAGCCATGTTTGCATGATATATATTGAGCCGACAAAATTATCGGTTGGTGACATAGTGTTAAAAATAATGCCATGCTTTGATCTTTTATATATTTATTTTTCATAACATCTAATATCATTCTATAAATTCACTCAATATACACATTATTTTTCGATTTTTAAATATTGTCATATGCGTGTTGTGTAGTTGTGTTAATACACTTAACGATGAATAGTTTTATTTTCAACAGGTGGTATCGCGATGATGGACACTATCGCTCTCATACATGCACAACCGCAACCTGTTTTCATCCGATACAAATGACAAAGTGACGATTCAATACATGGGATCCTGTTACTTGATGCTCACGAATTTCATAACCAACTAGACTTGACGAACAAGACAATGAGAAAAATATGTATTAAAACACAATTTTTCAGTAATTTTTATCCTTTTCATCCTTTTATTCAAAAATATATCAATGACGTCCAATATAGAGAATAATATTTACATCCTTGATTTTAAATTAAATATATGATATACGATTATTGACACAACTTCATAAATGTACGAAACTTTTCGATGGTTAAACTTTGTTTGAGATAATTATTTAAATACGCCTATATTCACCTACATTAATTGTTTTTTAAAGAAAAATTTTCTTTATTGTGTGGCTTGTGTAGGATTAAAGTTATGAAATTCGTGACCATCGTGTAACAGGGTCCCATGTATAAATTACCACCATTTCCGTGTAGACCGTAGACTGCTGCGTCCAGTTCGGTTAGCTTCGTTGATAAAATATTAACGATATATTATTCGATAATATTTATTCTATAATTAGATACATTGTACTGTGTATCTTTTGATTTGTTAACTGCGGACTCTATATACGACAAAAAGGGTAAAAGTGGTGACTTAAAAAATAGAAACGTTTAAAATTATGCTTAAGAGTTTCATAATTTCAAGTCTATATGAGTATTAGGCAGATAATGATAAAGAAAATATATTTTTTTAATGTAATTCTATAGAAATTTTTATTAAACATATTATGTATTACCCTCGACAACATAATATTATGATCATTGAATTGTTAAAACGAATTTAATGTACCGTAGTTGAACGTTCAAATTGCATTCAAGCAAAACCCAGTTTAATTTTGTAAAAATATACAATTATTGAAATAATGGAACAAAAAAAGATCGAAGCACATTGTTACGATCCGTCCCAATATAAGATATTTAATATTTGATTTTAAATCAACAATAAACAATGATATGAACATAGTTAAATTTGTTTAAATAGAAATGTGTTTGTTATATCTGAAATAATGAACTGTAGAATTACCTATTTATGAATTTATTGTATACAACTATTTATAAGTTTGATAAATTATTATAGATTTATTAAAATAATCACCTCAAACAAAATTTGATCAGCTGTATGTTCCAAACATTCATAAAATTGTTTCAATAATTTTCCTTTTTATAATATTTACTGAATGTTGTTTGGAGACTATGGGACGACATTAGAGTTTAACGACAGTGTAATCCTAAAGATATAATGAGATAATATTATGTTTACCAAATTGATGTAAATTTTTATACAATTGTATTTCTTATAAATATTTTTTTATAATTATTTTTTTGCTCAATACTCATGTAAAATTGAAAATTTGAAATTCTTAAGCACCGTGTAACAGGCTTACCTATACTTTAAATCACCAATTTTGCCATTTTGATCGTAGATAACAGCTGATAAAATATGGTTCTAAGTTATATTTAGCGTACAATATACCTGTCATAAATTATTACCATTATTATTATCATTTCCACCTATAAAATGTCCATGGTATACAAATCAAAAAATGGTCATTACAAAATGTCCGACTATCGAAATGTATCATTTTTATTGTATTTACAAAGCTAAACAGAACTAGAGACCCCATGACTGACTGTTCACGGCCTACGTGGCAAATGTAATGATTTACAGATGGGATCCTGTTACAATATGATCATGAAATTCATAACTTCAACCCTTCACGAGCAACCCTGGAGGTCGATGAGGCAATAATTCTTTAGAAACACGACTCTTCAAATTAATGGGTTAAAATGTCTTACACGTATTTTAATCACCTAACATTTATGAATTTGTTTCAATAATCGTATACTTAATTCAAAATCAGTGCGTATACCTGAATGTAAATTATTTTACATGATACGTTATTTAAACTTATGAAAATGTTTACTATTCTTCATAGTATACCATATGATTACGAAAAATATGGAAATTAGAATAACATATATATTATATAAATATTTTTGCTTGATTTTTCGTCTGTCTAATATTTATGTAGACTCGAAGTTATGAAATTCGTGACCACCGTGTAACAGGATCCCATGTATTAAATCATCACTTTATCAATGTAGATCACGGGGAGCCGTCTAATGTGCTGTTAATTTTCACAGATAAAATAATAACGATATATTTGGTTAAACAAATACTTACTTTTTACTGTTTTTTGTTTGACTTGGATACGAATAAAATTCATATTATATTATTATATCCATAATTCATGGAATAAGACACACATTTTACGTGATATAAACGAGATGCACATAACGACAAAAAAAAAAGTAGATTTTAACAGCATACCATTGTTATTTAGCCATGTTTGCATGATATATATTGAGCCGACAAAATTATCGGTTGGTGACATAGTGTTAAAAATAATGCCATGCTTTGATCTTTTATATATTTATTTTTCATAACATCTAATATCATTCTATAAATTCACTCAATATACACATTATTTTTCGATTTTTAAATATTGTCATATGCGTGTTGTGTAGTTGTGTTAATACACTTAACGATGAATAGTTTTATTTTCAACAGGTGGTATCGCGATGATGGACACTATCGCTCTCATACATGCACAACCGCAACCTGTTTTCATCCGATACAAATGACAAAGTGACGATTCAATACATGGGATCCTGTTACTTGATGCTCACGAATTTCATAACCAACTAGACTTGACGAACAAGACAATGAGAAAAATATGTATTAAAACACAATTTTTCAGTAATTTTTATCCTTTTCATCCTTTTATTCAAAAATATATCAATGACGTCCAATATAGAGAATAATATTTACATCCTTGATTTTAAATTAAATATATGATATACGATTATTGACACAACTTCATAAATGTACGAAACTTTTCGATGGTTAAACTTTGTTTGAGATAATTATTTAAATACGCCTATATTCACCTACATTAATTGTTTTTTAAAGAAAAATTTTCTTTATTGTGTGGCTTGTGTAGGATTAAAGTTATGAAATTCGTGACCATCGTGTAACAGGGTCCCATGTATAAATTACCACCATTTCCGTGTAGACCGTAGACTGCTGCCTCCAGTTCGGTTAGCTTCGTTGATAAAATATTAACGATATATTATTCGATAATATTTATTCTATAATTAGATACATTGTACTGTGTATCTTTTGATTTGTTAACTGCGGACTCTATATACGACAAAAAGGGTAAAAGTGGTGACTTAAAAAATAGAAACGTTTAAAATTATGCTTAAGAGTTTCATAATTTCAAGTCTATATGAGTATTAGGCAGATAATGATAAAGAAAATATATTTTTTTAATGTAATTCTATAGAAATTTTTATTAAACATATTATGTATTACCCTCGACAACATAATATTATGATCATTGAATTGTTAAAACGAATTTAATGTACCGTAGTTGAACGTTCAAATTGCATTCAAGCAAAACCCAGTTTAATTTTGTAAAAATATACAATTATTGAAATAATGGAACAAAAAAAGATCGAAGCACATTGTTACGATCCGTCCCAATATAAGATATTTAATATTTGATTTTAAATCAACAATAAACAATGATATGAACATAGTTAAATTTGTTTAAATAGAAATGTGTTTGTTATATCTGAAATAATGAACTGTAGAATTACCTATTTATGAATTTATTGTATACAACTATTTATAAGTTTGATAAATTATTATAGATTTATTAAAATAATCACCTCAAACAAAATTTGATCAGCTGTATGTTCCAAACATTCATAAAATTGTTTCAATAATTTTCCTTTTTATAATATTTACTGAATGTTGTTTGGAGACTATGGGACGACATTAGAGTTTAACGACAGTGTAATCCTAAAGATATAATGAGATAATATTATGTTTACCAAATTGATGTAAATTTTTATACAATTGTATTTCTTATAAATATTTTTTTATAATTATTTTTTTGCTCAATACTCATGTAAAATTGAAAATTTGAAATTCTTAAGCACCGTGTAACAGGCTTACCTATACTTTAAATCACCAATTTTGCCATTTTGATCGTAGATAACAGCTGATAAAATATGGTTCTAAGTTATATTTAGCGTACAATATACCTGTCATAAATTATTACCATTATTATTATCATTTCCACCTATAAAATGTCCATGGTATACAAATCAAAAAATGGTCATTACAAAATGTCCGACTATCGAAATGTATCATTTTTATTGTATTTACAAAGCTAAACAGAACTAGAGACCCCATGACTGACTGTTCACGGCCTACGTGGCAAATGTAATGATTTACAGATGGGATCCTGTTACAATATGATCATGAAATTCATAACTTCAACCCTTCACGAGCAACCCTGGAGGTCGATGAGGCAATAATTCTTTAGAAACACGATTCTTCAAATTAATGGGTTAAAATGTCTTACACGTATTTTAATCACCTAACATTTATGAATTTGTTTCAATAATCGTATACTTAATTCAAAATCAGTGCGTATACCTGAATGTAAATTATTTTACATGATACGTTATTTAAACTTATGAAAATGTTTACTATTCTTCATAGTATACCATATGATTACGAAAAATATGGAAATTAGAATAACATATATATTATATAAATATTTTTGCTTGATTTTTCGTCTGTCTAATATTTATGTAGACTCGAAGTTATGAAATTCGTGACCACCGTGTAACAGGATCCCATGTATTAAATCATCACTTTATCAATGTAGATCACGGGGAGCCGTCTAATGTGCTGTTAATTTTCACAGATAAAATAATAACGATATATTTGGTTAAACAAATACTTACTTTTTACTGTTTTTTGTTTGACTTGGATACGAATAAAATTCATATTATATTATTATATCCATAATTCATGGAATAAGACACACATTTTACGTGATATAAACGAGATGCACATAACGACAAAAAAAAAAGTAGATTTTAACAGCATACCATTGTTATTTAGCCATGTTTGCATGATATATATTGAGCCGACAAAATTATCGGTTGGTGACATAGTGTTAAAAATAATGCCATGCTTTGATCTTTTATATATTTATTTTTCATAACATCTAATATCATTCTATAAATTCACTCAATATACACATTATTTTTCGATTTTTAAATATTGTCATATGCGTGTTGTGTAGTTGTGTTAATACACTTAACGATGAATAGTTTTATTTTCAACAGGTGGTATCGCGATGATGGACACTATCGCTCTCATACATGCACAACCGCAACCTGTTTTCATCCGATACAAATGACAAAGTGACGATTCAATACATGGGATCCTGTTACTTGATGCTCACGAATTTCATAACCAACTAGACTTGACGAACAAGACAATGAGAAAAATATGTATTAAAACACAATTTTTCAGTAATTTTTATCCTTTTCATCCTTTTATTCAAAAATATATCAATGACGTCCAATATAGAGAATAATATTTACATCCTTGATTTTAAATTAAATATATGATATACGATTATTGACACAACTTCATAAATGTACGAAACTTTTCGATGGTTAAACTTTGTTTGAGATAATTATTTAAATACGCCTATATTCACCTACATTAATTGTTTTTTAAAGAAAAATTTTCTTTATTGTGTGGCTTGTGTAGGATTAAAGTTATGAAATTCGTGACCATCGTGTAACAGGGTCCCATGTATAAATTACCACCATTTCCGTGTAGACCGTAGACTGCTGCCTCCAGTTCGGTTAGCTTCGTTGATAAAATATTAACGATATATTATTCGATAATATTTATTCTATAATTAGATACATTGTACTGTGTATCTTTTGATTTGTTAACTGCGGACTCTATATACGACAAAAAGGGTAAAAGTGGTGACTTAAAAAATAGAAACGTTTAAAATTATGCTTAAGAGTTTCATAATTTCAAGTCTATATGAGTATTAGGCAGATAATGATAAAGAAAATATATTTTTTTAATGTAATTCTATAGAAATTTTTATTAAACATATTATGTATTACCCTCGACAACATAATATTATGATCATTGAATTGTTAAAACGAATTTAATGTACCGTAGTTGAACGTTCAAATTGCATTCAAGCAAAACCCAGTTTAATTTTGTAAAAATATACAATTATTGAAATAATGGAACAAAAAAAGATCGAAGCACATTGTTACGATCCGTCCCAATATAAGATATTTAATATTTGATTTTAAATCAACAATAAACAATGATATGAACATAGTTAAATTTGTTTAAATAGAAATGTGTTTGTTATATCTGAAATAATGAACTGTAGAATTACCTATTTATGAATTTATTGTATACAACTATTTATAAGTTTGATAAATTATTATAGATTTATTAAAATAATCACCTCAAACAAAATTTGATCAGCTGTATGTTCCAAACATTCATAAAATTGTTTCAATAATTTTCCTTTTTATAATATTTACTGAATGTTGTTTGGAGACTATGGGACGACATTAGAGTTTAACGACAGTGTAATCCTAAAGATATAATGAGATAATATTATGTTTACCAAATTGATGTAAATTTTTATACAATTGTATTTCTTATAAATATTTTTTTATAATTATTTTTTTGCTCAATACTCATGTAAAATTGAAAATTTGAAATTCTTAAGCACCGTGTAACAGGCTTACCTATACTTTAAATCACCAATTTTGCCATTTTGATCGTAGATAACAGCTGATAAAATATGGTTCTAAGTTATATTTAGCGTACAATATACCTGTCATAAATTATTACCATTATTATTATCATTTCCACCTATAAAATGTCCATGGTATACAAATCAAAAAATGGTCATTACAAAATGTCCGACTATCGAAATGTATCATTTTTATTGTATTTACAAAGCTAAACAGAACTAGAGACCCCATGACTGACTGTTCACGGCCTACGTGGCAAATGTAATGATTTACAGATGGGATCCTGTTACAATATGATCATGAAATTCATAACTTCAACCCTTCACGAGCAACCCTGGAGGTCGATGAGGCAATAATTCTTTAGAAACACGACTCTTCAAATTAATGGGTTAAAATGTCTTACACGTATTTTAATCACCTAACATTTATGAATTTGTTTCAATAATCGTATACTTAATTCAAAATCAGTGCGTATACCTGAATGTAAATTATTTTACATGATACGTTATTTAAACTTATGAAAATGTTTACTATTCTTCATAGTATACCATATGATTACGAAAAATATGGAAATTAGAATAACATATATATTATATAAATATTTTTGCTTGATTTTTCGTCTGTCTAATATTTATGTAGACTCGAAGTTATGAAATTCGTGACCACCGTGTAACAGGATCCCATGTATTAAATCATCACTTTATCAATGTAGATCACGGGGAGCCGTCTAATGTGCTGTTAATTTTCACAGATAAAATAATAACGATATATTTGGTTAAACAAATACTTACTTTTTACTGTTTTTTGTTTGACTTGGATACGAATAAAATTCATATTATATTATTATATCCATAATTCATGGAATAAGACACACATTTTACGTGATATAAACAAGATGCACAGATGACAGTGGCGGCTATCCTCGAAAAAACATATGTTGCTGAATATATTTCTGATGACCTACCACCCACCACAACCGGCACAACCCACAAATATTAGTTATAAACACGGACTAAGACTAGTCCGTGGTTATAAAATACAAATCACCAATATTCAATCAGTGGGTCATATATTTTTCCAATTTTTGATAATTTTGCATGTGTTGCTCAAGCAACACATAAACCATAGGATAGCCGCCACTGTTACATGATATGTTATTTAAACTTATGAAAATGTTTACTATTCTTCATAGTATACCATATGATTACGAAAAATATGGAAATTAGAATAACATATATATTATATAATTATTTTTGCTTAATTTTTCGTCTGTCTAATATTTATGTAGACTCGAAGTTAGGATATTCGTGACCACCATGTAACAGGATCCCATGTATTAAATCTCACTTTAGATCCTATAATCATCATATAGATCATAGGTGATCATTGACCGTCTAGAATATAATTTATTGGATATCATAATAACGATATTGAGACTTAGGTAAGCAAAATATAATAAACTTAAATTATTTATATAAATACTTATTTTTACGTTTGACTGTGATTTAAAATCTAAATGAACGTAACAATTTAATTAAGTTTAAACTTATTGGCGCTATAACGTCCATAACAGATTTAGTTTCTGATAGTACTACATAAGTTAGCGGAGAAATATAAATATCTGCATTACTTTTTAGTTTTTAGTGTTTTTACTAGGCATATTTCTAATTTTTCAAATAGTCTGTTATGTGCTACTAACTACTATAGTGTTTATTCCTCCTATTGTGCTCTAGCATTATCTTATTTCGAGAACATCGGAATACCGGTTTTGGGTTAACAAAAAATAATTCAGAAAAATAATAATACAAATAACTACCAATGTATGTATACATTTACGACATATTTTTACTACAACCCCCTCGATAAAAAGAAAAAAATTCATGTAAGGGGATAAGGAATTTGTGTAGTGGGTGTCGTTAACGTGCATTGAGTGCTCTCGCCTTTCTAGAATATAATTCGGTCGTATGATACGAATATAATTTTTTTCTCTCTTCGTTTTGTTGAATTCATTTAATCGTTTTTTATTTTCTCCCCTCGCTATTTCTTATGCATATATTATTGTTGTTATTAGTCTCGAGCCGCGCTATCGTTTTGATAAATCCGCGCGCACACCCTCTACACCACGTCACACCTCCACAAGCGTGTCCAACGGCAAAATAATAATATATATCGTTTTTACGGCGGTGTCGTAATTTTATTCGCGAATCGCGAACGCGCCATATTATCATCCCCCTCGGCGATGACTCAAAACGCGTAGTTCTCCGGATAAACGCGAAGCGCGTCTGTTGCAGTCCCCTCACGCAGAAAACATTTTTATAATATATGTTTGCGGGAAAAAAACTGTACCTGGTTCAATCGATTTTATATTTTTTGCTCTTTTTAATTCATTGCTTTTTGTGAAATTATATTATATTTTACGTACATTGCATATATACTACTCGTATACATTAATACATAATAATAAACAACTATTTATTGAAGAACCTACCTATAGTATTTATAATCGTGTATGGATGTTCTAGTGATCGCAATTTATTATATCTAATTCAGGATATCGTTTTTTTTTATGTTTTATATTTTTATAGTCCGTTAATGATGATGATCTGCAGTAATTATAAATAAGAAAAATGTTTTGAAAAATCATATTTTTAGTAAATTTTATCTCTTAAGTGCTATTATGTGTTAGTTCTATTTGACAAACATTTTATCAATAAAATGCCTTTTTTATCTTAATAACTTAATAACTTTACAAACAATTTCAAAATTCGTTGATTAATATTTGTTTTTTGGATTTTTTATAAGTTAAAATAATATGTACTAATTTTACATTAATTATATTATATCACAATAAATTAACAATAGTTAATAACTATGATATGAAAACATTATTGTATATTTTAATATACATAAAAATGAAACGATATTCAGAAAATGGCGAAAAAATGTGGAATGGGTTACATAATTTTATGTTATATAAATTAAATTTTTTATTGAAATCTACGAATTAAATTAATATTTAATGATTTTATGATACTATAGTCTATAATATCATTTAATATATTTTAAATGTTAACCTAATCAATTTTTACTACATTATCGGTAAATACGAGTAAGAACTTTACCTACTACTTATATATAACTGATACTGATAACTCTTATAAGTGTAATAATATAATAATAATAATAATAATTATTATTATTATTATAATAACCATGCCATGTCCTACTTAACCATAATTGTCAAGATAAAAATAGTATCTATATAAAAATCTCGCCTAAAATAATTTAATATTCCTAATATAATATCTAAAATAATAATAATTATTATAAAACTATTATATTATTTCAATTTTTTATGATCGTATAGTAATATAATAATATTTATAGTATAGTACTACTCGTATTATGATATTAGGTACACTGTGACTTTTATGCATGAATCCTGCACCATTCGCTCCCTCGGCGATGACTCAAAATGCATTTTTTCGGTCTTTCACGTCCCCTCGCGTCGCCATAATATAATTTGCGTCACTAGATGCGCGCGTATTTCATCGGATCATCGCCCGCACATAAAATATTTTCTAATATATTTATATTTATTCTTTTTTATCGGGCCCCGGGCGACGTTTGTACTATATTAGTTTAATTTTTATTTTCATCGAAAACTATATAATATGATAGGTACGAAAATGGATTTCTTATTTCTTATCGGTGGAGTATATAGAAATATGAAAAACCATTTTCATAATATTACAATACGATACAATATTTACAGCGCAGTTAACCCGCAAACGAATATATTATATTATCATGCCAAAACATAGAAATTATGACTCGTAAACAATTTTGTATAATTTCAAGCGAGGGTTAATACCTATACTCAAAGTTTCACGTATATTAGTATCGTTACTATGTTGTATATGTAATCTACATAATAGATAGTAGATCTAGATAAATAATTTTGATTTGTCATTAATATTTTACTATTTTATTTAATGTCACCTACAAACTATGTTTATTGCGTAACATTTGAACTTTTTAACTATTGTAATTGACTTATTCACTTAAACTTATAATCTATAAATTAATTTCTTGATTTTATTAATGAAATTTTAAAATATTATTTTACATATTTTTGCGTAATAGAACAATTTTTCATTTTCAAGGACACGTTTTTTTCAATTTGTCTATAATATTGTGTATAGGTACAGTATATCAATAACATAATTCTTAGTATCATAAACTCAAATTTATTTAATATGATACCATTATTGATACCTATAACTAGTAACTATGCATAATGTATATAACTACATATTGTTATGAATTATAATATAAATGATATACCTAATAATATTATTCAGTAATAACTTAAAATAATAATAGTAGCAAATAAAATATAACATAAATACATTTGTAAAATATGTTTAAAAATATTTTCACAGTAATATTCATGTTTGGAAACTTTTATTTTCTTAAAATGTATTGATGTTAATTTGAATGTGCAAAATTGCTGTTCAGAATTTTGGATTATACTTGATTAACTAAAGTTTTTAAAAATGTTAAATATATATAATAGATGGAAGAATAGAATGGATGTGATTTATTAAAATATTTATTAAATTGTGAATTAAAAAATTTGCATTTGTTTGCATATTGTTATATTCCATAATTATTAAAATCAGCAAAAAAGTTAACAACTGCATTACGCTATTACTCGAATCTCACTGCGACAAAATTTCATCGTTCAATATACCGCATACTAGTATAAGTAACTAATAATGATTAACTTACAATTCCCACCTTACCTTACAATTTCATCTAATGCACCAATTTCCTTTGAGTTTTGACCTTTATACAGTTACATTTCCTTACTTTTTAATATAGTAATGTGACCTATACATTCAAAAATCTAACAATGAGGGGGAAAATTGGAGTAAATAATAGTATAATACTGATAATATTGAAAGTTTTATTTGTTTTACTATGTGAATTTTGATTATATGATAAACTTGTGGGGTGGCTTTTTACGATAGTCTATTTTTAAATAAATATATGCGTTATTGATAAATGATAAATATCAATGGTGTATGCAATAATATTGGCCGGTGTGATTATGGGAGAACTGATACCGTATTGATGTATATAATGCGAATTATAACCATGACCTTTTTTTAAAGTGCAATTATGATGACTAGACATGCAACCACAAACACTTAATCTGAAAAAATATTATCTATAGTCAGAACTTCCAAAGAATAGGCTAGAATGATGGGTGAACAGGCTAAAACAATCCAATTTATTTTGGTCGAATAATAAACTCATATTCAATACATTTTTAGAGTATAATTAACTAAAATTTGATCATTAGAGATTTTTCAAATCAAATCTCAATTCACATTTTACACTTATTACTATCAAAATTAATATCTTAATAAAATTTTTTTTATTTTATTGTATAAATAATAGTTATAAGTTATAACCAACATACTATTGGATTATTTGGATTGGTTTGTATATACCACCCACCCGTGTATATATAACTAATAATTTATACAGTTTCTCTTATAAATACAATCAATCATTGGATACAGAAAGTCATTATAAATTCATAAATCAGGAAAAATGCAAGACTGATAGTACCTAATACCTATACACTGAAACTTTTTTATAAAACTAAAAAAAATATCCAATATCCACCGACGTTCATAACAATACTTTGTTGTTTGATTTTTGGACATTTTTAATATACTACCTATATTCTTATTTGAATACTTAACAACACTGCAGTAGAATTTACTTTACACATTGCAGGCACGTATATATACGACGCGATTATACGTGACAGACGGTTATAATTATAAACGTGTGGGGGCCGGACGTTGATGACATTTGCATTGTATTTTTTTATATACATAAACATCATGTTCTAATTAAGTTCTATAGTATATAGAATGATCGTACATACTACAATTTCCACAATATATAATATATATTACTGCTAACGACTATATAGCAGTAGCGCAGTTATGATTTTGTTCTGGGGGGATGTATAATTTATTGGATAAACATAAACTATATAGTTTATGGCGTGTGCTGTACGAAAATAATATTTGTAAGATTGTGTTCACAATTTTATTCTATAATTTTTCTAACGTTTTTATGAAATACTTTGAGCCACAGTTTTAATTTTTCGAGTGAAATGCATGATATTGGATAGGGTACCTACTATTATATATTATGCGCTGCACTTATACTGTTATAGAACAAAATATATTATTTATTATTATATAGATCTGATGGTTTTAAATTGAAAATTAGGTTAATTAATTAATTAATTCTTGTATAATATATTGGTATAATATATATATATATTTACAATAGGAAGATAATAGTCAAAATGTATCTATACTAGGTATATATAAAATCGTTTTAAAGAATTAGAACTGAATAAGTTTCGAAATGTTTTAGTAATATTTTTCTTGTCATAAAAATTACAATAATATTTATAAACACTGCACTGTTACTATTAAAATTTAAGACTCCAAAACGTATGATATATTGTATACTTGTATGTATACTGTATAGGTATCAATTGTATTTGTTATTGTTTCACCTCGTTGTTTGGAAATGTATTCAAAACAATCAAAACATGCCAATTTTGTGTTTCTTATAAAATATATCTATTAAAATCTTAAGTACAAACGCAAGTACTTATGTTATTATTTATATGTACTATAAGTGGTGCTAGTTCAGGTAGTATCAAATTATAGTTATTAGTAATAAAATAAAATCCATATACTTATTGAATGTGTGTAGGATTTTATATTGATTTTAAAATTATAATGAATACTATATAATGATATGTAGATATTTCCACAGTAGAAAACTTTAAATTTTCTAAAAAAAATATAATAAACATATATCTTTTTCCTCAAATTCCTGCATAAAGTACCTACCATTGATTTACGTCAATTTTGTCCCATAGTATAATATAATGTATGTATATAATGTGTTATAATGTTTTTATTCATTAACTGGGGTACAAACAAAAATAAATTAATAAGTTTTTCGCTACATTATACTTATATAATATTATATAGTAGGTATATAAGTACATATTATAGTAGCAGAATATTGTTTACTATATACATTTACATTTTATAGAATTTTAAGTTCAAATTTGGAAAAATTACTAATTTAAACGATAATAATAATGTTAATTATTTTATTATAATTTCAAAACATTTTTCGTGGGAACTTAAGACTTTTAAAGTTTTAAATGTATTATAATCTATGAAATTTAGTATACCCAATGACATTTTAGATTCATTTTAAGATATTATATAAAAAATATAATAAATTCAATATTTTCGGAAAAAATATATCAACCTACTGTAATACAAAAAGTAAAATAAATGACTTTAATAGCTGTATAGGTATCCAAAATACATATCATGAAATATACTTAGTGATATAGGCTGACAGACCGTTTCCGCACAGAAAAATCGTTTTTCGTATATAATGATATATCATTGAATTCAAATTTATTACACCCATAATAGTGACTCACTCTACACCTAATATACAACAGAGTGGTACCTACTTGTCTACCTTTTTATTATATTTATTATTATTAATATATTTAGTTAAATAATTCCTGATAATGGCAGAATATCATTTGATTATTACTATTTTTTAAATATTAAATTCGTCGTTTATTCGATCACCTATATTACGTCCTGACTACATCTACACATTTTTTTTCAAACCAGTTATATCTGCTTTTTTAATGAACTAATTTAACGATAAAGGAAGTATGTACCTATAATTTGTCTCTAAATTACAAAATAAGTTTTATGACTTGGGTTCAGTGGCGTAGTGAGGAACTTGGTGGCCCTAGGGCCATAAGAGACAGAGGCCCCCATTAACACAGAAATTTAATAATAATACAAATATAAATTAGTCCTGTGGCCCCCGACTTCGACACACCTAGGGGGCCCCGGGGCCTAGGCCCCGGCGGCCCCGGCCTAAATACGCCCCTGCTTGGGTTAAACTAAAATATAAAATTATGGTTTCGAGTTTTGTAAATAAATTATTGCCCTCTCCTAGTCTTATATGCAGTTTTGCCACTAAATGGATCACACACAATTATAAATAGAGCATCTTGCTCTAATTGCAGTCGGTACCTATACGTATACATTACATATTAAAGTAAAATATAAATATTGGTATTATTTATTATTTTATATACTTGCCACTTGGGTACCTAAATGTTTTATTCATGCAAAACTGTCAAATTCTTATTTCATCAAAAATTAACCATTTTTTTTTTTGCAAATGAAATGACTTATATAGCTATTTATATGTATATATAAATATACACGATAACTTAATTATTATAAAATAATATTTTACTCTCAATTCATAACATTTAGTATTTGGAAAAAATAATGAGGTTAAGTGTGTTTTATAATGTATTATTTTATAAATAATACTATAACAGAAATTAAAACTGAAAATAATGCAAACTTCCGTGAAAATAATCAATATTAGATGATGAAATAAACATTTTCAATTCAAAGGTTGAAATTTCTTCGGTAAAGCGTTCGGCCCGTAATATTACAGTTTATTATTATTGTCACTCACACTCGTCACGATGCGTTTTATCCCGCTCGAAAATCAGTTTGCCACCATGACGTTGTAACATCGTGGTACCTAACTTGATTCAAGAAAACTTCTCAAACACTATTATGATCGTATAACAGTCAACAATCGATATAAATTATAAAATAGTATTCCATTGTGCATTTCTCAAAAATAATCAATGTATGGATTATTTAAATTGGTAGATAATTTTAAAGAATTTTTCAGTCACGTTTTAAAATCAACTACAATTATTGATGAAAAAAATGTTATTTAAAATTTAATAAATAACGATACTTTCTAATTTACAAGCAGAAAAAAATTACTAAGAGCTTGTATTGATTTTAAGAGATTAGTTATTAAAAATTATTTTAAAAAAGTTTAAAAAAATTTATGTTAACAAACTATATTGATTTTACAAGTCTTGCAGGTTACAACACTACTCTTGACTTTTTATGTACCTACTATTATACTATATTATCAATATATTATATTTTGCAAGTAAGTATTTTCCACACTTTTAAAAAATAAAAAATAAATTTTAAAAACTAAATAACGTTTTTTTCAGTTAAACACCATACATTAACACAATTTATAAATAGGCCGAAGTTCCGACAAAGTTCAACAGCATTTTGACAGATCCGTGACTTAGCATACTAAGCGTATATACTTACTACGAAATAATATTTCATTATTATGTTGGCCAATAAATTTTTACTTAAGATGAAAATACTCAGACGTATATATAAAATAGATGTGAATAAATAATATCTGAATAATCGATAGCATGCATAGTTACATGCATTATTAATTATTATATAGGTTAAATAAAGTATTTTATTTAAAATTCTTGTTTTTATAATCAATGGTTATAGCTTAGAGAGTTAGAGCTATATATATAAATATAATTTTACCAGGTCATATAAAATATAATTATGGCTGGTTATTCATGAATACAGAATAATATTTTTAATAAGGAAGTTTAGAAAATTAAAACATCATTAAAAAGCTACGATTTAACATTTTTTTTTTTGTTTACCAAACTTAAAAATATATATATATCTTGTAAATTTGTGGTACTTGTGTAGAATTCCAAAATGAAAATATTTTGCGCATAATTCATGTAAATAAATAATTTAAAACTTGATTTCATTATTACTATTAAATATTCATATCATGTAACTGTTTGTTAGTTAGTGAATTTCGAAGTTTAATAAAAAAGGTGCATTATTTAAATATAGTAAATATAGTTAGGTTATTTTCGTGATTCGAAAATATTCACGTGTTATTGATATCGACAACAAGACCGGTGATGTCGCACACGGTGGTTCTCGAATACTCATACACACACACACACACACACACACACACACACACACACACACACACACACACACACACACACACACACACACACACACACACACACTAAGGATATAAGTATCTATTGTCCGCAACGGCTGTGTAGAAATAGTAACGTAAAATCTATATTCTATAATCTATATCATGGATGTGTACGCTAAATGCATAAATGTGCCAATTTTTTGAATTTTTTGAAAATTAATTGTATGAATTATGAATACGTTAATTTTTTAATAATTTAATTCATTTGTATGCAGTATCACACTGAATATTTTACTAATTTCTATCACTACACTATATTGTATATTTTGTATATACGCGTAGGCAGATGAAAAATGTTCAACGTTATATATACTAGCAAACATGTTGTATTGGTACTTAATTAGTCAAAATAATTTAATAAACAAATAATTAAATTCATTAATAAATAAAAATACCTATAAAGGTACAACCTCTTATTTTTTTTAAAATATTGATAAATAATTTATACTAAGAATATTATTTTTCGAAAGTATTTATCCTCCTGACAAATTTTTTACAAATCATATAATCCAACAAAACTTGACCCATGTTAACATATTATAATTTAACGTGTTTTTAATTTATTTTACTTAATATAGTAATATTGGTAATATATATGTCTTGTTTCGTATAGGTTATACAATAGTACATTATAATATATAATAACATGTAATTATAATGTCATAAGAAGGACGACAAAAACAATAATCTACGGTTATGCACAAAGCTAGGTTTAAGTGTTTATCGTGGAAATATTAAAAAAAATCGACACAAATATCAGTGAGAATATTACACGCAGCGATAAACTATGTAATTTAAAATGGAAAATTCACAAACAATTTGCGTCAGTTTTATAATTTATTAGATATTTATCATACAAAATGTACATTGTTAAATCGGATTGGGACTTATATTTTCTCTCAGAAATTTTGGTAATGTATATTATATACGTTCTATGCACCACATATATATGTTTATATAATAGGAAAGACGCAACACAGGTACGCTAATAGATTACTGGCGTCGACGGCTTTGTATTTTTATTTTTCACTATTTTATTGAACGCTGTGAAGGTTGGTACTTGGAATAGGATAATATGTACAGCGTTTGTGTAAACTCCATAAAACTTTATGCGATGGTAAATAATATGAAAAATAGAAGATCGCCGTTGGGTCTTTTTCTTCATAATAATATTCTTCAAATATTACTGTGTACGCGTAAACATCACTAGCGTCTAACACATTAACATAGCATGGGATTTGAACGATTTTCCGCACGAAAAGCGTACACTCTTTTAATAATATAATGTTGATATTATTTTTATGTTATGCGTTTTCTCTAAAGTTTAGTGGCTTCCGCAATGTTATTCCGGACCGGAGAAGAAAAAACACCACTCGTTTCCGGGTGGTCCGCGTAATTTTTGTCGCTGTTACCTATTTTCAAATCAAATATTCAAACGGTACAACACGGTCAGGGAAATAAAATCGCCGTCTGTGAAAATAATAATGTAAATCAAATTGAATTATTCACTAACGTATTTCGCGTGGTACTGCTGTAGCGACACGCGCACCACCCGCAGTCACGAGTCACCGGCACGCGCATTGTTAATTTTTTTTTTTTTTTTTGAAAACTAGAGAGTAGAGTGAAAATAACAACAACAATATATTAATAAATAAATAAATACCATTCGTGGAATGCAACCAAGTATTCGTCTAAGTATGTACGATAGCAGCTGCAATATTTGTATATCATAATATTATAGTATGTACACATATAATTATATTGTGTATTATAACGATTATAGACATTGTCGATGCTCTGTTCCACCTGAAATAACGCTAATGCTCAATACTATCATTGATTATAAATACTATTTATAATACTATTTATAATCAATGATACTATGTTATACATTTTATAATAGTATATTTCGTTAATATATCTGAAAAGCGGTAGCTTATGTCATGCAGTATAATATACAGATAATTTATTTTATGTGATTGTGTGTGTGGGAGGGGGTAGCCCTAGATATTTTCAACGATAAATGATTTCTACCAAACCTTCAGTAAATTCAATGTTTGATTTTATTAATATTTTTCTTCACATAGATACTTTTCACAACATTTCAACTTAATTTATAATAATAATTTAAAAAAAAAAATGTAATTTTAAAAATCAAATATTATAAATAACATATAAAATATAGATATCATATCTCAGATACTCAAATTATATTTTTCTTAATATTAAATTAGAAGAAAATAATATACAGATAGTAGTATCTGTAAAATAGTAAATTGAAAGGAATAAACAAAAATTTTGCGATTTATTTGTTTTAAAAATATGTTCTACTTTCTTTATCAAAACCCACCGTACTAATTATGAGTATAATAATCCCTTAAAAAGAATTTTGAGGATGGGAAATCAACCCGGACTTGATTTCTTTCAACAAAGTATCCACCGTATGTTTATGAGTTTCGAAATTGTTATATAATAAAACATTTTAATTGTATTTTAACTAATCTTATTATTATTTAATAGGACTATGAATGTTATGTCATAAGTTATTGTATTATGTTATATTATTATTATTATTAATTATATAATATGTATATAATTCTGTACTGATGCCATCTTTGGCTTTTATCTATATCTAAATAAAAAATTAAGAAATAGTACAATAGACTAATATACTATAACATTTGACTATTATTTTAATTAATAATTAAGTAAAAAAATTATATAATATACAAAATTGTAGGTAGTTTATACATAGAAAAAAAATATTTACCTAATTTTACGTAAATTATACCATTAAAGATATATTTTGTTTTAGAGTATGGGACTAAGACTGGGGAATCAAAGTAAATAAATTGAAATCTATTCATTGCGCATTCACGCTTAGACCAAAAAAATGTACATAATATATTTCCTCAGCAGTCAGCTCGATATCTATTTAAAATTATAAAATTAATACATTTGTAAAACCGCTTTTAAAATTTATATTGCATCGGTTTAACCAGAAAATGCCTAATTTACTATGACTAGGGCGAAAAAAATGTTTTTCCAACTCCATCCATGCAAAAAAAAATTTATTCAAATTCATGCGAAGTGCGTGCGACGTGCTAAATATTTGCATTGAAAAATTTGTAAAAATATTTATTTTTTGCGCGGATAAGTTGTTCTACAATCTTACTCGTACAAAAAAAATGAATTTTACGGATGAACTGATGCCGTAAAAGTTTTAGAAACTGTCATATAAATTCATGTGAATTGTGTACTAAATATTTGCATTTAACTTGGGAGTGACGTTAAATATACGTAAAACTTCTGCTATACCATCACAATGAATAATTTATTTCTCTCATGTGTAGATACAACCCAAAACATGTATTACATCTTAGGCCTACATCTATATATAAATATACAGTGTAAATTAACGTGGCAACTCACATACATAAAAAATGAATTTCTAGGAATAACTGCTCTTGAAAATTACGACTTCGTCTTAACTACATCCAAACTATTAATTTGAAAAAAGAACCCTCAGCGGCTATCATACAAGTGTTCTTTCTTCCATTTCCTTCCAAAAAACACATTTTAAAATTTTCTTTTTCTCAATAGGTAGGTACCATAAATTTTTTATACTATAACAACTATTTTATTATTTCTCAAAAAAAGATTACGTGCCAATCACCCAAAGGTTGAAATGAAACCTCGGTTCAAAATGTCAAACAATTCATTATTGTAAATAAGAGAAACAAAGAAAACCTATTTTTTTTACCCAATTACATCTTTATAATTCCATATTAATTAATGAGCCAGTCGAATTATTATTATCATATTTCCATATTTATCCGTATTTATATGTTATGCCATCTATATTATTATTATTACACCTTATATAATCTTATCATCAGTTATACTTTATCAAACAAAAATTATTATTATTATGTCTTTGCAAATGTAAAATTCTCTTTATTTATTTTTTCAAAAAATAATCTAAACTTTAACTTAACTATCTATATTATCTAATTATTATCAACTCATATTTCTTATTATATCTTTGACTATTTTTTTTATAATATGTCAAAGCCGTGAGTTCTGCCACGCGGGAGGGCTCACAGGTCACTGATTAAGTGTAACACTTGTTCAAGTAGATGCGTAGAAAGCCCCTATCTAAAAAGGCCCAAACGTCACAAACTTATTATTTAATTAAACTTTTTTTACTTTTCGTTCAAACAAAAACCTATTTTAATATTTAATTATTAATTTTGTAAAGTATACACCATCATACCTGACATTTTTAGATTTTAAGCGAAGCGATGAATGTAATGGTATTACAATAATGTGTATTTTATATTTAAACATTTTTGTTTTTGTTTGTTTGTCTAATACCTTTTATACTAAAATATTCAATTTTAAGTGATTTATGTTGGACAATTTAGTTTAGTTGATACACTGGATTTTTAATCAACATTTATAAAAAAAAAAATTGGAAATTCATCATTCCTATAAAAAGCTTAAAATTAGTCAAAATATTTTGAAAATTTTTTCGTGAATAGAAAATAAACATTCAATGAAAATTTAAAGTATTTACAATTATTCGTATTAGAGCTACAAAAAAAAAAAAAAATTATTGACTATCAAAAATTAGATTTGTGTAAAAATTCCAGTTTTTTCTAAATTTATTTTCGTTTTTACCTGATTTAAAAATAGTACCGAAAAATTGTTACTTTTGATAAACAATCTACATTTTTGAAAATTGAAGCATTTTATCAACTACTTTTCTTATTCATTAATAATACAACTCATATTATTGTAAAATCAATACATTCATCGCTCAGCTCAGAATTTAAAATAATTATAAAATTAGTTGATAACGTTAGTAAAAATCACTGTATTTATTTTATAACTTTGTACAAAATGTACATTAAGTGCAATAATAATATTATGTCTATATTCGTGTAAGACAATAAAAATGAGAGGCGCCGAGTACGTGAGTACGCCAGCTGCTAGAACATCCGCTACATAATTTGTTTTCATGCTGCAATAAAAAAGCACCCAATGAAATTATACATTTTTAAAAACAAAAATTTTCCTTATACTTTATATTCCCTACAGTCAAAATAAATATAAGTATTTCAAGTTTTATTTTTTTTTAATTATTGAAGTATTTTGAAGAACAAACATTATTTTACTCTACTTTACTACTACACGTGCACCTACTACTATAAATTATAATACGTCTATACATATAACCAATTAAATACTATTAATTAATATATTATTGTTCTTACCGGTGGTGAGGGAGCTATCAATAAACATGGAAATTATTTAACAGGTAAAAATATTCATTCATTAAAATATAATTTATTAGCAAAAATTTGTATTATAGTTTGTAATTAACAAATGACTCGTATTATATAGAGAAATCTTCCAAATCCACAGGTAACTTTGATTATAGATGATCGAACATGCTAAATATTTTTTCTTCTCTATTTTTTTTTCTTATTTTTAGATTCTGAACGGAGTGATGAATGTATTGATTTTACAATGATGTGTGTGTTTTTTTTATTTTTTATTTTTTATTTTTGTGTCTGACGACATTTGGAGCAGTAAAAATGCTTCGATTTTTGACTTCAGCCCCTCTTTGAAAAGGAAATTGAATCTAGTTGGTACTTTGGGGGATCAAAAGTTAAAAATTACCCGCTTTTTTTCTGTGAAATCGTATATTTTTAAAGTGTCTACATCTTTTGAAAAGAAGTTATGAATACATTTACTCGGCTTCTTATTAATATCAGCTTTACGTTTCACTTGATTACTTAGGTATAGTCTGTCTGTTTAATGTTTCATTATCTTCATCATCTTTTTTGTGGTTATGATTTATAGCTTTTTTAATAATTACATTATTTGTATTTAATTGAATATATGGTTTATAATTACAAATCTTTTTAGTATAACAGTATCAATCAACATTATTTTTCAAACATTTATAGAAACGACATTAATATTTAATGATTGTAAATAAATTATGATTTTTCTCAATACATATAGTTTTCATTTCATTTGCCACTATAAAAAAAAAGTAAAACATCATATTTTTCGGGACTGATAATAAATAGGGATCTTATTTTATCAAAAAATATAGTCATCAATATTCATCTTGTAAAATAAGATTCTTTTTTAATATTGGTCCCGATTTTTGCAGTACAATTGAGTAATATTATTCTAAATAATATCAACTTAACTGTTAGTATACCGGAACTGATTTATATCATGCTAATTTTACGATTCTAGTAAATATTATTTCAAGAAAATACTATTACATTCTTTTAAATATTGTTCCTCTTTAAGATATCCTTTTAGACAAATATTTTCCCGAAAAATGTTAATCCTTTTATTTTATCTAATTCTTTCTTGTTTTAAAAAAAAGCTACAAAATTCGCTAATATATTTTTTGTTTGTATATCTAAATTAAAATAATATAAAAATTAAATTGTAATAATTGAACTTTGGGTTTGAAATAACTTGGTGTATAAATATCTTTAAGATTCGTGGTTTAGTCACGGACACACTCGTCAGCGTCAGCGCCAGGTCCACGTACCACCTGGAGTGTAGACATTGTAACACTGTGAAATTGACTAAAACCAAGATACCCTAATATAACTCCAAATTTTATGATTGTTAATATTTTCGCGAAAGAAATCAGGTTACGTATATATAGCCAGCTTAATTATAGAAACGAGAGATTATAATACGTCTTTACATTTTAAATTAATTTAAATTTACCAATGACACCAATAATATCTTTATTACAATGTCTCAATGTCATAATCTTACGTATATTAAGATCAGTAAGATTTCTAATATTGGCATTACAACGCGTAGGTGTATTACTGTGGTCGGTATCACGAAAAGTGGCTGATGACTGCATCGCTTATAGTGTCTAAAATGTTTACACATTATAAGGCCTTATTTAACATAACTAAAAATATTTCACGGGCTTTTTGAATAGGCAAGTTATGATTAATTATGCTATCATATTAGTTATATATAATTTAAATAAAATAAATTGTAATAACACCAGGTGTGCTAGAATATTTTATCATCTTAAAATAAACAAATAAAATATATATATACATATATATATATATATATATATATAATAAAATTACATGTATACATTGTTTTATTTTTAAATATTTTTAAAGTAAAAATCATTTTTAATGACAGAATAAACGTAGTTTAAACATATTAATTTAACAGAAGACAAAATTATAAAACTAAAATAATAATTTATCCAACGAGTAAAAATCGTTTTATTCATCAATATAGTATCACTGTCATCTGAGTTGATCGTAATTATGATGGGTTCCAGCATAGCATCTCGGAGAATCTCTCCTTGTCTTGTATCGTTTCTGCATGTCGGACGCACTTCACCTAACGCAGACTTGGTGACTGAATCCAGTGCTTCATTGGTAAAATGTTCAATATCCACCATTTTAATACGATATCTTTATCGGCAACCTGACATCAGTCTCTTCGCCTAAGACCATATTGACTTAATAGGATCGTAGTATTGATAGTGTTATAAAGGTAAGCGAATAACTTTGCATGTCTCATTTGCAACCCCAGTTCATCAAGATCATATATATTATCAAACGACGCCACTACTTTATCTCTGTTTGAGTTATACTAACGTTTTAACCATAGTAAAGTTAATATTTTTCTTAGTTAACCAATCTTGTACATATTTTTTCCTGACATTACTTTTGGGGAAGTACGTGATCGACGAGAGTTGAATGATACGATGCATTCCATTATTATTACTGACGGTTCTTTAATTTTTTGAGCTTTCTTAATATACCAAAAACCAAAATTTAAACATTCATCTGACTCTGGTAATCTATCAAACTATCAGAGTTACTTTTAAACACAAGTTTAACCTTCTGAATGAATCTGTATTTTATACAATCAGCATGAGTAATAACAAAGGTAAAGGTGATCCGCCTTAAGGCCTTCACTTGGTACTTTAGCTATTTTACTAAATTTGCGATCGCGTGGATTTTCGTTAA
Organism: Schizaphis graminum; assembly: GCA_020882235.1. Taxonomy (NCBI): domain Eukaryota; kingdom Metazoa; phylum Arthropoda; class Insecta; order Hemiptera; family Aphididae; genus Schizaphis; species Schizaphis graminum. Next base: position 16,620,242 of record CM037031.1, read on the forward strand.
CCCACGTCTTATCCTAGTAAACTTCAGAGCGAGTATCTTTATTTTCACATAAATTACATATTTTTCATAAGAATAGGTAAATATACCGTGAGTCCGTAAAGTAAATGACACTGTATAAGAAATTTTCATTCATTATTACATTTTTTTGTATAAAAATGTATAATATTTTAATACGTGGTTAGGTTACCCACGATCATTAATATTTTGTTTCAATGAATTATGAATTAATTATATTGTAGGATACTCACCTTTTTCGTAGAATTCATGGATGTTCTCCTAACTACGTTTCCACTTAAGTCGTCCAGCTCTATTGAATGTTTTTTACGTTTATACGTTCTGCGTAGTGATTTAAAATTAATTAGTTAATTAATTGTCTTAAATTTTGAAGTTTGGACATAATTTTGTTTAACTTCTGTACAAACTACAAATATGCTAAATATTACATAAATATATTTTATAGTCTTTAGTTGTTATGTCTTGACTACGAATAAAAAAATTGGATTTCAGTCTATCTGTTTTTGATAATTGTTTAAAAAAAAAAAATTATAATCATACTTTTTTTTATCTTAATATGGATATCAGTATTTATATAAATCATTTTTAAAATATAATATACTAAACAGTACAAAATAAGTATGTATAAAATACTCGATCGTTAAAATTAGATGGAGAGTCAGAGATAAGTCAATACGTTCCCGTTTTTTCATTTCACAATTTAATTTAATACTCATACTCTCTTCAAGAAGAAAAAGACTTGTCGTATTCACATTAGACGCATAAGCTGCCTTAAAGATCCCTTAAAAAAAAAAATACCATTTCTATTGCATATACGCAACATTACACTTACTTGTAGATAAATGTAATTTTTACTATAATATTGAATCCTAGTTTTAACTTTAATATATATATATTTTATATTTAATAATAATTATTACGAAATAATGAGAACTACTGGAAGTGAATCAACCTTTAGAAACGCTGCTATCATCCGCCACTTTTCGTAAAACCGACTATAATTATCGGACACTGCTCTGTAATATATTAATTATTAAATTATTATTATTATTACCACTTGTTCGATCTGTGTGTTTTTAGGTGGCAGTAGAAGGGGGTAAATTATGTTCAGAGCGTCTCTCGAGCATTTACTACAATTTAAATAGTGACTGGAGTAATGAAAGTCCCATTACCGTACCACTTTAAATCAGCCATCTCTCGTGGGACACCCCGTGTTATCGCATACATATTATAAGATATAACGTGCGGTGCTGCTGTTTTTCCTTCTCTTTGCTCATTATCACCACTGGGAATTGTAAAATTATAATACATCATATATCATAACCGTGTTGCAGGGAAACTTGTGGCCAAGCGGATAGCCGGTTTACGGGAACCGGGAAGGCTTAATGATAATAATTACTACCCTCGTGGAGGAAAACCCGTTATAGTGGCGAGTAGAAGTACACAGAAAAAACCTTGCATTGTCTTAGTACTAATTGCACAGATATTATAACAAATAAATGTACATCATAATAATCTTCGACTTAAAAATATATTATAATTTATAACAAACAATTTTCAATATTTTAAACCAAGTCGAAAGTTTAGTAAATTAAAAATTAAAATTCTTTTTAATTTAAAATCAATAAAAATTTAAAATAAGTAAATATATATTTTGTTAAATATCCAATTGAATATTATTAAATTAATAATAAAAATGTAACTTTTTGGTTTTATAAAGTTTTCTGTAGTTTAATACTATTAAAATTTAGTTAAGTACTTACTAATACTTAAATTAGTTCAATTTGAAATTATATGAAACTAGATTAACTAATACTATATTAATACTATATTATAATAGTTATATACTCGTAATATAATATCTAAACTAATTATTACCTCGAGTTATTTTATTACTTCATAAAAAGAGAACAAATAATTTGTCTATAATTGATAAGAAAAACGCATCCATTTTTTTTAGATAATATTAACACATACAATGAAAATTATTACGAAACATGTGAAAGAAGTCAATTATAATATAATGTATTGTTTCAGTCTCGTAGTTTTTATACATAGTTGGAAAACAGCAGAAAATACAAAATAACTTGACTGTACTTATCTATATTAGGCATATATAGTAATAACTTGTGGTCTTTGAAGTTTTGTACCAAACTTATGAACTTTGGTTCTTTGTCAAACATTATGCGATTGTTATAGTTACATAAATATTCATAATAAATGCTAAAAATTTGTATTTATAATTTAAAAATTTTTATATTTTTATTTTGTATGTACCCATTAAATTTTGATTTATTTATATTGTTTTTAACTATACTGCGTAGTTACTCACACTCCTTGAGGTGTTATATATTTATTTATTAATTTTATTTAATAAATATCTATTATTATTATAGTTATTATTGTTTATATTTTATTCGTTAGATATTAAAAGTGAAAATAATATTACCTACATATTTATATACTGTTCTCTTACAGTTAAGTTATAATTAAAAATACTTAACATATTAACGTAGCGATGAAAGTTTTTATTTTAAAATTATGTATGGTTTGTATCTATATATACGATAAGTATCTAGTTGAAAAAATGCTTCGATTCTCAATTTTGAGGATGGTTTTGAGGCTGTAGCCCATTTGCGCCCAAGAGCAGCCCGTTTGCGCCCCGAGGGTTATGGACATTTGCGCCCAAAATAAAAAACTTAACACCCCGATTTATAGCCCAAATGCGCCCATTTTGCATGCAACGTTGCCGTTGTTTTTTTAAAATTTAAAAATCCTACGTAAAATCAAAATTAATAAAAAGTAATAATTTTAAAAATAATGTTAAATACTACATAGTATGCATGTTATATGTATAGGTACCTATATAAATATTATTTATATTGCATTAAATTATAAATTTCAAATAGAAATATTTTTACGTAAAATCAAAATAATTAATAAATACAATTACAATAATATACATATATATATAAATTTTAAATATTATTAAAAATGCATAAAATAAATGTTTATAGAATCAAAATAAATAATTCATATTAGTTGTCAATTGTTGTTTAAGATTGTTTAAAAATATAAAATCCTACATCAAAAATAATTACCTAAAATTAATAATATATATTAGTCAATAATAAGAATGTTAATAATGCAAAAAATAATTAAATTACAATAATATTAAAATAATATTATTTAAATAATAATAATTATTATTGGTTTCGATTAGCTTGGGAAACGATCAAATATTATTTTAGATTTTATAGTTACACACCATTACGCCAAAATACTCAATAAATGGCAACGTTACACGATTTTAACCTAATCTGAATCGGGCGCATGTGGGCTATGATTTGGGGCGCAAATGGGCTACGATAAATGGGTTCGGGCGCAAATGGGTTGCACCGGGTTTTGAATAGCAAATTCGATCTATTTTGTACTTTAAAATTATTAGTATTCTATAAAATAAATAGGATAAAAACAAACAAAAAATTAAGAAAAAACGGAATTTTTTACGCAAATATGTATAATTTTTGACAAAATTAGTTTTAATTTTTTTATTTAACTCAACAAATAATTAAACATTTGAAATTTTCACAAAATTTCAACATGACCATTTATTATACATATTAATATTTTAAAAATATTTTAGCTATTTTTGAGTTTTTTACAGACATTTTCGATTTTTATTTCTTTTTATAAACGTCAATAAAATTGATAAAATTTAATACAAATAAGTCATTTATAAGGTATTTGATAAAAAAAAAAACAATGGTAAATATACGAGCATAATATTTTTTATGAACGATTAATTTAAAAATTTTATCGACATTTGTAAGATTTTGAAAAATCTTAAATAATCGTGTAGTTATTTAATTAAGCTACCAAATGTAGGTACTTATTGTATATAATAATATTACATATTATATTGTAAATATACTTTGTTTAAAATGTTTAAATAATAATAATAATAATAAAAAATTATTGTTTGAAGCTAATCTTTAGGAAATTACATACTCAACCGTAAAATAATTATTTCTTTATAAGTTGTTCTTGCAGACATATAACAATATCTAAGAAAAATAGTAACAATTTAATTTTATAAGCATTTAAAGTTTAAATTTTGACAACATTTCTCAAAATCATGAGCAATTGCATGAAAATCCTTTTACAGATGAAAATTTATAAAACGTGCAATTTTTATAGTTAAGGTTTGAAAATGTAATAATAGTATTAATGTATTAATGTTCCTCGTAAGTATATTTCATAACTATAAAATCTAAAAAATAAATAAATATAATTTTTGATATAGACATTTTAATTTCAAATTTGGATTAAATTACATTATATTAATTATTATTACAATAACAATATTCATTGTTCTATTATAGTCTTAACACATTATTTGTGGCAACATTAAACCTTTACGTATATATTTTTATAATATTAAATACAAACAATAATATTTTCAAATGCAATGTTTTCAAAAAAATGTATTCAACCTGCCGCTATATTAGTATAATAGTAAAATTAATTAATTTTTATATTAATTAATTTAAATGTAACACATCCATTACAGTTATCCCAGTCAACACTTACCATACAACAAAACGATACCCGCACCTACCCATCTTTTTAATTTTCCGAACTCCGTTATTATAAAACAGCCACCGTAAGTCTAGAACGACCACAGATCACAATTCACAAACTCGTTCAATTACACATGTAATAATATTAAATGTATACCTATCGTATACAACACTTGAATGCTTTTACCGGGTTTTGCGCGCGCATATTTTAAGTCCTTATCAAGCGACGTTAAATAGCAAACACGACGCGACGCCGACATTGGCGACATTCCGCACGATCGGTTTTTATAGTCCGAACAGCACAAATAGATATAGAAATATAGAATAGAACATGTACAGACGTACAGTGAACACGTATGCACGCCACGACACGCATTTTTCGATTAAAATATTGAACGTTTTAACGTAATATATAGTAAATATAATAAACTGTTAATATAATATAATACAAGTATACAACTACTGCTGCAATATCATATTATTATTGTGTGTGATGTACTATAATATAACTCGATTTGCGGCGACGGTGCGGCGGTACGAGTTTCTAAAATAATAAAAAAAAATCAAATAAAACCGTATGTGCAGACGAAAAAAAAACAGTCAGTTGGCAGACAGAATTTTTCTTGTTACAATAATAGGTATATTGTTATTGTCATAATTGTTTGGTTTGAAAAAAAATTGACACGACGTTCGTCTCCAGTTGATGTTGATGTATAATATGTCATACGTGTACATGAATATAATGATAATATCGCTATACTGCCACTGCCGCCGCAGCAACCGAAGATTATTTTCATTATTATTGAATGTGAATAGGTTGTAACTTCGATGTGGCGACCGATAGACGATGTTTTTATGTATCAGCCATTGTGTATGTAATGATATGATATCGCATACAAATAAATAGGTAGCCTGTCGTCTGGTATATAATATATAAAGTGGTTACCACGAAAAGTCTAGAGGGACATCTCGAAATTCAGATCGCTGTAATAATATAATAATAATGTAAGCACGCAAAATTTACATTTTTTTCGGAGAACAGTGTAGTATTCATGTTTCTTCTAATTTTCCACCTACACTGCAGCAGTAACTATATAATATATATTATATATATGTATGTACACTCACACCGTGACGTTGAAACGGCAACAACTTTTTACATTCAAATGGAATTATCCACACGCAGTGCAGTTTTCGAGATTTTTTTATTCAAAACTTTAGTTCTGAATAAAACAACATCTATTCGTTTGAAAAAATAACGCAACTAAAAAACGAAATCCGGTATTTGCAGGTTGGAGGGCAAACGATGTTGCAGACGTGTTCCTCGTATACACACCCTCCCCCTCATCTAGAGTCTGTCACTGGTCGAATATGATAATATTGTCAGAATAAAGAAATTTTTTTTTATTTTCTACAGTGCTGTAAAATTTTTTAGTGGTACAGCAAATCATCATAATACACAAAACATTATGAAATAAAGAGTAATGTTCGTCTTCGGGATAGTTTTCCTGTTTGCCCGTTGGGCGGATGATGGAGTCGGGGGGGGGGGGGGGGGGTTCTGATTATAGTTCAAGCCAAACTTATATTTCCCAAAGGAGGATCTGCGCTTTCTCCCCTCTCCCCTCCCAAAAAAAAAACAGAAAAATATTCAATCACTTTTATCAAATAAACAAAATTATAGTTTAATTTTAATGTATATATAATATATAAACTATAAAGATATCAGTGATATCACAATAAACCATATAATATACAATTAAATTTATTTTCTCTGTAAATATTTTTATGTATTTATTACAATAATTTAATGTATCAGCATATCACATTGCGGTCGTCGAACATACGTTTTTAGTGGTTTTAATCACCAAAATAAGAATATTTCGGTCGGTCATTTTAAATTCTAATTGGATTGGTGTGAGCAGGTAGCTATTGATGATTATTCAATATTCACACAACCATCCCTTTATGGTTTTATAAAATAATTATACTTGGAGGTATACTAACCTAATAAACACTTCGAATGGCACCGAAAATTATTGTCTTATTTCACTTAAGTTCATGAAGTCGAACAAAATATCAATCATTTGTCCTTTCCTTATGAATAATCTAAAAAGTTAATGCATTTCCTACTGAGTTTATATTACCTTTAAACATATTTTTTTAAATTCTGTATATACACTCAGAAAAGAAAAAAATAATTGGCTTTCAGAATCGACAAACCGATCAATTAAGATCTCCATCACCAGAAAATTCAACTTTACTGTCAATTTAATATTTACTCAACAAATACATTATATCTCTTGACTTTCCATAAATCGTGTGTATCTTACAGTTATACTACATGACGTATTTGTTATCATAGTATCCACTTTTATGTAATATATTACATCTAAATAAATATATATGAGTTTCTCACAATGGCCATTGCTTCAGAGGCTTATTAAAAAATGTACCTATATATATATAATAAGATATATCATTATTATACGTTCCGATTTCGATATTTACGGCGGTGGAAAACTTGTCGAGTCTCTACTTACTTCAATGTGTATTCGTAATTTTTATAGAAATCATTTTTTTTCTCTGTTACAAGACCGCAACGTCTGCGGCATTTTTTTTTAACCATAAACCATACCTATATTATTCTGTTTTATACTTGTATGTTCCACGAGTAGAGGTATAGACTTTAATTTATTAGGATACTAGATTATGATTTTTTTCAGCTCACGCACTCAATGGTAGTACATTGCAAAAATGATTAGTGTGTATAAATAATTCAGCGAAATCCAACTATTTTTACACATATACCTAATATATAATATTGATCGATGAAATCAAATAAAAGTTGTTACTTTGATCTTTCTGTTAGTACCTACTTGCTGTGCTTATTGTTATTATAGTGATTACTGATTAGAGTGCCGCTCTTTTTAATTAATGATAATTCCGATTCTATTACATCATACCTTTCAATATGTTGGGATTTCTGATTACAATTATGTTGCTCATATTTGCAGTAATATTAAAATAAAAGTCTTAGTTTTCAGATTTCAATTAATTTTATGAATGTAATTATAAGATTATATGAATTAATTTAATCATAACATTCCACAAAATATTCAAATAGGTTGTACAATAAAGGGTAGACGTTAATTTTAATAGAAGTTGCTATTGCCTTCTCTCTTCCTTCAAAACGTACCATAGTGTTACGCCATTACCATACTTATTGTTTGCAGTCAGCTGATATCTTTATAAATTAAATTAGCTGCTAGACTTCCAGTTAATTCGATTTAAGTTACAATCAAAAAGTATACCTACTATTATTGATTATTACTTATTAGGTATACTCAGTACACACTATATCAATTTAATTTCAGATAAAGTATTCAGTTTTTTTTTAAATAATATAAAATATATTTTTTTTAGGAATAGAAAGATAATAATAGATTCTTTTTAAAAATTAAAATAAGGTTATATTTCATAATTTAAATTGTTTATACTAAACATAGTAAATATCTTTTCAAGGTACCTCGGTAATGACTTATTTAGAATCATAACATTAATTTTTAATGAACAGTTGCATAACAAATAACACTTACAGATTACACACCACAGAGTCATAGTACTTTCAGATCTTTTGTTTACCACTTGAAAGTTTTTAAATACCGTGTATATCCCGCGTGTAGTATAAAAATACGAGTATTTGTATGTGAATGTTAGTAATATAAATATATATGTACATATATATTTTTTTTTATGTTTGAATCTTCTGGGATACATATAACAAGCACCTACAAATGAATTTGTTTTAAATTAATGCGTTATTATACGTTATAAAAATGTCATCGCCATTTATATTATATTATATCATTAGATAAAATTAAAAACAATCGAAAAAAATATATATAAACGTCTAGTATTAAACTCTAAATACTTGGCATATTTTTTTTTCATTTAAACAGAACAATAACCATGAGTGCATTGGCTATTTTAGGAAATCATTAAAATGCATATCCAAGTGTAAATATAAAAAAGCAACAATGAGTGGGTTTCTTAAATTTGAAATCATTACATTATTTACATTCATAAAATAAGCTCAGTTTTGCAAGGGTAACAGTCAAGTTATTAAAAAAAAAGGCGTGCTGCGGCTTATTGTTTATTTATGCTCGTTATTTTTTTTTAATTAACTATTTCAAGTACAAATTGTAATACAGTTCGATTTTCAATCGAAACAAAAAACTTTCAACATCTAATAATTTTTTTTGTATTAATTGTATTAAATATATACAATTATATATTTAATGTTTATATCATAAGCGTACGCACAGGTGCAGCAGAAGGCCCGTGTGCTGCTTTGCAAATTTTTTTTGGTCAATTGATTGGCCTGTAGGCTGTGACAGTGTAAGTTAGAGCCGTTAATCACAGTCTGCGGCAGACCGGCCAAGGTAATTTATTTTTTATTAGTTGTAGATAAAATGGATCTGATCCAATTTTACTATTAGATAATTGATATTTTGAACAATTGTACCTAGTTTACAACAAATAGTAGATAATATACATAGTCAAAATTACAAACTGTAGTCTATAGTAACAATAACACAGCCTACCTATCTATATAGACTATATATCATACAATTATAATAATTTTGGCTATTCAACATTTATTCGGCTGATTGTAAAAAGGGGGCTGCTTTATTCTGCATGTTATTCTGAAATTAAAGTCTACGCATTCCTGTCATATGTATAACACATATTTTGAGCTTAGACTAATACATATAAAAGCTCTCTTATTATTTCACTCGGAATCTAAAAAAAAAAATTTTGTTTTTCAATGGGAAACTTTTTAAATTATGTTATATGTTATAAAAATACTATAATATTATAAATAGTACACTTATTACTTTATTATAGTTATACTTCTGCAGTGAAAAAATAAATTAAAATTATTATTTCATGTTTGCTTTATCATTATAAGATTAGCATGTTGCCCTATACATAATAATTTAAGTATGTTAACTATAATTATTACACTTAAAATTGAAATAATATATAAAATAAATAACAAAATACTTTTTAATATTTTAATATCCCTTGATATTAAACTGCTGTAAATATGTTTTTCCATGTATAAATGGTTTAAAATGTTTAAATTGAGGTGTCGCATTACCTTAAAAATGTTGAATAAAAAATAGATGTCCCGCAAGGGATAATTAATTGTAATATTCTTCGGCGGCCATTAGGGAATGTTTTAGAACGATGTAGGTTATACATTTATTATAACACTAACTTGAATGAATATGTGAAAAAAAAATTTATTTCAAAACCTCTACGCGTTTAGAAATATAGTCAAATATAATTTTTCTAATATATTGAGAGAATTAAAATCTGTGATTTAAAATCTCATTTTTAATTATAGTTTTAGATCTGTTATTATACATACAAGTTTCAACATCTAATAATCAATTGAAACAGAAAATCACTAAAAAAAAAATAATTGAAAGAAAATAAATACATTTTTATTTCACGAGTAGTATTACGCATTAAAATTTATACATTTGAAAATCTGAAAATCTAAAGTGGATATCAATTTAAACTTTAAACTATACGTCTAATGTCTATACACATCATATAAGGTTTTTTGAAATATTAATTAATATAATCATGAAACGAAAAATGTAATTTTGCATTTCAAAGTTTTAATCTTTCAAAACAAGATAGTTGGTTTACTGTAATTATATTTAAGATGAAAATTAACTAATACTCGACTTAAACAAACTTGGCGAAAATTATGTATAAATATAGTTCAAAGTTATTGTGACTGGAAGTATAATCCAGAATTTAAATAACTTTTAATTTCTAAAGTTTCAATGTGAATATTTTCAGTTTAGATAAAAGTATTTTAATATTTAAGTGTAAGTATACAGCCTAAAGGTATCATATAAAAAGTGTAATTTAATAATTGTAGACAAATTAAATAATAAAACATTAACATAGCAGTTCATATAATATAGTACTTATGTACTTAGTTCCTATAAATTGAAGGATTGGTTAGGTCGTTATAAAATGATCTTTTTCTTGTAGGAAAATCAGATGCAAATAAAAATGTAACTCAAAGAATAGATTTCTTAATTTTTCTATTTTTATACAATAAATATGCAATGAAGTTTAATTAAATTATATGCTACGAATAACCTAATATTTTTCAATTTTTAAAATAAAAACGAAAATTAGAAAAAAAAATACCTAGAGCACGTATAATAGCGATACATAAAGATTGTTATTATAAATTGATAGCGTCTAGACAATAAAATAACAACTAAAAAACAAGACTACCGGCAAGTTTCAAAAAAATGTTTTAGTTTTTAAATATGTTTTATCTTTGAATTAAATTTTATTTCTGCTATGCGTCCAATTTTAAAAAGAATCAAATCAGTTATATCCCACAGATATAGATAATAAACACAGTAGACAGATATAGCTTGTATAATATTGATAATAAAGTTCAATAAATCAAAACCGTAATGCAATTAATTCAATATTTTATTATGCATGAAATTGGCACATAATCAATAATGAGCTTTGTATATGGTTTATAGCGCTTCTCGGTCAAAATAGGAAAACTAAAATATAGAAAGCCCAATAACCGAGGTGGGACTATATTGTCTATCGATATGTATAATACTATAGGTAGGTATTACCTATTTAAATTATAAAAATGTGTTGTTTAGAAACATTAAAATATTCTTGTATATTGTTTGTTTTCATTATGCATTTAAGATTAAATATAAATTAATTTATTGCGTATATAATATTATAAGGCAACCATTAAATAATTTTATATATTATCTTGTTTGATGGTGTAATACTGACAAACTGGTATTCCAAGTCTAATATGCAAAGGGTTCAAAATTTAAACTATTGACGGTTTTTATACATATATATAAATTTGACATATCATTTATATCATGACAAAACTATGTATTGTTTATTATTTTTAATAATATTTATGATGTTCTGCTTTTTGTCACTGCTTTGTCCATTTCCGATATTTGTGTATTGTCAATATATTAGTTATTTAGGCTTTTGATAATATGTTGGCCGGATACCACTGATCGATTAACTGGTACTTGACATAATCGTTATGATTGCACCATAATAATATGCATGCTCAATCACAGAAGGAACATAAAAATAAAAATTTTCATAACACGGTGGTAGGACTGAAGGAGTTACAATATATTCTATTATATAGTAGATATTATATCTATTGAGGAATAGGTTATGAACAATTAACATTTAAAATGAAATATACTGCACTCTTCAACTTTTGTACAATACAATTAATATTTATTAATGATACCTACTAAGAAAAATCGTTAAAAATGAAATCAAAATTATGTTTTTCACTTATTAGTGTATATATTATCTACCTTTATTTATAATGTTTATTATGATATCAACACTATAAACTACTCGAATAAATTACCATATTCGTCTCAATTATATTTTGTAAATTTTAATACATTATTTCACTATTTGCATTAATCCATTATGTCTTTAACACATAAAACGTGAAGCGAAACTTTAGTGTTCACCTTGACACCTCGAATTTCTACTTTCTGCCGTGGTAACCAATTATAAAGTAATATAATGTAGAATCAACAAACAACAAATACCTAAAATAACTACCCATTACAATGTGACAAATTTTACGTGAGTAGTCGAGTATAGTGAAAATATCATATTACATACCTTTATAATATAGTATATTTTATATTAATTGAACTATTTTTAAAACAACTAAGACAAGTACTTTCGTCCGCTAAATATTTAGTACCTATTAAAATAATCCTTTTAACCTGATACACTCAATCATTGAGTAAATTTATAAACATTATTTAAACCATTTATATATATATACATAAATAATCACTTTAAACAGTTAGTAAATTATTTTTTTTTTTTACATTTCTAAAATGGACAACAAATTTGTATTATAAGTGTTCACAATTTACTTAGTACCTGATAAATATTCAAGTACCTATCAACTAATAATACGTATTATTACATATTGTATAGTATTATAATCTATAATTGTAAATTGTAATATGATAAGACCTATTGAACTATATTTTTCATTTTACGTTGTTACCAAGTTAGTAAACCGGATGCTTTTTTTAAAAAATTATTTATGAATCGTTTTAGAAACACAACAATGGCTTTTACCGCACGCGTTTCTAATAGAAAAAAAAGTAATTTATATATTTCATTTTTCAGAACAAGTTATTTACTTTATATACAAGACATTAATACTGGTGCACATAAAGATAAAATATTGTCGGTATGTAAATTATTTATTTATTTTTCCACACGAAATAAACGCGTGATCGCATTTTTTTAAGTATTCACTTTCGGTTTAAAAATTTATAAATAATTTTCAAAAAATGATATTCGAGGAAAATTTAGTATACTGCAGTGAAAATACATTGTTGTATACAGGGATAATAAATAATAATCTATCGATTTGATTCTGTTTTATGACTTTGCACGCATGTCTAGCAGTTTATATAACGTTAACTCTGATAATTTTGAAGTATATTATATTATTTTATATACGTTATACTGTTATAGCACCATTTTGGCACCTCATGCAGTATCATCATCATCATAATCATTATTCATTACTTGTGTGTATATGACTAAACCTGTAAGTAGTATAAGTGTGTGTTAAGTGCACAATAATGTTATTCTAAATATTTTCGAATTCGGCTATAGAAAAAAAAATGATTCATTATATGATGTAAGTCTTGTTCGATTATTCTTTGAAAATAATATATAAAATATTATAAGAACATCATATATGCGTATCTACAGTCGATGCAATATTATTATTTACTAGGGATTTGAGCGCTATATGGTATCCCTTTCAACTTTTGGGTCAGTATTTAATATTATTTCATAAACTTATACGACAATACTAATATTTCAAAATCAAAGACGCTTAAATTCAACGTGTGTTTATCATCAGTAAAACTTTAACCACAACGACCATCCTCCCTCGCCGCGATCAAACAATAATCCGCATTAAAGAGGTAACATAATGTGCTCAAAAATTTGGATATATATAATGGCGCTTTTAAAACCGTTTGATCTCATAATATTACGTAGTAGGACGACGGAGGTATATAGGTAATATTATAACCGATCGGAAATGGCGTATATAGGTACCATAATAAATATAATACAGAATACAGGACGAGCGCGCAAACGAAATGGTGATGAGGCGAGAGAGGGGTGGCTGCCGCCCGGTGACTTGACCACGGCCTTTTATCGAGGGTGGGCGCGGTTTGGGGGTGTAGAAAAAAAGCGAAACCCTCAAAGGTAACAAAAATAAAAAAAAAGTAAAAATAATAAAAATACATCATACACCACGTACGTATATCGCGAGCGGTTAGCGGAAAGGGGGTGGGGTGAAATGGAAAAAAGAGCGCCGCGGGTCTCGTTTGCGTGTGGTACGTCGGTATAGCGTACGCACTCTCTCGGGTCAATACTTGTGATTCCGAAGGGAGCGACGGCGGCGGCTGGTCCGACACGAACACACACACACACACAGGCCCTCGCGCGCGCGCACACACAAACAGATATACACACCACACGACACCAGCCGCCGCCGCCGCGCTGTACGTCGGCGGCGCGGCGGTATCGGCCGCCGAGTGCCGACGATGACGACGACGACGACGGCTGGCAGTGTGTAATTCGCCCCGCGACGACTAGCGCGCGCGTTTTCCCCGCGTGACTGCGTAGTATACAGTGCTCTTCGCGCGCACACCACTACCACGACTATCACTGCTACTACTACTACTACTACTACTACCACTGTTACGACAACAATAACAACAACTGTTACTACCGCCGCTACCACTACCACATTATAACTATATAGTGCTGCCGGTAACCGGCCTGCCACGGATCAGTCTACTACCGTAAGTCGGCCGGTGTGTGCGTGTCCGCGCGCTTGCGATCCGTCCAGCGGCGAAATACAGGAGAAAATAAAAAAAGAAGGAAAAACGTTTTCAAAATCGGATCGACTTCGCTGATAACGGGAGTCGCGCGACCCGCGTGTGCCGGCGGTTGCGTCAGCGGTGCGTTTGATATAATCGTTCCGATCTCATCGTACGTTTTAATATAATATAGGTACGCGTATCGTCGTCGTCATAGTTATAATATTACCCGTACACATTGGCTATTAATTATTATCGATTTAATTATAACATCGTAATCGTACGGTCGTACACAAATCAAAGGCGGTCGGTTTGAATTTTCTTGCCGCGTCTTATCGTTTCGCCGCCCGATTAAAACGCGTTATTAATATCATTATTATTATTATTATTATTATTATTATCAATATTATTGTTGTCGCCGTGGTCCGTCGATCGGTCGTTATTTCTATTTGATCCCGATAAATCATCGCCCGCAGTTGGTTATTAACTGATCGTTTCGTACAGTAAGTTCGATGATGGCCGTTCGGACGCCGGCGCCGAGCAAACCGCCGGCGTAAAGCCCAGACGGGAGTTTCGCCAGAGTCGAGTAACTCTTAACCCTCACCCCCGTTTGACGAAGTCGGGCGAAAAGAAATCGCAACAGTCACCTGCACACGATGAACACGGCTGCAGCGGTGGCGATTTCGGTGCTGCTACTGCACTCGGCCACGATCGGTAAGTCTACTTGTCATTTTTATTGTATTACTGTTAGTAGGTACCTAGCTAGGTACCGTTAAGGGTACACTGTCTTACGAATAAATGTGTCTTGTGAGTCTGAAGTTCGCGGTAGCCTGTTGGCACGGGTGGGGCATGACTCGGCGTGAAAGAAATATATGCTCGCGGCTGGAAAATATCGATTCCAGTCGTCGAACGGGTTTTCTCGAAGATTTCCCAATTTTTTCCCCCTATCCCATCAGATCCCTTCGCCGTCTAAGACCCACACACCACGTTTCAGACTAGTTGACAGTAATTAATAACGTCATGTTTCACCCCTCGAAGCACGGAAATCGCTATTTTTCTAAAAACTGTCAACTTATTATCGTCTATATTTTACTCTGTTTGGTTTTTTGGTTTTTCATTTTACTGACGTTAACGTGTACATATTATATGCTTACAAATCGCTGTACGGTTTTTCGTTTTTGTGTTTCTGAAACCAAAGAAAAAAATTACATTATTACATAATAATATACCGAACTCTGTTTTTGGTGTTCTTAAACCTATCCTTCATAAGTATATTATATAAAATATTGGTTATAATCCTTGTTAAAATAATTATATAATATATATTATACAAAACATAACAAAATATCATGTATAATATTATTATTTTTATAAAAATGCTTATTAAGTTGTTATTGTACCTAAATGGTAAAATTGTTAAAATTTATAAATTATTAAAATTCCGTTCTTTTCAAATTTCTGACGACGGCTAGATGTGAAAAACAGCTGTTTTATACCAACCCTTCTTTTATAGAGTGTATAATGTGCGTACAATTTAAATTTGAAATCGAAACAATATCGAAAGTAATTACATCGCTAAAAGATCATTAGAAATAACAGTGTGGGTACGTAATAAACAGGAGGTGCTACCTATATTTTATAATAAAATATAAAAACGTGGAATAATATTGGTAGAATAAATAAAAATGTTGAAAGTATTGTAACCCACTTTTTCGAAATTTAGTGCCTCTGCACTTCGCTATTGTCTTTTTTTTTAGAATTTATTTATAAGTGTCCACTTGTAATTATTTAAAATTACAATATTTTGTCAACGTGGTCGATGTGATAGGAGTAAAATTAAAATTTTATAAATATTTTTTTTTTTATCTTTAACCGTCCGATGTCATGCATAAAACCAATTACCATATATATGTCATTATACCATATATTTTCTGAGTATGGTAGGAAACTGGTTAATTCATCGATAATATTTGAGTAGGACTAACAAGATCCAGAGGGTCGTCGTCACTGTATTTTTTTGTTAGAACCTCCTGTTGTTTGTTTAAAAAAAAAACCCCAATATTCGTCGGAATTTCGAATATCTCTTGCTGCATGCGTATGTATTTATGAGTTGTATTTCCGTTGGATTTCGCCCAATAGGTCCTATAGTCTACATACCGACTGAATAGATGAGCAGAGTAGTAGTCGTCGTAATAGTAATAGTGTAAACACTCGACAGAAACGTTTTCACGGTTGTAAGCGGCGGCGTGTAATATTATTATTATTTTTTTTTTATTAAAGTGGTTACTACTATATAATATAGTGTATACAATATATACGACTACAATAATAATATTATTATATTACTATATATGTATATAATTACTATATACCATGTTGACGTGCGGGACGCCACTTGTGGTTGAGAAGGCGCGCGAGCGTGTGTCAATCAACGGACCAAAGAGTATGAGCAGTATGGCCAATTATCCCGATCACATAATATAGTGTCTTGTATCTATTTTCTTTAACTTTTTTCCTCACTCCGCAACTGACAACAATCCGTCGACCAAACCTTTGCCGCATTGTAAAACTAGATAAACCATATTATCTATAATATACGTATAATATTATATTATAAAATACATATAATTAATGGCTAACGACTTTTTCTGACGAACCACACCACGCGTACACACTTTGTCTTCTTTCTGAATTTACTTCGGATGTTTACCATACGGAGGCATCTGTGTGCGACACAGTTATACCATTTATTAAACAACAAATTCCGAGATTACCTGATGGCTAGGAGATAGTAGTCGTCATTGTAATATTATGGTTTAATAGTGTTTGGCTAAGGCTGCTATACGTCCCAGTTTAAACATATAGTATATTAGTATCCATTATCTAGGTGTTCTGATAAAATGTTTCAGTACGGTTAATTGTTTCGGAATAAATTGAACTCTAATAGTTAATGTTAACATTCAGTCATTTATTAGGTACACATTTCTAATGTAAAAATAATATTATCTTGATAAATAATAAAATAATCAAAATATAAAAATGATTAGTGATTACTTTTTCGATTAAATATATTTTAAAATATTTTATAGCTTGGTAACGACAATATTATTAATTATTATTGACGAATAAATTCAACTTTTTCCCGTTGTCTCACAGTCTTACGATAATTCTCACTTATTCCTACTTGAAAATCTTTTCGATTAATATTTTTTGTTGACCGATATATTGTCTTAAATATATTATGTTAAAACTAGTAGTTAACCGTTGAGGTGCGATATGAATTTTCCTATAAAAATTATGCCAAAAACGTAGATTTTAAATAAAATATAACAAAGCAATTCATGTTTGACGTGTTTCTCAAGCCGACCTATGGATGTTTTGTTTTTACCCGATGCAGTCCTTGTTACAACGTGTCTGTACAAATGCGATTAAGTCTTACCACGTTCACTGATATTATTATTATATTCAATATTGTGTAGTGGTTATTTCGCGTGAATCACTCATATAGTCATATTCAATCTAGTTTAATCTTTACTCATTAGCGTGTGTATTTATAATATTATTATTATTTATTGCTTGCAATAGTAAATGTATCGAAGTTAAGTAAACTTACTTATAATGTTTTTTGTATTGGAGTTTCTATAAAAAAAGTTCATCCCGAAATTGGCTATTAGTTTCAGTGATAATGGCCTTTTTTTGTTTGCATGGATTAACTTCGTTATAATTAGAGAAAAATCCTAAAAATATATCCACCCACATCTTTAAATTTGGAGTAAACAACCAATATTGTATGTCATCAGATTACTAATGTCAGTCATTATAATTTTTAATGTGGTAATAATATCATAGTGAGTACATATAAATGTATATACTTGTAGAATTATTTAACTTGATCTACCTACCAAAACGTCTATGTATTATTAATACTCGAATTTATATTATTAACAAACATTTTTAACTTTTATCTTAAGTTTCAATAGTTTTATTCCATTAACTAGAGTAAAAATTATTTCTTTTGAATTTGGCAAACTTATAACTCGATTGAAAAAAATTACAAATTACATTTCAAATCAGTATTGCCATGGAAACTAACATTAAAACTTTCAAGGATATCGTGTTAGTTTAATAGTATTTAACCACAGCTACTGTTTGATTGATAATAATATTATATTTAGTATGTCTTATGTCTTATGACGAAGCGATGAAGCCTACGCATATTGAATAAGTTTCTTCAAAAACCCACGTATTAATCGTTACGGATCTAATCAGGATATCGCGTATATCCTGTTTAAAATATTAGGCTCTTTTAGTTTCGTCGGAAATGGTATTAAACTTTATAATATATCATTAGGTATATCGTTTATAAAAAATGTTATTCATTTTTTATATTTTTGTCGTATTAATTTATACAATAAGGCGTGTATACCAGTATTTTTATAAAATAAAATCATTAATAGATGTGCAATTTTTGTTTTCAGTGTTATCCTAGGTAGTCTATTTTATGTATAATAAATAACATTGAAATATTAACAAATAATAATTTATACTTAACATAATATTATTAATATTAAATTATGTGACCATAAATTAAATTTGTGTTTTAGTATAAACATGCATATTAACATAAATTATAATGATAGTATATAATTCAGTTTATTTTTTCAAATAATTATGTGTATAAATGCGTAAGACTTAATAATTATCAAAAGAGTTGAAATAATAAAAAAAAAGAATTGTATAATAGAACATGTAGTTCAAAAATACAAAGTTTTTTTGCCTTTATCTTTATAATTGTTATTAATAATGCCTTTTTACTGCTATAGAATCAATGTGTTATTTATGACCTATTCAAGAAAAATATATACCTAGCCTTTTACCTATTGTTATTATTGTAATTTGTAATCTAATAAATATCAAATGCTTCAGAATTTAGTTATATTTACATCGAAAGATGGTAATGTAACTCATTGTAAGAGTGTTACGTGTGAGGTAACTTCCAGTCCCAAAAGGATCTTAAAATATTTTACACGTTTTTAGTATAACCATTGAAAATTTCATATTATTTTTCAAATACCTTGGGCATTTGTTTTTATTGATTATGAATTCATTATGTGTTAATTATATTATACAATGTTTATTTATCTTGTGAATCCGATTATAACTATTGTATACTTTTACTCTAGCTCAGGATTTTAAATACCGATTGTTGTCTCCAAATATAATAAAAATATTTTAAAACTAATACTATTTTTCATTTAATTAATGTACACAATTACGAATATCACGATATATTTGTAATGACTATAATAGCATTACAAAATTATAATCATGACCTATGTAGTTTGGCTAAAAGTTGGTAATAAATTAAAACATTTCTAATAAACTAACCATAACACGATAATTATTATACATTATGACTTATGTCAGGTATAAAGTTCATAGTATATTAATGAATTAATGTAAGAAAAAATCATTTATGAACTAAAAAAAAAATTATTGAATTGGTTTTTGGTTTCCAAATATAATTTGATATTTTATATTATTCCGGGGAGTAAATTGGGCATTATTATATCATGTATTTAACGCAACATATATATTTGAGTATTACAAAATGTATCGTACATATTATATACATAATGTTTGGTTTGTTACTCATATGTGAAACTAATATAGTTGGGATAGCCACGGCCCATGACTTTGAAAAATAACATCACGTGTTTTATACGAACTCCGTACAGGCCAAAATGTCATCATCCAATTTGTAACCCGCTACGCAACACAGGGGGTAAAACACTGAATGAATTGAACGTATTCATATTATAGTACTTTCAAATGCAGGTATATATATATATATATATATATATATGTATGTGTGTGTGTGTGTAAATGTATCTCGTTCATATTCTATGGGAGTAAAAACGAGCGAACAACCTAATAAAATGTGGCATCCTTGCGCCTAGAAGATGAAATTATTAATAGCCGCTACTGCCTTACTAACACTTCGAAAACGTAATAATGTGAATGTACGTACCCCTATAATTTATATATTATACATTTTTTTAGTATATATTTTGTATATTTATATATATATTATATATAGGTAGGTCACGTCGTCGTTTAAAAATATAATTTATCAGTACATACTTAAATGTCTCATGAACCGCCCAGCTATTAAAGTTCCATAGTTTATAAGTGTGATTGGAAAAAAAACTTGATTTTCTTTTACAAATTAAATTACTTATAGCGTTGAAATATGATGCTTCCTTTTGTGCTTAAACTTCCTTGTATGTGTTAAATTGATGATTTTTTATTTTTTAATTATCCAAAATTTAGATCAAAATTTTCAAAATATTTTTTCTTTTTTTTTTTGAAGTTCTAACGCCGTTACATAATTTGTTATACATTTTCAATTATATTTCCAATATTTAATAAGTTTTTTTAAATCTCAAGTATCTATACGTTATTTTTATACATTTACAACATAGCCTTATATTATTAATTATAATCATAATTATTATTCTCTTCATTGTTATAATAAATGGAACACAATTTTTTTTTTAGTTATATTGTTCTATTAATGTTTTGTAATAAAATGCTGAATAATGCATTGTTAAGGAGAATTTTTTAATTTAGTAAGATTACAGAAACTAGTTTTGAAATGGCTTTTATTGTACTCTTTCTAACTTTTTTACCAAAAGTTTTTGTATGACTAAATAAAATAAAAAAATATTAACTTCATATTTGACATAGTTTTAATAATTTCATATTCTTTTTTCTATTATATAAAGATTATATTTAATATATAATATTATATTTTCACTTGATTGAGACACAATTAGTCGCCAAACACAAATCAATTATTATTTATTACTAATGTTTAATTTACTAGTACCTAATTATTAATAATTATTTATTCTGTTATTGAAGTTTAATAACAAATAATGTTTTGCAAATCATTTGATGAAGTAATGGATCAAAATTTCGTTAGTCATTAAGTTTCAATTGCAAAAGCAACAAATATCATACGGATATACATAATATGAAACAAAATAAAAGAAAGAATTCATCACATATTATTAATTTAATGGTTCAACCATCAACTTTATTGTGGAAATTATAAGCTTTAGAAATTACTATACACCTAATATACAGTTTGAAATTTTTAATATATTATAGTTTTTTTATAGTTAGACATTTTTTAACACCTATTCATGACTGCTTATATATTATATACCAGCTAATGTCATAGTAAAGTATAGAATATTATAAAATCTATGCTAATAACAATAAAATAAATAATTATACGCATGTTATAACATTTATATACCTTACCCAAGTTCGAAAGTAATTTAAAACATTTAAATATTATTCAAGTCATCCTACTTTTTATAGTATTTTTTTTAAACAATATAATTACATCAGATTATCTTTGTAACACTCTTATAGGCTACAAATACAGGTATTTTCAAAAACAATTTTTGTTTGAATGTATCGAATCAAGTTTTTAATAATTAATAGTTGTTTTAATCTGTTTATCTTAATACAATTAATTAGTATTTTTATTACATTCGATTTCAATTAAATGTATTTATTAATACCTACTAAATTTTGAATTATAGCATCCGATCTCAGTGGACTATACATTTTAAACTAAAAAAAATATTTTGTAATTAGCATTTAATCAACGATTTAATTAAACAATAATTTGCTACTTAGATGTCTAATATAAGATTTCTTTATTGCTGTTTCGCTTCAAGATTTATCACCGTACACTATCGGTTAATTAGATGTAAATAAAATTCCGTTTGATAAAATATGTATAGTGTATACACTATACATATCATGCGTTCAACAGCTATAAACATCGCCGCAGAAACGGCGGTTTTTCAACTAATCCAAACATAGTCATTTTCAGTTGTTGTAGACAACATTCATTGATAATACCATGTAACATAATATAGCACGTGTTCCCGTGAGAAACTATTTTCCCTCCGAGTCTGAATAGTATTGAAACAGATTTACAGATTTTCTAATGAATTGAACTTTAGTTTTATAATATTTTGTTAGAAATAAAATAATTTTGTTTAATACTAATATTTATTAATATCTCTTGGATCATACCTATTACTTGAACTTAAACGAGTTAAACCTATGTAATATCTATTTCTAGAATTGAATAGTTAAAATATTCAAACATAGTTATTTTTTAAATTTTTATTACCGTGAGTTATCTTTATTGAACATGTCAAATTATTATTGAAGTATATTTAGGTAATTTTTTTTATAAATAATACGTATACATAATTTATATATATAAATGTTTATACATAAATCATGTACGTTTAAATTAATATTAAATTATTTTGAAGCAATATTTAGACTAATATTTTAACTCCAACATTACTTAAAAAAAACTTAAACTAAAAAATTTCGAGTAATTGCGTTTTGTGAATGCTGCTCGTGGGTTAGAGAGAAAACAAATGCGCAGGCATCATCCTCTTAACTATTTTTATTACTATAAAGCTAATAATTTTACAATGCATATATATAAAATAATATATGTATAATATTTATCATTCAATTATGATTTTATATATTTTTATTATGATTGTATGTATGCTTTAGACTATTCAGATAGGAGTTATCATAACATTACATTACAATAGACAGTTCTACTATTGAATGTGAAAACGATACAATCATTAGATACTCGATGGATAGTCATTGCCCATTGGCCAAGCACGTGTTTAATGTCTCTCGGTTTGACACATAAAAATAACGCATGTCTCATTCTTTTATCTTCAATTAACCTTTCACGAGTAAGATGAAATCACAATCGGTTGTTTCTAAATCGTCGCCGTCTCTAAAAAAACATTAATAACTGTTAGTCCTCAATCCATTTTAATCTACAACTCTACTCGGTGCAGCTGCCGCGTCTGAAAGCAAACGCCTGTATTGCTGTAGACGAACATTTTTTGCTATAATCAATCAATGTGAAATATAGGGTCTGCTCAAAACAAAGATATCTAATTAAGTCTTAATCCGTCGAATTCTTTTAGACCCTATGGTTAAATATAATACATTATATATATGAAACGGGAATGGTCGAGGTATTGTACACACGGCGTAACTATATAATATGATGTTGCTTTCTCTCTACGTGTTTGGGGTGATATTTTATTATGTTTAAATGTTTTCCATTTAAAGTATTCTCAACGAAACGAAACGTTTTTAATTGCGAACATTAAATTATTGTAATTGTTTATATCCATTGTCTGTATCCTGTTCAATCAGATTAACTCTTAGACGATTACAGATTATTGATAATGTAAATTAATTTTCTTGGATTTATTTTCATTTGGACGCAGTCTTAATATGTGCGTAGAAGAATGCTACTAAAATATAATATTATATAATGTAGACCATGACTAAATAAACTATATATGTTTATACATTTAGTAATGATGTAGACGCTGTTCCGAAATGAAAATATGTACGTCTTGTTACGTTGCGTACTTGCGTCTATTTAAAACTTAATATTTTGAATTATAGTGGTATTTATATCAAACGAAACTTGCCATAAGGCATAAACCAACGCACCGCATCCATTAGATTTAATGGTTGACCTTTGCCCGAGAGTTGTTGTAACAGGAGTATTATAGGACATCATATTATTATGGTGTCGTTCGTTTAGAATCATATACACAGACACAGACACACAGCTCGCTCGAGTGTTCGCAGAGGGATATTAATCATTGTGTTTTAAGTATATATTTAAATAAAACCCAGAGACTACACCTCTACACGTCCCGAATGTTCTGATTTAATTATACAGCCAATTAAATAAAGTTAACGACACGAAACAGACTACTGAAATAAGCATTGAAATATGGTTAAAAATTATTACTATTATCTTATTAACTATTGTTACAACGAGTTAACAAAATACATAATATCAGTTTAATAAAATCTTTATGAAAAATAAATTCTTTAGAAACAAATGTTTGATTGTTTTGAAAATATATTTGGGCGCCATTATTTTTTACCGTTTAATTAAATACTGTTGTAATGAAATAATGCATCTCATCAAAACCGACTGAAGATCACCGCATTTCCATTCAAATAATAATAAGACATTATACTGGTATAAAAAATATAATTAGAAATTACATTGAAATTATCCGGTGTAGGAGTGAATTGCAGGATTAAATGAGCGTTTATGTTTCTTAACGATCGGGTAAATAATATAGGGTAACGTGTCGTCTGAGTTTAAGTTTAGGCACTAATATAAATATAATATTAAATATTAATACAAAGTGCGGTCAAACATCCCGGAACAGAAGTGAAATCATTAATTTTCACTATTTTCAGACTTTATGTGTCGGTCTGCGTAAATTTTACCAGCTAGTGTCGTTTACGCGGAGTTTCCGGAATTCTCGAAACCCTCAAATGGTGGTCGGAAATCCGTACTGTGATTTCGACCATAATTTCGAAATAGGTGAGTGCGCTCATGTCGTCATACCACTACACCTATATTCTACCGTCACGACTCCATGTATTAATTACAATACCTATACACATTCGCCTTATTATATTATTATTTCTCTTCCTGTGCCGGGTTGCTGCTGTGGTAAAAACGTCTGTTTGTGTTGTTTTCGATGTGAGAATTTCGATTTTCGGGAGGATATGTACATAATATAGGTGCATAATATAATATCACTCAAGTGGCAGGTGGTGACGTGCTCTGGCGGTGGCCTAGCTAGTTCATATTATATAATATCGATATCCAGATTTAGTATGAAATTTATATTATATTATTATTATACAAAGAATAAAGAAAAACAGGAGTTCATTTTTTTTTGCGTGCACAACCGTTGTAATGATGTCAAAATCTAGCATTTCACTATTATATTATTTCGTCCCGCGCATAAGCCCATCCTATATTCCTATCTCCGCACCGCGCCGGTCAATTACAGAAAGTCTTCCGTTGTGTGTCTGGGGAATAACTGTAATTTATCACGCCGGAGGCGGTTGCTGCGGCCCGCACATTAATAAAGCCGACGAGGGCAGTTTTATAGAATGGATATTTTGTATACGGTGTAGGTGTGTCTGTTTGTGTGAACCGTAGGGTTTTCGCTTATCACCCGCAAGGTACAACCGAAATAGGAAAATTCCATAATACGCTCACCCTGTACATCACGAGATGCATGCCCGTCGTTATTCATACTATGCGATGAGAGACGCTTCTCGTGCCGCCTCCCGTCAATCATAATAATAATATATTTTATCCGGCGGCGGTCTCGTGTGTGATATATTATAACGTACAATGAGTAGCATCGGAATGAAGATTACGGTCTAGCAATAATTTTGCGGGGATAGGTGATTGATTTAAAATTCGGTTAAAACATCGACAACTTTTTTTAATTATATTGTTATATTATATTTATTATTTTAAATTGTTAGGTATGTTAATGTATATTATGGGTACAACAGAGTTGAGCGTGTATATATATGATATAATAATATGTATTTAGAATTATAGTTAGGACAGAGATATATGACGCATTTGTTGTTCACTAAAATTACCAAAATGTAGACCAATATTGAGTATCATATTTGAATTCAATATCGGTGAAACACGGGTTAGTTTCGGAGTACCGTCATCCTAAATCAAATATTCTGATACGGTATCAAATTCGTAATATAAAATTTACATCATCTGATTGTTGGTAATATACCTTTACTAACGTCCATATTAAACAAAATAATAATATGTATACCCACTATTACTATTTAATTCTAATGATACGTAATGCATAATTGCCATAATCAATAATCAATCGTCAATAGTGATGCATGCTTAACATTAAATCGAGGAAAGGGTTGTATTTCGCTAGTAAAGTGAGGAAGGGAATCGCACAATTGCTGTTGAATTTTAATTAGTGATAAATTACGTCCTTCGTTTCTAAGAATACCCACTTTATATATTATAAATTATACTATATAACATTACACATATTAATTTATACCTAATCAAATATAAAATATTTAACATAAATTTTATCAATTTATTGTTTTATTTAGAAATTACTAAAATTAGAATAATATGCCCATGTAAAATGGATATGGTCCAAATATTAGTCATAGTAGGCTATGAAAATACTGAAGAAATTGAATGAAAGAAAAGAATGAATTTTAAATTCTTGTATAAAAATAAAAAACAATACATATTTATAGTAACATTTTAAAATTTTAAGTAATACACACTACATCATTTCGTAGTTCGTACAAAGTTCAAAGTTACTAATTATATTATTAAAACATTAGAGGCCACCATAATCGAGTCTCACTGAACCACCATAGTTTCCATCCCTATGTAGGCAATAAATACTTACAAGTATGTAATATATTCAAATTTCGTTAACTTATTGATATTTTATTTTATTATTGATAAAGAACAACATATATTTACGTATATTATAGGCGCTTTTAATTCAAATGATATTTACTTGTTACAATGTATTAATAGTTTAATTTTATGTACCTATTTCATTAGTTTGTGTATTGAACCATGAAAAAAGGGCATAATTGAAATTTATGAAATTATTAAAAGTTTCTTATTTTATTGCAGATATACTTTATTTTACATTCATCACCTACTAAGTACTAGGTATTGTTGATATAATATAGATAGGTATAATTATACCTTAAGTCGATAAGGTCTTCTAAAAATAGAATAAATACAAACAAATAACTATAATATGCTGTGTATGGTCATGTATGAACGTATCTAGTATTTAATAGTTGTATCTTTAGCATACAGTTACAGTATACACCATTGATAATTTGTAGCCTCACCTCAGTTGTATATTATAGGTACCTACGATAGGTACATACAACTTAATGATTCATTAAATATAATACAACAATATATTCAATTGAACAATGCATTATTATAATTTATTATTGAAGTTAGTTAATTATTTTTAATGTTAAGTTTTTCTTTATAGTCTAATAATTAATAATATACATTAGTATATTTATATATTATATTACAAATACTGATGTCACTGGAACTGTTCATACCTTTAATAGTTAATACGTGTTTACTAAATCTCTACCAATTTTATTAACATTTAAAATAGTTTAAGAGGACGCCATACCCGCATGTATTGTATCTGTCTTACTAACGTACATCATAACAAATTTTCGTTCAGTAGAATACATTTTGTGACGTTAGCTTTAATATTAGTGTAAATTTACCTAGTATCAAATTTAAAGGTAAGAATATTATCTAGACAATGACATATGCTTTTATTGATATTATCATTTTAAAGTGAGTTATGAACATTTTAAAGTTGTTATATTTTACATAACTGTAACTCACTTTAAAATAATAATATCATTAAAAGCATATGTCATTGTCTAGATAATATTCTTACCTTTAAATTTGATAATAGGTAAATTTACTCTAATATTAAAGCTAACGTCACAAAATTGATTCTACTGAACGAAAATTAGTTATGATGTACGTTAGTAAGACAGAGACAACACATGCGGGTATTATAGTGACTTGATAGAGATATCAATATATATATTATATTATTAAATATTATATTATAATATATCCTCTTAAGAGGGCGTCACACCCGCATGTGTTGTCTCTGTCTTACAAGTACGTAACATAGCAAATTTACGCTCAGCAGATCACGTTTAACTCCGTCAGTTTAAAAATTAGAGTGAATCGACCTATTATGAAACTTGATGGTAAGAAAATTATCTGTGTTTGTATGTTGGTTTTTTACGATAGTTCAATTTTTTAGCAAGTTATGCGTATATAACATAGCGTAAATTAAAAATGCTCATAACTCACTTAAAAATTTAATAATCGTAAAAAACCAACATACAAACACAGATAATCTTACCATTAAGTTTCATAATAGGTCGATTCACTATAATTTTTAAACTGACGGAGCTAAACGTGATCTGCTGAGCGTAAATGTGCTATGTTACGTATTTGTAAGACAGAGATAACACATGCGGGTGTGATGTCCTCTTAATAATTGTTCAATTGTATTTTTGGTTGAAATATCTGTTTGATTATAATTTAAATAAAAATAGATTATTTCTTGTTTTGGTTTCCATTGGGAATAAATTGAAATTTTAGAAAATAATTAATCAATATTTTTAAGCTACCTATGTTGTAATTATGTTTTGATTCACCGGCATTAGTTTCAGATACTTATAGTCAGTATATACTATATAAGACATAGGTACAGTACTACGCATATAATTTTTAATTACAAACTGCATATTTTGTATTTCCATATTTTTAATTAAGTAAGAAATAAAAAAATAGTAACGTCATTTGTACTCGTATTTCATTTTTATGAAAAAATCATAAATTCATAAACGTTATATTATTAAGTTAAAGAGATGCATTCAAACATACGGTATACTTTTTATATTGTGAAATATTTGTTTTATTATTAACTCGAAAATAAGAACACAATCGTAAAAATTAATCAACATTTCACTTGAGAAGTACAGATTATATAGTATCATTAAACATTATTATTTTAATATAAGTTTTTAAACATTTAAGGTTTAATATTATATTATAAACTATTTCTCTTAGTTATTGTATTTGTATGTTTGAAAAGAGATGATAAAATGGTATAAGAATAAGAATTTGAAATTTAAATGGATTTGAGTGCAACTCATTACTATAAGGTGGCTAAAATTATAAATGTTTAAAAATCAATTTCGTAATGATTGTTTTTTTTTAATCTCCCTTGTAGCTTCGTTTAATCTTGATACTTTTATCGTTCCAAGAATAATTCTCACTTTATATAGTTGTCTTCATCATGTCGATTGTTGTTGATTTATTTATTACTTGACATGTTTTATGAAAAATTTCTTCGTCTCTAGTTGATAGAGTAGTATAATAGGTGTAATTGTTACGAGAAATTAAATTAATATTGATTTTAAACACGACTTATAAATTATAATTTCTAACATGCAAATGTAATTGAAAACTAAAAATAACAATATTTTACTAGTGAGCTTTTTAGTTACTTATTTGGTACCACAATGGAATTATAATATTCAAAATAAACGCTTAAATAAGCCAACTAAAGGCAAATATATGCACTTTGAGTTGATAATTGAAATACTATTGAATATTGATATATTTATATAATTAATTGTGTCACCTTAATGTTGTACAATGTATTATATATTTATGAACCATATTCGTACTATAATTTATACATTATATATATTGAAAAATTGAACAGTAGAAGTAAACAATAAGCTTATAAGTTGTATGGATAGTTTTCGTTATCTTCTAGGAAAATGTCTTATTTAGATACTATTACTATACCTTTCTACAACATTTTTGTTATCATATATTTCGAACTCTTAAAACGACAACTTATTGAACTCCGATATTTTTATCACAACTCAAATGTCATTTTAGTATACTAGAACACTATATTTAATAAATTATCCAAGATTCAATAAAATGAAGTACAAATAGTAACGGATTTATAAAAAATAGCACCCGGTAAATAACATAAATTTAGTGCCTCTGTAAATTAAAAA
This sequence comes from Schizaphis graminum, assembly GCA_020882235.1. NCBI lineage: Eukaryota > Metazoa > Arthropoda > Insecta > Hemiptera > Aphididae > Schizaphis > Schizaphis graminum. The sequence continues at coordinate 16,650,444 of CM037031.1, forward strand.
TAAATTCATAAAATGTGAATTATAATATATATTATTTTAGAAAATATAATATATTTATAAGGTATATAATAATATTCACACCATAAATATGTATAATATATATATATTATATATACGATTTAAATATAGGTTAATTAGATATTAATTCATATAAACTCTCTTAAATTTTGAGTTATCTATGATAATACGAATATGTACGAGTAGGTATATTGCATAGTTTGAGGAACTATAGTTTATTATAAAATGCATAAAATGTGTAATTGAATAAATATTGAAACATTAACATAATCACATGAACAAAGTTTGTGAGCCAGATATATAATATACTTATGTTAGCGATAAAACTTTACTTTTGTAGTAATATTCATGCGACCGTACAGGTCTGTAATCAGATTAATTTTTACGCAATACAGTTTGACATGTGCGGTCTTTTTTTTTTTTATAATATGCTGTATGAACTTGAAATTTTATATTGATCAGTGATATAAACGTCACAGTCATTTCCAGTTCTATATTTATTCATTGTGTTGTAGAATTATTTACTATTGTCTATATTGTAAAATAAAATATAATCTATTTAAAATTGAATAAATTATAATAGTATATTAAAAATAAATACATAAACATAAACGAGTAGGTTTAATAGACCATATATTTTATATGCTACATATTGCTACTACCCACGTAGTGTAGGTAACTATACTTAATTATGTCAACAGGGATTAGTTTTTTTATAGTAATCGTTGTCCGTTGGTGCGATTTTATTTTTAATTTGAAAATTGTTTTGTCAATTAGTAATTAATTTAATTGCACGTTATGTTTTATAGAATTATAGAGAATATTTTTTATTTTACGTGACAAAGCCCGGAATATTATGTACTGTTATAATATTTTATGTGGCGCCGACTTGATATCCGATTGAATAAAACTCGTTTTTGGCATGTCATAAATCCTTTCTTACACACACATCTGACTTTTCCCTGAAGTTATTCATGTCTTTTTTTTATCAATATGATGAGAAATATAATTATTATAAAACTTATTTTTAATTCAATGTCTAGAGATCGTTTATATTTTTTTGGACATTATAAATTGCGTTATTGAGACAAAAACTCAAGGTTAAAATGTTATATTAAATCTATTTTTTACTAGTTATTTTTTTTCATATTTGTATCATCATTGTATTTGCATTGAAGTTATTTTTCGTTATTATAATTAAGTCATATATTTATTACAGATTTGTGCAAATTATTTATGTACAATAATCGTTATAGAGTTCATAACAATTCAAAGGTATTGACGGTATTGTAAAATACTTTAAATTCATTAATAATTAATGACATTTGTAAACCTCAGTTAGAATACAATATCAATGAGAAATTATCTGGAAGATATTAATATCTATATTGAATTATTAATCATCGTTTTTACAGGTTTTCTATATAAATATTGTTAAATAACAAAAAAAATTGTATTTCATAATATTGATATTATTGTTTTTATTTTATTTAATGGAAAACGTATTTTTAGTTTATCAATTTTTCTTATAGAATAATACAGTATAAGAATAAAACTAAAAATTCAATCTATAATGGAAAAACGATCAATTGTCAGGTAGGCATTTTTTTATCATCGGTTATAGTAATTATTGGTTTTGTTTAAACTCTTACCTGCAAGTATTCAGTATCAATTTAAATACCGAAGGTTTCGAGTCGTAAAGTAGTTTGTTAGAAATCGGTTTGTTTCAAATTATAATTATTTGACTATTATAAAAGGGCGGTTTTCATTTGGGCAAATGACCCAAAATAATATATCTTTTGGGTGAATTTATACGTCATATCCTTTGGGCGAAATTTACACGGGACCCTAATTTATTCAATATATCGTTTGGGCGAGTTGTAAATATATTTTTATAAAAATGATTTTTTAGAGGGGTTTAGTAAGTTCCCACACGAAACATAGCAGGTAAGCGGGTACATATGTAAGTTCCCTCACGAAAAAAAATACACCCGTACGTAAGTTCCCACACGAAAAAAATTACACTTGTACGTAAGTTCCCACACGAAAAAAAATTGGTTTTCGCAATAAACCAAATAAAATTTGATTTTTTCTATTATTATTTTTATTTTATACATATACAAATATTATACACATTATATTATTAATTTTTATTATAGATTATACAGACTAGATTCAATTAATAATTGAATTGGACTTTTTTTTATGCAATACAAAAACAAAACAAATTTTAACCACACAAACTACGTTTAAGTTGTCAGTCCTAAGTCTGAATAAAGTGGGAAGGAAGTTTGTATTTGGCAAAGCTGAGCATTAACGAATTAAAAGTTAAAATTATAAACAATTTATATAAATATTATTATATGTCTGAAATTTTTTATTTTGAAAATTAGAAAATTTTAACTTTAAATTAAGTTAAGTTACTTTTCTTTGCCCAGCCTTGGTGTTTGGTATAATTTTTTTTCGTGTGGGAACTTACGTATGCATATCCTGGGGTAATTTTTACCTGCTATATCTCGTGTGGGAACTTACATTCGCCCTTTTTAGAGACTTAGGACTCTCAGCTAATTCTAATTTATATGGTTAAAAATGCATTATATTATTTTTATCTTAACTAAATTTTTTTTATTAGCATGGTATCTCATATGCCCATTTGTTTAATAAAATTTATTATATTCTTATATAAATATTATCATAATAATATATTGTATTAAAAATCCTAACTAATTATAATAATTAATAATTAGCATGATATCTCATGCCCATTTTTTTAATATAATCGATTATTGTTAATGTTCTGGTTTGATATTCTTCCCATGATTTTAATGTATAGTTTTGTTTTTCTTTAGTATTTTTACGTACCTAATATATTGATTTTTTGTGTTGATAGAATTAATTTTTATAAAATTATAAATAGTTATCACCAATCAGCCGAAACGATATAATAATAATATTGAGTTGAATACATTGTATATAGTAAATACGAATATAAAAATTATTGTATAGGTAAGTATGCTACTTCCCTATTATTCCCTGTATATATCCCTATATAATTCATGAATTAATTCGCCTAAACGATCAGTTAATTTCTCGCCCAAATGATATATACTCTACTCAGGTAAATTTTGGGTTATTCGCCCAAATGAATGACGCCCTTATAAAGAGCCTGTAATATTATGAGAAAAAATACTCCATTCGAAATGGATCCAGTGCCGGATCTAGGGGGGGGGGGCGAGTGGGTATTCTTGCCCCGGGCGCTGTTGGTATCAGGGCGCTTTTTAGATAATGAAAAATAAAAAATAAGCTAAAAATATCATATGAAATATGTATAAATTATAATATTATATAGGTATTTAAACAAAATAAATAATATTAGATATTCGAATACGTTTATCTTTTTGTCCGGTGTTAACATATTTTATTATTAATATTATTTATAGTTGCCTAGTTATTATCAGTCAGTTTTTAGGTAACTCATAAACTACTCGACCTAAACTCGATTTGTATGTATCAAAATACTCAGAAAATTATCCTGCTTTGGAATGTGAAAATAAAACTCTATGTTGTTATTCAAGAAAATAAAAATCTTAAAAAAATATAAGGATAAAAAATATTTAAAAATATAATTTTTTAATAAAAACGTTATTTTTATAAAAACTTGAAATTATGTAAAAAAATCTTTTCAAAAACATGATTACTTTTTGAAATAATGAGTGTTTAATGATAAAAGAATCACCGTGTATAATAATTTTTCACAGTTAAAAAAATTGTTATTTTTTGCTAGAATTTCATTTAGAGTAGTTGATTACCGAAACTGGAAAACGGGTTTTGTTATTTAAGGTCTTGTTAGATTCACTTAGTCTAGGATAAGTGCTGTGAAGATTTTAAGAACTTTAATCGTTAACTCACTACAAAGCTATAAAGCTGAAAAACAAAAAAAACTCCCAACAAAATATATTTTAATTTAATTTAATTTTTTTATTTTTTCTGTAATGAATTAATTATAAAATATAAAATTCTGAAAATCTTCACTGCACTTCTCCTAGCCAATGTGAATCTAACAAGACCCTAAACAACAAAATCCGCTCTCCAGTTTTAGATATCAATCCCACTAAATGAAAATGAAAATAAAATCCATTATACATACAACATACATATTGCATACAATTAATAAATTTCTCACGGCTTTGGTTTATGAGAAAAATCATAGCCCCCAACTTTTTCAATGGATTTCCGCCTATGAATATAATATTATAATGTATGTTAAGACAACAATTTAAATAAAAAATATTTGTAATATAAAAATATACTTTTGATTTATACCTTCTTAAAAATGTTGTTTTGTATTGATAACTTGCAAACCCTGAACCCCGTAGCTAATACTATGTGAGGGCGCTACATCTGTATGAGCCCTGGGCGTCAAATGTCTTAGATCCGGCACTGAATGGATCTTCTCAAAACCTTCGATTTCAAAATACTTTACCTGTAATTATCATGGGATAAAATTAAAAGTTGTTTAAATTAATTTTATCAACACTTAGGTAAACAATATTTACCTGAAGTTTATTTCATACCTTGTTAGAGTCTCCAAATTTCAATAATCGACATATTATATTTATTTATAGTGTTTTATAAGCCTGTTCGAACATTCCGTTGTTGTAATTCGAATCCAATAGTATTTCAAGGCCCTAATACATTTTCTTTCATTCGCCAGCCAGTCTTTTAACGATCTTCGAGCAAATAATATCTTGACTACGACGCCTGTAGCTCAAAAAAATATAACAAGTGAATTCATTATACTGGTAGTTCAATACTAGTAGTTCATACCACTTGTATGTACATAGTAAATATCCGTATTTAATAGTTCACGAATAATTAGGCACTAGAAACGTTATTAGAACTTATAAAACTTATCAGTGTTTATATTTACTGCTGAATATATTGAACAATGTGTTGAGGCTTGTATATATAAATAATAAATATATCTCTTAACGTATTAATAAAAATATAATAAGGGTCAGTATTATATTGTTCTAAAAATTAACAAATTAAAGTATTTAGTTCATTCGTTCATTGTGATCCTGAATAATACTTACATTTATAATGTTTGTTTTTGTTTAAAATTAAATTTTTTTTGGAATTCTGTAATATCATATACAGTTAATTTTAAAATATTTTAATAGACATTGAATTATTAATGTTATGTTTACATTTTTAAGACTTCTTTTCAGTGATTTTACTGTATGCGATAAAAAACGTACCACTTTTATAATTTATTACTAATATACGTGTATCTACTTCTGTGTGTCTTTCATATAAAGATAATTAAAAAAAAACCTATAAGATTTTCTATTAGTGAGTTATTTATCATTCCTAGTCTGTATAATTATACCGACAGAACGTGACAAGAATGATGTTTCCTAAAAACCAACAATAGTTATCGTTAAATTGATTTAAAGAACAAAAGAATATTACGAAATAAAGAACAGAACAAAGGTGTAGGCTACGATATTGATGTTGAATGAAACAATTCAAATATTATAACGGTTGACGTTGATGACCCGTTTAACAATGAATACCTTTTTTTCGAGTGCTCCGGTATAACATTTAGTTATATATTGAAAACTATGAGAAAGGCTGATTTAGATTTTAGATCAATGAGTGAACTATATAGTTATTAACAAATTACCTCAAAAACAACATTCCATTTTCCACTTTTTATTGACAATTGACACTCAATAATTTTTTGAGTATCTTTAATAGTGATAACCATGTCAACACGATTTTTTTTTCACACCGTTAATGTTTCACACGTTCTTTAATCTGTTTATGAAAAATTATTTTTATACAACCCTAGCCTATGTTATAGATTTTTGTTCAAAAACCAATAATGTCTATGTTAATTGTATCGTTAAATCCGTGAGAAATTATTAAGCACCCTTACATTTAAATATACATATTAAACTGAAAAACTAAGAATCTACCAACTATATTTTATACGCACAATAACAATATTATTACGTTTGTGTCACTAAACAAAAAGTTCTTAACGTTTGACGTTATCTCGCTTCATTGGACCAAACACACGGAGAAAGTAAATTTATGAAAGCTTAAGTTTTATTAAAATAGTTAGACTTTTATACGGCTTGAAGCATAAAGCTATTTGCTTAAAAGTTTTGTATCCCAATCGGTTTCTAGAATTTCTCAATGCTTTTGAATAATTATTGCTTTGTTGTGCATAATAATATAGTATCTATATTCTATACCTCTTCTTATTTTGATTGACAATTGGAATGTAGGTAAATATTAGTATTGCAACTAAATACTAAAAATGAGCATGCTCACCCGTGGTCTAATATATATTATAATTTAATATATTAAATTGTGTATTCGATACTACGAATCGGATATCCTCCTATAGCCGAAAAAAAGTTAGATAGTTTAATAAACTCAATTATCTCGAATGCGGAGCAGAAACACACACTACACACAATATCATCTAGACTTCGCTGTACGGTCGAACTGGTCGAAGTACAACGAATGTGTGAGCATGTAGTAATTATATTCTGTGTTTCGGTTTCGGACGTGTACCGTTTCCGTGTACTCTGGAACGAGCTTTGAACATCGGAAAAATAATTAAAATAAGATTTCCGAAATCAGAAACGCGTATGATAAATTATATGCCGTCTGAATATTGAATGCCAATGTCGTCGTCCGTGTGTACGAGAAACTCGTTTGAGAATTTCAGGCTTACTGTAATCCGTCGACGGACTGTTTATTCTCGGGACGGTCGTTTTGAATTGAAAAAAAACACACTGCTGTATTTTTTTTTTTTTTTTTGGTCTTTGCAGAGTTTTCGTAAGGATTAAAATTTCCATTAAACACGTGATTACGCGACCGTACGGAAATACCCGCTGTCGGGGAAGCTTCGGCACTGTGTACCTATAAATATAATATGCATACGTATACACACTTTACGACAACGGCACGATTTTGCTCTGGAAACCGTATTTGCTCTAACCTGACGCTGAAAATATAACGTGCAAAAGTCTTGTCGACGCGAACCGCTGGTCCGTGACACCTATGTGTATACATTATAGTAAATTATATGCACACGAGGTTGATAAAGTGATAAAGGAAAAAGAATATAGTGTTCCGCGCACACCGTCGTCATCGACGCCCAAGTACGGGGAGTGCGATAAACGAGCGTATAGATTTTAATCGTTGGCCCGGAACAGAATCATCAATGGGCATGCGTTTCTCTCTTCCCGTCCGATACAAGCCCGTAATAGTTTTTCGATAAAGAGCTTCTCTTCTTCGCGTTGCGTGTATGCGTATGGAAGGAGAGAGAGAGATATAGAAAGAGTGAGAGAGACGCACAAAGATAACTGGCCGGGGAATAAAAAAGAGACAAAACGCCCGTGGGCCATTAAGAGCTGCATTGTATTTTTAACGATTTCTCCGGACCGCATTATTGTGTTATACGACGTGGGACCTCACCGAAGACGGTCTCTGCGTATATGTGTACACAACAAAACGTTTAGAATGAACATATATATATATATATTGTGTATTACGCGCATCTTCCTATAATATTATAATATCTCCGACGATTTTCTTATCCACATAATCGTCCCGGGGAGAATTAATTACACTCGCGCGCGCGCGCGCGCACACACACACACACACACACACTGAGGAGGGATGATGCGCTAATTAAAATTAAATTATCAACGGGGTACTACGCGCACGCACAGGCGGATATACGTCGTCTTCTAATAGAATCCACTCCCAGCGATGGTGGTGGGGGTTGTGGCGGTGGTTTGCTATAATATATATACAATATTATAATGTGCGTACAGACGTTTATTATTATAATAATTCATCAAATCGCGTTATGTGGGGTTCGAGTCACTTGACAGACATCATTATATTATGCGTGGGCATGCATTGTTAAACAGAGAGAAACTCGAACCGCCGCCGTCGCAGATGATGACGATGATGATGATCACACGAACCGACCAGCCGCGCGTTGTACAAACATAAATACTCGACGAGCACACGCAGTTTATGTACATCGTTTCTCTGCCAAGTCGAAAATAATAATGAAAAATCTTTACTGTCCATCGAGTTGCCGCCGAGCGTTCGCCCGTATGTTGCGCGTGTGTGTTCTATTCTTGAACGTTTTATCCGATTACATGTGTACACTTACGAACACGCGGCGGCCGTGTGCAAGAGGGGAAAATGTATAATGACGGAGAGAGATTAATTGAAAGCCGTGAGACAAGTGTCCGCGTATCGACCAATATACAATCGCCTTGCCCTTTGATTGCATTTTTTTTCGGTCGCGTTCGGAGCCGTTCAAAATTTCGTATTTTTTGCACAGTGCTCGCGGTTTTAACCTGCTCCTGCAGAGAACACCCCCATTATCGTTGTATTTGTGGTACAATAATTGCGTTGCAATAACATGACAGATTTACGTTCAGAAATAATGTATATCATTCGTTTTGGTGTGAATCAAATATATTATCTATCCTACATCAAGTGATCATATTCCCTATATGTTATGCTTTAATATTACAATATTAAGTACAAAATATAACTCCAATAAAACAGACAATGTTTAGTTACTTTTTATTAAACATTTCGCCAAAATGCATATTATTATACATTACGAGCCACTGTATCCTCGAATTTGGTGTTGTCGTTAGTCGCTACATATTATAGAGAAGTCACTAGTCAGAAAGTCATGATGTTACAAAAAGAGCGATCGAGTAGTATTCTTCGCAGGGTACAATTCTGGATGAAATACATACGCGTTTTTTGCTTATATTTTGAAGTGTATACTTCGCATCTTATCGTCTGAATATGTATAATGTATACGTATATAAGTAATTGAAAAATGAACCATTCACATGGTAGTGTTTTATTTTGTGAATATAGATGGTAATCGTGTTTTTCAACGCTATAATGTGTGTATTGAAAACATATAGGTACTGTATAGTGTATGTACTTGGAGTACCTACAGCGCGCATATAACAAAATGTTCCTTTTTCGTCTCCCAGTAATCCAAACCAACTTATATAGGTATAACTCTTAGATCATTGTATGTTTTCCAAACTTAAATTTATATTTCACCTTTAACTGTATACTTTTAAAACGTTTTTGATTTTTCAAGTATTGGGAATAGGTAGGTATATCTAATAATAGGTTAGAATCTACTTTGAGATACGGATCAATAAATCTGAAATGGGGAGGGGGCTACATTTTTTCCAGAAAGATGACAAACTTAATTTATTACATATTAGGTATTAGATAAATATTTTTCGACTTAATGATAAATTCGACGATTCTGTTTGGTAACAATATTAGCAATTAAAATTATATTTTTAACTTATAAATATTATTAATTACCTACCTATTTCATTAAAAGTATTTAATATATTATAAGTACAAAGGAAAGGAGCTATAATAACCCCAATGCCTCAATGCTTCTTGATTCTGAGTCTGTCTACTTAAGATTTTTCATTATTTGTTTTTATAAAATAATATTTTTACTTATTAAAGTATAATGCGCTGCGCTGTACAACATAATATGTAGAAAATGATTTAAATTTTACCTGTGGTCTTGTATTTGTGAAATTAATCGAACCTCAACTATTTTATATGTAGAGTAAGTAGACGTAGTATATTATGGTACATTTGGTACTACTATTGGTACAACAATAATGAACATGTCAAAAGAATACGCTGTACGCTATTTGCAGATTATTGTCCATATATATATATATATGTATACAAATTGATTAAAAGATTATTTATCGAGAAATCGTCTCGTTGTAAATTGCTTTTTGATCACTGTCGCACCGAATAAATGAAACGGATAAAACATATCCGTATATATTATGTACTATACATGGCCAACTGTAAAAACGGGCCAAGCAATTTTTTTGTCATTTTAAAAAATCGTTTTTCGTTCTACATAACGGGTGGCGTAAAAACGACCTGATCATTCGGTCGCATAAACGATTCATATGTCTTGTGTCGTGTTCTCGTAGAGCTTATATATATATATGTATATATATATATATAGGTACGTTATTATGTGTCAGAACTACTACATATATACATACGTATATTATTCTACGGTCGCCCGGGGCAAAAAAGGTATAGTGTTTTTTTGTATATATTTTTTTTAAGTATCGGCAATCGATTACAATTTTTTTTCCCGTACAATCACAAACGTATCTACTCCTGCGGAACCATTTATTACCGATATTTTGGTATTTGACAAGGACGATTTCCTTTATATATATATAATATAGATGCATTATAAACGAGGTCAGATATTCAGCGTTTGCGTTTGTTGTTTATCGATGACTCTTTCGCTCAATATTGTCACATGAGTTTCTGCGTTACACTTACAATATAATTATAATATTATTTAACGTAGAAACACATGCAACAATATTGAAGCGATAAAGTTTAATAGGTAGGTATTTTACTGTTTGACCAGTTCTGTAATTATCCAGTATATATTTTGATCATTTTTTAAACGGACATATTTTATTTGATAATCAAGTAAAGTTGGCTAAGTATATTCTGTAATTTAATATTCAGGGCGTATTTTTTTATACGGATGTCGTGTTGCAAAGGTGGTCGACTCGAGGAAATGATGAGTTCATTAATGATGATCAGTCACAATTGGGTATGCATGCATAAGTATGTAAAGAAAAATAAATAGGGGAGAGAGTATTAGAGTACTACGAAAGAGTGTTTGACCAGGTTTTTTCATTAAAAATTAAAACGATACGTCGGTGAATTCTCTAGTGCAAACGTATACACAATAATGCCCACTTGACAACTGTGGTCCCACCGGGTGTCCTCTGGCGTGTATTTGGCGTTGAAAAATTATCCGACTGTTGTATTACAATATTAAATTATAAGCTTACGATAAATTTTGATTTTGAGAATTCGATTAGCGACGATGGGTAGGGATATTTCTCTCGGACCGGCGCGACAGATGTGACCGGGCCACAAACGTTTTTATTCGCGGATTTAATGTATAATATGTATAATTCCATTTAGGTTGTATTTATCGAACCCTTTGAAAAGACCTTCTTATTGGTAACGAAGATTTTCGAGTTGTTTTTAATCGTTATTATATATAATATATTATATATACCATGTAATACATACGAGTTATATGTAGTATGTACGGCTTATATTATAATATAAATGTCTACATCATAAATCCGCTTACGAGATATTTGTTTGGATAGTCGAGACAAACCGATCTACCAAATTTATATATGTGTGTGTGTGTGTGTGTTTATGTATTTATATGCGATACCGCGGGGATGACAACGAAAGGGAAAGCTTGAAAATCACATTTGTTAGAAATTTAAATGAAGATTCGACGCGCGGGGCTTGTTGTGCTGCCGAATGCTGCAGTAGCTTAGTGCGAGCGAATATGATTATTAAACGCTGCGGGGAATTGTGTGCATATACCCAAAACGATTTTGCCGTTATTTTGCTTAATTGTTTATATTTATAAAATTGTGACTGGCACAATGCCCAGAGAAATTAATTTTGTATTGTTCGTTGAAACTTTTATATATATTTATATATTATATATAGGTATACCCTTGCACTACCGGTAATTAACAAAACGTATAATAATCCCCACATGGCGTTTTGACTTTTTCATCTTGCCATTTAAATTTTTAAATCAGAAATAGACACTGGCATTTTTTGTTTTATCATTATGATAAATGATGAGGTACCAAATGATAATGATAATATATTTATACATTTTATTATTTTTTAAAGGAAATTAAATTTATTTTTCACATCAAGTAATTTGTTTTAAATTTATTAGTATTTGTAATTTTTCGATGAACTCTTATTATCAAGGCTGTGAATTTAATGAATTTGTATGTTTTTTTTGCTTCACCGTATAAAAAAAATGGATTCGGTCAAAATTTGATTTGACTTATTTATGTTTCAAATACCAAATCTTATTTTGTATATTTTATGGGTTAAGGCATATAAATGCATGTTTTAATGATTTTTTATATAAATGCTTTTTTTCGTACTATTCTATTTTTAATCGGATATTTAACGTGTATTATTGACTATTGTACTCTTGAAGTCAAGATTAAATTGATTTACTGATATCAAGTCGTACACAACGGATGACAAAAATTGAAAAATTGTTGATTATACAATGCAATAACTACTTTAAAGGTATAATAAAATATATAATTTTAACTAGAAACATATTCTATTCTAAGCATATCATTTTTATAGATCTTATATACGACAAATATCAAAATTAGTCAAGCCCAATAAGTCGTATACTTATGCAAGAATACCAATTTGTAATATTACTATTATTTAAACTAAAATTAATAAAAAATTAGAATACAAGTTAAATTTTAATAGTTTTTTTGCATATTTTTGAAAAAATGACAGCATATTCTTAAGCATATTTTGTCAGTTTTTAATACATATATGCACGCATATTTAATAGTTTTTAAGTGTATTAAATTCACATTTCACAGCCTTGCTTATATTACTTAATATTACCACTAGTATTTCGAACATATTTAAAGTTTCGATATTGTATCAGAAATATTTATATAAATACGTATATTGTTATTTATTGTTAACCAAAGACTAACGATCACCATTATATATCAAGTACCTAATGGCGTTTTTGGAAAAATAATTTATAATGTGGCCAGTCCGGACGATAATTTTTCATTTTTTTATTTGTAAAAATATATTTATGAAAGTTATGATTCCTATTTTTTATCACGCAAAATAGGAATATTAGAATTGTGTGAGTTATTATTTTTTAAACGTTACCTATAATAATTCATTATTGAACATTTCAAACGCAATCCTCGAATGACATATTTATAGTTTATGATATATATAGTGTAATATAAAATAATATCCAATTAGTTATGTAGAAAACAAAAAATCCTTTGAAAATTATTAAAACATAAAATATATCATCTATTAATGTCATATAATAATATTATGTATCTATACCCTTCAAAATAAATAATAGTTTGTACGTCGTATTAAGATACTTAATTTAATAAGCCATCATTTATGCGCTATGCGTATACGTATATTTTAACAACGTAATATTATTAGAATCTAATACAGTATCTGGTACTGTATAGGTAAATGACATAAGATTATGCATTGGTTCGCTAATTTTTGCGATTTATGAATTTTAAATAATATACAACACAAATAAATGTTAAATTATGGTCATTATTAAGTATTGATTAGATAACATATCAGTTAATTTTTTTAACAAAAAAAATAGCGCTATGTATATATACTATGATTAAAATAGGTTCTGTGTAAATTTATAAATATTCAGGTTAGGTTAAGTTATCAATATTTATTTAAATAATAAAGTATATTTAAATATATTTGTATATGTTATATGTATACGAATAGTACAAGTAGTAAATAGGAATTGTATATTTTGAAATTTCGTTTTTTTATCCCTTAAATTACACGTCAAGTATTAAACAATTTGCATACGCCATCATGTTTTTAGTCATTAATAATGCGTTTGTAATTTTATGCCTGGAACGGTTTATTTTCGTTATTTAAAATATTTTCGTTCATAGAGAAATATACATCCCCTCTGTAAGTGGTCTTATAATGAAGGGGCGTGTGATCATCAGGCAACAAAATAATTAAAATATAAATTAGATTACTACACCATTGTTGTGTGATGCTTGGTACATAATAATTATTAATTATTGTATATTCAAACAATAATATAACGACCAAAATGTATAATTCAATTTAAAATGATATATTATCAAAGAGAGAAAACCAGGAATTTAAACCCAAATTCAAATTATTCAACGGTACGTCCTCGTCAAACAGACATATGTAATGACAGTGATTGGTCAATACTTCATGTTTCTTAATAGAATTTAGTGAATATTCCGTTTGAAAATCATTTATTCATAATATCAACAGCTATAAATATTCTGTAAGATTAAATTAAAATTAGGTTGGAAAATTATTTGTTATATTTTTGTGTTTTCTTGTGGATCTTAAACAATTAAAATTCTTCTATAAAAATGTTATTGAATGTAGAAATTTTAAACATCATGGTTTCAAAAACACAAATTACTATTATTACTGTTTTGCAATATCACTATTTATATTGTACAGCGCTATTATTATATCGTATATCTCATAAAACCGCATACATTTAGTTCTCAACATTCTAGAAATAATTTTCTTGCATTGTCGACTATAACTAAAAAACGTTTCAATAACAAATTATATTTATTAATAATTAAAATTAAAATCTAATAAGTTAACTAAAACATGACCCTTTAAGTGCTACTGTACAGTAATTATTTGTTATACACAAGAATGTTCTTTAGAGAATAAATAAATTGTCTTCAGACCTGTATCGTCTTACTCTCCGTACCCGAGACAATCCGCTCGAGATTATTTATTTTACTTGTTTATTACAAAATGGGATCATGCTCCAACAAACGTGTTTTCTTTTCATAGAGAAAAAATATGTACCTATATAGTATATATATAAACACACAAGTGTATATAAACCCGTATAGATTTATGAGCTTAATAAAATAGCATCTTTCTGTTTTTGCACTAAAACCTAGAAAATATTTTTAAACGAACAAGCAGTACTTCTATAGTTTTAGTATGGCTCTCGAGTATTAAATGTATTTCTTGGTAACCATTAACTAGCTAATGGTCTTAAATATGGCTATATATTTTTCTAGATAAAATAAAATATGATTGGGTACGATATATCTATTATAAACACAGATACAGAAAAAATATAATAAATATAAATATATCTAGATATAAAGATTAATTATTAATATAACAATATTGTCAAGATCCATCCAGGCGGGGCATTGACAAAAGTTAAGTCTTAGTTGGCTTTGTTTCTCACTTAATAGTAAATAACACCTACTTATTACTATTTTTTTTAACGGTATCGATAGTATATGTGTGTTTGTAGGGGTGGTGGAGAGGCTACGGGACCATTGTAATAATATTAGTATTCCGATTAATATATTACTATGTCATATAAAATTGGTTTATTTTACTGTTATTTATTATCAAATAGTTCAGTATAATAATAAAGTCTATACAAAAATGAATTCCTTTAAAATATATCAAACCTATTTAAAAGATTTAATAATTATTAGTTAATATAAATATACAATCAATTAGCGCGTGATTATCATAAAATTTCCAATGTAATACAGTATTATCAGTTTCCAAACTTTCTCTCTAACTGCAGCCTGCAAATCGCAATTATCGTTGTAATAAAATAATTTATAAAATAATTAGAATTACACAAGAATATTATTAAATATATAATTGTAAGTACAACGATGAAATTATTAAAATTGTATTGTCTTTCGGCATTCAAATATATTGATATAACTGGTATATTATAGTATTATAAAATATAAATTATAATGTATTACTGTTTATCATACATGTACACTAATTGCTGTATGTTTAGATATAGGTATATAATTATATAATAATTATGGAGTACACAAGAAACTTCTTTATAACATCATGTTTAATATTTTTATTATAATTGTATTTATTTATAACTTTGAAAAAAGCACTCCGTTGAAAATTGTATTTATATAAAATATATTTTTATACAAATACAGTACAGGTAGGTACACAATGAAGTATATTTTTCATATTACAACTAATAACGAGAAGTTATAAGATATTAAAAATTTGTTTGTTCTGTAAGAACAAAGCATACATTTCATTCACCCTTTTGTATATAAATTGATCGAGTTTGTTTTACACGAATTGGTACTCAGTGCCCGGCAGAGTTGTAAATCTATCTTGAAGCCCATTAAACTTATTAAAATTAAGTTAAACAATGGACTATAAAAAAAAAAAAATGTTAACTTCCTAATTGTATCGGTTCGAGAGTGACATTTACGACAATTCAGTATTAGCATAAAATACTTGCAGTCGGGTTTTATACCATGTTTATTATAAAAAGAAGTTCCGGTTGAATTATCTCTAAAATAAACTTGTAAATAGTTATACATAGGTAATAGGTATGAATTATAAACGTAAATTAAGTTTATAATACACTACTATATTATTATTTTATCTATTCAACGCTAACGCACTTATGTAATATTTGTAGTAAAGTCAAAATCATTAAATAGTTTTCCATTGATATACAGTGAAACTTCCAATTAACGGTCACCGAAGGGACCATAAATAATGATCACTATTTAGAGGTAATCGTTAACGGAAGTTTTACTGTATTATTAATTAAATATAATTATTAAAACGTCCGTGTGAATTGAAAAGAAAAAAATCACGTATAGGTTATTATAAGGTTTTAATGGTTTTATACTTTTTATGTACATATGTATTACCTATATATATTTATATATATGTTTATACTTACTTATATGGATCGGCTTAGAAGTTTAGATTATCTGGACAAATTTATGGAAAAAAAACCATATGAACTTAAACAAATATACGTAATTTATAAAAGTTTTCTCGATAGGTAATGGATACCTCCATGTTTAGATAGTGGACATTTTGAAATCACTATCACTGTTCGCTATTTAAACTATAGGGGTTTTACTTGCAATATAAGTTTATATTTAAATAATAAATTTGCTATATACTACGGACACTATTAGAATTCGTGCCTGTTATCTAACACTATCGAATATCGTAGCTCATCGTTTGCGCCACGTATCTTTATCTATGTCAAAATATCGTAGGTACATCATTTGCTGCATACATTTAATATATCATTAGACTATCGATTATCTCGTAACTTTGATTAAACACTTAATACGTAATACACATGCAATATTTTTTCCTTTATTTTAGGTTTGAAGTTGTTCTAAATTTTAAAATGATTATATTTTGATTTATAGATAATAATATGCATATAATATATGTTATGTTTATGTGTATGTTTAAGCACACAGATAATCTGTGACAAATTTATCATATTTTTAAACATTATCAATTATAATTATATCATCATTTATATGGTAAAATATTCATAACATTTTTTTATTTTATAGTTTTTACTTGATAGACCAAACATGTTAATTAAAGTCATAAAAATATAAATCTAAACTAATTAGTTATTTTTTTATTTAAGCTAGAAAAATCAGAACCTTATATGATACCCTAATGATCACAATTCACATAATATAGTTATTTTAATTATTTGGACAATAAAGTATAGCGTACATGAATCAGTGAAAATAGTCAAACAAAATAAAACAATTTCATTATTATACCTATATATCGTGAGTACTAGGTATATAGGCTTTTAGTCTCAGCCGTTCGTTTCATATTGTTGTGCTGCACTGCGACGGAATTTCGTTCGCAAATCTCGACCAATAATCAACCGTTATAGCATTACCGTTTATAAGTGTGTATTTCATATTATTGTATATACTATATAGTAGTATTGCGCGGTGATGAACTGATAGCCTTGATCATTTCCATCCGTGCTGTTCATTTCCCGCGGATTACGCACCGAGTGACTCTTCGAGGGTCAACGTATTATATTATTCACAGGTTCCTTTTAGAGACAGGCAATTTACTTAACTCTTTACGATCGTTATGTAGAAATTAAAATTTAATGTATAATACACATATTATAAATATATTTAATTTATTTATAATTTTCAATATAATATAGATTTATAGATAATATATGGGTGAGTTTGAAAAAACATGCGCGTTTGGGTGTAATATAACACCATGATGTAACGGTGATTCGTAAAATGTGCCCGATATTCATTATCCGAACATTATCCGTATTTTAACGAACATTAAACGATTTTTGTGTGTATAATAACATATATACATACCATGAAGAAAACAGAAAAACATGCGAAACACAGACTAGTGGGCCCGTGCCCGAAAAACCTCACTATACACTGCGTCAAAAATATTAACAAATATTTGTACTACATATTATTACTTACTGATTACTAGATAGCCACTACCTATATCACTTTATTATAGATACCTATGGTATAAACCAAATACTATTAATCATTTAAAAATTATTACAAAATATGAAACATGACTCAGAATGGTAACAACACATAACGTCTAAAATTACATACAATGTCATATATTATGTACATTATGTTATCTACAATCTACTGTTGATGTAAATTATCATAAATTTACTGACAAGTTCGGTTATAACGAAAGCGTAATTTTATTTGAACTAAATAGATACCCAAAATTAATCTAAAAAGGTTCAATATTTTCATTTTTTTGACTGGTCCGCAAGGATTCCCTTGTGGAATCTGTGTCGATAAAAATTACCATTTATACAATGTTATATTATTTTAAAAATATGAATTTATAGCTATATAATATATATATACATACATTTTTTTTATTTATTGTTCATCGGTGTATTTTATTTCCATAATATGTAATAAAATAAATTTTATTACGTTAGAACATTCAGAACAAAATAATTCACGATTAAATTAATCTAGTACATGATGTTTTTTTTAAAAGAAACTCCATAAATGGAGTTCGTTGTATTACGTAGAATAGTCGGTTTGATCAAAGCCTTAATAATACTGTTGTAATCCTCCATACAGTGTCTATAGTGTAAATTACTGCAAGACGATCAAAATATTTAAAGCGTATACACATCTTTCTGTGTATAAAATAATATTATCGAAACATAATATATATATATATGTTCCGAATATTCCGAGTTCTTTTAATTGTTCTCAACCGCGCGTGCATATCTAAACTAAAGTAATAATCATAGCATTTAACAAAAAACAAATAAATAATACTGATCATGTCCGAGTTAAATTCCGTGTGATATCTCTGTGTGATCTTCTATGCAGCCGCGGTACATCCGTTTGTTCGCATAATTGCGTTTACCATTGTCGGTGTCATGCGTGGCAAAAAAAAACGTGCATAAAAAAATTGCATGCGTACGTATTTTAATAATAAATAATAATTTATTGTTATCTGTAAACGATAGTAGACGACGCTATATTAACGATTACGAGTGTTGTAATTTGAATATTATGTGTTATTATTATAGAGGTACTCAGCAAGTTGGAAATTGTAATCTAAAACGTAGGTACATACTTGTGTATATATATATTGTGATAATGAGAAAATATGTATGTGTAACTGTGAAATCTGACAACTTGCGATAGTTAGGTACTTAAAACCAATTACTATATGTATCTATACGTTATACAGAAACAGAAAGTAATTGTCTGACATATTATTATTTTGTTTGAAGTGAATATCATCCTGTCGTCGTAGATATATATTATAGTCATATTTTACCTATAGTCTTTTATATTGTATAAAATACTGTTCATATAATATAATACACGGTCATACAGATAATTTGTTATGAACGGGAATATTAGTCGACGTGACTCGTGTCTATGACATATTTCGAGATATTTCACGTTACATGCATACAACTATTATAAAGGCAAAGATAGTATGTCAGCTGACGCTTAACTGCAAAGAAATGTCAGAAACAAAAACGGCGTGCAATACAGTATAGGTATACAGTTGTTTCCACCCTTAAAATTTTGACACGTCTCAACTACGTTGTTAAAAATGTATTTTCTTGGACACTGTAGCTATTGAACGCGCATTACGTCTTATATAATATTTTATATTACAAATATCTTCAAATCTCAAAACACTTTAAAATTATCAGTTCCAACTGATGGTTCTATTTTATTATATGAAGACATATTATATGTACGTAAATAAATTATTTTAGCATTTTGACGGCAAAACGTATAATCTCAAAATAGCTTTAAAATATTATTTAGATTTTCGTTGTTCAGAAAACATTAACTACTTTTCTTTGCATACTTATGCGACTTATATAATACTATTTTAAAGTTTTTCTGTATAGTCTTATAGCCTAAGAAACAACCATGTTAGTACTATATTATTATAATGATCCATGCCTTTTCTATGTTGGAGTATGTAAATTATTAGTATTTCATAACATTATAATGTCGCGTTAGCATGAAATATAATGTGAAGTATAAAAAGAGCTTGGAACGTGAAAACTATGCCAAAAACTTTTGTTGGTGGACGATAGGGCTGAATTATTTCGGAAAGGGTCTCTGCTAACAATGTTTATTTATTTCTTATAAATATATATATTATATATTATATATATATATATATATATATGTATACGTCATGTAGGCATGTAAATCATGTACACACATGTACCTTATGGATCCTCTTAAGAGCTCGAACCGTTGCCGATTTGTACAGCCAAAATGACCTAAGTGCAATACCTCTTATGGGGGAGGGGGTGCGTTACTAGGCAACGTTCATGTGACTCTAAGCCGTATTGCACGCACACCGCGCATACGAAACCGGCTAAACACTATATAAAACATTGTTTGAGCCAACTTTTCGTGCCCACTCTAACGTGAAGTTTAAAATTGTGCAGCAATAATGGCCTATACCCGTACCGTAGACGGTTAATTATATCGTTAAAAACGTTTTTACAGTCAGTTGAATCCACATACGTTATATACACATCATGGTTTATCGCTTATGCTAAGGTAATACGAATAATAAGCTTGGATTAAGATCCCTTTATTTAGACCCCGTGACTTAAATTATCTAAAAACCTACACCTAAAGACTAAAGTATAATACTTAAAAATTCAAAAAAAATATCAGAATTTAATTAATTCTAATAAACTGAAAAAATGGATGCAAGTACGCTTGGTAAATCAGCAATTATTATCTCGTATATTATATTTATAAATATAACTAAATGTTTTTTTCAATATTGTGCTGTACCAAATAGATGATATTATCTACAATTATTATAATTTTATGTTCGTTATTTTACCGTCAAATATTTTTTTCGAAGTTCGTGTTCCTATATGTATAGCAAACAAATAATTTGGGACATCTGATATCTTTACAAAAATTTCATGTTGTTAAAAAAATAAAATAATAATAATAATAATAATAAAACTAGTTAAAAAAACTAGTTTATTTTCTTTATAACGAATATTCTGTTTCTTATCAGTAAAAGAAATCGTATTTTTATACAGTCGTTA
The DNA here is from genome assembly GCA_020882235.1 of Schizaphis graminum. NCBI lineage: Eukaryota > Metazoa > Arthropoda > Insecta > Hemiptera > Aphididae > Schizaphis > Schizaphis graminum. Next base: position 16,671,640 of record CM037031.1, read on the forward strand.
TATTAGAAGATAATCGTAGAACTGCCTTGAAATTATATATGTTATAAAAAAATTTAAATGCGGCACCAAAGCCGCCCTGGATTTTCTAAGTGACGAAACAAATGTTGGAGATCTTGCAGATAAGAACGTGTTTAAGAAAAAAACTAACCAATAGTGGTGGATTACATGCTGGCAAATTAAATGGCCGTTGAAATGAAACGAACTGTCACTTCGTCGGTTGCTGTAGCGAAAAGTAATAGTGTCAGGTAGTCTGCGGGTTATTTTTTATAGCACAACCACACCGACTACTAATATTTTGTGATGTCTTGAAAGCCGTTTCGCGAGACATGGCCGAGATGCAATAAAAAAAAAAAAAAATGAATAATATTCCATAAATTGTGTGAAAAAAAAACAATCGCGATGTGGTGTTGGTTCTTTATTTTAATTCTTTCGGATGAGAAACTATTACGATCATAATATAATACACAATAAGTGCGACATATTTATTTATTATTATTTTTGGCTGTTTGTTCGAATTACATTTTTATCACTCGCACATTAATAATATTATATTCATATAATTAAAAAAAAAATAAATAAATACATAATACAATCGCGTATATAATCTGGGAACTTGGAAGTCTGCCTTAAGGTTTTTGACATATACATATTCCACAAGAACGATCACATTTATACATCTCTAAACGACTTTGTATATATTTACGCATAATTTTGTTTCTATATACTATATAATAGAGATGATACAATATTAAGCGATCAACAATAAACAGTTGTTTTTTTTGTGTATATTATATGTATAGTATAGGTAGAATCGATCTATCCTATAGGGATCTATCTATATATTAAATACTATATTCGTATAGACTATTGGAGTTGGTGCACCCTGAACCGTTTTTCATCTCTACTCACTGGGTAAGTTTTGCTTTAGTGCTGAAATAGTGGGGAGGGGGTTCCTGGCGGTGGCAAGGTTAAAAAAAGGTAAATGTGTATACTTTTGGCCACGCACAGAACGTCTACCGTCTACGAGATTTGTGTGCCACATTGTGTGCACTGTGTATGGTGCGTGTACTTAAATATATATATATACGTCGGCGTATTGATTTTTCGCCGAGGGTAGACGCCAGCGGCGGCGCCGACGGTCTCCGAACCACCGTCGTCGTCGTCGTCGTCGTCGTCGTTACACGCTCTACACGTCGTCATCTTCATAGGCGGCGTTTTCGAGACGTAAAAAAAATATAATAAAGGTGAAATATTGAAAGGGATGTAAAATATAGCTGCACGTAAAAACGTGGTTTAGTACCTACCTACCTGTAATATATATAATATATATATATTTATACCTATTACCTACACTACACACACTTGTACTGTATTTCACTGGTTACTGACTCGTATTATCTAACTAGATTTCTATATTATATATAACATAAAGTCATACCCACGTGAATATAAAGTTTAGTATAATATGCAAGTATTTAATGTAATTACAGGGTTATTTATAAAATTAATCATTGGATGCTTTGCACGTTGCGCCTGGTTTCCTATAGGTTACCTGATCTTACGCCATGTAATTAGGTACTTCTTTTGTGAATATTTTAAAAATACTGTTTAAAGTGTGTACCACCATCATAATCAACTACAAAAGAACTAAAAAAATTGTTAAGTCAATTACAACGGACATGCGTGCAATAAATTTGAATTTTGACTAGATCGTTCGTGTGACTTAGTGAAGTCACATATAATATTTATAGGTGTCATTAATTACATTTAAAATATTATTATTTTATTTAATGCATAAGTACTTATCATATTATATTATTTCTGTATGGAAACATTTTGAATATTCCTGTGTTGTATACGCATCGTATTTAAACTTCAATATTGTACAACTTACGGTGGCGCGTAATAATTATTAACAACATGCGTGTAAGTTTTTTTTTTCAAAACTAAGTACCTATTATATATATTTATTTGTATTTGCTCGGTCGTGCGCATCGTCGTATCGCCGGTAAATCCGAAGTGATGAAGAGGTTAGGAGGTACTTCTTCCATACGTACCTACCTGTTATTATATGATATAATATACTAATATACGTATATTATTGTTATTATTATTATTATTGCATTTTTCCAGTCATATTTTTTATTTGTATTTTTACACGTAATATCGAATTTGTTTTGCGGATTGAGACTAATATCTAACCTAGCGACACGCTTTTCGTCTCCTTTTGCAGTGTAATGTTATATATTCTATCGTTTGAACAGCGTCCAAAAATATTTATGTAATGTATGCTATAGCTATATTATTATAGCCCAGTCTTAAGCTCACTACGCCGCTTTTATTGCTGGTGTTCCCAAGTCAGTAATTATTACTCGAAACGAACAGTTTAATTAATGAATATCACTCTAAATTATATTCTTTTAAAAAATTACACCTATTATAATAAAACTCGTTACTAATAATGAGATCACGTTCTGCTGAACTATAAAGAAAAATAAGCTTTACGACCCCGAAATGAGGAGACTATATAATACGCGCGTATTACTACGCATTACTTATGTTTTATTTTGTTAATATTATTCCACTGTATCATTTATCAGAGTGTATACTGTGTATTAATATAGTATTTTACTTATTGATTTTAATTCACATCGCAATAAATGTTAAGTCACTAAAATGCATTAAACCTTTCTATGATTTGAGTTATAGGCGTACGGTCACAATACGTCAATACGGCATTATGAGTCTATAAAATATGTATTTACTATTTACCTATGTTTTTTGATTAAAAATTATATAATAAAGCGAGAGCAGAATTCGTTGTAAAGAACCCGAGAAACTATTTCAAAAATTAAATATACCAGCAGACAATTTATTATTTTGCCGAAAATGTAGAATACGGAACGCGCACCGCCGTGTGTCACGTTATAAATTATTCCTACTAAATGTTCACGTTATGTCGTTATCAGAGTTTTTTGGTCGAAGGTCATAGTATCTCTTAGTAAATTTTGTCTTCACAAAATAAATTTTTTTTAAATCTGTTATAGGCACGTTTATTATTTCTGATATTACAATTCTGGGAGCTTAATAATATTTTTTTAAGCTTTTTGTGTATGAACCATCTCGATATATTAAATTTAACGAAAAGCAACAAACTTACAAACAGCTAATAATATATTGTTTGAGTGGACGGGTGCGGCAATATTTGAGGCAGTATCGTGATATGTTATTATTTGGTATTTATAATTTATAATAAATCAAAAACCGTTCGTTTCACTTGGTGGTCTCACTATATCTCGGCTACGGCCTCTTCGCAATGGGGGATGATTCGTCTAAATAAAATCGGGATCATAAAATGCACCCCCGTTAAACCTTAACAACCGTAGCACACTGCATCTCAACGGCGTCCTACACTTGCAGTACATACTACACTGTACGCCTCGTATAATAATAATATACACGCTCGATGTGTATGCGTACTGCGTATATATATATATATTATATATTAAATATATATAATAAAATATTATTATTATTATATATATATATTCACTATATGCATGCCATTGTACTCTCCGCAGGGTAGTCCATAATATTCCAAAACAGAACTGCACGGTCTATGTACGTTTATGTATATAATACGCATAATATATAATATTATATTTATATATATATATTCGTGTACGAGCTGCCTTCGGTGGAATGCGTGTCGTTTTTATTTCTTTTTTCGTCCTCGCCACTATTGTTGTGTGTTCTATTCATTTTTTTTCAGTCTATTTTTCGTCCCCTCGTAGTGTATATTATTATTGTAGTCGTCGTTATTATCGTCATGTGTGCAACGTATACTATATACGGTATAATACCGCGACGTCTCTGTTTGAAAATGTTCAAATCCGAATATTATGAATTTTGTCTTCCTTCGTCGAGCCTCTATAGTGCTGGCGCCACCGAACCCCGGGTGAGGTTTTGCGTCCACGACATAATACACAAAGATCATGTCTATATGTTACAATATATATTGCGGTTATGCATTACGTCGTGTTAACTGATGCGATTTTAATAATATATTATAAGTACCTATACAATTTGGCCGTGGCTCAGCGCCCTACGTATTATACCTATATAGGTACCGAATAATATTATATCGATTTACTGTATCTTATCGTATCCGCCGCCACTGTCGCGGTTATCGATTAATTAAATCCTGAAATAGGAAACCGGTGTTTATACGCGCTGCACAATCTTCGTCGGACAACACCTGTTTGCGCCGCCGCCTCCGGCAGGTGTATAACCCTTCCGCCCTACCTCCTTGCACACAGTGTTATGTAGTGCATTTTTTTATTTTCCGTCCATATATTATACTCACATTGGAGGTGTATAGATTATAGATATATTTTTTTGTATGATCCAATGCTATATTTATTTATACGTTCGTTTTTTCCCTAATATTTTTTTAATGCATATGCAAATGTAATTTTATTTTTCTCTTACCGCCCTTGCGGCATCGAAAATTTTTAAAACGAAAAACAATCGTGAAGAGCAGACATCACGTAATAACGCTAATCGGCCCTGCGGCTGTTTGTTCTTCATCGTTCGTATTTGTACCCATCTTCTCTCGCTGTCTCTCTTGCGGTGTGTATAGTATTATACGTACTAATATTCAACGAATTTTCTATACACACGCAATATGTAACATCACAAGGATGTGGTATGTACCTTTAGGTTTATATATTAATATTTTGTTTGTGTATACGTGGTATTCGATTTTGTTCAGCTGAGATGGGCTTTGCGGACGATAATATGTTCTGTTTCATGTTTACGTTTTCTTTCTGCCAAAACCCTTTTTTTGCATGCATGCATGCATGCATTCATTATCATCTCATTTTCCACACATACAAGGTGGGAGGTGCAGTGGTCTCCAGTATACAATATACATATTATATACGGCACGATCACGTTTTCATCGGTATATATACATGGAAATCTCGCCGGACGAGAGAGGCTTGAATTTAAATTTTCGTAAGTAGATAGTATATCTACTATTATACGTCCGACGGGACTTCGGGTGCATAAATAAATACTTTTCATATTTTGTTTTTTGTTTCGTGACAACGTTTTTCTTCTCTCCAATAGACATAAACGTGTTATTAAAAAAGTTTCAACGGTATAAATTACAACTTTTCTCTCGCGATGTTGTTTTATCAAGACAGTGTTTTATTTTTTCGCTAAATCCGTCGAAATAGAAACGACGTCACCGCAAATTTTCGCCTTCGTGGACGTCGCGAGATTTACTATACAACGATGATAACTGTGTCCCGACGGCGGTAGGATTGTATGCGCGTGCAGAAATTGATAAAAATCACCCGAGGTTATTTTTTTCTCTCATCGCCAGTCTCCCTAACGCGTATTGATGTACAAACGCGTTCCGAACATCTATCTCACAAATACACGAAAACTCCATCGGATCGAACAAATCGTATTCGTCGCACGTACTATCATCGTACGTTTTTGTGCCGAGTGGAGGTGTATATAATATACTATATACCAGGGTAATTTCAAACAAAATCCACAGCGTATTAAACCCGTATAATTTGGTAATCTCGAAAACCATCCTGTGTGTCGTCAGCTGCTGCATACGCGAGAATCGGAATAAAAAAATCTAGTTTCATAAAAATCCGTCGTGTTCTTACTCGGTTCGCGTAACACACACATACACATAGAACATGATAGGTATAAATTATGGATATCTATAATATATATTTTTTACAGATATATATTATATGAGTAGGTGCGTACAGTGCAGCTGGTGCTGTGCGTCTGACCAAATAGCGTATTCTCCGTATAGAGTTCGATTCGAGTGCTTAATGCATTTATTATACACACGTGAATGTGTATTATATATATAAATATATCACATGCAATATAGCAGTGGTTTCAGCAGAGATACAAATGACTGTACAGCATTATTTGTGTTTCAATGTTAAAAATAATTTATACACGATAGAACGCGGCGCGTGGTTGAAACATTAGTGCGCGAAAAACATAAAACAAAATCTCAGGGCCTATATTATAGTTTAATAATATATAATATGCATACAATTTTTTTTCGAAACCAGTTTTCACATAGCGTAAATCATGTTTTCACGAAAACCTGATTTTTAACGTATTAACATTGATGTTAAATTAATTACATAACATTAAACTATTATGAATACATAACTTGTTTGAAAATTGTATAATAATTATGTTGTACGATTAAATGATTTAAACATCAAAACATTATATAGGGCATAATGCAAATAACGCAATTAATTCTTCGGAGTTAAGTTTAGTCCGCGTGTTCATTTAAAAATACATAATATTATTATACTATATACAGACATACAGTATCAATTTAAAGACAATAAATCGATTTGTTTAATATAGTACAATGAATTACGTCGTATTCGTATAATATTATAGTATATAGGTACCTATTGTCTATGCATTTTTATAATATATTTAATATTATTGCTATTATTATAATATTATGTTACGTGGTTATTGGTAATAAATAAGCCGAAACGTACAAGCACCGATGACCGTAGGAAGTGATGTATTATGTATGAAACAAAAATTAAACTATAAACTTTTTACCTATACGCTGTTCCCCTATGTAAAAACAATGAGCGACAAATAATGTGACGCTCTAAGTGAGTGCAATCGTTAAAAAAATGTATTAATAACACGTGTTTATGTACAGACAGATTAAACATTATACTGTACGTTTGTATTATAATATAACGATGTTTGATTTAAAATTTTTATCTGGAACATACGTGGTGGATTTAAATTCGATATTAATTACAGCATGCATTAATTGTCTAAATAACATGTACCTATATGAAACATACATACTTTAGGCACCACCCCTGAATCCTATACCACATTCGCATTATATAAATTATAATAGATTCGTACTCACTAAATATATGTTTCGTCTGGTTCTATTATTATAAATAGTTTTTGCGGTTGTACTGGCAACCTCGAATGGGTTATATATTTATATGGTATTATATATGGCGATTGCAATTTTAATTAGTCATCGCGATAGGTCGTGCCCCGTTACATACACTCGCGCGCACACGTACTACACATGCGTTGCGTATATAAACCCATAGAAATAAATTAAACGGCGCAGCAAAAGTTTTCCATAATTTCAATTTAAAATCTGTTTGTAGTTTGTACGATATCATTATTAACTGAATGTACCTACGATATCATTACATTACATCGGATTTAATCTACGTGGCGTTCTGAAATAAATTAACGGTCTGACGGTTTCGCAAATGCATACTAAAAACAAACTTAAATAATAATTATTTAACCGGCCAGCGTCTAGCGAGGGATGGCTACCTGCTCTATACCACAACTATGTAGCTAGGTTTATTACGTTACAGCACAATATTATATAGTACATGGCTAGGTAGTAGGTCCACGTGAGGTGTGATTAATAACAACCGACCGATATAATAAATGTACCACATTTCTCCGCGTATATTTTCTGTCAGTGGTAGTGACAGGTAATTCGGACAAAAACTTTATTATATCTTCATTCGTATATAATATATCGTGTGATCCATTTAACGTATATGACACTTATGATTACAAAACTATTAACATTTTTGTAAATATTGTTTTTTTTTATATTAAGTCGTGAAAAATCTATTTTTTTGTATTTATTTATGTACTATTTTGCCTATCATTTTTTAATCGTTTTACTTTTTTTTATTCCAATATGCATTTTTAATTTAATATTTAAAAGTAGAATATTGTATTGAGTACTTTATTACATATATATCAAGTTTTAAAATAATAATTCATGATATGTAATCCACAAAATGTTGGTTCACTACTTTGCTTGTCTAAACTTTAAATATTAAATTTATATCTTTATGATAATATTATTACTAATATAAACTTCTTATCCATAATGTGATATTTATATATTATTATACCAAAGTATCTACTTTAAAATATATTTTGTTTTGAAATAAGAAATGTATTAAATGTATTAAATGTATTGAACAATTAAAATGTATTGTTATCATTCAAAGAAGTAGGTAATTAAAATATTATAACGATAAAAAAAATTTTTTTCTAAAAATTTTGTTTTGTTATATGACTTAATATTATGTTAAAGAAATATTTTCAAAAACGTTAGTGTTTTCTGAAATAATGAGTGTTTTACTATAAATGTTTCACCCAATGCTTGTAATAAGTAAATAAATATAGGTATAAATGTATATTTTTTGAGTTCAAACGTTTTGGAATAACACGAGGTCTTCCATATTTGATGTCTTGCGGCTACAACCGTATAGGTTGTAGGTATACCTCACATATTTTTCTGTGTGAGATAGTTTTTCGAATAACAGTAATGTTCAGCTGTGGAGCGTTCAAACGATTTTATTTTACGTAGAGGTTGATTTTTTTTTTTTTTTTATAAAAGCCTGGATTCGAAAATACCCAAATCAATACAGTTTTAGATAAAAAAAAATATATGGGACGTTTATAGTGTCATTGCTAGTTAGGGATGCCATAACCTTAACACGTGCACCATCCCTTCGAGTGACACTATGTGAACTATATATATATATGTAATATGTATTATTCTATCGGGTGATCCATTTTAACGCAGGTTACTTATTATTTGTAAACTATTAACGCTTTTGAAAATATTTCTGTTAATAAACCACTTTTCTAAAATTTTTTTTTTACAGATCGAAATAATCAATACTCTGAATAATAAATCTATACCAATGTATACATTTATGTTGTAATAATAATTAGAAACAGTAAAAAACTTTAAAAATACATTTATTAAAACGTTTAATGTTTTCTGTAATACTAAATTTCTTACAAGTGATCTATCTATACCCTATATTTATATATATTACTCGCAGTTCTCCCACGAGTTAAATTGCAACAATATATATGTTTTGAAACTTAATCCTCAGCAAATTTTCGCTATTTTATTAAAATATCCGCTCACGTATATGCTTAGAAGGGATGTATTCTCGTAGGTATATAGTATATACTATATATAAGGTACTACTTATGTATTATATAATATATATATGTTATGTATGGATACTTTTTTGTTTGTTTCGTTTTCAATATATTATATCGAATGTTTATTAACAGTACGAATATATAGTTTCGTCTGTATTATGTACATAATATACATCCGGACGTGCTTTCCCTTTGAAATATATCTTCTATCGATGTATATATGTAGTATATAGTTAATAATAAACCCTACATATATTTATATATATTCGACTCATATATATGTACGTATGTGTATAGTTTGCGTAGTATATACTGTAAAGTGGAGAGGGCGATTTGTGTCAGAACTTTTCGGCCCCAAAACTTTATTGAATTCTGCGTAACGCACGCTTTCAACGTTGGCGGGGTGATACAGTGGACGACGAACGTGCATAGTTTTCAAATTTTAGCAACACCCTATTTTGCCGACGACGGCGACGGTACTGCACCAATAGAAATTTATTATTCGTATCGTATGAAAACGTTTATTTCATTTATTTGTTGTGACGATAGATGACAGACGTCATAATACACGAATCGCGAAAATAAAAAAATATTAAATAAAGCCGCAAGTTCAGACTTTCATCGTCGTCGTGGGTCTTTCGAATGCAACGTGACACATGCCGCTCACTTCAATATGTTCATTTTATTTTGTAGAAGTTTTCGAAAAACTGTCCAATAGTTTAGTTTATTACAATTTCGTTGTTAAATGTATTTTCAAATTTTTTTTAGATGATGCTAAACGAGCTAAATTGAGGTGTTTCAATATGTTGATTGTTTACGTAATAAAATAATAATAGAACAGTCAATTCTTTTTTATTTTGAAAAGATCTGAACTTTATGTTTTTATTTGCGTTTGAAAGTACATACATTTTTCCTTTATAAAATATGCAACAAGTGTAGGTAGATATAAACTAAGAAAACATCTTCACTGTCGAGTGTTCTTTATTTGGAGAGACTAATTGTTGATCTACAACTAATTTACCTGACAATCAAAAACAATGAAACACATAAAAACTTGGTTTTTTAATCAATTTAATGCGGTATTCCAACAATCAAAATTGTAACTATTTTAATATTATGGGGCCACTTATGAATTTCATTAAAAATTCAATACATGAAACAACTTTGATATCGGTACCATTGCGCGTGCCGAGTTTAAATATTAAACGCGCATATAATAGTATTTTGCAAAATATTGATTCTTTAGGTTTCATGTTACTCATTAAATCGGATCAATACAGTGGATATAAATTTCGCAAGACTAAAGTCGTTTGACGACCACAGCATTATGACGAGACTATAAGACAAAACGCTCATACAATATAATATAAACTTACACTAATAATATAAATGTGTGTGCAAGTTTTATGAGTATTGGGTTATGTGTATTTTACAACAATTCGAGTCTCTGCCGTGTGAAGCTATTTGGTAGCTTTGGGGCATAAAACGCCTTTATTGAAATTTTAGTTAACTATTATTTTGTTTTATGTATATTTGGTAGATTAAAAATAGTCATGTAATAGATTTAGTCGAAAAATTCGTAAATACAAATTGTTAACACCATTGGAGACATTATGCGTATAAAATATCCCGGGGGAGTGGCTAAGGTGCTATCTTATTCTAACTTTCTAATCAAATCAAAGAACCTAACTTCACTCAAGTATCTTACGCTTTGTCCGTCTCCTCAACCCGCTTAACTCTCATATTGTACAAAACGTTTTGAGATGATGTATAGTTTGTTTATAATTGATAAATTATTGTTGGCAGGTTTTGTGACTCCGGTCGAGGTGCATTTTGACAACCCGGACGGAGGGTTCTTCGTCCGACATCCTATCGGTGGCGGTCCTGGCAATAATCGTCAACAACAACAACAATTGGGCGGCGGTGACAATGACGACAATGACGATGACGTCGGCGGTGGAGCCGTGCTCAGCGTGGACAGGTTCACCGTATTGCAGGACGTACCGCAGACATCGATCAGGGCCAGTTACGGGCCGTTCTCCACCAAGCAAACGGTACCGTCGCGTTATCTGATACCGGATCCAAACTCGTCCGGAATGTCCGGTGGCGTTAACGGTTCCGGTTTATCGACGGGCTACTCGTCGACTGTAGACATATCATCGATGGACGTGTCCGCGCACTTGGTCCAGAGACGCGTGTACCGCGAAAACCCGGTGGTGCGGACGTTGTTCCACGTCGGGTACAGCGTGGTCAGATCGCAGTCCGGTTCCGGTCCGCCTCCTTCGATACCGCTGTCCGCCGCGGATGCAACCGCCGGCGGTTCCGTGCGGTCGGCTTCCAGCTCGTCTTCGTATGGAAAACTGTGCGCGGTGGCCAAGGCCACGTTCGAGGGAGCCGAGCGGCCGATCACTGCCGCGTGCAAGCCCGACCCCAAGGACGGCGTGTGCACCGCTCGGCTGGTGTTGCCGGCCAAATGGTGGCCGCCGCTGAACCCGCCGGACGCCAAGCCGGTTAAAACGCCACAGCGGTACGTGCAGATATCGTACGCGCTGCTCGAGTCCGACCACCGATGCAGCCAGTCGGACGTGCAGTTGCAGCCGTTCACGTACATCGGGCAGGCGTCCCTAGAGCACGCCCAGCGCCCGTACAAGGAACTCAAGACCGATGCTTACCTGTTGACACTCGTACCGTCCGTGCCGCTCTATCCCAAGTCGTTTACGTACGTGCCCGTGTTCTTCGATGCTGGACCCAAGGAGCAGAACATCAAAGGATTTATACTCAGAGCCAAAGTTAAGAACGGGTTGCGCGTGTTGAGTGCCGAGAACAGCGACCCGGAACGGTGGACTATCAACTACACGTCGAACCCTAGAGGCACTCAGATCACGGTGACGGCCGTGCACAAGGGGCTGCCCGCCGCTGCCGGCACCGCGTGGCCGAACTCCCGGTACGAGGAGGTGTTGCAGTGGTTGCTGCAGGTAGATTCGGAGGCCGAGGACGTGTGGGAGGAAGGCCGGGTGGTCTGGACCGTACAGTACGTCATGGAGGCGGCGGGCAACGCGACCAACTGGACGTCGGCTGCTGCCGTTCAGGGAAACCAGCCCAAGGCCGACCGCCACCGCGCCGCTTACAAACATCACCGGAGGCAGGCGGCCGTGCTGGCTGGACGGCGGAGGACGGCTCGGCTGTCCAGAGCCGCCACCAAGATGCTCTACCTCGACGGCGTCAACGGCGTGTTGGACGGCGTCAAGCGCAAGATATCCGCCCGGTTTGAGATACACAAGGATGACACCGAAGCCGTGCTGCCCATATCCAAGGTAAGTCCGTCAGATACGGTTTGTCGTGTATCGAATATTGTGCATTGCGTATATTATGTTATCCGTTGTCGCTCGTTAACATCACGATCGGTGTAGTTGGGAATACCGTGAGCTGCTGTATTCAGACCTGCGAATGAAAACCTTACGGTTCTTCTGCACATTCCCACGCGACATCCTGCAGGCTGCAACCATCGAGGCTGGTCCCATTACGGCAGGGTGTCACCGACTGAGAATGCGTAAAGGTTAAGTTAAATCCTAACTTTGCTGGTCAGACTATATATAGATGTAGGAGTCGCTGAAGTATAATATTAAACTTATATGATAATATATGACTTGCGTTTCAAATTGATTGGACGATTGACTAATTATTATATGTATAGAAGCGAAATGCGTCGGAAATTAATTGTTTTTGTATATTTTGGCAAAGCTGATCGAGTTAATAATCTTATAGGTTCACTTGATTTTAATTTATTGTCGTAATGCGCTAATGTTTTTTACGAAAATAACTTAGCAGTTAGCTGTGTATTCCGAATTCGCCTGATAAAAATAAATAATTATAAAATACAGTTATATACTAATTTAATTCAGTTTTAATGTACTTACCTCTGCAGTTCACTGGAAAATCGCTGTAATTCGCTTTGTGAACTATTTCAATCGAGATAGGCAACCGCCCGTGTTTGTTTTGGATATAACACACGGTATGTTTCCGAACACTTTTCAAATTATACCATTAACTTTCTTAATAATTCTAAGTACAATCTGACATTTTTGTCAAATTTTTGAGTTAAAAATATTCCATCTATTGTTTTCCATTTTTCCGTCTTATTATACATAAAAATCACGATAAAATTAGTTCATCTGTTTTTCTAGCCTTTCCCGGATTCAGATTGACCAATTATCCATGTATAATATCTGTGTGTGTTTCATGCAATATTGTACTGGTCAGTAGCCCGCACCATTGATTAAATATACAGTATATTTAATCAATGCCCGCACTCTAAATGCTTTTCATCATCAACACCTAGAACGTAAAAGTAAAGAATGAATAGCAGTGGTCGGGCAAATACTGTTGAACTATGTGATGATTGTTCTGCAAAAATGTGTATTAGTGTACGAGAATGTACAAGATGGTAACAAATTTTTCGGTAATTTTGAGTTTCTGTATAATAAAATAGTTTAAATAATAGTATAATATATCATAACACAACAAAGGAAAAAAACCACAGCAACATTTAAAAGGAACTCGCAAATAATTTAATATATAGTCCTTCTGGCTTTTAATCTTTAATGTACAATATGATAAATTTACGGCCCTTCTGACCCAACAGAATAAAAATAATAAAAATTAGTCCTTCTAGCTTAACAAATAGTAATAATATAAATAACTCATAATTTTGTTGAATGCAGTCTGGCTATAGCTGGTCATATATAGCTATAACAATATATAAAAAAAAATGCATGACAAAAATACAAATAACAATTTAAGTGTATACAATATGCGCCTCTTATGGCTCACACTGGTAATGATAATATAATATTTGGCGATTAGCATTAAAAAAAAAACAATATAAAACAATATGATATTAGTAGCTATTTGCGCCCACAATTTAACTTTATTATAGTGATGATTAGCGCACACATAAACAAAGTATATAATAACTAGCCCATAAATGGCTCACAATGATAAAAAATAATAATTTTACCAATATTGAGCAAAGGAAAAAAAATAAAACAATAGTGATTACTTATATAGTTATATTATTATGAGTGTTAGTCCAACTGTTTTTATCGCGTATTTTATTTTGATGATATTAGTATAGTGTAGGAAAATGTACTGATGTGATCGGGGGCAACAAATATATTCTATTTTAATTGGGTATATTATATAATTTGAATACTTAGCATTCATGATATGTTATATAAATAAATAAAATGAAAATAAGACTGTATACATAATTTCAAAAGAGTCAATTTTTGAAAGCTTTGCGGTGAACAATGTTTCTTGTGTTGTGAGATCGTGTCGAATACTCGAATATACGTACAAATCTACTCTAAAACAGGTGACTTATAATATGTTGTGAGAAAAGCAAATATTTTCCAAATAAATCCCCACCTTGGTGACACTTATATTTAAATCAAGTTCTCATGAAAAAATAATATGTTCAAACATAAAAATTATTTAATTTTATTAATTTTTATAACCGAACAAAAATCATCCAACAATGTATAATGGGACCCGTTACAATTTGATGGACCTCTCTTATTGATTTATTACGCGTTGAACAATGTAATTTTAACCTCACACCTAGCATTAAATTTTTATTAAAACCATTCAAAAATCTTCCAACAATGTTTAAATAGGCTTGTGGGACATTGTTGAATACTGGACGAAATGTTTTGGAATTTCCCTTTCCAATTATAATTTTCAACATCTATAATTTTCACTTATACTACGAAATATCTCAAAATGTATAAACCTATTTATTTCTTGGTATCTTATTTTTTATTTAATCGAACTTTAAATTTTTTCTTTACCAATTCATTGTATAATTAATCTGTTATCATTATTGATTACCTAATATATTTTATTAATTCTGGAATAATAATATGATCCAAATTTTGCATACATAATTCTATATCTTTATTATAACCAAATTAATAATCACATAATGGTTTTAAATTATTTTTGTTATAATATTTCTAGTCTACGGTATAAACAACATAATATAAGATATAATAATTGTTTTATATGTTGAATGTTGATACTTGTTTTTCTAATGATTATCGTATATTTTAAGAACACTGATAGAGATAAATATGTAGCAGGTCTATCCTTATGTAATATATATACAAGATAATTGTGTATATTTAGATAAAATACGATTTCTACTTATTCTAATTTTTTCTCTATATGTAAGTACATAAAAGATAAAATCGAAGAATGATTCCTTTAAAGTAGTAAATAAATGTAGTAATAATTATTTAGTATTAAGTACTAAATGTAATTTACCTACAGTACTTCTTACTTCACTCTTTTGCTTTGAAAAATAGGAACGCGTAATCATATAACATGTTTTTTGTAAGCTTAAAATCGAACTATATATGTCCTATAACGTCTTCGCAACGTTTTTTTTTTTGTAATTGACAGCAGCTGCAGTTGTATGTAGTATTGTAGTGTTGTCAGCGAGTTTCCCACGACTACACGTGCAAATGGAAACACAAAGGACGACCCGTACCGCCGAACGCGGTTATAAAAACCAACCGAAAACCTGGCGTGTTCGAGTGGGTTAATTATTTCAAAATACCTCATAAATCCAACGATTATGACGTTTTTGCAAGAGTTTATTGTCCGACAAAGGCTGCTTGATAACAGCGGTAAAGAAATTGAATTTTCGCGTGTACCATTAGGATACCTATATAACAACAGTAGTGTTATTTTTAAACACACACGAGTGTTGTACATTTCGATTTTCTCCCGGGTATGTACAACACATGCGGTAGGTCAATTAATAGGGATTTCGTGTTTTACCGCGATCTGAGGTCTCGACCGTTTTGCAAGCGCATGGTATGTAACAACTATACTCTTCGAATCCCCAGCGAGTACGTATAGAAACACCGCCCGTTTACAGCATCATGAATCACCGTACAAAGGGTTAGTCGGTTGGTGTTTAGTGTATGATATACCTACTTTATCTACCTATATGAAATATGTGTGCCATATATTTTGGTATCGTATAATAATATACCACGTGCACACAGACACGCACGTATTTACACGCGCGTGCGCGCGTGTAGTGCATGGCAATGACAGATCGATTTGCTTCCGGGGACGTATAGAAAAGCAAAATTTGTCATCGTCGAGCTGTCGCGTTGTTGGGGCTGGGTGTAGGTTCCGTGTTGCATCCGTGAAACGTGCATCTAATATTTTAGGTGTGTCTATGTATTTGTGTATCATGTATATATATACGTATAGGTTGCTGCGCTATAAAATTATTTAGATCCCTTGAGTAATTCGCGGAGTAACTGATTTGCGCCAGGAATTACGTATTCGAGTGAAATAATTCACGAAACGCACCGCATGATGTCGTTATGGAAAATTAATATTTCAATGGCCTTGAGTTTCCGTCGTGGCGCCTGTTTTATTACCTAGAAACGTTTATTATAGGTAATTGATACAATAACAATACAGTGCAACTAGTCTGCAGTACTTACTACTTATACATTTTAAGTTTTTAGAGTAGATAAAATTCATGTATTATACTTATACGTATGCATATTATATTTATACAGAACTGGGAAATAATCAACACCGCCGTATTGACTGGAAAGCAGATATCGCACGCGATGAAGGTGTTCGTTGTCAGCTACGCGGGCAAAATATCCGACGTCACCCGACAGTCCGTGTGTCAGATAGAGGACGACAGCGTACTTAAGGTAGGTTCATTACAATAATATATAATAATATATTATTATTGTCGTGGTTGTTAGCTTACCAGCCGGTCCCCTTTGGCCAGAATGTTTATGCATTTCATTTTCGTACAGGTAACATCGTCATGCAGTTCGGTGTACGTGGACGGATCAGAAATTCGGGGCTCGTCCAATGCTACGGTGATCGTCAAGTACGAATCGTATACAGGTACGGCGCATTTCATTGTGTGGGTTCCAGAAATCAACGAAATGGACCTAACCATTGCCGACCAGAAACTGAACCAGATCAAAGGCTGGCGAGTGCCAGTTAGCCTAGAAGCTGATGACGACATGGACGAGTGAGTATTGATTTTGATTTCTATTAGTTATTGTCAAATTATATAATAATATAGTTACAGACGTAATAAATAACACCTATAACTATATGACAGTTCGTGTTTGAGGAAGTATATACAATTTGATGTATAAACTATATTACGTTCGTGGTGTTTTACAGTTACGTTAACAAATTGAAAAGATCTGCCGAAGGCAAGGGTAGCGGTCACATGAAATCTCCGATGCCGGATGGCGATTTCCGGTTAAACGAAATGATCACCGAGGATATGGTGGCCGATGCATATGACAGGAAGACCAGCTGCCAATTGAGATTTCAACAGACGTCGGTCGAGGTAAGACATAAAATTATTACCCGAATATACATATTCTACGTATTCTGCAGTATAATAACTACTATAGGTACTCATCGTTTAAAACACTGGAAGTTGCATATAAAAATGTAATAGGTATATTAAAATATTATAATGATAAAATAAATTAGTTAAAATTATTATTTGTCGTCTATAGAAGGGCATATTTTTAATTATTAAAAATGTATTTAAAAATGATTAAAATAACACACACTTTTAATTTTTCTTATTTATTTTTTTTTTTTACAAAGACATAGTACAAAATATTCAAAAATTCTTAAAAAGTCCAAAACAATAGATTCATCGTCATATTTTTAGGTAGGTATATATGAAACAAATTTTGTACTTAAAAAACAATATTTTTAGCACACAGAAAAAAATACCTATTGAAATTAAATCACAGCCCCTTAATTATTTTACTATTTTAGTATGATATAAAAACTATAGACTAATATTTCAATTATTCATATTATGTACAATAATGTGTAAGCTGAAAGAAAATACACACAATACAAAATTATTCATCACCTATTAATTTTTTTGTCAAATAAACGATTACTTAGAAAAGAAAATATTCGATTCTTTACAAAATAAAAATTACAATAATTGTTCATTAAGCCATAATATAATTTTATTAGCTTGTATTATCCTCGGTTAATGAAAACTCCAAACTCGTAAAAAGTTTGGGAAAAAAAACTTAAACAACAGTACTAAATAATCAAGACCAGTAGAAAAGAATAATAGTCTTTTGTAAAACGACTTTTTAGTGCTTTCATTTTATGAACACAATGTTCGATAAAAGTGAAAGTTTTTTTATTTTTTCCGTTCTGTTCATTAGCCAACTTATACAACGGCTAATTGACCTTTATTATTGAATTACATGCATTTATTACATTATCTAAGACACTCTAATCTCCATCGCCAGGAAAATACAAAAATATATTAATTATACTAATTATAGACTACCTAGTACCTATAGTTTGTAATAATAAATATAATCAGATATTGATAAAATATATACCTCACAAAATACGAATAGGTACCTCCTGTATGTGACTAATATTATATAATAATTTAAAAACAATTTATCAAAAAATCTTTAATGTAGTATTAAAATGCGGATTATATAAAAACAGGGATTTTAATGAATTAAATCCTAACTCAGGATTAACTGGACAATGACCATCGTAAATATAGTCGTCGAGGGAAACCTCACATAATATGTAGTTGTATAATCCCGGAAAGAGATGTATTATTCTATATGATTTTATCTCTGAAAACATCCTGTTTAAACATTTCAAACCACATACATATACTGAAGAAAAAAGAAATAATCATAATAAAAACTAATGAACAGTTACAATAGGCGCTCGAATCGAAGTGAAACGAGGTAGAATCACTGCGCGGTATTTCCCTCTCACACCCTCCGTCGTATATATACTATAGGTATATAGATACGTTTTTAGAGCTCTCGATTCACGTATATAATATACATTCGCTCCTATATCGGGTTACGTCTTACATACATTAATTTGTAACAATATCATGCCATTGAATATGTACAGCAATATATGCCACTATCTATACTCAATGGTAATACATATGACTCGATATAATGTAATTTTCGAAAATCACGTGTTTCAAGTTAATGGTCAGGTGTATATTCTAAATCAACGATAACCGCATTTAATAGACTTATTCTATCTATCGATCTTCATATGCACCAGAGATTTTCTTAAATACTATACACGTAATGTATTTCAAAATATAACAATTTTACTGAGTATGTATACATTGACAATAAATTCAGATTTTTATTATTATTATTATAGGAATAACATTGTTATTTAAATTTTTATTTTTGATTCAAAAAGGATTTAAAATTCAAAATAATTATAATAATACGTATTTATTTTGAAAACAAACGATGATACAGTTTTATTCAGATATATTTAATAATATAATGTGTAGATCGCCTCATTTCATCAAAAGCTTAAATTAGAGGTAATACGTTTTTAAATTAGAACACAAAAATATATATATTATTAATAACATATATTAGCAATTAAATTAGTGAACTAAATAATAGTAATAACAAAACTGTATAAATCCGTAATCCATGATATCCTGCAGCGATTTGAGCAGTGTTCAATTAAATGTTAATGTTTATATTACATGTCCATATTTATACAAGATTCAATTACAAATGTGAGTACTTATACAATATAATTCATAAAAGAGCTAAAGTTACACTTTTTTTAAACTAACAACAACTATTAACAAAATAATCAAAATTATACAATATATTCGTTGTAATGATACTATGATAGATGCATTTTATATTAATTGAGCAGTAGATAAATACAATTAAAATTTCTTTAACTTTTTTATAAGTACTTTCGAATTAATCGTAGATAATAATTCCGGAAATTAAATTAAATTGTTGAGTAACTCAAACAAAAATAATAATATTATAAAAAATGTTTGTTTTTTTTTTTATTTGATTTAAGGTATTTAAATTTAAAACATTTAATAATGGCCTAACCTAAGATAAGTGCGTATCTTTTAGTTATTCGATTTAACCCGACGTTCGTCGTTTGCAGATATACGCCAGGTTTAAGGCGACGGACCACGACTCGGGCCGGGTGAGCTACTTCGTGAACCGTCGGACGTGGTTAAAGGTGACCGATCTGCTGCTGCATTACCTGCGGTCGTCGGATCCGCGGGTCGCGTCCATCACTGGGCAAATCGTGCGTGGACATAACGCTGGCCGGACCGAGGTGCAAGTGATCTCTGCGTTATCCGGTCACGTGCTTGTGTCGAAGGAGATCCGAGTGGTCAGCGACAAGGTGAGCGTGGCCCGGCTGGCGGTTAACGTCGTGTCCGGGCTACAGCTGAACATCCGGCCGGACGCGGCTGTGGACAACAACTACATAGCCGAGACGTCCGTGACCAGGAAGCTGACGGCCAAGTACCAGGAGGGCCTACTGGACATCGACTTGTGGTTCACGGACGACACGCGCACGCCCCTGCGGTCGGTAGCCATGTCCGACTACGCGCTCCGCGTTGAGTCCACCAACCCCGATGTGGTGGCGTTTGCCCCCATGGCCGCCTCGCCGCACCCGCGAGTTATAGCCGTCGGTTCTGGTAAGGGGCAGCTGCTGCGCGTGTCGTTCGGCCCGCCCGACGTCTGCGGTAAACACGAGGCGATTAGCGGAGGCCGGAAGACCGTCCTTCCGACGACGCTCAGTGAAACGGCGGCCGAAGTCCAAGTAGACTTTTCGTCGTCTCCGTACTCGGTCGAACAGTTCGTGCAAAACGATGGTGGCGGTGGCGGCGGCAGTGGCGTGCTGAACGTCGGACCGCCCCGGGACAAAAAGGATCACAACAAGGACTCAGCGGGTAAGTGTCGGTCTATAAATGCATACAATTACAATATAACACTATAAAAATATAATATATATTATTATAGTTTGTGTGAACATACTGTGAATAATATAATATATGTATTGAGACTTTCGTAGAATAATTGTGTAGTGCGTTGTCCTGTGTGCAGGCGAACGCGAATCCATTATTTTATATGATAAACTTAAACCGAGTGCGCGCTGTAAAAGCGAGTTTGCGACGAAATTTCTGAGAAAATGGATTTGTTGACGCGCATTTATATATAGAGTTGTCTCCGCCGCATAGTTTTCGTTTTTACTTTTATCATCCACTTCTTCGTTTTACAATGATGATATAGTTACAGTGTGCGCATCGTTTTTATCTCTCTGTCCGTTATTACTATTACAGTATTACAACCACAAAGAACTCCGCCGCATCACCATTCTTATTTTGCCCACGTTTTTATTATTTTTGCTTAACCTCACGAGGAACTTTTTGTTCTAGCGAATTTCGCGTCACGTCGGAAGTATTAAATTAAATTTGATTGCTACTGTGCGCAATACCGCTAGTACCTACTGATTTATAATGCCCACAAAAATATGAAATCGGGTCGCATAAAATATAAATAATTTAATGTACATGATTTGATTCTCGACACGCGATCCGATTTTAATTTATTTCTAGTATTTGTTCACGAAGATGACATTTTTTCATATTGCAATCGATTTTTATGTTTTACATTAAAATATTAAACAAGTAAATCAGCCATGACGTGCTGCTGTAAATTCTAAACTATTTTTGCTCATTAGGCGTTTCCATCAATTTACAATTACCCAATAGATGATGTGATATTATTTTTTGTTATGTCAACTTATTATGGCGTTTTCTCACTTTTATACAGCAAAATCTTTAGTAGTATTTCTAATTTTATGGTGGATTGCTCTTTTGTTACATATTTGATTATTGTTCTCGATTATTATTGTCATAATAAATCCAATAAAAGCACTCTAAATTACTTTATCGTCAAACCGTGACTACTTTTCAAATTACTAACTTTCACATTAGAACACAATATAAGTGGTACTAAATTGAATTTAACGCCGTGCGCACACGCTGGAATTGGATTAATACAGTTTATTGTTTTAGACCGTATACGTTCGCTAGCTATTTCGCTTGTAGAATAGTTATTCAAATTCCATAATACATTTACAGTTTTAATTAAAAGATGTTTTGTCTACAACTTAACATAGTATTCGTGGCAATTTAAAGGAAATAATAATATTCAAGAAGGACTTTTAAAATGCAAATTTCCAAATTGTACGTTTATCAATTAAATTTTATGACAATGGAATTTATTAAAATAAATTGTAATCATTTTACTATGCTGCTGACGTAACTGTTTGACCAACTAGTTGATAATACGAAATTTTTAATTCAACATTAGGAATGTCTGGCATCAAAGACGAAAACAACGATGAACCCACAGTGCAAGCTCGACAACACAACAATAATAACAATAATCCAAATAATATTATCAACCACGGCGGCAACGGTATTGGGAGCACAACCGTGCACGCCCACAAAGTACCCGCTCACGTGAGTCCATTTGAACTTGGCTTGTATACCCTTTTGGCAGCTCTTTGCTTCGCCATCGTAGCGTTCGTCATATCATGCGTCGTCTACGCGTCCAAATACAAACAGAACTCGTTGGAGATGCCCACTACCACGTTGATGAGTAAGAACCACCTATTCGGTGATATTATATTTCGAATGCACTGATACGAATTGTGATAATAATTTACCGTAAAATCTGCTGAGAACGACGTTTATAAAATTGAAAAGTATAGATGTCATTCTCAAATGTAGACTTAGTGGTTAATTTTAATTTGTTTTCACATTGCAATATTTTATTTTATTTTATAATCATACTTTAATTTTATAAATAATAGTATTATTATTATGTTTTTTTAGCAAAATCGTTCATGGGTAACATGAACGGGGCTAAGGACGGTGGTGGAGGTATTGGTGGAGGTGTCGGTAGTGCCAAACCTTTGTCAGATGAACCGACTATGAACGCCCATGATTGGGTGTGGCTAGGCAGATCTACGTTAGAACGTTCGTCCGGCATGCTTGTACCGTCCATGGGCAACAAATCACACAACAACAACAATAACAACAACCAAATCAACGAGCAAAATATGAGAATTATGTCAAATCCTATTTATGGCGTGGACAACAACAGTAGTGGTAACAGTGGTAACCAGCAGCAGCAACAGCAGGTTTGCAGCAGAAATCCTCCTCCGCAGATCAATACTTCCACGTACAGCGTTAAAGACCGGCTGTCCAACGGCAATATCGTTTTCAATAAACTATGGAAAGTGTAAGTAGCAGTTTTAACGGCAAAGAGATTATATTTTAGTGATTCTTACGCTTCTATTTTACAATGTCAACGGTTCGGGAAAGGGGTGGTCGGGGAGTAGTACGAAAACATTTGGACCACTTGCTGCTACCCATTATGTTTTTGATCAAAACGTGACATGTTCCCGGTCAAACGCATTAGATATTGCGTGGTTTACTCTTATTATTATATGATGCATCTCGTTTACACGACAACGTCTACATTCCCAGTGCGTCAGAACTTGGTCCCGATCGATTACTAAAGTTTTCCTCTGATCACGTTCAAAGCCAGATTAAGTATTAGAGCCGCCCTAGAGCAATTCATACTTGGTACCTCTTATCAATAAAGAGTTATTAAAAAAACAAAATATATTATATTTCATAATATATAATATTATATGAATACGTGAAAGATGCCGCCCGAAGCAAAAATCCTTTTTACACCTATGTTAATCCGACCCTGATCACGTCTGACAGACATAAACTATAAATAAAATAAACAGTATTTCTGATAAACAAGGAGTTGAATATATGGTGTAAGACACTTTATCGATATAGATATTATGTATTATATTTTGGACTTGCAAAATTTCGTTGTTATTTATTACTTAGAATATAATGTTACGATAAAATGAATTAAAACGTCAATCCCCAATCTGCATAATCATTACACGTAACTACGTTTAACACAAACAACTGAAGTTCTCGATAATATTGGCTCCCCTCCCCTCTATAACCCACGAAAATATCATTTAACAATCAGAATAACAATTTCGTTATGACTTATGAATTATCTGAAATATCGGACAACTCCATTTTTGGTAGTATTTTGGCAATGCCGTTTCATCGTTCTTATTTACAAGTCCATATTTAGTATCTGAATTCCACTCCTTACTATTTCAGCTGCGTAAATAGCCGACTTCTACAAACTCGTCTAATTGTTGCCATACCTCTGTTCTCCTCAATTAATCAGTTCGTTATATTTTATTTTAACTACATACGTAGTTTTCTACTGTATCCAACAGTGCTCTATCGTAATTATTATGCAATGACCTTTTTTTGTTTCATTACACTTAATACGTATAATAGTGAAGCATGAGAAAATTATTAAATTATATTTCTTAAATAGCACAATAATAATAAATATCTATTAAACTTAAAATAAGACGAATATAGTGAAATATTTAACTCAATTTAATTAAACATTTTAAGTTAAATATTATACGCATAATATTATAATACCTATCGCCTAAAATTTTTCTAGATTTTATCAATAGAAATGTTAAATAAAATATTTAAAACTAGCGTGTGTAGTTGTGTTGTGTTTATAATGATAATCAACAATTCTCTTAGAAAATATTATAAAAAAATTATTACTTTTATTCTGTAATATTCTGTTTATCCGTCATCGTATATGACACTATCATTATGTTTCAAGGAAGGTACTGTTGGTTATCGTTGTTTTGTAGTACGACGTACATATGTTTTATAACTGTCGGTTAAAACAGTTGAAGTATAAATACATATTATATGCGTATTGAATAATGATATTAATGACTTAAGAGAAATAATTGTATGGTTTTCGTTTCAAAGTTTCATTGAAATATATTTCCAATAGCTATACTATCTTCAGTTTAAGTAATTTATGTATTTTATATTAAAGAGTCTTAACTTTTAACTGAGCGAGAAATATTTATTTTTATTACCTTCATTTAACGTTTTACTGTGTTTATTTAAATTTAAGTATGATGTTAAATAAATAATATTCATCGTTCAGTGCGTTCCTATCGACTAATACAATATTTTATTTATAAAACATTTTCAATTTCTATTCGTAAAACTTGAAAGTTGAAATTTTCTTAAGTACTTTAGTAAAAACAATAAAAAAAACTGTAATAATAAAATATTTATGTACTTACAACTGGCGCCCCAGAATTTAATGGCATAGAACATTGGCAATAAAAATACATTCTAAGTACCTTTGTATGAAATTATAATGTGTATGATGGTAAACTTCACAATTTAATTTTTTAATTTTGTGTATTTGCCTTAGTTTTATTTATTTATTTATTCAAGTATATACATATTTGTAAGTACTTCCAAAATATAAACGGTTTCGTTATTATTTCTACGAAAATCATGTATTACATTTCTTTAATCCTTTTACGTAGGTATGGAGAATGTATTTTTCGGTATAGGTACTTACTTTATTAACGATTACTTTTGCTCTAAATGGAATAGTACGTATTTGAGTATTTTTGTAATATTGCAGTAATACAGTTGATGACATTATAAACTAATAACTATAGATTATAAAAGAAAGTCACTTTATTATTTTTAAATATACAACAAATTATATTTTTTCATAATAATTAATAACTATATTAGCATCCCAGTAGTGTTTTTAAACCATATTGCGGGATACTAACTTTATTTTATTTATTTATTTGATTTAATTCCCTGCCAGACTTCCAACACCGAACGACCAGAACCTGGAGAAACCCGCTGATTACAGGCCACCGGTGCCGCCGCATAGAACACAGTTGAATAACGTGGACAATATGATGATCGGCGACGATGACAATGACGAACAAGCGCCACCACCTCCAAAACGGCAACATCATCACCACCATCACCATCACCGTAACCGCAGTCAAGGTGTGTAAATGTTTAATGACTAAGTAATTATCACGGTCTATATCCATGTCTCTTAATTTTGTATATGTATTTTTTCACTCAGGTGGTGGCAGATCCTCGTCGGTTGCTGGTAACCCTAAGCTGCCGGAGAGGAACTCCGACCCACTGTTCGTGGAAACCTGTAACCGAAGATCAATGGATGTGAAACGGGCGGCAATCATCGGGAACCCGATGTTTGCCTTTGATCCTGCGTCCGCAGATCAGAAGCATCAGAACGCCGGTAACAGTGACACTATCAAACTCGATGACCTCAATCTTGGCATGGATTATAAACAGCTGATGGAGTATTTTGACAACCTGAAAGAGTCAAACGCTTAATTTGTCGTGGCCAATCACATACCCATGTCGTTTTGCACACCCTTTCCTATTACCAGTCACCATACACGCGCTCACACCACCGCAGTGAACCTACATGTGGACCTAACTCCCGTCCTCGCTCCTGCCACTCCCGGTTCCCTCACTACTTCTGTCTCTCATCCTATTGTCGCACATGAAAAGTCAATTAATTCAAAGGTTGTCGTTGTATGAACTATATATATTATAAATAACTATGATATTAAAAATACGATCTATAGTAGTTCACGCCAAAAAGTATAAATCGTAAGCTTCAGTATTTTATTGAAAAAAGCAATGAAAATAATGTTAACCATTTTCACGTTTACGGTTGTGAGGTGAATTTTGACCCAAATTTCTAGGATAAAAATTTAAACTTAGGTTGTTTCCGGTTGTTGAAAGCACAACGATACCTAATAAACCATTTATTATAATTAATTATATAAACACGATATCTATAGTCGATACATTATAGCCTTTGCTACTAATTGTATCTTCTAAAATTTCTTTCTAAAATAAACTTAATCTATCTAAATCTATATACAAAATATAATTATATATTTATGTTTTAAACTATCTACTTAAGATTTGTTTCTCGGACTTACATTATGAAGAAAAAAAATTAACTTCTAGACTATAATACTATATTATATGTATTCAAACAAGCTTGTATAGTCTCTCTCAATAATAGTAAGTTTATAAAAAAATATTAGTTCCTTAACCCAAATCACTGTTATAAATATTATCATCACAATGATATTACAGATAGAAAAATAATTAAAATAAGAATAGATAATTCGTGTTACATCTGTGCTAAATGATACATTCGTTATTTCCTATTTTTTATAATATGTACGACAATTATTGCCACTGTTAATAATAATTAAGTTTCCAATTTCGCTCTACACGTGTTTATCTGAATGTTCCTAATTTATTGTATCACTATTTTGATAATATTGTTTAAGCGATTTCCCTTTTAAATCAATATTATCATAAATCTAAACATTTTTGTTAAATTTAATTGTTGATTATTTTTAATTTTTTAGTCTGAACCTATTATCGCTTGCAACTTTATTTTATATACTTTTGTACATAATATTCAAATTTAAAAATTGTTTTTCAATACCTTTTAATATCAAATACTACATTTAATATTTTAATGAATAGTTCAACAAATTGTAACTTGTACATTTATATGTTATGTATGTAGTTTTTGTTTTTATAAACAATAATGGTATTCCACAATGAATTGTCCCCTTAAACTAAACAGTTACCACAAATATTATAATATACTTAAAAAATGCCTAATCACAAATAATTATATAAGATATTATATTAAACAAAAGTCACACATTTATGGTGAACATTTATACGCACATATTCTACAATAGGTATTCTAATTTATTTAAATATGTATTTAGTCAAAAGTACATTATTTTTAATTTCTCAGTGCCATTAAAAAATAACATTTGTGACTGTACAACGGTATTATTTTTTCATTTTTTATTTTTCTGTGATAATGTAAATAATGTAATTTTATTGAACAGACTTGTATTGCAGATTTTCGATCATAACCTCATCACACGATTCTAAACTATTAATTATTATGATTTATGACATATTTGAAAAATTGAATACTTGAATACCTATTATTTCAGTAGGTATTGCCCAGTGCGTATGTATGTACATTGTGCAATAGTATTAATACCAAAATTAGGTACGTTACTAGTTCTACTTACAAAAACAATTGGGGAAAAAACAGTTTCTCAAAGCTAATCAAAAATCATACAGCCGTCCATATATTATATATGTTATGCAATACTTAATAAACAATATCACGACATTCGAGGACTACCCGTTTGGACCGTAATAGTTTAAAAATTAAATATAGTATATTAATAAGTTTGAAAATAAACACTAATCATTTAAATGTTTTGAACTTAAATAGTGCAAACAAACTACCTATATATAAAAAAAATACCTATTATTTCTAGTCAAAGTATATATTGATATTATATTATATTATATATGTATATTATGTTTAAGTCGTAGATCAAGTAGGTTGTATAAAAAAACTATATATATATATATATTGTTTGCCTTCTTTTTTTGGGGACGCAGAAGCTTCCACTAATAAATTTTTACCCATGTTTCATTTGTTTTGTGTATAAGTATTTTTGCGATAATGATGAAGCGCAGAAACGTCGTATGCGACCCAATGAGACTGTTTTTTTTTTATAGAATTATTTTACTTTTTAGTATTTTCTTTACCTATTTCAATATTATTATTATTATTATTATTATAATTATTATTATTATTATTATGATTTTTTAAAGTATATTTTATTGCTTTGTAGAATATGTTTTGAGTTCCGATAATTTGACTTTTTTTCCTTTCTATTTTTCAGTCTGTTTCTTTGTTTTTATTTTTTCCATTTCATTTTCTTCTTTCATAATTCGGTCAAAAATTTATTCAATAAATGTCAATGTTTTTTGAATGTTTTACCTTCGTATGTACCGGGTTGTGATCTGTATTATCCAATTATCTCACCAAAATGATAATTTTTATTAGATTTTAAAGTAGAAGTAGTAGTTGACACACTACAATTTAAGTATTGTTATGTTGATGTGAGCAGATATTAATTTTAAATAAACAATTTATTAAACTTACTATTGGTTTTATTTATTGGCTTGTTAAAAATAATAACCATAATAATGTGTTATACTGTTATGATTGTTATGAGTATATAGATGCATAGATCATACAAACTTGGGCAATTTTAGGTTTTAAATATAATTATTAATTATACTTATTGTTACATAATTATTATAGCATTAAGATTGATTTCATTATAACATTATTAATTAGTTATTACTATTGTAAGTTGTGTTTAAATGTTGTTGACTATATTTGACTATTTGACAAAGTACAATGAATTCTATGTATACGAAACGAGAACTGCATTTGTACATTTTCCTATCACGGCAGTAATAGCACCTAATTTAAAGGACCGTGCATATTATACTTATATTATATCGTTTATTCATATGTATAGATTATAGATTTATTTGTACGAAACTCTGATTTATGTGTCACACGTTTAATAATTATTTTATTTTATTTTATAGTATTACAGTTGTGTAATGTAACTTAATAATTTTACCTAGTTATATTTCATGACCAAATTATATAGGCACTTAAAAATTAAAACATCAAAGGAACTATAATATTATTATCTCTTGAATATGATGGAAAATCGAGAATATGCGTTGCTATAAAATCAACAAAGCAGTAAGAGTAATTAAATCAAAAATAAATAGCAGAAATAAATATAAATACATACATCATAATTTGCATTTTATACATTAACTTACTGTACGTTTTATTAAATGTATCTGCTATTATTAGGAATTTTTATAAATGCAAACTACGGACTCGTTTGAAGCAATGAAAATCGATATGGACTACCTACGCAATTTCGTCAAGTTTATTTATACTATTTAAGTTAGCAAATATTCATCCATGTATTTACTTTTGCCGCACAGCCATCGTAACAACATATTATTATTATAAGTATATTGTATAAACTTAAAGTGTTATAATCTAATAAAGTATTTCTTAATCAGTGTCACCAGAAAATTTAAAATATGCCACTGCAGGGTACCTATATTAATTTAGGGCTCGGATTTTAAAGCATAATAAATAACAAAAAAAGCAAAAAAAAAAGCATGACTAAAAATTAACATGAATAATTAGTAATAATTTATAAAACTGAAAAAAATTAATTGAAAAATTAATTTAAATTAAAATAAGAATTTACTACCATGTATTTACTATAAGCAATAACCGATAAGCTATCGACCTATACACTATCTGTAGATCGATATCCTATACGTTTCACACTAATGGTACGATCACGGTCATTATTGTGTGTTTTCACATTTCTTATTAAGCAAATAAACATTTTTTTTTTTATAGCATAATAAACATAAAAATTCCTCAGTTAGAATAACTGAAAAAAGCACAAAAAGCATTTACCTACACAAAAAAAAGCTAAAAAAAGCCAAAATAAATTCGTTTATTTGGAATCAGATTGACGTGAAACGAATTTATGTATAATAATTAGATTTCCATCCTAAATATATAAAAAGAAGCATTTCCTTTAAAACCCGAGCCCTATATATTATATAACACACTAAGCACGAAAAAAATGTTGACATGACTTACAAAAATTAATAGGTAGGTATTTGGTTTAATTTCAAATTTGTATGATGAATAAGTTATCTTTTATCGACATTTATCATTATTTTTGTTTTATTTTTAATTTTTTTTTAGTTATTTTTGAGTTTACATCAGCAGTTTAAATTAAGCTTGAAATATTTTAATAGTGTACCTACAATACAAATATTGAGAAACACCGATGAGATTATAATATTAGCTAGATTTTAAAATATTAAAAGGTCATGTTGTCGGCCAACAGCTATAATCATTTCTTGTGTCCACAATGATGGGTAATATAAACATTTGGAAATATTACTTATTAGACAGTCTCTTACAAGGACTAAGTAGATTTCTACTGCAA
Organism: Schizaphis graminum; assembly: GCA_020882235.1. Classification (NCBI taxonomy): domain Eukaryota; kingdom Metazoa; phylum Arthropoda; class Insecta; order Hemiptera; family Aphididae; genus Schizaphis; species Schizaphis graminum. The sequence continues at coordinate 16,702,513 of CM037031.1, forward strand.
TTTTATTTAAAGTTTTATACGTACATTTTATTTTGTCAATTTACAAGTAATGCATATGGCTATAATTGTGGCTTACTGTCGTGGAGTGTACACTCCAGTCACAATGTCACGTTAATATTATATTAGTATTTTATTAGTTATTAGTTTATTACTAATAAATAGGGCAGAGGACTTGTAGCATTTGTATGTTTGTTTTACACTGTCACAAAAATAGCAGAGTACAAAACGAATACGCTTCGTGCTTTCACACATTTTCCACACTGACATTTTTATTTATACAACACAGTCAAAATGTTTGGATAAAAATGTATTTATTTTTAATTTTTGTCGTATAATATGGTTTTTTACTGTCCGTGGACATACGTTTTTCCTAGAAGTGCTTTCAGAGGATCGCCGATAAGCCAATAATATTAATTTGCTGTAATTAATTTTATTAAAAGATAGATAACAGTCTACGTCATACACCTACGACATCATCACCACAGTGAGCCGTATGTGCACTATGCGGGCTTTTATTCAATTAATATTTATTTATTATTATTTTTTTAGTGCCAGAAGAAGAAATATAAAATTAAGAAAAATGTATTTTGTTTATTTGGCTATGGTATAAAATGTATTTAAATTATGTAATTGTTTTAAATTGTTTTACATGCTATTTATTTTTTAATAATTTTAAATATATTCGCTAAAAAAAATTTTAAGCGCATATTTTAAACGCATATCATAGGTTTTTACGTGCATAAGTGCTAGCACATTTCCCTCTGTCCTACTAATAAATTAATAACTTATTATTTTATTAGTTTATTATCGTTAAAATAATATATCTGCACACTAAAATACGTAATATCATTAAAATTGTTTCCATGAATCCGCAATTCTTTAAGTATGCGTCGTCATTTTTCTACTTATTTCGCGTATTAAAAGTCAATAATAATACTATAAATATCTGTGATGTGGCCAAATAAGTGAGTATTTGGCAAACACGCCACAGCCCACAGTAAAACATAAGAATTGAGTAAAACATCGCGTAACCTCTTCGTCTCCGGGGTGGCTGCAGATCGCTTTCAAATTATTGAGCATTATTTCCGCTAGTTAATTAATTGCATACATTATAATATTTATAAATATTATATAAACACAGAGAGAAACGTATCGTGTGTGAGTGTGTCGCGTACACGTGCGGAAGTGAAGGACCACCGCCATCGGGCGCGGGATAACAAAAAGTCTAGCCCTTTTGACATTGTTTTGCCCCCTAAGCAGTAAGCACGTTTAAACAACAACAACAACAACAACAATAAGCTGTCCTTTGCGGTGTGCGAGCCGGACAAAAGAACAGCGGTTTGGAAACGGTCGTGTTGAATACGCGAGTTTATTGTTTTTTATTGTTGTCGTGACTTCGCCCGGCGGCGACAATATTAGCGACGGTTAACGGAGCGTTTAGTGGCTAGTGAAGTGGGCGGCTCCTCCCTTGAAAATACTATAATGCGTGGTTTTAATTGCTAATGTTTTGGATTATTTTCGATTATAACATGTTTTCGAATTTATGTTTACATAATATTTTAAATATTATAGCGAATTAAATAAAATACCAGTGTTATCAACGAATAGTTATGATGATGGGTGGGGGGTGGCTATGGAGTGTACCGTGTGCGACTGACGAACGCGAATGCGACAAAGCAGACTGCATGATATTATTGGTGATATTGCTTATGGGCCTAATATTATTATAGCTGTGGTATGTTTTCTAAATTTAGCTGTTCCGTGATCGGAGGCGATCCCCGCCGCGGTCTTGCGAATAACGGCGGCGGACACATACGGAAAAAAGTACGCTTGTTAACAATCGGCTGCGGATCGGTTCTTCCGAGTGGTAAAAACTATCGCAGTTACAGTTTGTCGTATGTCAATCGGTCACCACTTTGGCTGCGGTTTTCATTGCGGCAACGTCGTTATCGTCGTGTCGTGTCTCGGAGTTGAGATCGTACAGAGGCCAATCAGAATAGGTACTACGATAAAACTCACGAGATGAAAATAAAATTGAGTGAAAAATTATGTTTAGGAGGTCTACCACTACTATTACTAATTATTTCATCAAAGTTACGTCTTATTGTATGCAAACGTAATGTTTAGATTGTAAATAATCAATAAACGCCACTATATATATATGTATATCGTATATGTATAGAAAAAAGTCTACTACACGTATGATTCGTGTCATTAGGGTGGTTGTCATTAACTCGATTAAACACAGTAACCCACAATATTACTTATTTAAAATGGGTCAAGTATATTTCATGATGAAATTTTCACCACCAGACTAATTTTTAGCCTCTCCTTATCCTAATTTTGAAATTGTATTCATAATATAATTTGCTTAGATTTTTTTTTTTTAAACGTTATAAATATTTTCCTATAACCATTTAATATCTTATTTATTCATTTATTCCATAAATTAGTTAGTCGAATTTTGTGGGAGGTAGAATAGTCCCTTAAGGTATACCGCGACCGCATAATATTCTACTCAGTAGTGTCGATCAATAAATGTTCAAATATTACAGTCATAATATAATAATATCGTATAGATTCAATTTATTTCCAGATGCAAGGACCAAAATTAATAATTATTATTCATAAGTTAATTAGACCTCGGAGACTATTCTAAACACACACAAAAGCATACAATATAGGCTCTAATATTTATAATAATATATTATAGGAATTATACGACAATTATAGGTATTAGGGAGTTTAAGACCGTATTATAAATAATATACTCGTATAGTTTACTTTATTTTTTCAAAAATCCGTCAACAGACAACATGTGATCTTGGGCTAGGTATAAGAAAAAATTAAAAGTGACATTTTTTCGTTTATAAATGATTATATTGGTTTGTCGATGTAAAGTTTCAAAATTCAAAATTTTCTCCTTCTCCCAAATTATGCATTCCATGCAGTTTTTTCAAAATAATGGTTTTTCGAAATTCTTCGTAGTGAATTTTTGGATTATCGAAACTATTTTAGTTTTAGAAACAAATATTTGTTTCCAATAAAAAAAAAAAATCGAAAGTTTTTCATTCTTTTAAGTATTCAAAATTATTTGAAAATGTTATCATGTATAACATATGTTAGTATAAAGATTTGTTAAAAATGTTAAGTACCTATCTGGCTATCTATACGGTTTTTAGTCATTGAGATATATAGCTAAAAAACAAATTTTATTTTGATTAAAACTGTTTTTGAGTAAACCAATTAGATCCACTTTTCTATCAGAAACCACCACCAAAATTTTAAATTGAAGCATTTTTACTGCCTCTAACGTTTATGACACAAACTAAAAATTAAAAAAATTAAAACGTATAATTTTAATATCTATTGCTATTTGCTCTACTCAAAATTTGAAATCTATAATAAACGAATTATGAATACATTTTTACAATTAGGAAGGGTGGACTTCGGGCGAAGTTATTTTTATTTTTCTAATCAAATAAGCCTTAAGGTAGTGGTAACTCTAAAATTAATATTTGAAGTTGAGACGAGTACAAATCGAATACTTAATTAAAATAAGTTTTATATTTAATATTTAATCGTTTTTTAATGTTAAACCGACAGAACATATTATTACGTGTGTGACACGGTGTGTCCGGAAAACGACTTAGTTCGAGTTATATAATATGATATTATACTTTTCTATATGTTCATAGTCAGGTCGCTATAACAGAATTATTCGATCAGAAGACCTATTTCGTAGTTATCGTATTTTTACATATAAATACATAATTTTTTTTAATAATTTGGAAATATATTTTTCAAAATAGGTGTCGACATTATGGGTCTCTAAACCAACTCTTACTTACTAATTTATCATACTTACGGTTTTATGGATGATTTTTGATAATCCGGGTTTTTTTAAAAGGATTATAATTTTTAAATACCATAATAAATGATAATACATATAAATAGTGAAGTTTTATCATACTATAACAATAAACAATTTGCAAATAACAAAAATGTAGGCAAATAACCATCAATATGTTCTAATGCTGTATATAGTAGGTAGTTGTAATTGTAGAGTAGTATGTGTTAAATTATAATTAAATGATGAATATGAATCATAATCATTTCATACAAAAAACGATTTTGAATAAAGACGTGCGGTACGTATCATCTTATCTACATATTAGTAAGTAATTACACTTCATGATACAGTTCTTAGGGTAATTTATTTTACTGTAAGTATAACAAACTTACAGTAAGTTGATTTAATTTTAATTATTATTTTTTTTTTTATTGTACACATAATATGATGGTCAAATTACCTATATATTTAATATTATCTATATATGCATATATAGTCATTACTCATTAGTCATATACTCATATATAACTCATATAGACAAAACCTATTTATCAAAGAAAAAATCTGAAAAATTTGGTTCAATAGATACTATTATTTGATAAAAACTTATTCCTTACGATTAGAAATTAAGATTAGACCCCGTAATGGGTAATGATTAAAATAATAATTATATTGCATATTATATATATATATATATATACATATTAAACACACCACTATTAATAATATTTATCTGCATAAAAGATTAACGCCCAAACAAAAGTGCTTCCTTGGGCGATCTGACCATAATATATAACCCAAAAAATGTGACCGCGCGCGCGCGTGTGTATGTGCTAGACAGAGACAACAATTTAAACGATCGCGTGTTCAGCATCCTCTTAAGTACTTACGCGTAGACACGGCTGAGTCGTCTGACTATTATTACATTCGATGCGAATTAGTGGTACATTATTGTATATTTTTATAATTATAAACGTCTAGCACGTTTTTCGTGCGGCCTGAGCGATTATTATAATATACAAAATGCATGGAAACATATTATTATATATACACCAGAGTTACACAGAACATTGAATACAACTACAATACAACCAAACAAATACAATATAATGCCTATACGGCTATACAGTGTATTGTATTTGTGTATACTATATACCAGTGTTATAAAATATTGGAATTGTTCCACACTCACCCCGACGTTTTCGCTCCGAACATGATGCTGGCGGTCTGCATGGATCGTGTGTTATTGTTGAGATCGTGCTTATTTCTCAATACGACCTACGACCATTATATTAATGCGGTTTATTTTATTCCGTCGTATTTCGCTGTCCATTCTTCCTTTGCGGAGATGACATTTATTTTCTCGATTTTTTGGAATAGTATTCAGCTTTTAAAATGTATCCGGCTCCATTCAACATCATAATACACGAACCTTGTCGGTCGGATTAAAATAAACAAAACTCGAACAGTCTGTAGTGCGTATTGTGTATTACTACAATAATCAATAAATACTGTATGCGTATGCAAAAAAATTGACCAGAGTACCTGCCTAACTGCCTATGTATATACTTATTATTAACAACTCAACGTAGGTATAAGGTATAATATACTATGTATATACAAGAAGAATAATTATAAGGTGGCAATAAATAGATAGTTGACGAACTTTAGAAACTTATCTGCGTTTAATGCGTTAAATTTGACTTGAGTTAGAGACAATACTATCCAATAAAATAGAACTATACTCGAGATTCTAACAAGTGCGCGATATAAGGGTTTTTAGGGTTTGAAGACACTTGGAGTCACTTGAAATTCGTCAAATAAAATAATTTTGTTGATATTATTATAAATTATAATTGTTTTTACCATTACCTATAGGTACTATGTATATTTTGGTACAGGGTCATAACCAGCAATGCCGATTAATGTGTCAAGTGTCAACTAATGTGTCGTTTGATGGAAATTCAAAAACAACCATGTACCAGTTACTTATCAGTTATCACCCAATCACAGTGTAATTACACATGCACAAAACGTTGATGAGGTACACTTGACCTCTTAATGCACAGCAGATCATTAAAATACTATTTTACTTTCTTTTTACTTGTTATTAATGTAACATGGTATGTAAGCATAATACACACACGCACACAACTCTAAAGTGACAAAGTAAATAAACAACAATATTTTACATTTTTATGTGTGCAAAAATACAGCATAAAAGAGAAATCCTAAGAAAATATACATATTAAAAATGAACATTCAAGAAACAGTCAAATTTATTTACATGAAATTAGATCAGAATTGTACAAAAATATTTATATAATGTTTTGTAGAAAAATAAAGTATGTATTTACAATCAGTGTTCAGTAATTGAGTACTTATAAGAATTAATAACATATTAAAAAAAAAACAAATAAGTACAACAATACAAATTATAAAATTTATCTAATGGTCAAAAAACATTTTAACAATAACCATTACATAAAATATGTTTTTTAATGTATTTTTTTTTTATTTATTTTTTATGTATTTTTAATTTTTTTTTTTTTTTTTATGTATTTTTTATTTTTTTTTATTTTTTTTTATGTTTTTTTATTTAAGGTAATAAGTAAAGTTTCAATTATTTAAATAATTATACAAAAACAAAACATGGCTAGGAATTATTTCGAGATCTACGTTCATAGTCTCTCCTGTACTCTGATACAGCAGGATCATGCCAATCAGCAGAAACACCATATTGAGTAAAACTCATGTATGATGCAGAACATGAACGGCCATACAAATTAGAATTTAGAATTCATGAGCATAGAAACTAGCTGCTCGACTAGCTCGTCTATATGCAGCACAGGCTTGCTGTTGATATCTGCAGAAAACAAAAATTGCAATTGATGATAACTTATAAGTTATATTATCATACTTTTGTCATGGATAATATTATATCTAAACATATTATAATAGGCAATACAAACCTAATTTTGCCATACGTTCGCATATAGAATCGATCTCCCTTTCTATTTCCCTGAATGCAGGACGACTACAATAACTATTATCATATGTTTCACGCCGGGAGTTTGAGTTTCGACTCGATAAAAACTTGAACAGTGTAATACATAATAACCTATAAAAAAAAATATATAACAACAATTTATTGTTAATTTATGAAAATCAGTAACCTTCTATTTTCATTTCGAATATCGCTTCGATTATCACTCCGAGAATAGGGTGTACTCCTACTATTTCTACGATGTTTGTAATTTTTAACACATCGATTACTGCTTTTATCATAATATGACCTTGTAGCATTGGAGGAATTACTAATACTTGGAGGCGTAGTTGGAATAGAATTTGGAGTGTACAAAACGTCTGGATTACTATTTGTAGTTTTTTGTTTTTTGTTTATTTTTTCTAATTCATCACTATCACGTGATTTTCGTTTTAATGACAGAGAATAGGATGTACTCCTATTTCTATGATGTTTGTAATTTGTATCATATCGATTACTGCTTTGATCATATGACCTTGTAGTAGTTTGAATAGAATTTGAAGTGGTTAACAAAACGCCTGGATTACTATTTGTAGTTTTTTGTTTTTTGTTTATTTTTTCTAATTCATCACTATCAAGTGATTTTCGCTTTAATGACCAAGAATAGGGTATACTCCTATTTCTATGATGATTGTAATTTGTATCATATCGATTAAAGCTTTGATCATATGACCTTGTAGTAGTTGGAATAGAATTTTGAGTGGTTAACAAAACGCCTGGATTACTATTTGTAGTTTTTTGTTTTTTGTTTATTTTTTCTAATTCATCACTATCACGTGATTTTCGTTTTAATGATGTTAATGAAACTTCAGATTCCATCTATTAAATTTAAATTTTTGTATTTAACAATAATTTTTAATTTCATAAAAAGAAAGTATTAATAATCAACTAATCTAAATTAAAAACTTACATTTTGTTGGAGTTTTTTATCTTCTTTGGATTTATCTCTTACTTTGTCTTTATTTTCATTTCTATCTTTTACTTTATTATTTTTTTCAAGTTTTTCAGTTGTATGTAACCCTCTGTTATGTGTATACCTATATATGTTATTGTACGATATTATGTTATCAGTGATTATCTAGATATTATGTGCGTTAATTAACCAGTCGTACTTTGTCAATGCGTGCGATATATTGTGTCCTCGGCTTTCCAGTAATAATACGTAACACCCTCGTCGATAAATTTTTAACAGTATTTTAGAACCAAATTCAGTAAACTTTGAGATGAAAAACCGCAAATTACTGTTAAAATGTAATGATTAAAATTTAGTATTAATCCAAACTATTAGTAATTGATAAAATAAATATACTAAACCTTTCCCATTCTCTTATTTTATACTTATAATCTTCTAAGCATTTACTAATGTGTAAACCTATTTCTAATAAACATTCTTGCATATAATTTACACAACGTAATTCATTTTTTTTATCTTCTGGATCATCTAAAGCTTTTAATACTTTCTTCACTGGCCTCATTTTTTCTTTACACTGTTAAAAAAAAATAGGTACATCATAATGTTTAGTTCACTAAATATTGATTACAACTTTAATTTTTTTTTTTGTATACTGATAAAATATTATTTACATTTACAAAATTTATATATTATAAATTAAATTATATATTATATATTAAATATTCCTTTTTTTTTTCTTTGTAAATCACATATTATTATTTATTTATTTGTTTATAAAAGAAACGCCAATCGGCTTTTACAATGGTAATAACAATGTAGAAGTAACAAATATTAAGCAAGAAAAATGGAGTATAAAAATAATAGTGTAGCGTAGTGACATATAAAACAACAAGAAAATTATTAGAGTAAACATCATAATAGAGTATATACTAAAAAGAATTATATTAATTATTAATTTATACTAATAAATTTAGTATAGATATTGGTATACTCTAGTCTCTCAAATCTCTGCAGATAATAGTAATATAATTATGGAGCTAAAATTGTATTTTAGCCTTATAATTTATAATATAGAGCCGAGTTATATGAAAAATTGATTAATACCTACAATGGTTCAATAAAATTGAATGGACCAATCATGGGCCACCAAATCATGTAAATCATTATTAATCCGTTAAATGTTTAGATTGTTTATTCAACCAGACATAAGTACATAATAATATTTATAAGTTAATATACAAAAGATCTTTGATATATGAATATGATATATTGGATACAATTTTATGTACTATAGGTACCCCTATCCGTATATTATATTATATTATATTTGATAATAATAAGCAAAAATAACAGATTATAAAATGACATAATGATTTTTTGTAAATTGATAGATAATAACAAGATTTGAAAAGTATCAATAAATATATACTACCGATCAAAATATTATATAGGCTTACATTAATTGTATACCTTAATACCCTATTTTATACTTGAAAATTAATACAAAAATGTATAGTACCTACCTATTACTAATTAAATGATAATTTTCAAGCTGATAAATATAAATTGCGAAAAACAGGAGATTTTTGAATTGTATATAATAAATTAAACCATAAGTAAGATTCTTCATAAATATCTTGTTTTTTTTTTTTTTTTAATAAAGTTGATTAATATAATTTTAAATTTTAAATAATTCAAATAAATTTTTAATAAAGAGTTTAAATAGGAACTTATACATTTTATATTGAGTATTCATTGTAAATGAAAATTCAAAAATTACATTCATACATATAAATCATAGGTCCAATACAAATGCATAATACTCAATTTGATAAAAATTAATTTTTCTTTTTAAAAACAAAAGGAAATTTTATTATATTTATCAAAAATATAAATATTCAATTTATTTTGTAACATTATAATATTTCATAATAATTTATTGGAATGTTCAGTAAGAAAATTGGTTAAAACTTATTTGGTAGATCCACTTACTACCTATATACCTCGCTATATACTTTATGCATTTACCTAAATTTAGTAAACGCTCAATTATCAATTGAATATTTATATAAATACCTGCTAATTTATACCTATTGGGTATTATTTACATACCTACTAAGTTGTGAACTGCTGTTCAATACCTACCTATTAGCTCTATTCTTTAGAACATACAATTTGCTATATTATATATTTATAAGATAGAGACAACACAAAAAACTATGCAGGTTGCGAGTACAGCGTTCTATAAATTAATATTCCTATTTTAATTATACTGGAAAAAACTTTAAGTATAGGTATGTGCTTCAATTTGTTTAAAATTTAATAAAATCCACTACTAATAGTGTTAGTTGGTCTACAAACGTAATAATATTATATGGTTTGATTAGATTAAAAATCAAATTGCTTTTACACAAGGTGGTACAATATGAGGTATTTTTATATTATATTACCAAATTGAGGTAAACTTTAATTTGATTAATAAAGGTTAGGTAGGTTATAATGTTTAGTAAGTATATTAGTATATAGTGTTAGCTGAATGACACTATCCAATCGATGTTCAAAAATGATATGTAATAAATATATTTTAAGCAATTACACATGACCTCGGTATTAGTTAATACAGCACACCAGACAATAATGAAAGAAACATAATAAAATCTTAGTCATAGGGATCTTGTTGTGGCCGCAGAGGCGGAACTTAGATTTTCTACGCCCGGGAAAAATATTAAAATTATGCCCAAACTGTTATATAGACCAAGACTGAAATAACCTTCCCTACAATTGTTTTTTAATAATTGGAATTCAAATGACAAAAATACTACGTACTTATTGACACACATAATAATGTTAACTAATAAAGTTAAAAATATCAAGCTACTTAGCTACAAGCTTATATTTTTTATTCTATTGTGAAATTTGGAATTTAATATAAAATAGAGTATTATATTGTTTAGACTAGGCCACTCGTCAGTTGTGTGCCCGTGGCGGTTGCACACCTTGCCTATACCCAGTATTTACACCAATGAGCATCAATACATGCCTAGTTTCACTCAGAATCTTAATTATTATAGTATTAGTATATACCTATACCAGTATACTACGTATACTTAAACGAATCTAATCATAATCTTACCGTTAATTGGAATGATGTCTCCGATCGATAACAAAATGGTAGCAAAATGGTGAATCCCAAAATTTATTAAATTGTATTATTATAACAGAATACAACGACCATGTAAAATAATAATCTATTTTCCATGACAACGACATAAGTATTAAGTAATATAAATGAGATTAATTTTGTACTATAATCGATTACAATATATATATTTTTTTATTTTTTATTACCAAAATATTTTTTAAAAAAATCATCTTCAGAACTCCATAATATACCTATAGTCTAATTCAGTTAAGTTTTAATTGAGAGTTATAAATTCTGCAATATAGTAATAATTATTATAATAAATAATAATAACACATATATGTATCTTAAAAAGTACCTTATATACTTCTGTTAAGATACACAAAAAACAAGAAAAACATTTATTTTAAATAGTCTCGTGAATAAAAATAATATTTTAATAGAACAATTAATTAATAAATAAATAATTTTATAATTGTTCTAATTCAAAGAAGATTCATACTATACAGTCAGTATTCAAAATTATTAATTTAGGATGCTCGTAGACTGTGATTGCTTATAGCTTGTTTTTATAAGCATATATAAATCGAAATTAAATGGTTACGATAGTATAATACCACTGATATTCGATGAAAAAAAAAATACGAAACCAATAAACGTGCTATGCCACTATGGAGTCGTGCTTATATATATTGATGGATTTTAAGATTCATCTAAAACATAAAAATAGACGAGGTATACTATTATATTTTATTATATTTTCCAATCATCAATAAGACGTACACTAGCTCCTCGTCCTAAAATATACATGTTACACACAATCTTAAAATGAATTAGAATTAATGATGATTACAAAAATATATTTTTTTCTAAAAAACTTCCAGAAGATTTATAGGTATCGAGTGGGAAAAAACATGCGCACAATACGCGCGTCAACAGCCATCAATCAGAATAATTCAATATCGATATTCGATAGTTGGCACCCACGATTCGTCTATACGGATAAAATAATTGCGCCTCCTCGCAAGATCTTTATATCACGGTCGTCAAACAACACATAACATTAAACATACGCATACACACACACACACACCATGGTTGGCGGTCTGATGACCGTTTGAACGCGGTTCAGTAACGATGACAGTACAATATGGTATATTATATCGTTGTGTCGTGATAAATTTATTATAAACCAGCAGCCACGCCGCCGCGATGACACGACAACTATCTACACGCTGCCGGGCCATCGGCGGCTGGCGGGTTCGATTTCGCGACGAGGGGCTTCCCGCGATTTACACGCCACACGCGATTCTATACGCGTCAAAGACCCGCATCACACATTCCTAAGACGACTATAAGATATACTATACGATTCGCAAACTAATATTAGGTATATTATATCCGTCGCCGGTCCATATCCGCTGCTAGACGACTCACAAACGGGCAATGTTTTCACACATAACTATAGACAATTAATAGCGTTTATATTCATATAAATAATACTACCGCCGTAAAAAAATCGATACCTACGCAACGCGAATGTCGCTACTGCCAAGATGAAGACCGTGTTGATTGTACGATACAAGATAAATTGAACCGCTAAATTGCTCATTAGGTAGTCATCAACGGTATTAATTTTATAATATAATATTATAATAGTAAATATATCTATACCTATACCTATAGTATATGGGTACGTAGACAAATTAAATTAAAATATCCCAATGCAATATATAATAGGATATTTTATGAGCAAAATATTTCATGTACAATAATATTATTTTTTTCCCAAATGTAATCAATATTTTTTAATATCAAAATAAAAATTTTATGTCTATATAATTTTTGGCTCTTCTTATCAATAGAGTTTTTTTTTGATAATATTAACTAGTTTCTAGTTATAGTATTTAATTTTCCATCTCTTTAAAAAGAAATGGAGTAGGTTTTATTGTTTAACAGTTATTCAGACAATGAATATGTTCAGTTCACTGAGTATTTTTTATCATTTGGGGAGCCAAAAAACGAATATACTGTATAGTAGGCTAATAACAAGTATCACGTATACTAAATACGGGTCTTATATACGTTGAAAACTACGCGTGGTATTGTATCCTACGCCTGATTTGTTATTTCGTTTTTGTAATTAGATCTGTTTATAATATTTAACGATTAACAAACGTCTATTTAAGTGAGACGCGGTAGAGAACGCATCATCATCACTGAGTTGGTGTTTTAAAAAAAAAATAATGTATACATATTATAGGGTAGGTAATCGTTTTAATTGAAAAACAATACGGTTTTAAGAAAAGTTTTTTTTTACTTTTTTGAAAAACAACATACATTTTTAAATTTGAATCAGGATAAAGTTAAAAGTATTTCAATTTACCTATATTAAAATCGAATTTCAAATGAGCAACTAACTAGTCATGTGACGTTATAACTTATAAGTATATATCTATATTTAAATGAGGTAGATAATGTAGGTAGGTATATAATATAATATATAAATATATAAACTAACACTAGGAAAAAATAATTCTGCTTCTGTGAAATAAAAAAAATATATAATTGTCTTTCAAAAGACGAGGAATACATTTTTAAAAACAATATGATAATAACATCTAAAATATTTATTTTTGAAAAATATTCATATGGTTTTGAAAATTATTAGTGTCTTACTATTAAAAAAAAAATTACCTATCCTCTATACATATAGCATATACGTCACGTATAATATATGTGTGAGTGTGTGTGTGTGTGTGTACGAGTTGTGCGAGAGGACGGCGGTGCACTCGGGTCATCTATAACACGTTCCCACGGTCGGCCCGGGCCGGGCACGCTGCGGAGCTTGGGTCAAGTCACGCCTCTTCGCCTGCCGGTCCGTACGGGGAACTCGACGTCGTCGGGCCTCGCGCACGCGTTTGTGTGTGCGTGTGTGCACGAGCGCCTGACCAAAGACGCCCCCAAACAATTAAAGCCACGTCGATAGCACACAACGACGATGGAAACGCCGTATTTTTTTTTTATGCGTTAAAAAAACATATATATTATATAATAATAATAATTATCGTGATGATAATATTACGGTCGCGCGTGCAATACCGTCGGACGCCGCCGACGTCCGCGTCGAACGCAAACGAGGAAACTCGGTCCGTCCAATGGGTTATTTTTTCATTATTATTATAATACCTATACCATATATTACACCGGTGACGTGCCGATGTAGACGATCTTCTCGTCCGCCGGTTGCCGCTTCGCGTCGTGTCCGTCCGTATAGGTATTTGAATCTTCGTCGGCGTGGGATGTGTCGGGTAAGGTTTTATTTTTCGTTTTTACGTGATACCTACGTTTTTCGGGTGACGGACCTATATCTGCTTCAAAAGTCAATCTGAATATAGCTCCGGCCGTCGAATGAGGTTTAAATTGGTTTTTCATTTTCATTGTGACATTAACGGTGGTCATTTTAATTTATGACTTTATTAAAAAACCGAAACGCTATATAAGCGTTCGTTATTGTTTGACTTGTTTAATGCATTACAATGTCCTGTACATTTGAATTTTGTAGTTCGTCTAATCAAATATATATACCTACGGTTTCCCTATACGTAATAAATATTGCAGGAATTTAAGAATTAAAAGTGGCCCTCGATGGGAAACAAAACTGATGGGACTTCGAAGTTCATCGCTGGCCAAGAAAAACGACGATACACTGACATGGGTGTTGCACAGAAGGGACTTTTGTCAACAAGAGCCCGGCCAGAAGCCTCGTGAAACGTGAGTATTCGTTATATAAAATATTAAATACTATGACAGATTTTTTTTTTTTTTTTTAATCAAAAACACATTTTAGAGAAATTATTTCCAATTTTGTCTTTAGAACTTTTTCTTCAGTTGAAAGTGATTTGAAATAAACATAAAAGTTTTTTGAATTTTAAATATATTACATAGCTAGTAAATGTGGAAATATGAGATTATATTAAACTAATATTGTTGTTGTTGCGCGTACATTTATGTATCATATTAATATGTTCCTTCACACAACAAACACATACATCTTATATACACTTCCAAACGTCTATATTTTCCAATAATAAATTATAAAATGTATTAATCATTATTATAACAACAATAATTTCACAGTAGTATCTATATATTTACACTACCCTCCCAATTATTATATTTTAGCAAATTTATAAAAATTAGTGATACTTTTTCACCCACAATCAGACAATTGGTTTGCTTTTAAAACCATATGAATTCAAATGCTCACCGTGTTTTTCTACCCTTCCCCCCACCACCAAAAAATAAATAAAATAAAACCACTACATCCATTTATTTTGATATTATTCTATATGATTATTTATTTAAAACATATACGGTGACTAAACAAAATAATAATTTATACGTGTTTCAAAGTGTTTGTCAATACGTTTTTCAATTTTTCAAGTGAAAACGATGCTCTATAATAATAAACTGTTGTAATATTTATGTTATAACGTACTCGTCAGGAAATCGTACGGCGGTTCAACATCGTCCGAGTACCGCGGAAGAAGGCACAATAACCATGTTCAGAGGAAAAGGAGAAACCACGTGCATTCAAACATATTGGACTACGGCAAACCCGAGCAAACTTACGGCTACGGAATATCTGATTTGGACGATTTCCTTTCAAAAGTAAGATGACCTAAAATAATAGTTTATTATATAATATTATAATAATATTGTCTTGAATATATTATATAGTAAATTAACTAAAAATTATAGTCTATAATACGTAAATCCGTTGAATCTTGAATGTCCAACCCATCCGAGAAATATTCACGAAAATGAACTAAATCCGAAATATAGTATAATAATATTATTATACTAATAAATACATTAATACATTAATACATAATTAACACTGGAAATTAAATTTTCGTTATTCGAACAATCTCTTCCCGAAATATTTGATTTGAAAACAAAGCAATTTTACAGCACTCAAAAAATAAGTGATCATTGTTATTTGTTTTTAGAATAAATTATTGGCACACCATCATTATAATTTATAATCATTACTTATTTTAATTAAACAAATTATTTTTATTCATACATAACAGTCACGTTTAAATATTTGTAAATTGTCAATATGTTTACTTTGTATTAGGTTTTCTTTATTATAAAGTAATTTATTATAATATATCTTAATCTTACAGTTAAACCTTAAACCTGTCATAAAAATTTAAAATTTTATATGTTTAAAAAATAATGTTGATAATTTTTATAGAAATTTTACTATAAGAATAACTCTATTATAATATTTATTTTTGTTTAAATGGTTTAAATTTTTAAAAATTTATTTTTCATTAACTTTTTTTAAGTCCATTGAAAAGTGGGTGTTTAACGACTTGAATTATACGTAATTATAACTTAATAATATTCACTTTTATATTGGCCAACTAATAACTATAATATAGTGTCGGTTGTTCAAACTCAACAATTTTGGCAACAAAAATCATAAATAATACTTTCATTAAATTAATTAAGTGTAGTCAATATTTATTCATCATAACTCTTACATTTTTATGTTGAATTGTCGACCATCATAAAATATTAAAACAATAATATTGATTTTCTTTATAAAAATATTTATTCGATATTTTGATTTATTTTTTTTTTCTTTATATTATAATATAGAAAACCTTTATACATTTTGTTAATATCTGTTGACTAGTAATATGTATGCATACATTGTTATTATTTTATTAATATTACCTATACTTAAGCAAATCTTTGAGTTAAATTTACTTCCTTATCCAGGCTACTCGTAAAAGATTAGAATATTTTATCGTATTGTTTTTAAATTTAAATACAATATATCATTATACTCCGTATTCGACGTTATACCTATTTCCAATCGACGACAACCAATAGGTCAGATAACTATACTTGTCTAATCATTAGTTAAATTTCCTCAATCGTTTCTAATTATTTTTTAGAGCCTTTTGCGCAATACGTGCAACGTGCACGTTCTATAGATTATTGTTGAAAATATATTATTATAGTTACTATAGCCATTAGCCTGTCTGCAGGGGATGTGTTTTTCGTGTCTCACATCAGAAAAGATTCGCGATGAAATTAATTATTTGTGATATTTTTGTGTTGTTTATGCGATGATGGATAATTGTATATTACATTCGAGTATACATTCTATTTAATATTTAGTATTTAGATAGTCGTTAACGTTCGAGAAAAAACGATTAGCCCGACTGATGGACCGCGTAACCGCACGTGGTTATACCGACATTTAATAACGTGTATCATCGTATAATTGTAGTCTATAAAAATACTTTTAAAACGAAGTATACAGTAAAAAAAATATTCGATTACAAAACAAGTTTAGTTTTTCATTAGTTTTAAATTCGTAAAAATACATAGGTATAGTTAATATTTTTACTTAATTTAGATTATATTTTTTAAAAAAAATTGAATAAGCATTAAATATTATTAAAATTATGATATTTTTATCGTGATAAGTGATTTACATTGTAGATTTTTAATTAATAGTTGAATTTATTGTTGGACAAGATTAAACTTACAAGCGCATAAATTAAATTGTAATTTTGTTTGATAAAGCTATTCATTTTTAAAATTTTACCCGGGCGCAGTTTACATTGTGATTTTGTATTTACATATACCTTGGTTACAGTTTACAATCTCCACGTTTATTCAGTGTGAGCCCTAAATTCATTATTATTTAGAACGTTTACCTACCATTCTCTCTTAACCCGAATTAGTTGACTTAGACCCTCCCCCCTCTAATAAGCACAAAATATACCTGATTTAATTAAAATTCGTAAATCGAAATACACAAACTGTATATTTGTTAATATGTTGTTACTTCATCATGTGATCCAAACTAACCTAAGCTAATAAACACATATAAACAATAATACTTAAATAAGTGTGAATACCTATACAATAATATACAATGACTTGCGTTGTATAAATAATTTTAAATATCATTAATATTGGAATTTTAATCTATAGTCCAAAGTTCTAAATTAATATTATTTCTTACCCTTCTAATAAATAACTCATTTTATCCATAATTTAGTTTATTCAGTGAGTCATCCACATTTTTTGTTGTTTTTTGTGTATTTGATATACACTATACTGTGTCAATTATAATATAATACCTACGTAATATACTATGTATACAACATAAAGTAGTTAAAAATAAATTTTCATTTGATTGGTAAAAAATTTCTTTCTTAGTACCTACATGCAGTCAAATGTTGCAATTCAAACCACGAATTCAAAAAACCATATAGAAAATTTCTTAAACAAGTAATATTACATTATTTTCCCGCTACTCTCTTAACATATACTTATCGAGCCATTTTGTACCGTTTATATTATATTTCTCATAAAAATAACAAATAAGTCCTGAAAATAACCACGATAAAATAGTTTAAAATGGACATAATTTACTATGATATGTCTTACGGAGTACTATAAAGATACTAAAAACTGGATACAAATCTCCAAAACAATTTTGTTAATATAAAAAATAGTTGTTTTTAACAATAAAATAACCAATCGTAAACCCATATACTCGGTATGCGCAAACGAGTTTTTAAAGGGATTCTTTTGTGTAGTGCACGTTTCGGTGATGCGCCCTCTCACGCGTTCGTCGAATATGTCACCGCAGTGTTTTGTGTTTAGGTAGGTAGGTTAATACAACGGCGTCCGCTGTAAAGGCAAATATAGGCAATTGCCCCTCTCCCTGTCTTTTTTTCCGAGTCGTTTATAATAATAATTATGAAGTATAAGATATCAAAAAATATTTTAAGTTAAAAACAAAATTTATTATTTATAAAAAGTTGTTATTTTATTTATTTTATTTTTGTTTTATACAGTATAATATACGAAGATACATAATATTTTAATAATACGTTTTGAAAAACCTCGTTTACTGTATAATTTTATTACAGTTATGTATGTTTATTTTTCAGTAAAACAATATATTAGTTAATTTCAAATGGCTTTGTAGTTCTTTATTTATTTTATAAAAGATAGAAACATATTTTCGTTTTATAAATAACCTAAATTATTAAATCAATGGTGACATTTTATTTAGTAAAGAAAAATGCATTTGTAATATTAAGTTGTCATATTATAATACAGGGTGATTCATTATACGCTCATTTTTTTTTCAAGTATTAACTTTTTTTCATTTATTTTATTTCAAAATACTTTGTATCGTACTTTTCTCAAGCTTTATGAAATTTTTATTTTTTTTTCGCCCTTTTACTAGTAAAACCATTATCAGCTTTTAATTTTTAAATGGTAACTTATGTTTAAAATTTCATAAAATAATAGGGCTATATTTTTTATAAATTTTAGCGTTGAAATCATTATTTTTAATTTAACCGTTAATGAGTTATAGCTACTCAAAGTTGGGTGGTTTGATGTTTTCAGGTGTTCATCCTACAGTTCATTACGACTGTGATGCATTGGTATAGTTACATGTATACAAAGTTCATCATTGCGTCGATAGTCAATAACGAGTTTATTACATATTATGCGTACATGTACCTTTTAATTTTTATCATCTATTACCCACGTGACTACTGGTCTTCAGAAACAAGAAGCATTATAAAAACCGAATACCACCCAATTCTGAAAATCCATATGTCGCTAAAAAATTAACGAAAAATAATAATTTGAGTTGAAACACATGAAAAAATAGCCCTATTAATTTAGTAAATTTTAAATATGGGTTGCCGTTTGAAAATCAGAAGTTGATGATGATTTCACTATTGAATAAAAGGGTGAAAAAATAAAAATTTCATACAGTTTGAGAAAAGCGTGATACAAAATATTTTGAAATAAAAAAAAAAATGAAAAAAATTCAATACTTGACGAAATAATGAGTGTATAATGATAATTTCAGGCTTCAGCACTTCACCCGTCCAAACTATCGTAGACTCCAACGTGGCCGTCCACATGACGTCCTAAACCCTTAATCTACTATTGTATTGTGTATACATTTTTTTGTATTTTATTATTTTTATTACCTGTTAATGTTTCATAACGTAAAAATTGTATTTATTCTGTATATTTTCAATCATAGTTTAAACTATTCATACCAGAATTGTGATCTAATTTAGAAATGCTAACAAATTATTAATTCTTTACACCTAAATTTAGATGATGTCGACTGTCAGGAAAACTTTATAATTAATAAAAAAAAATATATATATATATATGATGCTAATAGAATCATCCCGTATATTATTATGACACAATTATCACATTATTATCGTTATTATTATTATTATTATTGTTGTTGTTGTTCACACAGTCGTCAATCGGCCGACCGGGCAACATACCGATGGTGCTGTGCACGGGCTGTCTGCTGTACCAGACGCAGCTCGACGACCACTACCAGACGGAGGTGGCGCTGCCGCTCGGCATGGTGGTGAACGCGGTTTTCAAGAACGAGCAGTGGCTGTACGTGCAGACGCCGCACGCCGAAGAGGGGTACATACCGTACGGCAGCTGCTTGCCGCTTGGAATCGTGCCGCCGCCGGACGCGGCCCGGGCGCCGTGCTGGGAGACCCAGTCGGACGTGTTCCCCCGGCCGGTAGGCGACCGGCGCCGTCGCGGCCGCGGTCACCGGGGCGGCAGCGTGGTCGCCGGCAGAGGCGGCGGCGATTACAATAACGACGGCGACGACGACGACGGTGACGACTACGACGACGACGACGACTACGACAACGACAACGACTACCAAGACGACCGAGACGTGGCCACGTTGCTGTTCCGACGTCGCCACTGTGGACGGCACCCGCCGTCGCCGCCGCCGCACACGAACCGGCGAACCTCCGCCGCCACTGGGTCCGTCACCGGCTACGGGTACTTGTGAGGCGACGCCGTCGTCACGCTGTGCAATATTCATTGGTACAATTGCGTGTACACAGTGTGCGCGCCGTTCAATAAATATATAATGTCATGACAATTGTATTATAATATACGACTGTCCGCCCGTCGAAACCGCAGGGGCGTCGAGATCTGCAAGGGGCGTGCCGGGCTGCAGCGTTTCGGCGCCGCGGAGGTTTTAAGCGCAGGTGATACGGTCGTAATACGTCCGTTCTACAATCTCCGGGTGGTACCGCTATATAATAATAATAATAGATAGGTATACAGAATTTGTCGTACATAATATCGTTACGATTATGACTTTGGTTATTGGCGGCTGCAGTTGTACACCTCTTATACACGACGATAACATGTATTATAATAAATTATATGATAATAATAAGACGATCATTGTCCGTTGAAATATATTATATTACGTTATTTATGCGATTTATGTATAATAACCATTATAATGTTTAACAGGTACTCCTGTACCCAGCGTCGGGTTACCCTACAGGCAAAATAATCAGGTGATCGGAGCGGCAAACTTGGCGCACTTAAAAAATAAGAAATAAAATATATTTGTAATATTATATTAAAATTTGAGACGGCGGCAAATAGCTTAATCCGCCACTGCCTGTACCTCCTATACACCTTATATTTGTACGTTGGTCTTGTCGGTCGATTAAAAGGCTAAAACGCATAATCCCTGCTATATTGGTACGGTGGTCATTTACAACATTTTAAATTCGTCAAAAGACCAATTCGTTCTAATATTAAATATATATATATATATATATATATATATATATTAGTCATATCGACACAACATTTTGTTATTCCGCTAACAACCTATGCGGATGAGACGTATTGCTGATGAGAAACTCAAAGTATTTACTTGTTATCAGTTTGCAACTGTATTTTATTTAGACTATAGATTTTTGTCTTATCTCAGGATAATGTTTAAGACAGAAATCCCTTGGGTAACACGATTATCATCGTTATTAAATAAATAATTAATTTTTTGAAGGTCAGAAGGTATAATTTCTACAATAAGAGAAAACAATAAAACAAAATATAAAATAAAACCGTGACGATTTCAGTCAATCGGAAACAGCTTAATAGATAAAAAAAAAACAAACACAATTACAACATTTAGAAATAATTCGCCTAAATTATTAAACAAAAGTATTACTATGATAAAACTCGGGAAAAGATTAAATATAATTTTAAATGTAAATTAAATTACTAAAACATGAAGACCAAAAAATAGCAATCCTGTAATAAAAAATAGAAAACATTTCTGACATTAACTAAGAAATAACATTAAATTTAAAAGAGAGATTAACTGATATCATAATACGCGATTACAATAAAAACGTGTCACGAAAAATTAATGATTTAAAATATAGGTAATTAATTACCAATTAATTTAACATCAACATTTCTCGTACATAATTGTGATTTACATCTATGTGACAACCGTCATTATAATATATATAGGTACCTAACCTATTAATTTTAAGTTATGTGGAACTCATCGCATTGATCAAATTAAAAAAACTAAAACAATTAAAATTAGATTAGAGGGATAATTCAAGCCTCGATAAAATACTAATTAGATAAAAACACAATAATGATTTATAAGAAAAATTCAAAACAAACAGCAAATTTACCCGCTTTTACAAATCAATCAATAAATAGTAAATAAAAAAAGGAAAATAGTAAACTATTAAAAAAAATACGATAAAATTATTTTATTTAAATTATTGTAAAAATAATAAATTGCTATTTGGAATCTGATTTTGGTATGGACGACTTGTTATTTTCCAGATTTGGCAATGTAAAATCTGGAAAGAGAGCATCCAGCGGAGGTATGAATTCTGGCAAGTCTGGCGGCCACGGAGCCATAGTCTTTTTAATAGGTCTTCGTCTCCGAACTAAAAACCGAAATAAAATGTAATGCAACTCATGTAATATTATTTACACACACATATATATTATATACTCACAGTAATAATTATTAATGTTTGAATTAAACGAATTATTCTTATCCATAGTCAATCTATAATAAAAAAATTTATATATGAATACGCCCAGGACACAGCTAAACAAGACACTGAAATAATATTATTCATAAAAATTACAAATTTACCAATCAAAAAGATTCGTATTGTTACTCTCTCACTCTAAATCAGTAATTTACACACAACCCGTCTTCACTAAATTTGTGCTGTTATTCTTGAATGCCGTTTTAATACCATTCATAAACAAATCACTCTTATACGGTGCAACATCACACCAATCAAATAAAAACAAACTCAATTGAATTTATTCTAATGCCTATTTATATTATAACGAGCCGAACGCAACGTTCAAATGAAACGTCAGACTCATCTTCTAGAAGTTGCGTTTAGACACACCTATAGGAACCGAATTTAACCTGATGTACACTTATTATTATTTTTGTTAATATTAATAATAATATTATAGGTACTTAATTTTACTTGAGTTATACAATTTGTATAAAATTAGCATAATATTACACAGTTACTAGTACTAAGTTTAAATAGATTGAACTATTCTATCAAGCTATTTAGGCTTTTGATCTTAAAAATATTTAATAATTATTAATTATTGTTTTATACTTTTAGGTTGTATCATTAATCTTACTGTTTTTTAATTTTTGTTTTAAATAGTATTATTTCATTTTTATTTTCTAAGAAACTGGCATATGAATAGAACTTTAATTTTTAACAGTAGGTGATTATTAAATATTATTAACAACTACTTGCGCAAATGTAAACAAAATTTTCTATATTATTATATATTATTATTTATTGAATTATAAAATAAATGTATACAAAAATAATTGTTATAATAATAGTTGATAATTGGTTATCTTCCAGCATACACAATATTATAACTACTTACAATATATTATAAGAATTCGTTAAAATATTCTTGAGCAATAATAATAAAATAGCCGTGTATAATATAAAGTTTAAAAAAATGTATTTCTAAGTTTTAAATGAAATTAATGAATATAACTAAAAAAAAAAAATAATATTAACTTATACAATATACAATTATTATTTAAATATTCGTTTACAATATTAATATTATAATTGTTTGTTATTGTGGTGCGCACGTATAAAAAAAATATAATCATTGTATAATATTATCTAAATCATTTGCCGAATAATATAAAATTATTAATTAAAACTTAAACATATAATGTGAGAAAAATTAAAAAATTTTTTAAAAAAAAACCAAAACACCAAAGTGGAAGCGTCAAGCACGTCGTCTACGATCAAACCTGTTGGCCATGTATTGCCGGTTTTGCATTATATAAAAGTGTTCGAAAGTGAGCCGGTGGATATCGTAACCGGACTGCAGGCACGAAAAGATCGCGTTACAATGTTCGCAGTAGAACTTGTTGTCCGTATCGTTGCAACCGTTGCACGGTTTCCGCACGTTACAGGGGTCCTTGCCGAAGTGCTGGCACAACATGCACACGTACAGCAGGTCCTTGCGGCCGTTCGTCAGGTAATCCCGGATAAGGCAACGCATGACGATCATCACCATCGGCTTGCGCGTCTCCTGCTTGTTCTGCAGAAAGCTGTCCCCGTTGATTTTGCCGTGCACCTTGCGACGGTGTTCGAGGAACACGCTCCACGGCGTGTACATGATCGTGTTGCATTCCACGCACAGGCACGACAAACTCGGTTCTATGAGCTCGTCAAAATCCACGTAGTGGAACGCTCCGGCCACGTGGATGCCGATGTCGTCCAGCCGGTAACGGATGCTGCAGTTGTTGCACTCGAACCGCGGTACACAGTTCTCCGGAAACATTTTCGTCACCGCACATCCGCCGGACACGTGCGTGGCCGGCACGCCGGTGGACGGCCACAGAGCGTTGCACGTGGAACAGAAGCGGATGCGCACGTCTCCCTGCGTGCATTCCAGCACCATCGGCGTGCCGCGCGTCGGCCTCATCTGCTCGTACAGGCACAGCTTGCCGCGTCGTTCGGTCAGCAACGACGGCATCAGTGGCGGCATCATGTCGCGCGAAATCAGCTGCAACAACGACGACGACGACGCGTTGTTATTATAATTATTGCGATTGTCCGGCGGCGCGGTCCACGAGTACTGCTGCAACGTCCGCGTGAAATAAAAGTTCTCCATCATCTGTTTGACCGACATCGGCGGCGGCGGCGCGTATTGAATCGCACGTGTCACCGGATACGACGGAGGCGGTATCAGAGGATTATAGTCCATCACGTTATTGTAAAGTGACCGTGGAGTCCCGGAATTGGGATGTCCGTTGGGTTCATACGCCGTTGCGGACCAGGTCGACGGCGATCGCGGTGGACCGTAGTTCGTTTCCGCCATTGTCCGCAGATAATTGGGTCTAGTCGTTCGGGGGACAATCGCCGACGTTCTACTAGCAGTCGCAGCAGACGACCGTTTTTCTTTTGCGTTTTCCGACGTATTAACGTTATTATTGTTCATACTTGCAATCGCCGTTTCCAAAGATGATATTGTATATGTCGTCGATCGTTACCGGAACTTCGATCTGTAAATCGGACAATCAAACACGTGTTATTATATATTGATTGATATACCAAGGCAATGGCGTGCCCAAGAATTTTCGATGGAGGAATATATGTGATAAGAAAAGACAGGGTTTAATTCCATTAAAAACACAAAAACTGTATAATTATAGGTACCAAAAACTGCATAGAAATTTCATATTAAATTGCACTGTAGAAATAAAAGTCATATAAAAAAACTTTAAATTATTAATTATAATTAAATTAACTAAAAAAAAAAATTGATGAATGTATTGCTTTTTTAAATTAAAATTAATAATTAAATATATTTCCAAATTATATTTATTAAAATTAAATCATTTATTACTTATCTTAAAATATGTTTGTACAAAGAAAAAATAATACGTTCTATTTCTACTACACTATAGTAGTGCATATTAAAAAAACTCAATAATTTAGACGTTATATCTAAACGAACATCTGTTTTACCCGACATAACTTCATAGTAAGATTTAATAGTTTTATATGTTATATCCTTCATTTTTTCAATTATGTATACATTATACATACATTTATCTATAGTTTTTTTTCCCGTTTGGACCAGGAATATTTGTTAAAATATCTTCAACTTTTCTAAACCGATTCATGCTTTAAGTATAGCTCACTATTCGATTCTTCCAAGTTTGTAAGATTAATGGATAACTCAGATAAGTGTAATTGTATGAATACTATAAACCAAATTTGACTGCATTATGTATGGCATAACTGCATAAGTTGTTTCAGCTTTTTCACACTGATGGGTATAGGGGATTAACATCGTTTTTTAAACTTTTAATCACAATTAAAAAAATTTCTAAATTATTTGCATAGAAAATTGTAGCAATAACCATGTTTCCGACCTAGTTATAATAGGTCCGGGAATCGAGAGGTAAAGCTATATCCGGCATTTCTTTTCTGTATTTATTTATTCTCGATGGTATTACTTTTAAGAAAGCTTCTTTTTCTTAAAATAAACGATTTAATTTAATATGTATTTAGATTTTATATATTAAATTAATTACCATTGTTAAATTATCTATTTATGTAATAATGAATTTAGTATAGTTAAGTACTATCATTAAAACATTATATTTAAAAACGCGAAAAATTGTAAAAAATTGCATCATAAAATTAAATAGGCAGAGAATAAGATCATAAAGTATATAAATATAATAAAATGTATATAGGTATTATAATAAATATAATTTATAAGCAATAACTTATTACTAATAATCAAAATCAATGACTTTAAACAAGTAACAACTTTATATAATATCTAATAATTTATTTTCCGAAAGTCAGCAAAAAAAAAGTCAATGGGGGGGAGGGATATAACCTCTAACCTCCCCCCTTCAGGGCACGCCACTGTACCTAGGTACATTTCAATTGATATTGCTGCGATCATGGTATACTACACCCAAAGCCGCTGTCATATAGGGCGAAATGAACGAAATCTTCAAAATGTTTTGTTTGTTTTTCAGATTATAAAAATAAGAATTGCTAATTTTTAAGTTTGACCTGTTTGAAGTACAAACTAGATCTAATTTGATATACAAAACCTCGCCTATTTTTTAAAACCTAAGCATTGTATTGACATTGTTTTGTGTAATCGTCAAAAAAATAACGTCATTTTAAAATTAATTTACATTCATCATTCATCACTCCGCTCAGAATCTAAAATTGTACCAAGGATTGAAGGATTAAGATTTAAGGATACTCTACCCGCACACACGTAGGTATTAAATTTGTCTCAAAACATAGACATCAAGCCTATAGCACAATATGTATATTCATATTATTATATTTCTAATAAGTTATTACTTTATTAGTCATTTGTAAGTATACTATAATTTATAGCAGTGTTGGTCAAACGGGGTAATGAAGGGCGATAAGTCCTCACCATGATTTGTTTTCTTTAATATTTATAACAATTAAATTTATAAATATTATACTATAATGTTTATTGTTATTAATGTATTAAATTTAGTTTTAGTTTTTTTTTTCAAAACAACGCCTATGAGCGTATATTATTATTATTTAGATTCTAGACTCATTCTTGGAGCAAGGCTGTTATTATTATTAGGTAATATTAAGTCGCTAATACAAAATATATGGAAATTACCCCGCTCGATGATCATGAATATTCAATAACATACACTCACTTGTTATAATTATAAAGTAATAATTTACCTTAATTTAAAAAATTGATATTAAACAATAGACTTAAGTTCTAAGTGCATAACCATAAATTATATTTTAATGATTAAGTAATGTCTATTAAAAATCAGTAATATCCCTCCTCCGTGGCAAAATCATTCGACCACCACTGGTCTATAGATATCTAAGCAGTAAGCACTAAAAAGAATCTATTTGAAATTGAAATATACAAATGTGTACATCATGTTATCATTTATTATAGAACATTTATAAAAGATTCCTTAGATAGTTAGATATATCAATTACATCATACATACAGTATTCGAAATTTCATATTCATAGAATATTCACACCTTGATGTACATTGTATATTAATAAAAGAATATTATCTATTACTTATTAGGTACCTATACCTACCTATATCGTATATTGAGTTCACACACCATATCGGATGCTAAATTGATTGAAAACGATGTAAACTATGATTTTTACGCAACTATACGTCTATGGTATATGCAAGTATGTATTAATACTGATTGTCAGATTGTTTATTTAAGTCGTAATTATAATAATATATGTATTATAAAAAGACATAAAGTAATAAAACATAGATTTTTTGGTATTTTAGTATTTAAAATCTAAATATTCCTTTAATAATTAATAATTTAATGTAAAGTACTAAGGTTTAATAAAAAACAAAATGTACAAATTTATAAATTCAACATTTATATATAGCTCCTATAATAGCCAATAGGTGCATTAATAATTAATAATAACCTAGGACAGTCTGGCTTTAAAAGGCTTACCGCGACACTGTGTATTTTAGCATAATTAAATTGTTATTTTGCAACAATTACTGAAAACTTAGAACCTAACAAAATATTTTTTTCCCGAAATGTTTTTGTTTTTATACTCGTAATCGGTTCGCAACAGTCAACAGGTAACCGTCGGCCGTCGCGACGGATGGTTATCGCAATGATAAAAATAGGCTCAACGACTCGACACTTTCTTTACTACCTAGTTTACTACTTTACTGTCTTTACTTGGCGTCGCCGCGTCGCACGTGCCATACACTGACGAAGCGACGACAGTTTGCACTATTAACTATTTATGATTATATTTAATATTAATATATTATACGTAAATACGTTATAATATTCGTTATATTTTATTTGATAATTATTTAATATTTATACAACAGTAGTCCTCTTCGTCAGTCACTCACAAAGTCACAACTCACAAGTCACAAACTCACAACAGTATGAACGTTAAAAATATTTTATAATTATCAATCTGGTAAGAAGTTTTATTAATAAATTATTTAGTAATATAGTATAGATACTAAATTATAATTACTATTTAGTATTAATTATACATGTAAGCTATGAGTTACAAGTGTTACAACCTTATTCACAATAAATTCACATATTAGTGTGCTTTTAATTTTGTTAACTAGTAATTATAAGAATTAAATTAACCTTTCTTGTCGAATTAATGAATACTTAGCATTCAAAGGTTAATGGTTAACTAAACTAACTAACCATCAATAATATTATGATTCAATGATTGGTGAAAATATTAATGACATCATCAAATAATATCACTTCAAATTTCAAAATAATTTAGAAATATCAAGACATAATTATAAAAAAATATAAATAACCATTTATTTGATGACTTTTGTTAATGTTCAGACGGATAATATATTATGTACATCTATTTCAACTTCATCTTGCATTAAAAGAATTATTAGTAATGTTTTGGCTAATAATCTTCAAAAAAGTTTTGTCAATAAAGAAAATATTTTTCATAAATGGATCATTGAATTTAAAATTAAACATAATTCTCCGAAAGTCTTTTTACTATTCTATGGGAAAACATCTACATTTATAACTACCAAAGGATCCTAGAACATTTTGAATGGCACCCAAAATTACAAATGCGAACTGTAACTCTATGGTTGTATAATCATTTAGTTATCTGAAATAAACCAAGTCTCCTAGCAGTCAGCTTAAGGATTATTAAAAATTCTAAACCATTAGATAATAGTTTTTCAGATTAGTATTTACCATTGAAATGAAAAGCCATATTTTTTCAACAATTTTTTTTACTGAAGCTATTGGTTATATGACAAATATGTTACTATAGCAAAACAAAACACCTGTTTTTAAATTCAAAATATGTATTAATGCAGTTACAAAACCAAGTGTCTTGCAGATTAAAAGTCACTCAAGTTACTATTCATGTTCAAAGTGTACTACTGAAGGAGAACATAAAAATAATAATAATAATAATATAATATTTAAATAGCACAAAGTGTTTTCCTGATATCACTTTTATAGATAGGACTTATGATGATTTTAAAAATCAAACTGATGAAAATCACCATGTTGGATAAACTATTTTTACTTAAATTCCTAGTTTAAATTTAGTATAGGCTGTTCCCTTATACTAATTCCCTAAATTATATCATAATTTTCTAGAAGTTATAAAATAATTGTTAATTAAAACTTAGAACCTGGATTTCTAGAAAACTTCTTCATAAATTACTTTCAAGTATTATTGATGAAATGTTTGCACAATTAATATCATTTAAATCATATATTCCTTGTGAATTTTTTAGATTTTAACCAGATTATTAAAGGGAGCAAAATGTTTCAAAGCGACAGAATTTAGATTATTTTTTTTTATATTTGGGACCTATAATTTTTAAAAGAATACTTAATTTAATTAAATATGACCATTTCACTGCACTTCATTATGTTATTTATATTTTAGTAAGTATTAAAGCATTTAGCATTTGAATGTCAATATGTTGAATGTGCAAAACAGTTATTAAAATATTTTGTTGTTAGTTTTTGTTTATTTATAATGAAGAATTTATGATACACAATATCCATAAACTTTTGTATGTTAGTTATGATGTTAGAAAATTTGAGCTATGAACGTGCTTTGTAATTTCCCTGTTGAAAATGTTGTTAGAAAATTGAAAAAACTAATAAGAAAATCTTCTGATGTACTACCACAAATAGTACACAGATAACATATCGTAAATATATCATTTATTATATGAACATTTTAATAAAACTAACATACTTCTTATTTTAATGACATTTGAATTTGAACTATTAAAAATAAAATTAAAATTAAACTAATAACATTTTGGCTAAACACTGTATTTTGGTTAAGCTAATATTTCCTATGTACAAATTGACACTAGCAATTAATAATCTTTGTTGTAAATTAAAATGCAATACAATCATAGAAATCATCAGTTTTAGTTACAAATCTTAATATGGATTACCTGCGGCAAAAATACCAATCACAGACTTTTTTTTAAAAACTAAACCTTTTACCTTTAATTGGAATAATTTTTGTATCTAAATTGAACTTAGATAATTAATTTTGGCATTTTCCTAAGATTATAACTCATTAAGATTACCATTAAAAATATAATTGTTGTATTCCCTTTGCTGCATATTTAAATTATTTAATTGAATTAACCATCTATTGTAAATATTTTATAAAATTCTTGTTAACTGTTGACAGTTGTTGTTTAGATTGTACAGGTTACTGCAAATGTCCGCAAATGGTGAGTGCCGACAGTCACCGGTTAATGTCATCATACACCATAGACTTTAGTGAATGTTGGCATATTGATTAAATTTTTACTGTTTGTAAACATTTACTAGCGAATGTCGACATTTATGTAACGATATTGGTGAATGTTGGTAATGTCGATATTATTTAATCTGATCTTATCTAATACTCTATCCTATTAACTAATATACAAGGTATTGTACAAGTAGATAATTTCGATAAAAATATGTTTTATTATTATAAATTAGCTACCAAAAATGGTGTTATAAATCAATTATACACCAGAAACCAGTTTTCAGTTTGTAAAGGAAATTTAATATCAATCACTGATGTACAAATGGATCAACAAATTTCCTTAAGGCAAGCTTCTGCATAAAATTCATTAACCAGTGGGCAAGGGTATACACTAAACATATAATTTCTATTTTATATTATTGTCTATAGTGCTATACTATAATATTATGTGTGAATACGTAGCTTATGATAACATTAACCAGAACCGTGTTGTATATGTCACGTTGACCAAAATCCTAATGTAAATGTCAACATCTACTAGTACATGTCTGTATTATTTTAATTTGTCAACATTCACCAATTTAGTAGGTGTATGTTAACATTCACTAGGTGGTTGTCAGCACTCACCAATTGCGGATATTCACAGTAACATATTATATACCTATTAGCTATTGCAATTTTATTATGGATGGTTTGATTGGTATGTAGTTAATTTGTTGGAAGCAAACAGCGTAGAGGCAGTTTTATGTAATTGTCTTAAAGATAACAACAATTGTCAATTATTTATTTTTGATTTCCCTATAATAACTAATAACAATTGGAGCTATAAAAAAAAAAACAATTAATGATTATTTTTTTTTTAGCTATGATTAAAGCTAATGGTGCTCAATACGAAGCAGGAACAGAAAATATAATACAAGTAATAAGTCACATTGAAATATTTAACTAGTATTCAAAAATAATGTTTATACACATTTGTTTTGTGTAATAGGTACTCTAATATTTATAGTAAGATAAAATAAAGATTTAAGAAAATGGAAACCTAATCATTTTCTATCGATGAATTTGATTATAGTGAATGTTAATTTATGTTTTCCAGGATTTGAAACTTTAAGGAACTAATATCATTTTGGATCAGCAAAAGAACATGCAAAACAGTAAGCATGATTTATCTACTTATTTCAATTTAGGAGATAAAATAAAGTCCTGGCTAATATCTATCGACTATCAGTAGATTCATGACTTTTCTAAAAAAAAAAAGAATATGTTTATTTAATAATTTTCAGTAATTGACAAATGGTAGATAGATTGATACATCAAACTTACTTATAACAATGAGTTTACAAAAAAAAAAATAAAAATTATATTATTTAGAAAATATTCAAGTGGTGGTCAATAATATCAACACAATACATACTAATGTTTATTATTATAACAATATTATAATTATCAGCATTATTATTATTTTTATTTTATTATTAATGTTTTACTAATAATTACACAACTAAAAACAAAAAAGAAGAATATTGTCAATTTCCTGAAACTTCTTTAAATGTTTTGACTAAATTTGATGAAAAGTAAAAGTACTTAAAGATGATCTTAATTGTTTTCTAATTTTAAAATATATAAAATTAACATATTATAATATAAGTGTTGATGTATATATTATATTGTTAATGAATAATGATTAAAATGCAGTTTCAATATTAATTATGTTACTATTATTTTTTTAATTATTTTTTAGGTATTTTTAATTAAATTCCACCAATTAACATTATTAAAAACCATTTAAAAAAATGTATCAGGCAATATTATTATTAAAGATTCAATCAACTTCGAAATAAAACTTCAAATTAAATCAACTTTTTTATATATATATATTTTTTTTATTATTAAATAGATAAATTTTTATGCATATATATAATAATATTAATATGAATGTAAAAATTAAATTAAAAACTATTTTAAGTGCATTTTAAATTTTTTTTTGCATTTTAAGTGTACCTATAAGTATTTTAAGGTTTTTTAGTGCATTAAATTCACAGCCCTTTTCATAATATATCTGAGACTTATGTATATAATAATTATATTCTATTAATATTCAGTCTATTCAGCCTATTGTTTAATATACATAGAAAATATATGAATTCTAAAAAGTATGTTTTTATAGCATTTGAAAAGAAAAAGAATATAAAATGCTATATTCGCGCATTATAGGCGCCGTATTATTATGAATAACACCTGATTAACATAATATGACTAATCAAAATTTCAAATCGGCCCTCTTTATTAACTTATATAGAGGTCAAATGGCGTATTATGTTGTTCGACAATACATTAATTACATTAAAACATTCAAATTGTAAAGAGACCCGTGTAATGGCCGTAATGTGGTCTCTCCGTGTACAAGAATCATACACACACACACACACACACACACATACACACACCTGCAGTCCTGTCGATGAGTACAACATGAGCGGGACTCTCCTCATGCTCACAGCAGCATCGGCACTAAGTAATATTAATATGTTATTGCATCATCAGCACTCGGTAGTAAGCACAATTATTTTGCCTCACGACTTTACCTATGTTAGGTACTTGTGACTACTGACTACGCTAAACATTAAATATATATATATTTTAAATCTATATTTTAATACTATTTAACTATTGTATCCCTACATAAATATAGAATATTAGCATGTTTCATGTAATCATGTATAATATATTATAATATTAATTGCCATCTATGGTATACAACAAGTTGTATAATAATATTGGTAATGAATAATAATCATAATAATAATTAATTTTAAAATTTAGCATTTCTTTTTAAATTAAATTAGATCAGCTAAAAATTTTAAGAGCGCAGGTAGTTCTCTTGTGTTTATAACAAAAATATTGTATTTTTTCGATTAGAAATCTCAAATTATTTTTCATAAATTGTGGAAATTACGTAAAACGAAAATTTTTAATATATTATCCATGAAACATATTAAACGTTAACACGGCAACACGGCAACGGTAA
Source organism: Schizaphis graminum (assembly GCA_020882235.1). Taxonomy (NCBI): domain Eukaryota; kingdom Metazoa; phylum Arthropoda; class Insecta; order Hemiptera; family Aphididae; genus Schizaphis; species Schizaphis graminum. The sequence continues at coordinate 16,736,771 of CM037031.1, forward strand.
AAATCAGCCTATCAAAAAATCTTCCGAATAGTCAGATCTATAATAATAAAACGAATTATACGTTATTATAATTACCTTTTATCTCTGAGACTGGACAGAGATGATAATACGTTTACTTCGGGTCTATGTACAACGTATTTTCTTGTTCTTTGGTTTGGACGCTTGTCGACTGCTTTGCCAAAGTATCAAATGAATACTGATTCCCAATGTGATTCTTATACCGACCGTTTATCGAATATTTGAGTGACCAAGTGTTTAAGAATCTATTATACGAACGAAAGAATGTATAGATTCCATCTACCTGCTACTGACAAGAAACATATAAAATAATGTATTTTATGTGTACCCCTACGGGGTGTGTGTTAAATGAAACCGGTCGAGAATAGCATCTACGGGGGTTGATAAATTGTAAACGTGTATTAGTGTGTAGTCCCGAGTTCCCGACCGAGCACAATGTTGAACAATACGATTTAAGTAAAAACCATTAACCAATATAAATATTGTTGTGCGTGACATAGTATGTAAAAAGATAAATCTTTATTATAATTTATAATACACTCATCCACTCGAATTTTATGGAGAATAAGAATTCGAATTCATCTTATTTTATAAACGTAACTAAGAGAATATGATAATTTTATGATGAATAATATATAGGAATAATCAACATGATAATTGTTTCACTTGTCACAATGTTAAATTCTTTGAAAATAGTGTTCGTACATAATACGACCACCTTTTTAAAAGGAATTATATTTGTATTAATACATATTACCTACATATATAGAGGTATTCTACGAATTATAATATAGCTTCATTAATTGATGTGATATTACATTTAAAAAATTGTTTTTAATATTTATTAAGGAGTATAGGTACAGGTATAGAATGTTAACGATAGTTATTTCAGTAAAAACTATAAGGGTCTATCTTATAATATATTTAACATAATGTATTATTATTTTTAAGCATTATATCGCTCCTAAAAACATGTTATTCATTTACGAATTTACGATGCACTATATTATTTTAATCTCGTAGTCGTAATGTATAATGTATATAGTGTCTGATCGTATCATCGATAGTGGCAATGACGAGTTCTTCAGATCGAGGGCTGTGCTATTGTTTTAGCCGCACATTTTTTGGGGTACACAGCGTCTAATCAGGTAACAAGAAAAAAGCGAGCATGATCATTAAATTGTGTAGGTCATGCCCTAGCTGTGTTGTAATTCACATTAAATAAAAAAAACTAATAATGAATACTGATGACGATTTTTATAGCTTAAAATAAAAGACGATGGATAAAAATATAACTATTATTATATAGCAACAATAAAGAATGATACATTTTAATAAAATATTCATAGTAGATAGCTGATCATTAAAACCGTTAAAATGATTGTACACCTTCCGTAATTGGCCATTTTGTATAACATAATGTATATATATAATTTATATTATACAATTCATAGTAGGTATAGGTATAGTTAATAAATTATATTATAATCTATTATATTGAAAATTAAATTACTTAATATGCTTTCTAAGCAAATCGTTCTGAGACACTTAACTATGATATTTTTTCCTAATGAAATATATACAAATCACGTGGCTGCATACACGAATCGCGCCCATGGTAACAATTCCTTTCTAATCGTTTATTGTCGTGGGTTATATTAGTTGTGCCCAAATTTTTTGTAAATATAATATGCCAATTGCGTTTTGTAAATTGTAAAAACCAAAGAATATTTCCCTTCCCATTTTTACATAGTTTTAGGACTGTCTGTAGTAATAATTACTAAGTACCTATGTAAGTTTAAAACATTTTTTTTTGTGGTAATACGAAATAGCCGATTTAAAAACATAGTCCCTACACCTTACTCTCCAGTTCTCCGCCGACTCTACTCCCTACTCCCCAGTCCTCCGGCGACCCTATTCCCTACTCCCTAGTCCGCCACAGTACCCTCCGCCCTCTATAAATATTATTTCACCGCCACACAAAATGTATAGAATGCGTGTAAACACAGAAATGTATAAAAACCCGCACCGACAACAATTGATTGTATCGACCGTCAACCATTATCATGTTAATAAAATGATCCGTTTGACGTTTATTATTATAGAAATAATAACCTGGCATGTTACTAAAAATGTAATATAATATAACGTTTCCTAAACACATACTAAATCGTACGATCCTTCTGTTGGATACGGGCGAATGTAAGTTCCTACACGAGAGTAGCAGGTAAAAATAATACACACGTTAGTTCCTACACGACGGAAAAAGGTACGTATGTAAATTCCTACACGGTAAAAACCAGGTACCTATGTTAGTTCCTACATGGCGGAAAAAGATTCGCATGTAAGTTCCTACACGGTAATATCCAGGTACGTATGTTAGTTCCTACACTGTGGAAAAAAGGTGTAAATATGTATATACGAATAAATACATATATGATGATTATACAATATAATACAAATTGCATAATGCATTTTAATTTTTCATAATTGAATATAATATAATATAAAGAGTAAAAAATCAAAAAAAAATCGCATAACGCATCGTCACAAATAAATATATTATGATGAGTAAAAAATATAATAAAAATCGTATAATGCATTTTAATTTTTCATAATTGATTATAATATAATATAAAGAGTAAAAAATAAAAATAAATGAAAAATTATATAATCATCATATATTTATTCGTATATACATATTTCCACCGTATAGGAACTAACATAGGTACCTAGTTTTTACTGTGTAGGAACTTACATACGTATCTTTTTCCGCCGTGTAGGAACTAACATAGGTACCTGGTTTTTACCCTGTAGGAACTTACATATGCCCGTGTAGGAACTAACATATTATGTAATTGTTTACCTGCTACTCTCGTGTAGGAACTTACTATTCCCCGTTGGATACTACTAAATATCATGTCTAATTAATAATTTATAAAGTAATAAAATCTTCTTTAGCAATAATAAATTTAATAGAATTTACGTTAACACGAAAATTTATAGAAAATCCGACCATTGATTCTTACGGTAAATCATGTAAGTTTATGTTAATACATATAGCAGGCATCCGCTTTTCCAAATTGCACATTGCACCTATAATATATATATATATATATATATATATAATATGTGCTAGTGCGATTATGATATCTATAAATATTGTATTCTATTTACGTGTAAGCGGTCCACTGTTATTATTTTATATAAAATCATGGTAAGAAATTTAATTTAAAAATTTTCAGTAACATTGATATTTAAAGATCAAAAAATCTGTTGGTTTATTGAAAATACCTTGTTTATAATTATATTTTGTTAAATTCATATACTATTATTTTTGTTCTTATATGATTTAGTACATAATATGATTTTAAATTAATTTTTTAGAGACCAGCTAAATTTTTGTGATCTGTTCAAACTACATTTTGTATTATACAGATACTGTCTGAAATGAGTACCTACATCCAAAAAATAAGGACGATACCTTAGGTTCTACCGCTAAAATTATAAGTTATAACTAAACCCAATTAAGACGTGTCTTGACACGGTTACAGCAGTAGGTGCTCGGTGAGTCCGCGGTGATCCGGTAAGGTTAAATAACAACACAAATTTCACTATTTGTAAGATGTATTTTTATTGGTGATAAACAACGGTATACAATAGCTATTGGTCAAATGTCACAAATGTCAGGTGTTGACGACATAAAAGATAATACACAATTATGCTTTACGCGGTCTTACTATTAGGGGACATTGCATGTCGTCGTTGTCAGTAAGACGCAAAAGGGTGAGACGATCGGCGGCCGGTACTCGTCCGGACCGATTTGGGCGACTTGTCTTTCCGTCCCACCCGGTGCCTTTTAGGCGTGGGAGGAGAGTCGGCGGTGTCGCGTCGTCATTTGCTCGTGGTGACGGTTGGTAAGGCGCAAACCGGTCGCTGCAGTGCCTATACTTTGTACCGTCGACCATTGCATACTGTGTCAGTCTGATATTAAAATAGTGTCGGTTTCTTCGTCATTAGTACCTATGTTATTAGTGGTGTTTTCGATTTATTTTTTAATTCTTTAAATTCATTTTCATGGTATTTTTCCGTTTTATTTTATATTTCATTGGTTTAAATTTACCTTTTGTCAACTCAATTAAAAGGGAGTAATTTTACTGCAATTTAAAATTTACTTGTGAAAATAATTTGGTTATCGAAAATAAGGCAGTTGATTTATGTTAGTCGGAAAAGTTACCTGCGTGTAATTACATCTATTAGTTTATAATACAGAATGTACCATTGTGATCTTACTTAATAGTCCCGGTGCATCCCAAACAGCTTACGTCCTTTGTTTGCTTATTCCTAAACTGGCGTAGACCGTTTGGGCGAATCGACTCAAAATATGTCTGTTTGAGCGAATAGATATACCTATACCATTTGGGCGAGGGTTTATTCAACTAAAAATAACGTTTGGGCGAATAAGTATAAAAATACTTATAATATACTCAATAATTAATTAGGTAAACAAAATCATATAAAATATAGTATATAGTATGTACTATATACATAATTAATAATGAGTCCTACTTCAAAAAAAAATTATTATTAGTAATATTATTATAAAAGTAGTAAAATCTACAGTCAAAAAATAATAAATAAAATTACGTAATTAGTACATTTTAAAGTAATCTATTGGATTTACACGAAATACTTATAATATGTACTCAACAATTAATTAAACAAAATCATATCAAATCGTAATCTAATCGTAATTGTTTTCAATAATAATGATTAATAATGATTAGCAGTGATATCATTCATATTTACGTTACCAGGTTTTTGTATCGTACCTATAGGTAAAAACAATTTAATTCGCCCAAATAGACTATTATTTGTTTGGTCAAAATTATTACCTTCGCGGCTTCGTCCAAACGACTCCGGTCGAAAAAGGTTTTACGAACAGGTAAACTCCCAAACGGCTGACGGTAATTTTTTGATTTGAAGCCAATATACCGACATATGTTACCGTATTTTTAAATTTAAAATCTATAAAACAGAATACCGAAAATGTTGGACATAATTTCTATATCAAAATTAATTATGTGTTATATGTATTAAAAAAAACGAGAGCTCATTGAAAACATCATTAACGAGTTTTCTACGAATAAAATAAATATAATATAAAAAATTAATAAAATAAAATAAAATAGTTATGAATTATATATAAAAATTGTGCCAATAATATTTACCCAATATATGGTTTTTTATATTTGTAAATATACATACATTTTTTTAAATATTTTATAACGCTAAAATGCAATAACATTTAATTCACAATAATATATCATTTTTATAATTTACTTAATGTACACCAACACGTTTTTAATTACACCTCTTTTGAGACAATTCTAAGTCTATAAAGTGTAATAGGGATGAATTTGTATTGTAAAAAATCAGAGCCATTTGGGAATTGACCTTTTTGTAAAACGGGAATAGAATGGGCAACGTCCAATATACCCATATGTATTTTGAATATAATATTGTCATATTATTTGTTTCTAATTAAGTTTAATAAAAAATTAAATAAATATATTTTCCATACTATTTTACATCTTACGTAAACAAATTATAGTAAAAATATATATCGCTAAAAAAAATTGTATTAAATTGTTAGGCTTTTTAGGTAGATTTTAGTCAAAAATACACAACAAATTATTAAAAGCGCAGCATTACGGTTATGCCTACCCTTAATAGGTACTAGTTATATAATTGATTATGAACCGGAAGTACATTTATGTTGTAGGTATACGGCGCTGTACCTATAATATTATGTTATTCACATTGTATTATGTGACGTGATTTTTAAATATTTCGAACGTAGGCCTGAGCATCGAAATTTAGCTGTCCTTTGTATTCGTACTCTATTTTAGGTAAGACAGACAGGGGCACCATTTGGGGGAGTGGCGCAGGGTATTCTTTGGCTCCCATATTTTTTTTCATAGTTTTATTGGCCTAGATTAAAATTTACAATGCACCGACAGCTCACGGGCGATATGGTCTTAGTCGTTTTTTACCGATTACCTAACATAATATATCTTCAATAGATGACAAAAGATTAAGTGGTTTAATGGTCATAGCGATAGAAATAGAAGATGCTAACAAAATAAATTTAGACAAAGCAGTAGATAGATTTTCTGAAATAAAAACTAGATGGTATAAGCTAGAATAGCTCAATTAATTTAAAAAACTAATGTATTTTGTATGGAATAATATTGTATTATTGTATTAATATGTTAATGAATAATTATAATATATTAATTTTATTTGGAATAAACTGCATTGATTAAATATAAGTAGGTACCTATGATAAATATATTTGGATATATATCCAAAGGAAAATAAATTATTAATGAATAATTTGAATTCATTAAAATATACCCTATAAGAGTTTAACCACATACAAGCGACTTACATACAAACCATATTTGTATTTACTATTATGAAAAAAGTGGTCTGACGAAAAAAAATTGGCCTGCTTAAATTTTGGCACCCCTATTATAAAACACAAATGGCGCCACTGAGGACAGGTAATAAATACTTAGGTTGATACTTAATTGTATATGTATAGTTAAACGTGAATTTTATCATTTTTTAATATTATTTTTCCAAGATAAAATAGAACCAACCCTAATCACAATATTTTTACAATTACTATATTGACTTAATTCATCCTTTATCAGAGCCTTCCCAAGTTCACAATTTTTTATATATTTCAATAAGCAAAAATTTTTAATGTAGCATAAAAATAATTGAATATATTATCCTAATATGGAATTACATTTAAGACGCTAATTGTATATTAGCGCATATTCAAAAAACCAGAAAATCGTAAGTTTCAGAAAACTGACATTTGGTTTAAATTTATTATTAACTAATTATTTCCACTATCTTTTACCCCATGAAAACAAAATTGAATTTGTTCCTAAATCACCAAATGGTTATTCATTTTGATAAAAATATAAATTTATTGTTATTTGTTAGGACAAAAGAACAACAACTTTATTGTTGATCACCGTGTACAATGATGCTAAATATTTAGCAATGCATTGTCTAAAATCGAATTATATATTAATAGATATTGAAAAGATGGTAGAACTCAAGAAAGCATCATAATATACTACGAAAAAGATTTTAAAAGTATAGATAGATAAAATTGTCTATCTTTTGAAATACAAGAAAAGACTGATTATTAAAAAAAATATAAACATTATTTAATTCGTTCAATTAACTTATTGAGTTAAATACATTGTTCTATACCTTTATTTTCTTAACGATGACTCAACTTAATTAGACAACTATAACTCGCAAGTTAAATTTTTTCTTTAATTTTAAACTTCCCTGCATTCGATTTATTGTGAGCACATTTAGCATAAAGAATAATGTTGTTTACATGGGCGTAACCAGTGCCGGCCCTATGGGGGGGCAAGCGGTGCGACTGCACCGGGCCCCGCGTTTGTGCGGGGCCCCACAAATTATGTAATACGATTATCACTTAGGTTAAGTTGGGCCCCCGCAAAATTCTGCACCGGGCCCCGAAAACCATCGGGCCGGCACTGGGCGTAACTATGATTTAATCAGGAAGGGCAGTGGCGTAGCCAATTTTAAATCATTGAAACTCAATTTCTTTTAAAAGTACTTATTTATAATATTATTTTTAAATTATAATAATGACAATCGTCTAGTCTTCGCAAAATCGGCTTAGAATTTTCTGTCGCATTACAACGTATGGTATAAGAAATATAATTTAGTTAGGTACATTCCCTCCCCCTGCCTCGCACTCGCTACGACAATGGTTGTTAAAGTACATTATTCATAAATTGATGTGTAATAATAATAATTAATTCATATAAATGTAAAATTAACTATAATAATTAACTCGATATAACCTAACCCGATGAAATGAGTAAGAGTAATTAAATTGAATACTAAATCTACGGTAATTAATAGTTTGATTCGTCGCGTTATGCTTATAGTAATTAGCTGGTGCTGTCCGGTCCTATTAAAATATAAAAATAATTTCGTATTCAAATATATAACCATATCTCGAATAAAAGCATACATGATATAAAATCAAAAACACTATATTTTCTATAAATCGTGATTCAATAAATATTTTACTTTTTCTAAAATATATAATTGTATGTTCACATTGAAAACTGTATTGATACAATTGTTTTGTGTCTCTTTTACAGACAATATTCGACCTGCACACTGACCACCCCCGTTGACTGTTATATTGTATCTTTAAACATATTATATTGGAGATAAAATCGAATGGCGCTGAATATTTCTAATTTATTATTCATTTTTGAAACTCGGGTTTTTAAAATGTACAATACAGAATATGGTGTAGATAAGAGTCAACGCTGACGCCCGATTTCTTTGGAATCGAAATAATGGTGTCTACTGCGTCGTTTCTTTTCTTTGTTCGTGAAATTCGTGTTGTATGGAATATAAAATGTTAAAAAAAAAAGGTTTATCGATGTCATTTATCATGAATCTCACATGGACGCCATAAGGGATCAGGGATTGTGAAACCGGCTACGGTACATTGTTCAAGTGTTATAATGGGTAGGTCGAGACGACCCCTACGACACATTATTCAGACCATCGGACTACGGCGACTGTATAATATTGTCACGTATTTTAGAGAAAATATTTTTTTTATTGAATGTATATTTTTTCCTTGAGTTTACAGATACAGTTGATGTATACTGTATGCTGTACACAATATCTTAAAATACAATTGTAGTACACACGTATACGATGTACACCACAAAAATATCATAATGGCTCCGTACAATATATTGATCGTGTTCTTAGAATACTCTTTTGGTATGGGTACATTCATCTAACACTTATGTACATCCTGGTTTAGTAGGTACCAATTATTTATACAGGAAAAACTTGATTTCTTTTCATTTGTATACTTGATTATTTAGTAATACACTTTAGTAGGTATAATTTTAATTTAGTTTTAATTGTAATATTGAAACTAATTAACGGCTTTTTACTAGTATTTACTATTTAGTATGTAAATATAATTTTTTACTTCAATTTCACTAATTGAATAGTAAAAATGCCCTGAATACGAACAAAATGCAATACCAAATTAGATATATAGATTCACGTGTAATTAAAACACATTTTTAGCTAAAAAAATATATTGTCTACTATGATGTTCTCAGAAAAAGAAATGCATTTAAAAGTCATCAATATCCGGTCCTAATACAGGCAATAAATAATAAAAATTGTTCAAAATGAAATTATACGCATTATACTTATACATAATATAGTTCAAATTTTAAAATAAATATGTTGGGGTTAAATTAAGAAGGTATAACAAACAATCTGTATTACAATTTAATTTAATATTTTATATTTATATAAGTATATCTAGTTGGCTTGCCAACATATAAAGTGTAACAAGACTATTTAACAAACTTCCATTACAAATGTTACTATATTTGTTAAATAGTCCTGTTACACCCTGTGTATAATAAACTACGAGTATTAATGTCTTGAAATATTGATTAAAAAACCAATAAGTATTAATTTAATTTTCGTGTATTTCAAGAAAAATCAATTATTTTGATAAGTGTATAACTTATATGATAATATACTAAAACCTATACATTACCATTACTTCAGTTACTAAATTTAATCAAATTAAGTCAGCAACAATAATAACTACACCCTGTTGCGTCACTGATCAGATAAATGTTCAAGGTCCAATGCATTGACGCAGTTTTACAACCAAATATAGGACCCTATATGCCATATGGGGTAGAAGAATGGTACCATTATTATACGTTTTAAGTCTAAACACATGTCTTGACAACAATATAATTTTGGGATGCAGACTCGTCGTGTGTGTTCAATGTAATGCATGTATATAGACATTTTTTTTTTACTTCGTCCGACTATATAATAATATTCGAACATATTATATGTCTTTGTCGAACCATCTTTTCGCTATTCTTAATATTGTTCCTAGTTTCCTACTCAATTCATTTAAATTTTTTTTTATTTTCGTTCTCCTCCTTAATTTAATATATAAGATACATTTGTTAATAATATTATTCTATTTTGTTACCATTGGACACCAGCTTTTATTTTAAATAATAATAAATATATTATATTATTATACTGTGGGAACAAGTGTATGGCTACCGCGGTTGCGGTGTGAGTTTACCTGTCGTACCAATACACTTGTCGCCCAACATACGCTCGTCGATCGGACTCCGTTGAGAAGGTAGGACGCTAGACAGGCATGGAGGCAAAATAAATAAACACGTATTTATGTGTAGGACGCGTGTGCGTCGAAAGTAATTTATTGTATAAAAACCACGTCGTTAACACAAATAAATAGCGCGCGTGACTAGGCGTTAGAAGATTGCCGTTTCGTCGGGTGCTCGATGCTCGCGGCGTGCGGCATTTGCGTCGGGGCGCACGCGGGTTCGATTCGTACGTGTGAGCGATTGTGCGAAGGCACGAAAGTCGTCGGACTTGGGTCGCGTGACCGGGAACGTCGGAGACGTATAAGTCGACACGACGAGAGCGGATCGAAGTCGCAATGACTTGAGATGCTGTTCGTCGTGGATCGGGAGATGTGACGGGACCCTGCGCTGCGTAGCGCGAACCGGACGGGTCGAGTCGGTGGTCATTACATCTCGATGCAAACGGTAGTCGATGCGCGTGGTATATACACGAGAATGCATTACCAAGATGGCGCGTTACGTCGGGTTCGGGTCGGCGATGTATAAGTTCGGTCGGACTTGTCGTGTTGTGGCTCGGTCGAACGTCGGGAGCAAAGAGATCGAATTTTACGTCGCGATCGGCGTTGTGCCTTCGCGGGGCGGTTTGGAGCGGAGTAGGGGCGCGATCGCTGCGTCGTTTCGATAAAAACATATATTATAAAATTCACAATAGTCGAATACATGTAAAAATATAAAAACGAATATAATTCAAATATTAGGAACGAATATAAAGTAAAAGGTAAAATTCACGTATTAAAAATGGTAACGCCGGTCGGACGGGTCGACCAGTAAAGTGGTGACAATATTGGTGTCGCCACAATACTATAAGCCTCCAATGCTTAAAATCACGTTTAACCTATATAGAGTTTCAGTATCATTTAAATAATATATAAAATATAAATTGAATGGTACATATTATCAATGATAGGTAAAACATAATATATTAGAGTTTTTTATTATAAAATACCAATAGGTTTTATATAAAAAAACATCATAAAATAAATTATATCCTTAAAGACTAGAAATTATATATCTTCAATCAAAACAAATTCACAGATTTGATTTCATAAATTAGTTTTTTTAACAAATTCTTTTAATTTTTAACAATATAAAAACATTTTTTATTTTTTCGATACGATTACAAAATATGTGTACCTAATTATTACTAATAATACAATAATGACATACAAATCATGAGTAATATTATAAACTCATCTTTTGTAGTAATTATTTAATACTGAAAATCATAAGTCTATGAAAAATGAGAATAGAGATATTCTTTAGTTTTTATAATTTACGGGACGCAACTGGCATGTACATGCACTTAAAAAAATCAGGATGCATGCAACTAGTATGACCCATAACAGCTACAACGCCCATAACAATATAGGCGGAACGCAATTTGGAAGGAACTATTGTCCCAGGCGCAATTCGTAGCAGCAACGTAATTTGTGCGTTTCATTAAGAAATACTTCAGAATGATTTGCTTAGAACGCATATTAACTATTAAGTAATTTATATTTTCAATGTACCTATATTATATAATATAATTTATTAATTATACTATAAATTGTATGATATAAATCATGTATATTGTATGTTATACAAAATAGCCAAAAATTACGGCAGGTGTACAATTTTAACGGTTTTGATGATCAGCTACTATAAATATTTTATTAAAATTTATTTTTCATTCTTTGTTCCTATAATATTAGTTTGTGCGATATTATGTTTTTGGTTTCCAAGCCAGGTAATTGTCGTAATTTTATATTAAGCTAGGTAATTATGAATTATTGTCCTTATAAAATATGTTATGACTTATGAATATGAATGGCTTCGGGTTAAAAAAAAATAACTTGATGAAATTCTACATATAATATAATATATGTAATAAACTAATAACTAACGTTAACATTTTGTACCTGTATAATCCTTTATAAATATTAAAACAATTTTTTTAATGTAACCTGGACACCGAATATCACATCACTTAATGATAATTTGTGGAATACCTATATATATTATATATATATCTATATGCATATTAATTAAAATATAATTCCTTTTAAGAAGATGATTGTATTATAGCCATTATAGGTATACGAACACTATTTTCAAAGCATTTTACACTGTGGTACATGAAACAATAATCATCTTGGTTATTCATAGTATATAAATATATAATATATATATATACACATCATAAAATTATCGTATTCTCTTAGTTAGATACATCTGTGAAATAAGTTGAGTTTGAATTATTTTTCTCCGAAAAATTCGAGTGGACGAATATATAATAAAGATTTAGGTAAGTACACATTGGACCAAACATAATAATATAATACATGGCCATATGGGTTTCTACTTAAATCGTATTGTTCGAAATTATTCGGGGTCGGGACTACACTCACATATACGTCCATCAACCCCCGCTGACGATACTCCCTCGACCGGTTTCTTTTAACATCACACACCCCGTAGGGGTATACATAAAATATATTATTTTATGTGTCCTGTCAATAGCAGGTAGTTGGTATGTACATTCTTTCTTTCGTATAATAGTTTCTGAAACACCATTGGGCCTCTTAAATTTTCGATATACGGTCGGTATAAGAACCATATCGGGGAATCAGTATTAATTTGAACATTGGACTGAGCAGTCGAGTAAAATTAATAGATTCAGATTCAGAAATAAAAGGTAATTATAACGTCCATTTAATTTTATTATTATATATCTGATTAATCCGAAGATTTCTTGATTGACTGATTTTCAACGTTGCCGTGTTAACGCTTATCGTTTCATGGTTGATATGTCAAAAATTATTATTATTCATAATTTTCAAATTTATGTATAACAATTTGCGATCTCTAATCAAAAAATTGAAATATTATTTTTATAAGTATAAGAAAACTTATAACCCGTGCTCTTATAATTTTTATCCGAACTAATTTAATTAAAATAAATATTTAATTTACAAATACCAATTTTTTTAATTAATTATTTTAAATCATATAAGTTCTCTCTCAGAATAAAGCGATCATTCTAGTTAAAAATATGTGGTGAGTGGTGACAGTAGTCGGTAACCATGTAGAATTGTAATAGAATTACGTGAGTAGTGAGTACGGAATTATCTCTAAAAATATTTTTATTATTTAATAATATATTATATAAATGAAGCATATCATGCTATACCTATATAGGGATACTATAGTATTAAAATATAGATTTAAGATATACCTATAATATAATAAATGTTTTAGCGTGTAAGTCAGTAGTAACTTAACATAGGAAGGGTCGTAAAGCAAAATAATTGTGTGCTGATTGCTGATGCAATAACATATAATATTCCTCATGCCTACTAACACCGTCGTGCTACTGCGTATAGTAGTCGTCAGGAGTGTGTGTGTGTGCGCGCGCGCGCCATCACACGGACCTCTTTACGATATTTTACGTTTGTTTGAATGTAATAAATATGTTGTTAAACAAAATATTATGCCATTTTATCTATGTATCTACTTGTAAGTTAATAAAGCTGGTCATTTTAAATTTTTGATTAGTCATAGGTCATAGCTGACATACCTAGTTAACTGGTAAGAGTGTATGAGCATATTATACAATGTAATTCCAATACGTTCGAGTAATGACGTGTACGTCAAGTAATGTGTATGGAACATCGAAAATTATGTACCTACATAATATAATGTTATGTTGTTACATTATTTTACCAGTACGATTAACATTATATTAATGTATTAAAATCATGCCACACAATGTTGTGTCGTTATATTATATTGCAAAGGGTGGTCAAACTGTGGCTCATTTAGTTGCTTCATAGACTCACATCTTGTATTCTTGTCATAAGATACAAAACATTTTTACAAAATATGTATATTTATGAGTTTATGACTTTTTTTTCATTTCGGCTCTTCCATATTTTATTATTTATTAATATATTGGTGGCTCATGAGTCATGAGTCTCTCTCTCTGGCCACCCCTGTTAAATAAAATAATATATCTTTGTTTACACATAATTTTATATTTTATATTATACAATATTTTTTTAAGGAAAACACATTTTTTATTTATAAGATTGAAACACACATAAGTCTCATCCACTATTAAATGAGTATTGTGAATATATTTTACAGGAAAACAGATAACATTTATTTAAGCAGTATAAGCAGTAAATATAGATTGAAATACATGAAAAAAAAAAACAATAATAAATTAATAATTTTATTTGCAAAGATTGGTGTAAAAACATAATAATCAGTTTATTAACCGCTATTTGGATAAACATACATTTATATTTTATTTCATTTATATTTAACAAAAAATTATTTGACAATAATGTTGTATCCAATATATAACAATCCACTATTATTTATTTTAGATTCATTGGTCTCAAAAAATAAGAAGTTGATTTTAAAAATTTAGGACAACCAAATTTATTTCTTATTTGTTATTATGTTTTACAATATGATTAATAACGACAAGCATTCCATTTTTTATATCATATATTGATTTTTTTTTTAATATTTCTATATGAATATTTAAATCATGTAAAATTATATTTTTGTATAGTTTATAGATCATTTAAATTATAGTATAAAGAAAAGTTGTATTTTATATTTCTGTAAATGTTAATGGTTAATACGGTAATATTGCCAATATTGGAGGAGAAAGAAATATTTTTTGTTTTTCTAATATTCTATTTTATTTAGGTTTTGAATAGAATATTTTCCCCTTTTATTATATTTTAAATCTTTTGTAAATAATTTTCATATTAAAACAACTAAAATTGCTCATAGCACCATGAATTTTTACATATAAAGTATAAATGTTCCAAACTAGGTATGCATGTTATATGAAATAAAATGTTCTCCGTATAAAGAACTATATGAAATAACAAACTGTTTTAATAATTCTTCAGGAAAATTAACTCGAGTTTGACAAAGAATTGAGCATCCCTAAATTTTTATTGCACAAAATAGCAACATAAAATGTGAATAAAATTGTTTGTTTAATTTACCTTTCAAAACAATAGAGCTAAAATATAATAGAAAAAATCTCAACTCAGTGGCTTTTCAGTGATCAATGTTTTCTATTTTCCTTGTTAAATGATTAAACTCAATTAGTACATACACTCTAAGATTTAATAAATCAGTTGAAATTTGTTCTCTGGAAGTTTCAATTAAACGTATAATAATAATATTTATTGGCACCAAATTAAAAATTAAAAACAATTTATGAGTAACAAAACAAAAAATTACATTTAAATACATTGGTTCTCTTTTCAAAAGCTGAGTTTGTGCTGAAAAGAGGGAGTTGTGACATAGATTTAGATGTTATTGATTATGATTGTTATTGACGATTAATAAAGCAAAAAATAGAACAAAATAAATAGATAATACACAAAAAAGACGATAAAAAATAAAAAGATAATAGAACAATAATTAGTAATGGAGTTTTTAGGCTATAGCCTATATGATATGTACCTATATAATAATAAGTAAATAAAATGTTAAGTTGAGCCTATTCTGTGGATTATAATATACTGATATAATTAAAAGATTAAATACAATTTAAATTATTTAATAACAGTGATAAACATTAATATGAATTTAATTATTAACAATGAAAAATAAATATAAATTAAGAATAAATTAAAGTATAGATTATATATTTTTTTATAGATTTTGAAACTCTTAAAGTTATGAATATTAAAATTATAAATAATACAAAATTGAATGAACTTATATCTAGGATTTTGTTGCCCGAATATTGTATTCATTTTAGGGACGACGACATTAGTATTAATCTTAAAGCAAGTATTGTAATTATGACATGGAATATCAATACACTTTTTCATAATATCATAAAATAGTATGTTAAATTGAAATGTTAATGTATATTTTTTTTTATAAGTATTTTATCAGTAATATTTGTTTATTGGTTATAATTCTAATAGACTATCTCCTTTACGATATTCTTCATTAATTCTGTTCTTAAATGACTCATTAGTTTTGAGAGTGTAGACAATTTCTAAGAACACTATAGTACTATACACTTTTCTTTATAAGAGCTGTCTTGTTCACTAGAAGTGCAACCGAAATATGCATTATCTCTTTTAACATTTAAGATAAAATATTTAGGAGATGTATCATTGGTTACCTATATGCCCTACCTCAAAGCTAATTATTCTACAACTTATTTCAAAACTATTATCAAACAGTAATTTAGGATATATAATAAATGCATGCAAATATTGTTGAATGTATGGGGTTTTTTGCGTTCCATGATATATTCCAATAGGAAACACAAAATTATTCAATACAATACCTTAAAATTAATTATTGAAACAAGAATAGTCTATACCTGACTTTTAAAACTTAAATAGCACTATCTATATTAATACTCAGTTTTAAGGTAATTGTAAAATCAATATCATTAATAAAAATTTTCAAACTAGAAGAATCATTTTTTCAAACCCAATTTCATGACTTTTAGAAGTTTGCATTAATGTGTACACATCTAGAGGTAAATTAAACCATTCTAATTTTATTTTATTCAAAATACAATAAATACTATTAATTAATTCAAAACCCATGATAATAACTTATTTTTTTAGAGTTATGTTATTAGAAAATAGTACATTGGATAAATCATTTTTTATAGAAGAATTTAATACTTGAGAATTATTATTGTCGTGTAAATTAGAATTAGAATATAGGAATCCTTCATTACCTATATATATACACTTGAATTTACTGGAAGTTTTGATATAGTATTTTACGGTTACATTATTAAACTGCCTTTGATTATATAATATAAAGTTGAATTAATATTATTTAATTTAGAAATATTTTTGAATATATCAATTGGGTTATTTTGACATAACTGCTTAATTGTTTATACTTATTTTGTTTGAGGTCAATGATTTCTTTTAAATGATGTTATGATATTTTTCCAATGCATTTCTTCCTACTTTCTATTTTCTAAAACAATAAAAAACAAAGCCAATAAGTGATAAAAATATTACTTTATTATTAAGATACAAAATAGTTAGTGCATTGTAAATACTGCAATATAATAAAAAATAATAACAATTGTTTTAAAATAAATGTTTATACTTTTAACTATGTAGTTAAAAAAAAAACTAAATCTTGAACTTAAAAATAATTATAGATGAAATAACTATTGATATTCATTAATTAGTAATATTTTGGAAATGGAAAACAATCAATTTGAAAAGGGTTTTTACTTTTTACTTTGGTAACTTGTAATAATTGTGTATTGCCAATTTTTATAATTTATCTTTGTCACGGCCCATCCAGTACATTCAACATTGTACATTTAGTAGCGTACTCATTATTAAATAACTTTGAAAGAGTTCTTTTTATACAATCTTTGAGATCACATCCTCTAATAAATTTAATAAAAAATTCCTAACATTTTTAAAAATATGCTTAAAGATATGATAATATATCAACAAATTTAATCATAGGGCTCAGAAAAAAATTTTTTCTATCAATTCTCACTATCAAATAATATTTAGTTATGATCATATCACTAGAGACTAGACGACACTTCTAAATTCTAATATATTATTATCATAGTTTCTACAATGAAATTATTTTATCTTGGTTAAAGGTTAATGGTTTCAAAGGTAAATTTTATCACTTTATATAAATGTTATAGTTAAAATTCACTACAATTCAAATTTGAAAAATTAATGTTAAATTGCTTAAAACATAATGTAAAATGAAAGAGTAACATAGTATGATAATAATAAAATAATTAAAAAATATAACTGTTAAAGTGAAAATTAAAATCGACATTTTGAAAAAAAAATCCAAGTCCTAGAGTTAGATACCTTTCAAACTAAATATTATTGGTAGTTGTTTTTTTTTTCTATATTTTATTAAGATTAAACTATAAAACTGCTTTTATGCTAGTTTTTCTAAAAAATTTGAATTTTTTATAATTATATTTTCAATTTAATGAAATATAACTGCTTTGTTTAAAAGAAAATGTGTGAAAAAATCTTCATCTAATTTTACAGAAATATTATAATACAGTCTACTTTTAAAGCCAGTTCAATGTTATCAATCTTCAAAAGCAAGTGCTCCATGATTAACCTTTGAATATCTTGCTAATTGCATATAGTGTCTGGCTAGTCCATTATATCTTTATTTGAGTAGTTTAATCCTAAAATATAATAGGTAGGACGTAGGTAACTAATGTTAATTAGTATTTAATTAATATGAAATATGCATATTGAATAACTAAAATTAGGTGTTGAATCTAAATGTGAATTTTCATATATATTGTAACTTGCATGTAAGATGTTCTGTTGTCATATACTGATTTCTGTTAAATTTATTTTTATTAAGTTATAGAAATATAATTATTAGGTACCTAGTATTAGAATAAATATTAATTAAAATGTTTTTCAAATGCTCAAATACATATAAAAACTTAAAAATTACATAATCGTACAATTATTTCTTTGATTAAAATATTATTAAAATATTATAAAATATTATAATAATATTAATAATAATTATTTATTATTATTATTAATATTTTTTAAATATTATAAAAATTTTATTTCAGATATTTTTAAATATAGGTACATTTAATACTAAATTATGTATTATGCATTAATACATAAAAATTGATACAAAAAAAATAGCAACATTTTCTCCCATTCTCAAGAATCAGTATTTATATCATACATAAATTTAAATGTGGTGAAAATAACTAAACTAAATAGTGAATTTTATTAGATTTGCCAATTATTTATTTTTCATTTAGTTGTTAATTGTTGTTATTTTAGACTCAACTGGTAAAGTTATTAAGTGCTTATTAGTATTAGGTATAACAATAATCATTTGAATTACCATTTTGTTATTAAAATTATCATCCGATACTTGCAGATTAGTAGTCTCACATATACTATTTTTTGTATTTACAGACTACAGTATCTAATACTGATTCACTAATTTATCATCCACAGCTTGCGGAACTTCAAAGTTTCTTTATTTTTTTGCATATCTGGAATCTGACAGAAATCCTTTGAAAATTTATAAAATATAAAACATATGTATGGATTACTAAGTTAATTTAATGTTTAATATTATACAGCTATTCATAATAATTCTGAATGGTAAAGTTAAAATGATAAAATATCTTAAATTTAAAATGTAATATTATTAAACTTTAAATAGATACATATCCCAAATTAAAACATAAAAAAAATGTGAATATAATAATATGACTTGAACTATATAATATTATTTGGATAATTTATTTTAAATAATTAAAATATGTTTGTGTTGTAAGTTACAAATTATTTATGATCGAGAAAAATCTGTATCATGTTGAATATTTATTATTATTACATTATATGAGTCCCGTATATTATGAAAATAATATGATATAAACTGATAATTCTTGTAAAACAATATAATATAATAAAAATAAAACTAATAATGCACCTACTTAGAAATTATGTGAATGCCTAACTTTTAAAGTGTTAATCAATTAAAATTAACTATTTGTCCGTTGTTGATCGAAGTTGGTAGGTAATAAACTAATAACTAATAGATAATAATACACGGTATGTATTTTTTACTGTACCCAGTTCCAATTTGTTATAAGTTTATAACCTAAAAAATGTATAATTTTTAATTTTTACTTACATATTATCAGATTATCTTAGTGTATCATCAAATAAATTGATCTATAAATAATAGATATATTATACATAATTGAGTATTTACTATTTACCTTCTTCTTCAGGTTTTGAATCAGTAGGGATGATCTATATTAAAATTAATAGTTTCTTGAGCTTAGCTTGACTGTTTCTTATTTTTTGGCTCATCAACTTCAGTAGCATACTAGCATCAGCAGACAAGTCTCCAGTTAGAAGAAATTTATTCCTTTTTATTATTATCGTTTTTATTATTCTTATTCATAATCTTATTACATATTATTATTAATATTATACTATTTTTATTATTATTATAATTATTTTATTCTTATATTAACTCATTTAAATTGTGCGTTTATTGGCGATTGCACTATTGGGGTTTCTACGGTTTCTTGTTATCTGTCACAGAACACCGGGTATAAAAGGCCCGTCGTTGCATTCACATTCACTGTCTTTTCTCCGTAGTAGCAAGACCCAACCCGTGCAGACTTGCTCGATTAGGGAAGACATCTGGTATCTATATTTTTTTATCTTTAACATACTATGTTGCCTGCACATTACAGTACAGGCACATTACTTGTACTCGTATTATTAAATAGTGTTTTTATTCATATCTATATTCATACCTATTCGCAGTTCTAACATTACCTTAGTTAGCTCAAGCTCTGGTACGCACAAACAAATTTCAACGTTGGCCTTTTTCCGTGGTCTATAATATAAGTCTGACGTCGTTCAGTCATTCGCAGGAATACGTTATTCGTGAGTGTTCAAGTATGTTTCTCAAACAGAACGTATATTCGTAAAAACCCCGTTTCCCTGTGCGTTATCGTCATTGTCGACACGCGCAGAGCTACGGCAGGTTACGTTCCGCAGAAATGACGATTCGCGCGTACGTCGGATCTAGCGAGCATATGGCACAGTTCCAGTGACTCGTCAAGAGTTCCGCGTTACGGGTGTATCGCTCTCGTTTGAGCTGCCCGTCTCGTGTGCCGCTGTAATGATCTGACAACGCGTGCGATTCGATTCTGATCCGATTATTCGGTGGCTGCGACGTCGTTGAATGCCATACGAATCTGTTCGAAACATTGTACACATTACGAAAACGTTAATTTTTTTTTTGGTAGTATTTGTAAAATTGTAACGTAGGTATACTAATTGTCAATTATACAGGATTTTTTTTTGGTAATACATTATTTTATCTATGTTAATTTAGTTAGATTTGTTATTTATAGGCTCCTAATTATGAATATTTTTTTTATTGATTTCCTATAAAAACTTAGCAATGATCTCAACTGTGGCCAATCGCTGTTACAAAGTGAATTGTAAAATTTGTTGAAAAAACACTTATAGATTTGTCATATTTTATTTTATATATTATTATAATAACAGTGAAAAATAGGCACGTTCACAATATCTAGGTTCGCAGCGGTCGCATAGAAAAAAGGTCTAAGTGTGGTTGCCGCAGCCTAACGATTGATTATATTAATTACCCATTATTATTAACCATTTTTTTTTTATAGTCGATACAATACACAAATATTATGACTATAGGTTATAGATAATAAGTATATAATTTGTATCAGAAAAACTGATGATTTAAAAATTTACTACATCAAATGTTGCGTTTCCAGCGTTGCGTTTCAAATAAATAGATGAGGTATGCTAAAATAAAAATAAAAAAGAAGGCGGACTCCGTCTCCCCACGTCCACCCACAATTTAAGCACTGGTTATAGGTATAAAGTTACAATAACATTTGATATTATGTTAGACTTGTAAGTATGTAAATTATAATAATTATACTCACTAAATCCTTTGCCATTATCTGTCAACTGAATTTTATATATTGGTCAATAAATTCCGTTCAATAATTGCCGAATGTATAAAATCGCTCGAAACTATAGTGGGCGGTCGTGATCACTTACAGTTTATAACCGGGATTTACCGTCTCAACTACACGTAACTAATTAATTGGTATAACACTGAACTCGTTTGTACCTATCTGAGAAACTTCCTATTATTCATATTTTAGAATTAAAGACCTAAGTTAAAATATTAGAATAAATATGTATTTTATGTCGGCTTTAAAGAGAAAATATATAATTATTATATTTTTTAAGAGCATTAATAAAATACAACTAAAAGGGTGGATACCTAGTATAGGACGTATATGTGTAGGTACTATAAATATCTACAGCTAGAGTTGTAGCGGCCAAACGTATGTGCGATTGATGACTCCGTTTATCTCGAGGCAATATTAAATAAGATAGATTTTAAACACAGACAGTTATTGTCGGGATATTTGAAAACAAATCTTTATTAACCATTTTACCGCCTTTTTTCAATTCCACAAGGTGATAATGTGGTATTCACAATTCACTCATGGGGTCCCCGGGGTCAGCAAAAGATTATTTTATTTAATCATATACATTTGAAATTCATGTGCCTTTTTTGTGTGAACGTTATCTTATATATCAGGTTTTAATTTACCGCGGACGATAGGAGCCAGGATGTGGAGTCACCAACCGCACCTACGTTTTGCCACTACTAATTACTATAGTATTAATGAGTGTTAATAATCACCTACACCTCTAATTCTAAACAATATAATATTAGATTTTAACATTAATATAATACCTAATACATTTTAGCTATTTTGTATAAAATAATATGTATTTTAATTATCTTTCTACTAAAAGTTTTAATATCCATTATGTATTGTATTGTATTAAATTTGTATATGTGTAAATAACTAAATAGGTAAAATAAAATGAAAATGATTATTAGTAATATTATACGCGTGAGCCGTTTTAATGCGGAACATATTTAACATAAATCATAATGATTCTAAATTTACAAGTTACAATAATTACAAATAATAATTTATAATGTTTTATTTATTATTACATAAATCTAATATAATCTATTTCGATTAACAATAAAAAAAAAAAATAAAAAATGTATTAAAGACAATAAGGAGAAGAGAAAAATCAATAAAAAGATCCAAATAATTTCAAAGACTGACCAAATAGAAAATAACAATAAGCAGAGAAGAACAAAATAATAATAATAATAATAATATTAATGATTACGCTAAAATAGGCGAACAGATTATAGGAATGGTTTCCAAAACCTTATACATTTTATAAAATAAAATTTAACGTAAATAATATATATTTTTTGTCAAAAATTAAACCGCTATATTAATATTTAATATAATATCTCGATTAACAAACATAAAATATAACTGTAGTATAAGATTATTGGAGTTAACAAAATATATAGCGTCGTGTGTCTAAGTGCGTGTCATTTATACGAGTGATACAACAAAGTACCCACATACTATAAGTATGTAATATTCGAATTTAATATTATTATAAGTGTGTCCTCAAACCGATTTTTCTAATCACATATTGATATTTCGCGCTCGAGCCTTTTCAACACTTTGAAGATACATCTAAAGCTTTCATTTCACCCTTCGACGACAGCTTTGGGTGGTACCATAATCGCATCAATATCAATTTGAAATGTATACCAGTCAATAATAACACGTGTTTGATTGTCCGATTTACAGATCGAAGTTCCAGTAACAATTGACGTACAATATTAGTCCGGAAATGGTGATTAGAGATAAAAAAAATAATAACGATATGTCGAAAAATTTAGAAGAAAACACATCATCTGCTACAAATAGTGAAATGTCGATGAATGTTCCGCTAACACCTCGATGGCCAATGTTGCAGACGGCGGCGGATCGTGAACCACCGCAATCTTCGCAGCACTGGTCAATGACGAACGGACCACCCCAGCCACTGGTATCGCAGCCACTTAGCGTGATGACTTATCATTCTCAACAGTCAACGTTGCAATTAATGACAAATATGAATCCGTCCACATCACCGATACCGATGGCGCCGGACAGTGTGTACATGCAGATGCCACCGTATCAGAACCCGCCGCCGGACACGTATCAGATGCATATGCCGAACCGGAACCCGCCGCCGAACACGTATCAAACTGCATCTGCAATGCCGCCATACCGGAACCCGCCGCCAAACACGTATCAGATGCAGGTTATGCCGTACCAGAACCCGCCGCCGAACACATATCAGATGCAGATACCACCATACCGGAACCCATCGTCGGACACTGCATCTGCAATGCCGCCGTACCAAAACCCGCCGCCGAACACATATCAGATGCAGATACCACCATACCGGAACCCATCGTCGGACACTGCATCTGCAATACCGCTGTACCAAAACCCGCCGCCGAACACGTATCAGATGCAGGTTACGCCGTACCAGAACCCGCCGCCGAACACGTATCAGATGCAGATACCACCATACCGGAACCCATCGTCGGACACTGCATCTGCAATACCGCCGTACCAAAACCCGCCGCCGAACACGTATCAGATGCAGGTTACGCCGTACCAGAACCCGCCGCCGAATACTGCATCTGCAATGCCGCCGTACCAAAACCCACCGCCGAACACATATCAGATGCAGATACCACCATACCGGAACCCATCGTCGGACACTGCATCTGCAATGCCGCCGTACCAAAACCCGCCGCCGAATACGTATCAGATGCAGGTTACGCCGTACCAGAACCCGCCGCCGAACACATATCAGATGCAGATACCACCATACCGGAACTTATCGTCGGACACTGCATCTGCAATGCCGTCGTACCGGAACCCGTCGTCGGACACTGCATCTGCAATGCCGCCGAACCAAAACCCGTCGTCGGACACTGCATCTGCAATGCCGCCGTACCGAAACCCGTCGTCGGACACTGCATCTGCAATGCCGCCGAACCAAAACCCGTCGTCGGACACTGCATCTGCAATGCCGCCGAACCAAAACCCGTCGTCGGACACTGCATCTGCAATGCCGCCGTACCAAAACCCGTCGTCGGACACGTATCAGAGACGGATGCCAGACCGGAACTCATCGCCGGACACGTATCAGATGCAGGTTATGCCGTACCAGAACCCGTCGTCCGACTCGTATCAGGTGCAGCTGCAGCCGATGTCACCGCGTTACTGCGTCCAACCGATAGAGATTTGGGAACCGATGAGACCGGAAGCGCTGCAGGTCCAACCATCACTGCCGACCGAACTACACACTTGGCTGTCGCAGCATCGCAGCGGACAAGCGATCGGTCCGCCCAAGATACTGGAGTGCCAACAGGGGGAGTTTCATATCCGGTTCTGCTCCACGTGCAACGCTCTGTGGCCGATTTTCGGCATGCCGCACACACACGTGATAGCAAACGAATGTGTGGTAACGAAATTTTTCACGTCGAACTGTGTACTGAAGTTCAAATGCTACATGTGCTACACCGAACACAATCTGGAAGACATCAAGACTCACGTAGCCACCATGCACCAAGACTTTAGCTTCGTCCAAGACAATGAATTTTACGTGTCGTACTACTGCTCGTACTGTTTCACGGTCATATACTCGCCGTGGATCATGTTAATCCATCACCGTGCCAAGGGGTGCCGTGGCCGCAAGAGCAGGTACTCTCGCGGTAGCGTCGAACCGAGTACACCGCTCGAAATAAAGCGTCAACCGACGTTGGTGTACATCATGCGCAAGCTCGTCCGAAGATTCCTGGATAACGGCGACGAGGAGCTGCTATTCGTGTGCTCGGTGTGCAGGCACATCGGCACAGACCCCTGTCACCCGTTCCTGGATTGCCATAGTTGCAACGATTTGTACAACAAGTTTTATTGTGAACACTGCCACGTTATATTTTCATGCCTGCAGAAGGTGTACGATATCCACCGGCTCACTGTCGAACACTTTTATTTAATGCACAACAAGCGACCTGTGTCGAACGGGTTTCATACCGATCGCCACGATGACGGTGATGCAGATAACCACAGCGACGACTCCGATCCCGAATTCCCCGCCAGCAATCCCGGACCGTCGTGGGCGCCATAGACGACGCGTTTGACGCATAACGTTAGCGTTAGTTTTTTGGCGAATCGATATTTTTAATTTTTTTTTTCATCGATTACGCGCGATTAGGTTATAATAAGATAATATGATTAGAAAATTGCAATGACGAATTAAATCGTGTGTTTTCCTTTTGAATGTATAACGAACCTTTAAATGATTTGTTTTTACTATTTAAAATAAAACCGAACACGAACGTTTTCGTAACATTAATTATTATTTTTTTTTAACATTATATTGTTTAAGTTTTAATATATAAATGTATGTATTTAAGCAATTAATTTAGATAATATTATACAATTGCATTTTGTATACCTATGCATACCTTTATAACAAATAACTATATATAATATTAATTTTGTATACAAATATTTAATAATAATAATATTGTGTAATTGTGTTGAAAGAATAAGTATAATAATTTTTTTCTATAACACTATCATTAATTGGATTATAAACTTAGAAATACATTTTTTTAAACTTTATATTATATACAGCTCTATTATTATTATTATTGCATAAGTGTATTTTAACAAATTTTAATAATTTTGTAAATAATAATAATATTATGTATGCTGGAAAATAGGCAATCGTGAATTATTATTGTAATAGTTATTTTGGTACAAATTTATTTTATGATTCAATAATAATAATAATTATTATTACAATTATTGTAACAGTTCAATAATATAGACACTTATTTTTAGATTTACAAGAATTTGTTGACAATATTTGATAATTACCTACTGTTAAAATTAAAGTTTCTATTCATATACTAGTTTCTTAGAAAATGAAATAACACTATTTAAAACAAAAATCACAAAACAATAAAATAAATGATAAAACTTAAAAGTATAAAACCATTAATTATTATAGGAGAACTTTAAAATAAAAATTATAGAAAAGTTCAATTTCTTTAAACTTTTATAATACCTGTGTAATATACTGTGCTAATTTCATACAAATAATGTTACTTAAGTTAAGTTTAGCATAATATTATGGATTAAATATTTAAATACTTAATAATATTAATCACTATATTATGGTAGCTACTGAAGAAAAATAATAATATTAATAATATGAGTATTGAGTGTAAAAAGATATAGAAACAAGATAACAAGACTTTGCGTAACAAGACTATTTGACAAACTTCCATTACAAATGTTGCTATACGCATTTGTTAAATAGTTCTGTTACACTCTGTATAGTAGGTAGGTACCTATACAATTAAATTTATAACTGAGAAAAAATTCGTAAGAATAATTATATACACTGTGTATTGTCTCCCTGTATGTAAGTACTAAGTGTATAGCAGGTTAGGTTAGGGTTCCTATAGGCGTGTCTAAACGCAACTTTTATAGAAGAGGCGTCAGACGTTTCATTTGAACGTTGCGTCCGGGGCTCGCTATACCTAATATAAATAGTTATTAGAATGAATTCAATTGAGTTATTTTTTTTTTATTATTATTAATGTGACTTTGTATCGGATAAGAGTAATTTTTTTATGAATGGTTTTAAAGCGATCTGAAATAACAGCACAATATTAGTGAAAACAAGCTGTATATAAATTATTGCTGATTTAGAAAAAAAAATCATTTTTAAAAAGTTGTCTTATAGTGTTTTATTTAACTGTGCCCGGGACATTTAATCTCATTAAATAATAATATTTAATATTTTTGATTATATAGATCGACTATGGACAATGATAATGGAAGGATACATATAACTCGTGTTAAAGGACGTAAGTATATTATATAAATATATTTATATTATGAATCGCATTACATTTTATTTCTATTTTAAGGGAATGGTTCCGAAAATTATATTGTGATTTCAACTATGCAAGGGACGTTTGGACAGAACCCGCAACGTCCCACCAACAATCCCCATCCATCCCCAACGTTGTATGTCATCGATACAAGTTCAAATTCTATAGAGACCTATCGGCCACCTGCAGTTGAGGACTCAGATGAGGGCTCAGATGAGGGCTCTGATGAGGGCTCAGATGAGGGCTCAGATGAGGGCTCAGATGAGGGCTCAGATGAGGGGTCAGATGAGGGCTCAGATGAGGGGTCAGATGAGGGCTCAGTTGATGAATCAATTAATGGGTCAATTGATAGCTCGGAAGAGTCTGATTCAGATTCAGATTAGAGATCTATTATTTTTAATAATGATTTAAATAAAATAATTTAATTGTCATTTATTTTTTTATTTTATTAGTTTACTATTCTCCTTTTCTTTATCTACTATTTATTGGTTGATTTATATAAGCGAGTAATTTTGCTATTTGTTTTGAATCGTTCTTATTAATCATTATTATGGTTTTTTTTTTTTATCTAATTAATGTTTTATTGAATTATCTATCTAATATTATTTTAGTTTATTTAATCTGATCGATATCACGTGGAATAAATTTTATTTGGATAATTAATTTAACTTAAAATTAATAGGTATATCGTATATGGTATAAATTTATTATAATGACGGTTGTTACATAGATATAAATCACAATTAAGTGCGAGAAATATTCATTGTTAAATTAATTAGTAATTACCTATATTTTTAATTATTAATTTTTAATTTAATCTTTCGTAACACGATTTTATTCTGTTATCATGTATGATGGTAATGATGATATCACTGTGTCAGTTAATTTCCCTTTTAATGTTTATGCATAGATAATATATAATGGATAGGCCATCAGCCTTCTCGGTGCGTTCCCAAATGATAAGCTATGGGGCAATACATTTACCCGTTGGTTACTACTGGTAACAATGGTATAGATGGGGCATATACCGAAACTTCGGGAACGCTGCCCCATGGGTATTTAGTATAGGGATGGCCTATCCATTATATATTATCTATGTGTTTATGCTATTTCGTAGTGAATTTTAGAAATATTTTCTATTTTTATATGGGCCTTTATATTTAACTGCTAATCTTTTATGTTTTCGTAATTTCATTTTTATAAGTACGTTTACAATGATATTCTACTTTTGGTGATCTATTTAATTTGTTCCATTTCTATTCATTTTGGTAATTAATTGGTAAATTTTTTAATTATATTACTGCTTTTGATCTATTATGAATATGGGTTGTCTCTGGTGTTTAGATTTTGTTGTTTTGTGGTTATGTTGCTTATGTGCTGAACAAGTAGAAGGGGGACTGTTTAAAAATTAATTTCTACTTTATTGATCTCTTCCAAAATGTCCTTTATGAGTAACGTATCTATATACCAGTACCGTGTTGACAAGTCAGCAGCTGTTTAAAGTTTAAACATTATGTATACTATATAATATAGTAGGACTATAATAGTCCCTTTGCGGTAATAGGACTAATAGGTATATATATGACCTATGTGTATTTGGGGGGGGGGTATGTGTGTTTGACATGAACCAAATCACAGCAAAAGTGAATTATGTAATGTGAAATCAACAAGTTGTATTAAAAAAATCATTTATGAGCAGAGCTACAAATATTGCTCAATACTTGATTCAATTTAGATGTATACTTGCATTTGCATAGTAATTAATATTTTTTAATTTTAGTTTATATTTACTGTTTTGTATATAATATTTATTTCTACTTCACGTTAAGTCCAAACGGTTTGTGACGTTCGTAATTTAACTTCGTTGTTAAATTCGTACTCATATGTTATTTCACTAAATATATAGGAAATATTATATGACTTCTTAACGTTCCCGTGAATACCTTGTAACACTCATACTGGCTCATACTTATTATACTTGTATGTATTTTATCGATGAGTAATATTATATTAAGAATTAGGAACTTTGCCTACATAAGGTAACCCTGATGTCTAGTGTTAATATTACTCACCACCAACGAAGTCCGCGAGACTCCGAAACCTCGTTAATATAAAAAAATAACCTTTAACACATATTGAAAATATACGTATCGTAGGACACACGTCGAAACTCGAGACGGCAGCGATTAGTGAAGATGGGACGTTATAGCGCCATGAAAAATCGACAAAAAAAGCAAACAATATTGTAAAAAATAAATTTTTCTAATTATATCATGACATACAAATATTTTTTTATAGCCATCGTCCATCTTACCAAACATAATATTTGTTTTTTTTTATTTATTGTTAATTGTTGTACTTGGTAATTTAAAATGTATGTCATATAAATTAGTACCATTTTATAATTTAACATCATAAATTTATTATAATATTATATTGTAGATAGGAATATAGAAACATAAATAAGTATTACTATATTAATTGAATAATATGATACTTGTGTAATAATGGACTATTATTTAATAACAACTATTGGATAGCAGTATTACGATCGCTATACGTTTTATAAGTTTTTATTGATCAAAATTTAACCATAATTTATTTTTCTATAAAATACTTGGCAATCATCAGTAAGTACCCATATTAGTTTATTAGACATGTAAAGTCCCAAAAAAAATTTTATCCCCTAAGGCAACTGCTTCTGTTGCTCATGCAGTAGCTATACGCTATTCGCTATTGGTTATTTTATTACCTATAAGTCCATAACAGTATGACTACATAGCATTAAATGTTTGTGCGTTATTTCATTCTTTCAGTGTACGATATACTCGACGTAGATACAATTGTCCTCGTTGTTGATCAACAGATCCAGATGAAGTTTGCATTGTTTGTAGCACCGTGTCCGTGTGCGTTGTTGTTTTTCACTTTTCTTAATTCTTTTAGCCACATTCACTGTTAGATTTTATCCGTACACAGTTTTTAATTTTTAATAATGCATGTTTAAATTATTAATATTAATAAAAAACAAATATAATTTTTTATTAAATATTAGCCAATTTTGCTTTACAATACGTAGTAACTAGTAAGGTTTATTATTATTGATGTAATACTAATACACTGTTCTAACTTTTTTAATAGACGGCTTAAGATTAAAGACTTACAATTTCTTACAAATCAAATCAAAAATTTTAATTTTATATACCTCACTTTCTATAACCAAGAAATGTCACATGACTACAACCATTATTATATTAAAGAGAACATTTTGTTTGAGAAAACTTATAACGTACGGTAGACATAATATATTATAAAGTTTATTATAGTACTTTTAAAAGTTTAAGACAGTAATTTTAAGGAGTAGGTACTTCAAACTTTTAAAACTTACTTAGTCTTTACTTAAGTAAACTGAATAGTGAATTTGTTTATTTATCTACTTACTATGTAACTTATGTCTACTTGTTTACCGAATTACGGTTAATAAAATATTCAAAATAACTAAACGAGTGGTCTGAAGTCTGAAAATTCAAAATAACATAGATATACATTTATACTCTTTTTTTTTTTTATTGTTCAAACGTTTTATATTACTTATGCAATATTATCCTTATGGTTTTTATTTTCAAAACAATGGAGAATGATCTCATAGAATGTAGATATAGGCTTTGCTATTATTTTTGTTGTTTCATATTAGAATACTTATATGACTATTATTATAGGAGCGAACTGTAAGAGGACGAGGTATTAATAGTAAAAACACATAATATAATATAATGGTATTGCTCGTGGACGGATATATTGTCGTCTTTTTAATCCACAAGATGTTTCTTGCAATCTGTTATAAATACGCGCCATCGTGGTATAAGTATACATTTTTAAACACATAACAAATTACATTAACGTGATTTTGTACAGATAATATGTAAGTACCTATATAATACGAATATACGCGAGTTTATTACGCTTTATTTATAATTATATTAAACAAGAAACAAAAGAAATCGTAAATTTTTGTTCAATTCTGTTGTCGGTTGACGAACATTATCTACATAGGTACCTAATAATAATGATAATAATAACAATTGTACATAATAATATAGTATATATTATACAATATACACGAAACACGAACGTATTTTACAAAAATGTCAACGAATAATATGTAATATTATAATTTATATATTATTACTAGTCTGCTGTACGGATATGTCTTAATGTTATGCCTCTAAAGTGTGCTTGAATTGGAATAATAATAAAATTGATCTGATTCGAAAATTCTGATTATCACATAAAATCAAATTATAATAATGTACGTGTATCGACTATTGACTTGAAGTGGTAGGAAATTCATCCCAATATACCGATGTTAGTTCAAACACTGTCATCTCTAAGAAATATTATTTATAATATTTATATTATATTATATTGTAACGGCTAAGAAATAAAATCGAAACATATGAAATACTGTTGCGACCGCATATGACGAATAATTTTTATGACAATTATTATTATTATGATTATTATTACAACGTTTGCCGGCTAATTTATCGATAGCGACGAATAACGTTGTTGACGTCCGCGGTGCGTGAACGGCAATGGCACTATCGGCAGTAGTCGGTCACCTGACCCGACCGGACGGAGATCGCAAATGCGACCTGATGTACCCGGTCCGGTAGTCGATTTCCACTTTGGGTGGATTTGGTGGCAATCCCCGGTTCTTCCGGCTCCACCTGCGGGTACAATAACAGACAGAACGTACATACACGTGACACACCCGGCGGCGCAATCGAAAGGGTTCTAATTACATTTTCAATCGATCTTTTGCACTCGCACCAGTGATCTAAACAATCTTTGGTATATATTTTATTTTTTTTACATTTATTTTTTACATCACCAAAAACCACATGCAATTACCGTTCTAAATCGCCATGCAAAGTGTATATAATATAATATATATATATAACGCCCACGTGGGGTACAAAAAGAAGAGGTTGCGCGTAACAGGATAGAAGCGATCTTATGATTATATATTATTATTATAATATTATCGGCATTACACATC
Organism: Schizaphis graminum; assembly: GCA_020882235.1. NCBI lineage: Eukaryota > Metazoa > Arthropoda > Insecta > Hemiptera > Aphididae > Schizaphis > Schizaphis graminum. The sequence goes on from CM037031.1 coordinate 16,769,606, forward strand.
TATGATATAAATATTATTATTACTGTTTTTACTACATTAATTATTATTGTTATTATATATTATAATATTAAATACATAAATTATTATTTTCGTTATTAAAATACCACACACGCACACGCATACGCACACGAAACACGCGCCGACCTCCGCAGTGTAATTTAGGCATACAATCAAATAAAGGTCGGCCAAAAGTATACATATAATAATATACGTAATATCGTCTATTTTTTACGCTGTTAGCCAACCACTTCTTTTCTTTTTTCAAAACCCTACTACTGCAGCATCTATCACAAGCAGTCTTGTTAAGTATTCGAATACCTGTATTTAAATACTTTTCAAATACTTTCGACCCGTGAATTTTTAAATACTTAAAAAATACTTTTTATTTTTTTATTTTTATTCAAGAATACTAAATACTTTTATTCTAGTGTTCAACTCGAAATTCCAATACCAATTTTTCGTAATATACTAATTTAGATGTTGTTTCTACAATATTATTCTATAATAATAATAGTTTTGACTTATGAGAATTTTATTTATAAATAAGGTTTCCCCTAAACACAAGCAGATAACAGAATGACTGAAACCCCCATCTGCTCCTCTCTACTATGGCATACGGGACACGGACCACCACTGGTTATATTGGTTTTCATCTTGGAATCTATTATTTGTTTTAATTTCAAGTTGTATTAGTTGTAAATGTTGTAATAACAATAATATAATATTGTAATATATTAAGTATAAATATAAGATTGGTATTAATGTTATTACTTATTATATTATTATAAGAACTGATAATAAACTATTATACCTAGGCTTTTCTCATCGATTGTTATATTTAATTTACAAATACTATTTTCTCATAATGACATTTTGTATGCAAGTATGCAACTTGCAAGCAGACAACAGCTAGCGTTCTACGTTAATTTTTGTTATTAAGTAATAGTATTATTTAACATATTATAGTATTAATTATATATTATATATTAATTATTAATAAAAATAACATTATAATATGCAATTTATTAAACTAAAAAAAAGTATTTTTTAAGTATTTTGAATACTTTTATAATGACTTATTTGAAAACGTATTTTAAATACAAATGACACCAAGTATTTAAATATGTATTCTGAATACATTTGAAAATTATTCTTAACAAGACTGATCACAAGGCCTTCCCCAAGCTACAATTCATCTTATATTATTATTATTATTATATTAATATATTATTATTATTAATATTATATTATTATATATTATATTATGTATATATTGGTCCACTCTTTCAACAATTTTCACAAAAAAATTCATGCTTTTTTTTTTGGTTCACGCTACACTCACCTAGCGCTATGACTCAGTAGTATTATATTCCTGAAAATAATTGTTAAAAACATAATAGGTGAGTGTTTCGTCCGATTTGTTTGCCAGCGCTGTAGTAAGAAATGCCTAAACCGCTCGCATTGAATCTTATATTTATGTGCAATTTACCTGAGCAATCGGAAAATGTATTCTGGCCAGTTGTTAGGAAACATGACCAATAAGAAACCGATCGATATAAGTATGATGCCAGCAAGTTTCATACCATAAAACTGTACATCATGTATGGTTATGTCAATGGCTGAAACAGTTAAATAGGCCAAGTACAAAAAGCCGTGTGCACAAAAAAAGGATCATTTGTATATATTTGTTTACTAAAAATCATTTCGACAAACTTATAGTATGGTATATACAATATATAATTATTAAGTAAGTAAATCGCGACAATTATATATTGTATTCGTGTGTATTATAAAATGTATTTTTAATATACAATTTATGCTTTATAAGCACGAAACACGTCAAACTTGGTGTAATTACTCGTACAAACAAATATAATATAAGTATTTCGTGATTTAGACCGATGGAAAAATTTACCTGCAGACACGGGAACCGCGGTGATTAGTCCAAACGTTATGAAAATGTCGTAAGTGAACGCAACGCTCAAATTTCCCAGTAAATTAGCGACTGAAAAAGGTAATATATATATATATATTATATAATTATAAGTCAGTGTGACGCAGATACAGATATTTATTTAGTACCCAATGACAGCGTGCTGGCTGATAATAGTATCATCCAAGGCAAACGGTCCCAATGAAGTATTTCGACTTCAGAGAAGTACAAAACTAAACACACTGGCCAGAGAAGCGCGGCGTTCAACAGGCCTATGAGCGAAAAAAATAGCGAAACTTGACCGTAAGTAGCATCGCCGATCATTTTTTTGAACATGACCTGTTAAATAAAATACAAAAATTACCATCATATAGTTGTATTAATTTATAATTTCTCAATTATTTTCCGTTTTTGCGTTATTTTTGAGTTTACTTACTCGTCAGTCAAACTAATTACCAGTGATTCCTTCAAAACCGTGTTTATTTAATAAATAATTAAACCTATAGTTACTACTTATTACCTCCTAATAATAAATTTTTTAGTAATCTATATGTATAATCAGAAAAGTTTAATATTTTTTACGCCACAATAAATAACCTATAAGCTGTAAAAATATATATAATATATTATAATTTATATCCATATAGAATATATCTATGCCAGGACCATATTATTAAAGTGGGTACAAAGAAGGCAATTACCAACGGTTCTGTATATAATTTAAAATGAAATTAAGGACATTTTTTATGAATTGTGCTGTTATTACTTATTTAATATTTTATCATTATAATATATAAACAAATATATAATTTTATAATAATGAATGATAATATGGTTTAATAAAAAAAAAATGAATCTAATAATTCCCATTGGTATATTGATACAATTAATATAATATATTATACTCGTGTACCTATCTAATAAATTGTATGATAATGATAAAAACACTATATTTTGTTAGTATTAGCAAATATTAGAATTAAATTAATTTTTATAATTTATGTAATTCATATACAGTTTAATACGTGTATACAATTATTATTTGTGTAAGACATGATACAGTTAACAATACAAAATATAATTTAAATAAATATTGTATTATGTGTAGATACTTATATAAGAAAGGCTCTGATGGTTTTTAGTGTGAATGTGATGTTTATAGCCCTATAATAAACTTAATCTGCCTTTGGTCTGCATGCGACGTTAATATAGTGTACTATAATATATTGAAATAATGAAATATATCAACTGAACATACATACAATTTTTTCGTTATATTTCAATAGCAGTGTTTGTACCAAAAGTACTCACTTTATATACTGCTGACCCGGCGGCAGCTAAAGCCGCTAACAGAACCCCGGTCATCGTCTTCTTTTTGTTCGTAATGCCGGCGTCCATGTAGGCGAGTAAAGCCACTCCTGTGCTGCACAGGATGACAGCGACAATCTGCAAATGACCATTGCTGAAAACGGAACGGGTCGCGAAATATATAGACGTGGACCCGTAACGTGCGTCGCATAATATAATAAACTAAAATCCCGAACGTCTTGAACACTACATATTATAATATAGCGTTTCAATCAATAAAAGCATTATAATAATATATCTACGTCATCGCAATTGATCGCATGCATAATGATATAATTTTATTATAGTAGATAGTCGATTGTATATTTTTTATACATGAGGTTATACAATTAGGTAGGTAGTAGGTACACATTACACTGTATACTTTAGGCACAACAAGGTAAATTCATATAGGTGCAATTAAATTGGAGCACACGGAAAAAATCCCCCTTTTCCTAATCCACGAATATTTTAAAACTATTTAATCTAAATCATGCGGATGTGTGCACGCGTTACTAAAAAAATTGTATAAAAACATGTTTATAATATACATTATAGGTATATACAATACACAGTATATATGCCATATGGAAATGTATAGAGTAAAATATACACTATATATGTAAACTATAATGTATGACATCAATTATGATCTACAATACACATATAATATAACTACTTCAAGTAATAATAATAAAATTAATATTGATTGATTATTATAAATCGATAAATTAAATTTTTATCGTTTTGTTCGATGACATTGACGTAATAATATAATTATAGTGGTGTCAAAAGAGTAAAAGACCGTTTCACAGACGATGACTACCGACTATTTAAGTAGTTATTTTGCCCAAATAGTGAGTTTTCTGTTAAAATATAAATTAAACGTGTAATTACGTCAATTACCTATATTATGAGAAGTGGCCTAATGTTGGAAAATTATCAAACCTGGCCGTGGGGCCCAAACATTAATATTGTACACATACGTATTTCGTTTCGTATGATACTATGGCGTGTTATATAATATTTTCTATAATATTTACAGGTAGACCTAACAACAGTGGCGTATTTGAGAGTTAATCTTGGGTAACAAATACCTATAGTGGCATACTGAACTTAATTATAGTTACATTATAATAAAAAATTTATGAATTTTCAGGTTATTCAGTTATTGAATTTATTTCTTTCGGCAAATATAAGTTCTTACACGAGACATAATAGGTAAGTAGTTAAATATATACGTAAATTCTTATACAAAAAACAAGGAATTAAAACGATTAAGGGAATTGGAAGCGTTGATTTTCTGTCTTTGTCTTATACACGTGGAATATAGGAAAAATAGCTATACGTGCCTTACGAAAATTAATGTACTTCTAGTTGTTCGATTTAAAATATGTAAAGATGATTGAATTGGTATACAAGTTTACTTTGCATCGGTCGAAGTATGTTTTTAATATTTTAAATATATATTTAATAATAAAAATTGACAAATTTATTAAATTAAAATATTTATTCTCATCAAAATATTTATTTTAAACAATAAAACAATCGAAAAAGTGCTTCGACCGATGCAAAGTAAACTTGTATACCAATTCAATCATCTTTACATATTTTAAATCAAACAATTAGAAGTATCTTAATTTTTGTCAGGCGCGTATAGCTATTTTTCCGATATTCCACGTGTGTAAGACAAAGACAGAAAATCAACGTTTCCAATCCCCTTAATATAATAAGTGAGTTCGAACAAATAATGAAGAAAAAAATGTAATAAATAATAATTCAACTAAAATATATTCTTTTAATTTGAAATTTAACAAAAAAAATCCATCCTAATTTGAATAAGACCTATTATAGTAGTAGTATATAATGGTTGGTGTGGCGTGCGGTTAAAATTTGATTGTTATTCGCTTTGAACTATTTTTATCGTGCCCCGTAATCGTTACTTTTGTCTTTACAATGACACAACCGCGTTTGAACGGCCCCCGTTGTATAAACTATATTTTGTAGAACACCGCCGCAATAATACGGAAAACTCGACATGTCATTTTTAATCCCGCGTGGAAAAACACTCACGCGTGAGTGGTTTTTACCCGTCACGTTTCTTCGCGAAACTACCACTTTTACACTAAGCGTCATGTCGCCCATAATTTTGTTCGTATTCCGTTACAGTTTTCCCCGTCACTCTATCCCCCTCAACCCCTCTCAAATACACCGCCACGATCCCGTAGGGAACAACGACAGCGGTCAATCCCCGCGGGAACCGCCGACACCCATTACCTCCCGGACCGCCGCCACCGCCGCCGCAGTAGACGCGCGCGTGGACTGACGGTGTTTGGATTTTCCGGGACGGGGCAGCGGGCACGGGAGGGGATCCCCGACACACTCACCCGGACGCCGACGAACTGGTCGTGGAGTATGACCCAGGACAGCAGGTACACGCAGCACACGTTGATGGCGAACAAGGCCAGCGCGTCGGTGGCCACGAGTATGCTGAGCGCGTGTATGTACAGGTAGTTGGTGAACACCCACAGCATGCAGAACATGCAGCACCTGGTCAGGAAGTGGGCGGCGGTGAACCCGCGGTCCCGGAAGTTGCGGACGCTCTCGCCGAGTATGTCGGTAGGCGTCTGGTAATTGGGGCTGCCCAGCTGACAGAAGAAGTACAGCGGGAAGAACAGCACCGTCCAGTTCGTGCAAAACCACGTGGTGAAGAATGGCGCGTTGTACGTCATCAGCTGTAACGCGCCCGCCCGGCACAACGGTACATGATATTAATGCGCATAATATAATGTTTTTTTTATTTAAAAAATATATATTATATAATATTCGATCGTTATTCTAACAGAGTGCAACTAAACGGACGTGTGTGTGTGCGCATGTATGTGTGTCCGTACGACCTAACGATATGGGCGATGGACGTTTTTACAGATAGTCGGATTTTCAGTTAGTTGGTTTGCATTCATCGGACATGACGATTGACGACTGGGTTCTAAGTGAGACTTTTGTTAGACTTTCTGCAGTTGATTGATTATTCGTCCTATCTCGAACAGACGAAACTTCAATAGTGTCTTTCTTTGTGTTTATAACTCTATAGCTGAAAGAAAGTTTCGTATCGTATGGCAACACGGATAGATTAGTCGTGTTTAAACTGCTACATATTAAATTCGGCATTTCGTGATAATTTAGATAGTGAATAAATACTTATTAGGATTTTGGTTTTGGTTTTCAGATTTGAATTTTAAGGCAGTCGGTGAAAAATTTTCAGAAAGAATTATCGATACTAATTAATTCGATTAGTGTTTTACATTTGTTTTATAGTAGTTTAACACGTTTCTTGCGAAGATGAGAGTGAGAGGTTTAAAAACATCGTTAGAACACTTGGAACTATCGTTATTTTGTTACCTATTTTAGTATTTTGGTTCATTGCGAGTGATCAGGCCCATCATTTTAAGTGAGGATTTACTATCGCGGTTGCAGGATATTTTACTTGAATAATTTTATTTTTTTTTATTTTACAATTGCATAAGAAATGGATCGCTTAAAATTGACGTTTTCGTGAAGATAGAGAAAATTCTTTTATTTTTAATCAGAATAAAACCTTTATTTAAATTATTATTTGTGATCGTGTTTTCATCCGTAGAATCTATAGTATGTATATTTTAATTGCGCAATTGTTTGGACGTAGTAATTTTTGTTTTTGTTGCATTGCTGATTAGCATAGGTATTATTTTGTTTTTCGATATAGGCACAATAAAATTCCGTTTATTTTAACGAGACTGCTGACCAGCGGTAGCAAATAAGGAAACGCAGTCGTACGAAACGGTTAGGTACGTAACTATGTAATCTTAATAGAAACAATTTTACACGTACTTATACAAAGTATGTTGGTATTTTGATAAGTTAAACATTTTAATGGATAATAATAGTAGAATAATGATTATGTATGATGTCATTCTAATAGCACTTCAACTAATAATTGTATAACTCATTGTCACCAATGAGTGCACTATTAATTAGAAACAACAGTAGCGTAGCGCACAGACAACATGTACGTTGTACGTTGTACATATCGGCCCGCTTCCACCACGGCGCTGTATCGTGTATTTATAATGTAAATTATAAATGTCAGTATACGTAATATAAATATATTATACACTATATACATATATAATATAAATTAATTAATACATAAAGTATAAAAATGTGTAGATTTAGATTGGTAGAAATTATTACCATGCAATAACTAGTTGATAGAATTTTTTCTAAAAATATTGCATTTATTATATTATTAGAATTTAATAATATAATATATATAATAATATACATATATATTTTATACCATATTAAATCAACTTACATAACTCAAAATGTAATTACATCTCTCTGTAAATATCGTAAAACAATAAAAAAAGATATAAAGTACCTATATAAATAAATAATATTTCAAAATAAATCAAAAATGTTATTGCGTATAATAAAATTTACAATAATGTAAAAATGTAAAATACATAAAATTTTAAGTTCCCATGGGCCATGGATAATACTTTTAAACTATAAAAAAATAGTTAGCATATTGTTATTTATCGTTTAAATAATAAATTTCGTCCAAATTGAAAATTAAAATGTTTACGAGTAGGTATAGTAAATATAATTATTAATTATATTGTCTTTATACTTTATTTTTTTTAGATTTTATGGTTTCAGTATGAACTACTTATGAAGAATATTTTATACAGTTTTGAAAACTTCGATATAAAAAGAAAATTTTTATGAATTTTTTATTTTTATTTTTATTTGACATAAACAATATCTGTAAAAATTAGCATAATAAGTTTATATAATAAGAGTAATATATATTAAATGAAAGATATGATTTAAGTAGCCACCTATTAGTGACTTGGCTAATTGATAAATTTTTTTATTTTTTTAGAGTCGTTTATAAAATTTTATCTACAAAATAGTTTGCTGTCTGAAAGAAAAAAATTGTGCTACATATTTTTAATATTTTTATATAGATATAATAATAACTTTTGTAGGATCTTGAATTAAATTTTCAAGAATTTTGACTCTACTAACCTCTCTGAAGACAAACTAAATTATATTATATTTTATTTGATATCCAAAACCACTCCCACTTTTTAAAATCAAAGCATTTTATTGACAACTTATTGTGTACTCATCCACGAAAAAAAACAAACACGTCATAATAAAATCAATACATTCATCGCTCCGCTCAGAATTTAAAAGTTCACTTATCTATATTTGTTTAGAAATTCGTGTATAACGTTTCACCCAACCTACTCAAAGATGTATAAAACGTTTTGATATGTACTATCGAGTATATTTTTTTGTAAAGGGCCCCCCACGGTTTGCTTTCGATGGTTGTTGATCTAAAATAGGTATATAATATGATAATTCATAATAAACCTGATTCTTATCTCCTCCAATTTGAAATTCTCTGGCAGAAAGAACAAATTTTAGAAATATATATAATAATATTATTAAATAAAAGAGCTACGATTTTTGTGGAACATTTTTTTGAAATGGTGCCTATTTTATAAAAATAACCGTAGAACCAACAATATAATAAAATGATTTGAATATTTCGTTTCAGAAAAAAAATGTATAAATTCCGTATTAATTATTTATACAAAAAAAATATATGTACATAATATGTTAATGGTAAACTTATTGCAGATAAAGTGTGTTGAATAGTACACGCACGCCACTGCTAAACAATAATATTATAAAGTCTAGTTTTTGATCGTTCGTGTAATACGCTCGTTTAAAATACATTTTAATATATAATAATAAAATGACGTGTAAAATGGTAATTTTCGCGTGTTATTCTTCAACCGTCAGCGAGCAATTATTCTAACTTTGTATATAAACAATAGTCTAAGCTAGGTAATTCGACTAAAAAACACCTCGTCTACGCTTGCCTATATGTATTTATATTGGTGGTCATTGTATAACTCTTTATCTCCAATACAAGAAACGCTTACACGCGGGAAATAGATATTATATATCATTTAACATTTAAACTGTATATTTAATTCATTAAGTTAAAATAAAAAAGAGTACAAGGAATGGTATGTGTGTGTGTGTGTGTGTGTGTGTGTGTGTGTGTGTGTGTGTGTGTGTGTGTGTGTGTGACGTGTGTGTTGTGTGGTACTAACAGTTAGTTGAATTAGTGAAATCGATAATATATTTTTATTATTTATTTATATAAATACCGTTTGCTGGTGTATGGACGAAAAATTAAACCCACTGCCTGTGAGCACCGGATATTTAGTCGGATGGTACATGTACAGGTACTTGATGGCGTGTGTGGCGCCCACCCAAGATGCAGTGACGAAGAAAGTGACACACAAACCATAATATACCTGTGGACATTTATTTTGTCGGTATTATACGGTATACACAATACAATATCTTAAGTAAACAAAAAATCGGTAAGTATACTGAGTATTGAGTAGTATTGTTTTCATAAGCCTGGAATGGATTTTTTTTTTATAAAGGTTCTATCATCTGTTTAGATTTAAAAAAATTAACTAGTCATGCTGAATATGCGTGCACTGTACAAACCTTCCTCGCATGTTTCGAACAACATTTGTTCTTCAGCCTTTTGAACACACCCAACTGCCTCCGCTGGCACTGTTCGACCTGTTCCACATCTTCGGGCTGACACACTAGAAAAACGGTATCAAACGATACGATGGTTTAAGACGTCATATTAACACACAATATTAGCATAAATGCCGGTCAACGGGATATTATATTTTGTTCGAGGCGTGCAAAAATGTCTAATCCTGGAGATGAGGCTTAGGTACATCATTTTATCGTAGGTTTACCAACCGTAAAACGATTGATCGTTATTTACACAGTATGTAGACAATTAATTTGATCGTTTAAATTTCACTCGAATAAGTTGAATGGTAAGATTACGCGCCACTGCAGTGTGATTGAAGGAGCAGAGTAATCAAATTATTAGCATATTAATAATTTATACACCCTTGCACGCCTCGGCCCGTTGTTTGATCGACGCGATACAACCAGACACATACGAGATTCGCTTCTGGACAGCACATGCGAGAAAGGACCATAAGGTCTGTGGTCTGACGTCAGCACGGCGTTACTTTGCGAAAGTCTAGGCTTTCGTGGGTTGAATATGGTAGGTACATCGCTGTTTTCGACCTTCATCACTCGAGTACCTATAAAAAATCATCAACTCGTTACTATACGTATTGTTTATTTAAATATGTATTAGGGGTTTTAACGGTTTAAGCTATCGCCAAAAGAGTATTGCGGGGCTATGGCTATATAATTTAATCGTTCGGTTCACGTGTTTTGTATAACATTGTGCCCCATTGGAAATTGTATAGGATAACAGCTGACTAGATTTTGATTAACGTCACTAAATTTATAATCAATCTCGAACTCAACTAACGTTTCACGCATCTGCGTTGAAATAACGGTGATAGGTCTGTTAATTAATTGCATTAAATCGTATTCAACAAGTGGTTAACAAATATATGGATTATATACATCATTTGTACGTCCGAATATATCAAAATACGAATAATATTATGCCAACGTTTTGTACTGACAAATATATTATGTATAAAACTAATTCAATAAAACTATTGTTTTAAAATTTTAAATTCTGTTACGAAAAAATCTTATTATTTTGTAACTATTAGTTAAAATAGCGATTGTCTATAGAGTTGTTATTAAGTTGACGTTTGAAACTTTAAGTAATAATAATATAGGTATAATGGTATACGTATATAAATATTTATTGCGCGACCACTTAAAAATCGTATTTGGAAACTATCCAAATTTATGTATATTACGTACGTTATACATTAAACATTTTATCTCTATTCTTAAATTACCTACCTGTATACTTTTAAAAACAATATACATTTAATATGCTAATTAATTACGTTTGAGTCATTTGACAGTTGATAATTTATCAAATGTGGCGATGGACATAGTTGCTGTTTTTAATTTTCCTTGTCTAAATAAGAAGTTTTCAATTTTAGAATTCTTTTTTTGTTTTATTTTGTCGTTTATAATCTTTACTATATGTAAATGTAAAAACAATTTTTGTGTGCAAATATAATTATACGACATTATCATTGATGCTTTGCATTATTCCTGTTATGATATTATTTAATAACTATTATATTTTATGATGATGGTTTTCTTATAAATATTATCGTAAATATTTTTATTTTACGCTTAATTCATCTCATTTTTAAATATCGGAGCATTACGTATTTTGTATTCAATCATTCTGTTGTGACAGGTTTGTTTATTAGTTTTTCGATATAACAGAAAATATTCATGCTTTCAGCTTTGTAATATATTTTAACGTATTAGTATTTATGCATTATGCGGTTGTGAACTTACCAATTACATGGGGAATACATTGAAATCTGCGGTACATAATATATAACTATTTGAATAAGGCTTTTCTAATAATTTACTGCAGGTAAGAATATCCTGAATATCTATATCGACTACTATACTGTAGAAGTAAATATAAATCAGTAATTCGTAAAAATACATGAATATAGAGTGATGCATGATGATAAAATGGATTATTAGATCCTAAAAAATGAATTTAAAAAGAAGTTTATAAACTTTAAAACAATACGACGTATAATAGTATACTTTGTGTAATATATAATATATAATATTAAATATATTAATATAATTGTCAACAATATTGTATTACTTGTTATTTATAAGTTTAAAATAGATACTAAAAATCCATAATTTATAAATTTTACAAAAATTCTTAATATTTAAAATAAAACCTAACATATTAGAATAAGTTTTAATTATTATCATTTAATCTAATTTGTTTATTAAATTTAAAATACGGTAATCTACGAAATAATTATATGATAAATCTACTAAAAAATTACCACTGAATTGATAAAATGACCAAATATAAAATACTGCAAGGTTAAAATTATTTATTTATTTTTTTTTGAAATATTATTAGCAGGTATGCTAAGCTTTAAAATTGTAGTCCAATATAAATTTTGATTGAAGTTTAACTACTTTTATAAACTTTATGTATCACAGCAAGTATTAAAAAAAAAACACATTCGCACGATCAAGTGATGCGTCTATTATAATAGGTAACTAATCTATCTTGTACTTATCTATCGCCCAAGTGAGATTCGTATTATTATTATTATTATTATACCGAATAGAACGAACAGACATTCAGACACAATATTATAATATATAGGTACGCTATAATAATACTGATTGACATCCTAATATACTGGTGAGGACGTCACGTGTTCGACAGACCACGTGTAGTAGTATATCAAGACGAATTCGCAAAGTCTCACCTTTAAACTGGTCGGAGGAACAATAGGACTATGTCGTAAGTCTGCGTTCGAAACCATATCGCCGACGCAGGACTTTCGGGACGACGAGTATATAGGTAAAAGAGAACGCGGCAGACTGTTACTCTCTCATCGCCCGTGCGGTCAAGATACGATTGATCGCGTGTGCACTATATATACATGACAATATATAACATTGCAATACATGACATATGACATTTTGAATCGTCGGTATGTAAGTGCATCAGAGCACATAATTTGTTTACATGCGTATATACACGAAACGATCGTGATGGTGCCCGCGGGCGGCGCATGTCAAATGTTCAAGTGTCACACGCGTCGGATACGTCCGGCAACAATATTATCGTCATCGTCAAACGATATTATCATATTATTATTATCGTTGCACACTTACCGATACGGCGGTCTACACATCGCGCGGTGATGTCGCACAGCAGTTGTTGTTGTTGTCGTTGTCGATCACGTCGCGTCGAACAATATCGGCCGTCATGACGTGCGGTATATACCTACACCTATATATATATATATATATATATGGTTATGATTTTTATTTCGACCACACGGTGACCCGGTAACCCTGTTCGCGTATGGTTCGACGTGACCGCGCGCCGCACACGAAACTGCAGCAAAGCGAACTCGCGCGTATACTGGTACGCTATACACACCTACCACCTCGAGCGAGCGGTTATTTCGCCGTTTTTCTCCTTTACCGTTTCTCTCTCTCTCTCTCGCTCTACCTCGCCGTCCACGCCGATCCGCGTCCCGCCAGCTGTCTTTCTCTGCTGCGTTTCGCGCTCCTGGCATGCGACCGCAATTGATTTTTCTACCCGCCGCCGACGCGCAGGGACCGACCTCTGGCGGCGCTAATTGACCGGTGGCGGCGCGCGCGCGTCCCGCTCGGCGACAAGCGTACGGCGGCGGTGGCTAAAGCGCCCGCCGCCGCCGCCGTACAAACGCTCATAATATTATTATAATGCTGCTACCGTACAGCCGCGCGCCGTATCCTATATACATATTGTATATGCGGACGGACGGACGGCCGCCGCTCGCCACCGGACCCGTTGCGAATTCTATTACGACGACATTGCGTATACATGTTTTATAATAATTATCGTTGTGCGGTATAATGAAAAGGCTCGGTCCGCGCCGATCGCCATGACGTTTATCATTATATCATAATATAATAATATATACGGGGCTATATACCTTGAACACATAAACCTATTACCTATATATATATATATATATAGGACATATATATATATAATGGGTATATATACCTGGTATACATTATAATATGTCCTATGCGCCTATTATAATTTTGACCGCGTGGTCCATTCGCGATGCGGTATATCGTACACGATTTCCGAGCGGGTCAGTTCACGTGATTTTACGTCATTATATTATGTCGTTCCCGCATAGGTTTCGAATATATTATATACTGTTGTGGCACCACGTTCGGGGGCGTCATTTCAATTTTTTTTTTTTTTTGGGTACGCATAGATATTGAGCAGGACACTATTTATTTATTTTTTTTTTTGACTTATTTGACATTATTGTGATGTGGCCGAGCGGGCCAAAATTTACAATTTAGAATTTTAGGTACGCAAATGTATATACCCTGCGTACCGCAAATGACGCCACTGACCACGTTTTTGACTTTTTCGCCAACAAAAGCAAGACTACAATTTTTTTTTTTAAATATTATACCACACTGTATTAATGCAATCATGTGTATAATAATCGGATTGTATACAGGGATGTCGAACAATTAATCATTTAAATTTTTGACGAGTGTAGATTAGTGGAAGGTCGTAAACAGCTACTTTAACTATTATACATATAGGTATCTAAAAATCCAACTCCATTTACACTCTGTATATTATAATCTGATATTCATATAATTTACTCGTATTTAAGAATTTAATAGGGATGCTCAGACGCTCAATGTGGCGACTAATAGGGGGAGGGGTTTTGAGGAGATAACTAAACCCCCACATATAAGTAGGTAATTGAGACGGGGTGTTAGTATAATTTCGACTACCCTCCATCACTAAAACTAAAACTTTTGAACTTTTAAATCCGCACACGTTTTTTGGATATTATGTCAAATATATTTAACATTTAGATTTTGGACATTAAATATATGCGACAATATTATCACTATTGATGTCTGGTTTAATATAATCATGACTATGCTCTTCATATCGTGTCCATCCCTTCCTCCCCCATTACTTATGAAAAATTGAAAAATAGTTTTGCTGGTTCACTAAGTATACTCGCTATTTAGCCTATGTTGCGAAAGGGTATTAATCTCGCAACATAGGTAGGTACTAGGTATACAATATACTACACCTACTTGAGAACCGGTAAAACTCCACGAGTCACGACACTATAGTATAGGGTGTCCCACTAAGATCTGACAAATGAAATAACTTTTGTTCAAATTAATATTTTTAAAAAATTTCTTTTAAATATAATTCATAGACAATTGCACTAAATTGTTATTATACAATTTTTATTTTTTATTTTTTAATACTGAAAATTTTTTTTAAAAATATTAATTAGAACAAAAGTTATTTCTTTTATCAGATCTCAGTGGGACACCTTGTATTATGCAAATCCTCAAGCTTAAAATGTGTGTATATATAACCTACATTATATTATTGTATTCAATAAACATTCGATTTATCATTTATCTGAACTCTGAAGTTCATCATATATACAGGATACTGGATAATCAAAAAAAGTCGAGTTACCACCAATAAAGAATTATAAGCAGAATATATTATTATATAGAATAAACGGTGAGGATGACATAGAAACCTCCATATGTCTTGAATATAATATAACAAAATTTGGATAAATTCTACATATAGTTGCATATATATTATATTTAATATATTTAGTATATGTATAGGTATATCATAAATGTGTGTGTACATACTATATAACTAATAACTATGGTAATATTATAATATTAAGTACAACATACAACGTCTCAATGGAGACTGGAGAGTGTACATATATATATAATACTATATAAATATTTAATATCCATATTATACAAAATAGCTAGGAGATGTACAATATAGGTACTGTAACTATAGGTGCTCTCGCCATTTATAGCAGCCTGCATGCTCAGACTGTGCAAATAAAATACCGAGCAAAAATCGTTATAGTTATGCTCCTAAGGTTATTATATATGCTCGTGCTGCTGATACAACCACCCGGGTCAAGGTCAACTCTGCAGTCAGAGATCTAAATGACTAGATCGTTGCAAAATTAAAAGTTAACAATTCGACTGTTTAAACTATAAACATAAAAACTAATAAAATAAAATACTACTTCATAGATACATGATACATGCGATAGGTCTATGATTAATTAATTGGTTTCACCTTTCAATTAGATAGGAGTAATTTTTATCCCATTTCTACTTACAGTATTTTGTAATTTTACATAAATTTGATTATGAAGTTGTGTACTTTGAAAATTGATTAATAGTGAGATCAAAAGCAAGGCCACTATGTTATTATTATTATTTTATTATTTAGAACAAAATGTACAAAGTCGTTAGCCTACAATTGCATTTACATTAATTATATACATAAACTAATTTATTATATTTGCATTACAATGGATGGACTTTTTTTTATCATATATTATAATTTATAATAGTTATGTAATATTACTATTTACAAAAGCCTTTGTGATTATATTAAGCATACCTACAACTTTTATTTTATAAAATTGTTGTACAGTAATAATTAGAATTTTACATATTTATATATAATGCAGTACTAGCTTTAAAGAAAATTTGTATTCTAAGAAACAATTAGAAATTAAAATTTCTATTTGTATATACGTAGCTATTACATTATTTATCATATTTAAAAATATTATAACGTTATACGTTGAAACATTAAAGATTTAGATACTTAAGAAAATATAATTTATTGATTTATAAATATTGTAAGTTATACCTAATTGTATTCTATTATTGTCGTTTATAATAATATGATATAACTATTATGACCAACTGTATAGACGCAGTATCCATTGTACATTGAACCTCAACTACCTCAGGCTCAGTAGTTACATGCCTAGTTAATAACAAGTAGGTAGTTATTGCATTGTATACATTGATGATAATATTTTCGTGTTTTTTATTTGTAATAAAGGTGATAAAATGTACATACTAGGATTTATGGGAAAATATAATTAAAAATACAAAAAAAAATTATTATTAATGTATATTATTAGGTATATTTATTATATATTATATACTGAGAGCAATACTTTAGATTGTTAATTCTACCAATAAATAATTGAATAAATAAGCCAATAGTTATTTAAAAAATAATTTTATATTTATAGTATTTTTATAATTATAATTATAATAGTAGGTATATTAAAACGGATTTAAATTAATATTTAACGGATCAATTACGGAAAATACAGTTAGCGTTATAGGTATACTAAGTACTAACCTTTCTATCGACTATTTAGAGGTTCTTATTACTCATAACAGTCATAAACTCATAACTCATAAGTCATATTATTTTATTGAATTTTGATTCATGCGTTTTTTGTCACAACGCATTTATTTTTTTTTATGTAAATTATCACGAATATCAAACATGCTTTTCAAACACATGGTATACATCAGGCGTGTATATAATACATCAGCTTATACATTTAAAAACTCGTTTGCATACATATTTATATTCCAATAGTAAGTATAAAATGTATTAAATGTATGATCAATATTTTTATAAAAAAATTAATATTATAAATATGTGTTGTTGTTTTTTTTTGTGTAATATAATGATTATAGGTATAATAAATACCTATTATAATTTACTCAATACCTTTTATTCATTATATCTTCTTTGATCAGCTGAAATTTAACAACAATGTTTTATCGTCATAGTTATGTCATTATTATTTATTCAATATTATTTCTATATTATCTAATATCTATAATATTATATAGTGCACTTAATACCTATAATGGGTAAAATATTGTATATTGTATATTACATACTATTCAAAATAAAATTCATAAATCATACATAATATTTTGATTTGAGTGCAGTCGGCAAATACGTGTTAATAATGTTTTTATTTACAATAAATTTTTATAAAAATGTTTTAATCTTAGCGCCATTCCTTTTTATTATTTTTATTGTGGTGAAAAGAAAATTGGAGATAGAGCCAAACAATGTGATAAAAATCGAATCGGAGGAGACCTGCATACCGGAAGTAATATACTTTGAAAGTATGCCTCTTGAGGACAAGTTAAAAAAACTAATCAACGAACTTTATAAAATTAAAAAATTTATACCACTCGAAGAAACGTTAAACAGTTTACAAAAATGTTTGACGGAAACACAACAACTAAAACACAAAATCAATAAAACTTATCAGGTTGAACAAGTAGAACTAAATAACGCGATCTTATGGCTAGAAAAATCAACTACTACTCGTGGTAAATATAAACCAATACCTCGTGATGAACACAAACTTGAAAATAACGAAATT
This sequence comes from Schizaphis graminum, assembly GCA_020882235.1. Classification (NCBI taxonomy): domain Eukaryota; kingdom Metazoa; phylum Arthropoda; class Insecta; order Hemiptera; family Aphididae; genus Schizaphis; species Schizaphis graminum. The sequence goes on from CM037031.1 coordinate 16,787,828, forward strand.
AATGACGTAAAAGAAGAAATTAAACGATTAATTACAAAGAAAGCGTCCAAAAATGTATTAAGAGATACTGCAGCAAATTCTGCGGACATCAATAATAGTGCAGACGTTGATTACAATAAAAGTAACATGACTGCAGATACAGATACCATAACACCCCAAATTTCAAAAGCAATCGAAACGGAAATAATTAAAATTCCGGACATAAAATTAGAAAACATATTAGAGATCAGGCACATGTTTAATCGATTTTTGCCTGTGATAAAAATGTGGTCCTTAAAACTGTTTGATGATATGTCGGAGATGATTAAAATGGTATACGTGATATTAATGGTTATTAATTATTCCATATTCAACCAAGACAATTGGAAAAATACAATAAACCCAACAGTATCCAGACTGCCAAAGAAATTGATCTCCGTCCAGACAAAAGTTGACAACAATAACGGCGTAGCGTCTATAAATTTAGAATTATTTCCGAAAACATCGGAAACGATAGTAAAAAGAAGTCTTTTTTATCGTATAATTAATAAAATAAAATCTTACTTTTAAATTAAAAACGAGGTTACTTATATAGTTATATTATATTCTCAAACTAAAATGTTCGTTGCAGTAACTTGAAAACTTATAATAGTTCTGAGGACAATTTGGTCTAAAAAAAAATTATTCATAATCGTAAAATATGTCTCCATTTATATTATATTATTATGATAATAAATAACCGAAAATTTTCCTATGCATTACAATATGTTATAAAAAATGACATAATTACTGTCCGGTTTGCATTCTAGTGGATGCAATAAATCCGGACTATATATTTTTCGGTCACAAGCTGATCTGAGCTCGCAAAATTTGCTATTTTAATCTGCGTAGTATATTATGGATTATTCATGTTTTTTGTGGTTTTTGGAAAACGTATGCATTATTTTGAAATGTAACCCATTATATACTATATAACTCGTAAAATTACGCATTCATACACATGCTGCACATATGTGTACATTTCATAAGTATTTTTTTATTTTCTCCTATCAATTATTCGCGTACTAAGATAGATGGCTATTGCTATATTTAGCACAATATCTATGTTAAACTTATGGTAGTTAAGTCAAAATATTATTTAATTTAGTATTATTATATGTTATATCTTATATCATTGATTATATCTATATTTATGAATAATAATTAAATAATATACTTTATATATAATCAATGATTGTATATTAAAGGACTATATACAATAAAAAAAACCGTTTTTATTGTGTAAAAATATGGTAGGTACTTTAAAAAGAATAATTTTGGTAGTCTAAAAGTTGTTGACGGAAAATAAGTCGTGTCTTACGCGTGGAAACATAAAATCACAATGTCCGACGGACCGTATCTAAAAATGTAATACACACATATAGTGGTATTTATTTTGCGTGATTACAATAAACACAGAACAAAATTGATTTGATCCATTTTGAGGTATAAGTTATTAAAATACATTTATAAATATGTTATCAATTAATTTAAATGATTGTATTTTCCATTTTTCCATAGTTTCGTTCCATAGTTTATAGCCTAATAGGAACGATTAAAAATGTAACTATACAAAATAGCATATAGATAGATATAATATTATTATATTATGTTGCCTAAAGTTTAAACCAATGTATTTTGATTAATTATTATTAAGATCTTAAATAAATCTAAAAAGAACCTCACAAAAAAGTATATAAATTCAAACAAAAATATATATGTATATAATATATTACTTGTAATTGAATTATTAAAACTATCGTAATTCATATAAGTAATATTATATATATATTTAGGTAAATATTGAATATTTTTTCGATTTTAATTTTCATAAGGAGGGGTAAGGTGTTCAATAAATATTTTTGGGATGTTGGAATCACTATATTTTTAAATTAAACTGTATTGTAGTATTGTATTGAAATTTATTTTTTAGCTTCGTCAATAATTTTTAACATTATATCATATTTCCAGTTATTTTGAGTTTAATTGTAAGAATTGTTTACTGTGAATCATAGTGCTTTAGAAAATAGTACTTTTATCCTATTAATGTATTTTTTCAGTGTTATTGTTATGGTCAAGTATTGCAAATATAAATTATACACAGTACACACATACCATTGAACTATTTGAACTGTATAAATGAATACGTTTTGGCATGTACTTTAGCGTCATATTGTGGTAAGTTTCTAATTTCTCGGTGTGTACAAAATGTTTCGCTTGTTCCTTAGAATTTTGAATTTTTTTAAAGCATTATAAGAAATTAAAAACTAATTTCCATATGTTGTATTTATCCAAAATTTAGTATTTACTTATTCGACCGTCAGTTTTTAACATTTATACTGTTTTCGTCAGTCCATTCATGAATATTAGCAAAATGATATATTAAAATAGAAAGAAATTTATTCACTAATAAATCAAAATTTTCTTCGCACATCAATGCTGACCACTATAAATGATTATTAATACTTGATTTCTATAAATATACATTGGGATATTTATTATTATTATTATTTAATGTTTTTATTCTTTTCATTACTCTGTGACAGGTTCCATATATCAAACTCATAAATTCATAATTTATTTCGGGGTTTTTAGTTCGGCATACATATAAGAATATAACAGTTGAATCTTACAATCATAATCTACAATTAATTTTTGTAGTTGCAACATTTTATCCTCCAAAAAGAAGTTTACTATAAACTACTATAGAAAATAAAACATAGTAATATTATATTTGCTTCAATTAATATTTTATTTAGATGATTATTTAGGTAATATTTTATTAGAATAAAATAATCGACTAATTTTCAAAAATAATTATTCGAATAACTTTCAGTAATTTTATCTTAGTCAACATATGGTTGGTATTTTGATAATTAAAACATTTACGTATTAAAAAATAAAAGTTAGCATTGTATTTTTAAGTTCACGATTGTAAATCTTCTTTTATTTGAAATAAATAGAAAAATACTATAAATTAAACAAATATAGAACCATCTAAAAAAGAAACTAAAGGGTAAAGAATTAAATTTCATTTGTTTTTTTTTTTTATTAACATTAAGTTTGAAAATTATACAATTACATTTTTATTCTAATAATTATATATAAAAAAAAATCATTCGAATAATCATATTTGACAATTATTCAAATAGTTTTTTATTCGAATAATTATCTAGATAATATTTTGCCCAACTCTGATAGGGATAAGTAAATTGATTTTCGATAGTGATATAGAAATAAACTAATAGTAGGTTAAAAATGTAAATTGTAATAATTTATTCTTTAATGTATTTATTTATTTTATACTATAAGGAATAGAGTTACTATTTTGTCATATACGATTAAAAAAATTCCTTAATGTTATCCTGAAGAAAACAAAATATGTTATGTAATTTATTTTCTATTTTAATCCATAAGGCATTATAATTTATAATATTCTACATAAAATATGTAAGTATTATTAGCTTCATAAAGTTGAACCAACTAACTTCTGGTTCACAAATTTGAAATCTTTTAAATTTGATATGTATTTACCTTTATTTGAATTAATATATTTTATTGTGAGAGTGTTTTATTTATTTGTTTAATGATTACATAGACTTTCATAACAACTAGTGTGAATTTTCAAATATTTTCAAATTTGCATGGAAAATAATAAATATAGCTCAAAGAGTAAATATTTCAATCAATATTTATGATTTAAAAACTATATTATGTAAATATACAATTATATTTTTAACTCATACGTTATACGTGTAGACCATTGACACTATTTATGTGATTTATTACATTTTTCTCTCGGCATAGATATATTTACCTAAAACGACCAACAATTATTATATTATCGAAATTCGCATCACGGAAAAAATTAATTCCCTAGTACAGTAGGGAAAGTACTTGTATTCATTTTTTATATAATTTGTTCTGATTACAATTTACAATATAACTGAAGATAATTTTAGAAAATATAGTATTAATACGGGCAAGTATACAGGAGAATTTGAGGGTTCAAACCTCCTCCAAAATGATTTTAAAAAATATTGATTTTTCGACATAACTATGTAAAATACAATTTGGAATTTATTTTATTAATTATATTGTATAAGATTTGACTAATGGTTTTCATGTTCCACATAAATACATAATACATATTATAATAATAATTCACCGCGTTTATATATATACGATGTTTCAACTCTTTTTTGAAACATTCAATCGAATCTTGTGTTGTATTTAAATATTATATATTAACGATTTTATTAGGTACCTACTCATTGCTTCGTTAATTAGATAACATCATTTAAATATTATATACTTGAGTACTTGACAATATAAAAAAGAAGAAACAATAACTTTTTGTATAAACAGACATTTTATTAACATTTTTAAAAATAAAAAAGCGGGTAAGTGGGTATCGCTCTGCTGTATATTAGAGGATGGGGTGGACCCATGGGCGCCCATTGGGGGGGGGGGGGGGCAAGACAGGGCACTTGCCCCCCCCTGGAAAAAAATTTTATGAACTTGTAGCTCAATAAATATTACCACAATATTATATTATATATTATACCTTTTTAAATTTTTTTATTTTGACCCCCCCTAAAATGTTACCTATGGGCGCCCATGGGTGGACCTCGGACTATGGTATAGGTTAAATTTGAATGCAATGATAGGTATCATTGTATACGAAAAATGATTCTGAACGAAGATGATTTGTTAGTTTAGGATATATTATATTTAAATATTGTCATATATTCTATTTTGAAACAAATAGTATAGTTACTTTATAGTATAAAAAAAGTATTTGGCCAACATACGCATAATGAGAGTATGAAATTTAATTTAAATTTTGACATATTTCGTATAAATTCGAACTTTAAGCACTCATAAAAAAAAATTGTGACTAACGATTTCGGATTTTTTTTTTATCACTTTAATAACAACTTATAAGAAACCTTGTATTAAATTTTTAAGATTTTCTGGCCACCCAAAAAATTTTTATTTCAAGTATTTACAATGATTCGTTTTTGAGTTACAGTAAAATCAAAAAATCGATTTTGTCGAAAAGTGGTTTTTCGTAAAATTGCCGTTTTTCTGTCACTTTTTTTTTGTTTTTCTCGATTTTTTTAAAAACTATTCGAAAATTTTACTTTTTACCCCGCAAAGTACCAACTGGATAAATTTTCCTATTCAAAGAGAGGCTGAAGTAAAAAATCGAAGCATTATTACTGCTCCAAATGTTGTCGTCAGACACAAAAAAAAAAAACACACATCATTGTAAAATCAATACATTCTTCACTCCGTTCAGAATCTAAAAAACGTTGCTTACTGATTCACGCAGAAAAATACATTTTGAATTTCAAAATAATTATTTGCGTGAAGAAAATCAGGTGGCCCAACATGACACAAAATTTAGTATAAAAAAAAAACAACTAAACAACTAAATGGGTTAAGAAAAACTTTTCGCTGGCTTTTAAAAAAAAAAAAAAATTAAATAATTAATTATTAATGTTTTAGGCCGAAAAAAATGTTTTGAGAAAAAAGTTGTCAAAGTGGCTTAATTTAGAAATTACAAGTACAAAAAAAATATAAATAAAAAAAAATTTTCTAAGTAGCTAAAAATTTTAGAAAAAAAAACATCGGACAGGACAGCGGGTGACATACCGCAGGATACCGTCATATGGTTTTTCCTATCTCTAGGTCCTTTCAACGTTGTTAACCTGTTTCGAACGCTAAAGCTCGAACACTATTCGCATCGGGCGCAAACACGCCCAACAAAACGCGCTTGACACTTCGCCACACCGCGGAAAAACGTCTTCGTCGGCGGGAAGCGCGTTGTAATTCTACGAACTATAAAATGTATAATAGGTCACGGTTCAAAATAATGCATTTATTTTCTGAAAAGAGCTAAATCATGAATAATGAATATCAATCCTTATATTACGCGGGTTGAGATAGCAACTTTTGAGACCGCAGCGCAATCCTGTGGCCGTTTAATTGTGCGACACATTACGGGACGTTATTTTCGAGTGGGCGGCCGTATAATTTTGGTCTCCTTAGTCTAGTCTTCATTGTTTGTCTTCAGGGTTAAAAATACTATGTTTATTATTGAATATTATTATTTATTAAGACGTTCATGTCTTTGATTTTTATTTTTTAGTTGTGAATTTGTGATAATAATACTTAAGCTTATCAGTATACAGAGTTAACTGATAAGAGAATTTTCAAAATAACTATACAGATCGTCCGTAAAAAAAACATATTGTTATCATTAGGTACGATTATTATTTTTTGATAAATTCTCTGATATCGGGTACGTATTATAGTAATATAGTCACTGTGTACCATGCAATATTGTGGAGCGCCGAACTCCGTTTAATATAATACGATGAAAGTACGTGCGTGTACGAATTGATATTTGTTTTTGGAACTTATGCGTGTCACTGCCAATATCGCCATGTCGGTTTTAAACAAAGTACGTAAAAATTTACCACACATCAAGCAAAACACCGAATTGCTATTCAACAACACGGGGCTGTGTATCAAGATCATATCGTGCATGTTGTCCGTGTGCTATTTCTTCTCATTTTGGTCCAAGAGCTCGACGGTGTTCGGCGTGACACCCGGTTACTTGTTTCCGCCGTCGTTCTGGCTATGGACACCATTCACGTTCTGTTTCTTCGAGACACACCTGTGGCAAGTGCTGCTCGACATTGCTATGGTGGCAGTGTGCAGCAAACTCATCGAACCCCTGTGGGGTGAACTGCAAGTGCTCGTGTTCTTTGCCATTGTCAACGTAGGAGTGGCATTGTCATGCGCTGTGTTCTATTATATCCTTTACATGTGCACCTGGGATCCAGAATTGTTATTCTCTGTGCACGTGCGTGGCTTGGCAGGATATCTAGCTGGTGTGACTGTGGCCGTCAAACAGATCATGCCTGATAGCACTGTGCTGGACACGCCGGCTGGTCGCATTACCAACCGCAATGTACCTTTGTTCACGATATTCATTGCACTCGTCCTCTGGTTCATCGGCTTTGTCGATGGCACCAAACCAACAATGGTCATCAGCGGAGTTTTGACGAGTTGGACGTACTTGAGGTTTTATCAGAGACACACAAATGGCACAAGAGGTGATATGGCTGACAATTTTACTTTTGCAAGGTAAAATACCACATTATCTACCTGTGCACATTTTTAACTTGATATTTTTATAGTTTTTTCCCAGTTATTGTCCAACCACCAATTTCAGTATTGTCAAATTCAGTATATAGCATTTTTGTAAAAGCTGGTATATGCAGAAAAACTGTACGTAGAGTTGATATTGCTAGTGCACCAACCGGTATAACTGTCGCCTTGCCTGGTATTCGATCACATGATATGGACAGAAGAAAGTAAGTGAATCTTAATTAATTTTATACCTACTTTATTTCATTTAACTAAAAATAAAACAATTATTTTTTATAAATAAATTATTTAAATTATTTTTAGTTATTTTATATTCCTATGTAATTTTATAATTAATATATACCGGTATTAATTTATAAGTTAATAATAACAGAAAGTAAGGCTGGGTTCATACAGCGACTAAAAAATTAAAGTAAAACAGTGTTTGTGTTTTTAAAAACAATTTATATAATCCCATCTAATAAAAAATTTAAAGTTTTTATTTTAAATTGAAATCTACTATTTTATTATATTTTGATCCGCATACCACGTGGAATGATATGATATTATATAATATCATTTTTTTAAATAATTCTGTATTTTTTATTATTTGTAGAAATCTAAATATGTTATAAAATATTTTTAAATATGTAGATTAACAGATTGTCTGTTCAGAATCATCTTTCAAAATATTCAATGATTTAATATTGAATTCTAATCAAATTTAACACATTCATATTACAGTGATCTACTCAATGCTACAAGGTATACTTAACATCTAACTTAGAGAAGTGACTTTTCTGCTTTTTATTTTTATTTAAATATTGTTCTACTATCAAGGCAGATTTTTTGAAATTAGGCAATTAAAATGTTTAACACTTATAAATTGTTCTTATACTCTTATAATATAAATTTTATTTAAATGTTAGTTTTAAATTTTCATGGTTGTTTAATAGCATGGAGTATGTGTTGACATATGAAGTTCTGCACATATTTTGGCTATTTTACAATGTGATTCTCAATCCAGTAATATAAACATGATACTAGTTGGAAACTGATTTCAAATGATAAATGTATGACTCCTAGTACTACACATGTTGTCATTAAACAGTTTTTTGCATTACTAGCTTGAGATTCAAGAGATTGAAAGACAGTCATTTGGTATGCATAGGGCTTTAGCATGTTTGTAAAATATGGAAAAATAAGCAACAATAAATGTTTAAATTTGAGATGGATGTATTATTATGAAGAATAATATGTGTCGACCCAAATTTTGAATTTAAAGCTTCTTATAAGTAATATTGACTTATATGGTAATGCATCAAGTTCTCAAAAATACCAAGTTTATGATTTATAAATAATTTTTGTATATAAATTGTTATCATAGTATACCTTTATTTTTAGCTTACCTTTTTATAAATTGTTTGTTTTTATAGGTTGTTAGCCTTAAAAGCTCTTAATAGCCGATTAGTCGATACTAATAAAGATGCACCAAGAATGGATAACATTGAATCTGAAAGAAGAGACTCTGTAGTTATATCAATTGGAGATTCAGAACAGACATCAAAACTATCACCTACAAATATGGTTTCAAACAAAACAACGTAGTATAGATGAATTATTCAAAGAATAATATTTAATAATGTATTTTTGCATTATCATAATCATAATTTAATCTACTATACAACTATACAAGGGTCTAGAAAGTATAGAAACGTTGTACATTATTTATATGCATATTTAAAACATTTTCTATTTGTTCTAGACACCCAGTATCTAATTTTTTACATTATTATTTATTGATTTGTTGTACATTTGTTGATATTGTAAATAGGTTAACTAGGGTATTTTAATAACTGATTAATAATTAAATCATTTATATATTAAAGCACTATACAAATAACTAAATATAATTTGATAAAAATAAAATAAGTAGTCTTGGATAATAGTATTGTGATGTTTCACAAGACAAGGTAATCTTGTATAATAAAAATGTACCAATGATTATATAACTATATATTTTCTGTTGTATAAACCTGATTATAGGTTTTCATTATAATTATTTATATTGTGAGTTTTGTATAATAATTCATTTTAATAATTAATATAGCATAATATTTAATGTCTATATAAGCCTGTGATAATAAAATAACTAATTATAATCTATTACAAGAATAAAATGAGTTATCTTTGTAGGTGAAAGGTTATTATATAGTCTACTAATTCCTTGATGTACATCATGTAATGATGTAGAGTGTGTACTTATGTTGGGAATTATGGGTATTTTGGAAATATGATTATAGGCTTCAAACTTAACAAGTAAAACCTACCTATGTAGATATAGTTTCAAAAAAAAAGTCAATATAACACGTTGACAGACAATACTATTACAGCAGTTATGTACAGATGAAAAGAGCTCAACATTCGAAATATAAACATCCATGAGCCTAAAGATCACTATTAAAATCTGAGGTCATCAGACTGATAAGTATTAGCGATATACCAAAAAAGTACAAACTTAATTTATTCGTACTATACTACCACTTTTAGTTAGTGCTGTTTGCTTCACCATGGCGACTGTGAGTAGTTAATTTTAAATTATAGATTTTAATTTAATCACTTCAATAAATTTATGTGATAATTTTGTGTACAGAAAAGAGTGTTGGATTTGAGATACAATGAAATGTGGAAGGCATGGAATAACACTGCCGAAGAAGAGGATGATAATTCTTCCCCATTATATAAACGGGATTTGGTACTGTCATGGAAACAATTAAGTGTAACAGTCGTAAAGAAAATCCCTAAACTGATTGGTAGTAGCGAGGTTGTAACACAGCAAATTTTGAACAATGGTATGATAGAAAAATTGTATATTCAACTATATTGTTTCTAATAAATTCTTAACCATACATCATTTTATTTTCATTTTAACAAATAAAATAATTAATATATTTATGTGTTATAAATGTTTAATTTGAAGCTATTTTAAGACATTTTATCTTTTAGATCTGAGTGCTAAACAGAGTACTGACCTCTTGTCTGTTTTTTAAGATAAAATCTTTCATTAAAAAAGATATTCCTATTGTACACCCATTATATCGTGATTTAACTAATACAGTAATAAGTACCTACTTTTAGTTGAGTTAAAAGTTTTTTTGTTCTAGATGGTTGTTTTACTCTTTTCCTAACATAATTGAAGAATTTTAAATGATGAATATTCAAACTAACTATTTGAAGCTGTCCCCTGGTTATTAATGGAAAAAATGTTCATTTAAACCAAAGATTCTGGGGTCTATGTCAACAAAAAGAAAATTGGGAGTTAATAATGTTAAAAATTTAAATAAGAGTCAATGGGAGTTATTAAGTTAAAAATGCATATATTGTAATTTAATTTAATTTGCATTTCCTATCATTTTAATTATTAAAAAAAATTAAAGAAATAAAGGTATGAATAAAAATAAACTTGACACATTATTAATTAAAAAAAAAATGCGCTTTAAAATAAACTCTATTCAAGTGAGCAGCTCTGTGAAAGCTATAAAAATAACATCTAGATGAATTTGTAAAAAACGACAACGGTTCTCAAACCTTTGTTCGCAGAACCCTTATGTTCTTAAAATAATTTACGGCACCCCAAAAATTAGGAATGTCTATTTGAGACAACAATAACTAAGAAATATAATAATAATTTGAATTTTTATTAATAGAGATATACCCAGGGAGCTATGAAGTCCCTAGACTACTCTAGCAGAACCCTAGGGCTCTGCAGAACACAATTTGAGAACCGCTATAGACAAATTGAAAAAATTGGCACATGGTCTATGAAGAAAAATAGTTTGGGAACCTATGATTTAAACTATTAGTCTACTAAAATCAAAGCACTCTGATTCAGTGATTCATAATTTAATACTAAAACAAACATTAAATTATTAATTTGAATTAAGCTACAGCAATACCATTTATCTAAATAATTAACCATTAAAATCAATGATTTACAAATAAATTATGGTTCTATTATCTATCCATCTAATCCTTTAATATTAAAGATTTAGATACTTAATCTCTTGTATCTAGGTATATTTTTAAAATATCACAGTTAATATTTTAACATTGTTACTTAATATAATAATGTGCAATATATTATACTATAATTATACAATAAATAATAAAATATTCATGTAATATTTTCAGTTAGTGGTAATGTTGAATGTGGTACTCTTTTGGGAATTATGGGTCCAAGGTTGGTAATTATTAAATACAATTTTAAACACTTAATTATGTATAAACATAGGTTTTTACTAAATTGTATTCTTTTTAATCTAGTGGTTCGGGAAAGACTACACTAATGTCTACAATAAGTCATCGAACAAAAGGTTGGTCCATATAAGAGAAAAATAAAACTAGTAATTGAAATCCAAGAACAATAGATATTTTTCATGAACATATCAATTTAATTACCTATGTAAACTTTTAATCCAGAACATGATTTAGAAATGTTGAAGTCTAAAGCAAGATATAAAAAATTTTTTGGTGCATAATGGCTAATACCTATTAATATACTTTTTAATTAAATCATACATCATTTGTATTCTATAATTAAAATTACTATTTATTCACAATATTATTATAATATTATTATTAAAGGAAATTTTAATGGAGAACTTTTATTAAATGGACGTTCAGTATCCGAAGATGTCATGATTAAAATTTCTGGTTTTGTTGCTCAGGAAGATGTAAGTTTTGTCCAATTAACTGTTTTGGAAGAACTTAAGTTAATGGTTGGTTTTTTTTGTTTATTTATTATACTTATATTAATGCACTATGGGAATAATATATAAAATATTTTTACAGGCTAGATTAAAAATGGACCGAGCCGCAACTGACAAAGTAATCAAAGAACGCATAAATTATCTTTCAGCCGATTTAGGTTTGAAAAAAATTCTTAACTCACGGTTATGTTATCTATCTGGTGGAGAACGAAAAAAAGTAGCTCTGGCTGTTCAACTTATAAATGATCCACCAATTTTATTTTGTGATGAAATAACTACTGGATTAGATAGTTACTCTGCTGCACATATAGTAAACACATTAAGAAGAATAGCACAAAGTGGAAAAATTGTCATATGCACCATACATCAACCTGCGTCTGGTTTGTTTGATCAGTTTCAAGAAGTCATACTTTTAACTAATGGTCGGTTAGCTTATCAAGGATCAGTGTCATTAGTCAATAATTTTTTCCAAAAGTATAATCTTAAAATAATATTTATAAAATTAATTTGACATTAAATAATTAGCTTAAATTATTAATAGGTATGGTTATATTTGTCCTGCTACATATAACAAAGCTGATTTTATAATATCAGTTTTGAATTCAGATGGAGTGTTGGATAGAAATAATGTCAATAACATGTGTGAACTTTCTTCAAATGTAGCACAAATGGACATTAAGTTTAATTCATTCAATAAGGATGTATGTTGACATTAATTATTTTTAATAAATAGATTTTGGAAGGTGATCACTTTATAATTCATTTCTGGAATATAAATTAGACTGTTTTTCTAGCTAGAAATCTGTTTTAATAACAAGTAAATCTAAATAATTAATTTTGACTTAGATTTCCAGGTTATTTCATATATTTTCCATTAACTAAAGTGTTGCAGTGTAATAATAAATATTAATTATGTACATATTACCTACAAAAACTGCTAAATAAACATTCATTCATTCATTCATTCATTCATTCAACTGATACCAAATTTATTAATGTATAAATCATTACTTAAACACAATACCTTGTGTAACTATAAATAAAAATATTTTGTCTTTTTTTAATTTTAAACTTAATATCATAGACCTAACAACTTTAGTTAATGTGTTTTATACTCATGTAGGTATTCGGATACTGGTATTTATATTTAGTACATTTTTTTTCAATTTTTGAATTCTTAGATTATTAAATCATTTTTTAAGGAAATTTGTGTGTATTTTAGGTCTAATATATATTTTTTATCACTATTTAATGTTTTTATACCTCATCAACTTCCGAGCCCTAGTAATACACTAAATTCAATAATAAAATATTATAACTTTAGGTTCAGTCAGAATATGGACATCATTTACAAGCGTAAGTCTCTGTTTTAAATTTTTAGTGAAAGTTTTTAAGATTTTTGTTTTGTATCTTAGACAAAAGCTTAGCTGGATAACTCAACTATTGCTTCTGCTGTATAGATCAATCACATGTTTCATAAGAAATTACAAAGAAAAGTTATTAGAGTTTGGAACATCAATGGTAAAATTTAAATATTAACATTTTACAGTGTAATACAGTATACTGCATAATTTTTATGAATAAAAAAATTTACATTCATATTATAGTTTTTAGGTGTCATTACTTCTAGTCCTTATGCAAACTTACAATTTGATACAAAAGCAGTTCAAAATTGGCAAGGATTTTGGTTATGCTTAGTTATTAACACGGTGTTCCAGTTCAGTTATTCTGCCATCAACACACATCAAATTAAGTTTTCAGTTGCCCATCGAGAAGTCAGCAATAAAATATATTCGTTGAGTGCATACTATGTGTCTGAATTAATAATATTAGTAAGCAACATGAATAACTTATACTGAGTTTTTAACTGTGATACAATTGTATTTATGTTACAGTATATTTGGTCATTTATAAAGACAATAGTCTTTTGCATTGTTGTGTTTTGGATTGTTGGTGTCAATTGGGTTTATATGCAATTATTTGTATTCATGGTAGTCACATTTGCAGCTGTTTCATATGGTAATTAAATTAAATTAATTATTTAATTATTCTTTACCATTAAATTAATTAGTGGTTAATGTATAGATTATGGAACACAAATTATGTGTACAAAATTATAATAGTATTATTATTTCAGGAAGTCTGTTGTCAGCGTACTTTAGTCGTGTAGAGGAAGCTGTTGTATTTTCAACAGTTTACGAGTACTTAGCATTGCCTCTCAGTGGTGCTTATCTATCATTCAGGTAAATTATAATAATAAGATATTATAATTTATTTAAGTGTTTATTAAATATGGTTATGTGTTATCAGGTCATTACCAAAAGTGTTGTATTCATTAAGATATCTGTCATTATTTTTCCTTGGTTGTGAAACAGTGTCTACTGTGTTTTGGGAGAGAATTACATCATTACGTAAGCATTTATTTAATCATTTATCTGGGACTTAGTGGTGTATTTCAGAGGCATAGCATATTATTCAATATCAATGATGATTTTTTATTTAATTATAATTATGAGTAGGCATGATACATGAAGTTTTATATACATATTAATAAACTATTACAATATTCAAAAAGAAGGGGTTAGGGATTGTAACTTGTAAGAATCAACCACTCTTCCTGTAAATATGCTACTATTGAGAAAATGCAGGCTATCTTACTATTTAAATTATTTTTAATTTTTATAGCATGTACTGATGTTGCTAATTGTCTGGACAACGGCAAAGCAGTTTTAAATAAATACGGTTTTATAAGCAGTGATTTGTATTTTGACATAATGACTATGCTTACATTTTGTTTGTTAGCAAACATATGTGGTTATTTCGGTGTACTTAAGCGAATGAAAAAACAACCAGCTTATTGAAATAATATATTATTTTATAAGTATTTTTAAGAATAAGAATAGTAAGTGTCATTAATTTTTTTTTTTATCGCTATAATTAACTATATTATAATTGAACAATTGTAAACCATCTTGTCTTGAAATTTGTTTATTATTAATTTATATTAATAATATATTATATTGTATTAAGTAAAATGTATGTCAATATTTATTTAATAATAATTAATAATTATTATAACTAATAAGATGTGATACTTCAATCCAAAATTACAATTTAAATGAGTATAATATTAAAAATTGTATTTTTAGATTGACTGTGCATATCTATTCACATTTAACAACTTATAGTCATAATTCTTAAAATTATATTCTTGTTAAATAATTTTATAATAATATTATAAATACATTGTTTTAAAACTGTATAGTACTGAATATTTCAGAAGTGATACAATTGTGTATACCATTATAGCCTAAGTATATTATGATTAAATCTATAAAAAACAATTTTCATTAAATATTCATGTTGTTTTTTGAAAAACTTTTTAATATATCAAAGTTTACTACGACAATTTGCAATTTTAGAATAGTTTATGGTATAGAGAAAAATTATTTAATAAATTATTTCATACACTTAATCTATAGATATTACATTACAATTTGATTAATATTAATTTCTATTAAAAGGTATATTTATTATTTATCTGTATTGGTCATTACTCATTAGCATTAATTTCTATTAGATTTTGATTTCTAAGTTGAATTCATTATATATGTATCAATATGTAAATTGTGTGGTAGGTATACTATACCATTGATTTTAGAATATACTAAAATTGATGACTATACTAATGGTATTGTACAAAGGTTCCCAAAAAATGGATTGTGATTATATTTTTGGTGGTTGGCATTGAGTTTTGAAAAATGTTAAAAGTTATTGCAAAGATAATAATGAACAATGGTATATATATAAAAAAAAATAGTACCTTATGTTGTAGGTCATCAAAAATGAAATGTATGTATATTATATATGTCTTAGGTAGTTTTAAATTTAAACATTTGTGTGACACGATACGGAGATCGTTATAGCATGACATCATGAACCACCACTAGGTTTATGAGTTTATGACGATGTGATTATGTATCATAATAATATTATATGTATTTAGTACCTATACAAATATAAAATATTATATATAGCGCGAATGCCGAATTGCCCAAATTTAAAATCAATAACTACACAGAATGTAACAGGACTATTTAACAAATATACTATATAGTAACATTTGTAATGGAAGTTTGAGAGGACGCTATAATACCCGCATGTGTTGTCTTTCTTACTAACGTACATTATAGTAAATTTTCGTTCAACAGAATACATTTTGTGATGTTAGCTTTAATATTAGAGTAAATTTACCTATTATTAAATTTAAAGGTAAGAACATTATCTAGACAACGACGTACGATTTTATTCATATTATCATTTTAAAGTTGTAATAGTTTACATAGCTATAACTCGTTTTAAAATAATAATATCATTAAAAACATAGTCTTGTTACACCTTATATAATATTTATACAGTAAAACCTCGATAAGACGGAACTTCGGTAAAACGGAATTCCCGGTAATACGGTAAATTTCTTTGGTTTTTTTTTCAAATTTCATGATTTTGAACCCCGTCAAAACGGAAATCCTGTTAACACAGAAAAATTGCATGGTCTCAAGCGATTCCGTCTTATCGAGATTTTACTGTAATATAACTGGTTGCTGTCTGCTGATATGTAATATATAGATGCGACAAGTGCGTGTATAATATTTATTTTTTACACGTGATAAAAAAGTAGGTACCTAAAACTTAATAAATCGTGTATAGATAAAACCATAAAACCAATGAATCGCGAACTAAAAGTCCGGGGACAAAAATACCGTTTTAAAAAAGTTGAACAAAAAGTCCAAAAAATACAAAATATTTTATATAATTAATATTTAAAAATTTAAAAACGTTTGTACACTTATTTTATTAATATATTTTCATTTTTCGTATAACTAACAAAAATCTAATGGAAATCCACTATAGTTAAGTAGATATCTATAGTAATGACAAATTTATACATATTTTTATTATATATACTATTTATTACAATATTATAATATTTATGTTTTTCCTTTTTATCATTATCATTTTTATTATTCTTATTCCTAATCTTATTATTAATAATATTACTATTTTTATTATTCTTATAATAACTTTTATTTAAATTGTGCGTTTATCGGCGATTGCACTATATTGGCCATTGGGGTTTCTACGGTTTCTTCTTATCTGACATCTGTCACAGAACACGATAATACCGGTCTTGTATAATCGCTAATGAATCGGCCCGCCGGGCCCGGTGAAATGACCAACATTGACATTAATGACATTTGACATTCACTGTCTGTCCTCCGTCGTAGCAAGACCCACCCCGGGCAGACTTGCGCGATTAGTGAAGGCATCTGGTATCTATATTTTTTTTATCTTTAACATAATAATATGTTGCCTGCACATTACATTGCTTGTACTCGTATTATTAAATAGTGTTTTTATTCATACTTATTCGCAGCTCTAACATTTCCTTAGCTCAAGCTCTGGTAATTGGTATACATATGTACAAACAAAATTCGACCGTGGCCTATAAGTCTGACACCGTTCGGACAGTCCGTAAGTGGTTGGTTTGTTGCGTTTACGCGAACACTGTAATGATACGCTCACATATCATAGTTGATTATAATTGTATATTTTATCATTTTATTAATAAATAACGGTTAAATTGTCGCACGCAGATAACCGTCAATAAAAACCAATAATCCCCATTTAAACTGTTAACAATGAAGTTAATAATATAAGCGATAAAAAAAACATATATACATGTAATAATCTAACATATAAAAAAAGTTAATGAATATTTGTATCTACAACTATTAATTTCAAAAAAAAAAAGTTAAAAATAACCTAATTTAAATTAGTACAAGTTAAAATAAGAAATGCATTTTTGCATTATAAAAAATTTATTATATAAGAAATAATCTAATTTAAGTTAGTATAAGAAAAAAAACAAACAATGTAAAAATAACCTAATTCTTAAGTTAATATAAGTTAAAATAATAAAAGTTTATGCATTAATGCATTATATAAAAAAAAAATAATGTAAAAAATTACCTAATTTAAGTTAGTATAAGTTAAAACAGCAAAATATGCTTATGCATCACATAGCATCAGAAAAAAAAATGTAAAAATAACCTAATTCTTAAATTAATATAAGTTCAAATAATAAATGTTTATGCATTAATGCATTATATAAATAAAAAAAAATGTAAAAATTACCCATTTTAAGTTAATATAAGTCCAACCAATAAATGTTTATGCATTAATGCATTATATAAAAAAAAATAATGTAAAAATTACCTATTTTAAGTTAATATAAGTCCAACCAATAAATTTGTATGCATTAATGCATTATATAAACAAAAAAAAAAAATGTAAAAATTACCTATTTTAAGTTAATATAAGTCCAACCAATAAATTTGTATGCATTAATGCATTATATAAAAAAAAATAATGTAAAAATTACCTATTTTAAGTTAATATAAGTCCAACCAATAAATTTGTATGCATTAATGCATTATATAAACAAAAAAAAAAATGTAAAAATTACCTATTTTAAGTTAATATAAGTCCAACCAATAAATTTGTATGCATTAATGCATTATATAAAAAAAAATAATGTAAAAATTACCTATTTTAAGTTAATATAAGTCCAACCAATAAATTTGTATGCATTAATGCATTATATAAACAAAAAAAAAAAATGTAAAAATTACCTATTTTAAGTTAATATAAGTTAAAATAATAAATGTTTATGCAATAATGCATTATATAAAAAAAAAATAATGTAAAAAATTACCTACTTTAAGTTAGTATAAGTTAAAACAACAAATGTTTATGCATTATTGTATTATATAAAAAAAAATAATGTAAAAATTACCTATTTTAAGTTAATATAAGTTAAAATAATAAATGTTTATGCAATAATGCATTATATAAAAAAAAATAATGTAAAAAATTACCTACTTTAAGTTAGTATAAGTTAAAACAACAAATGTTTATGCATTATTGTATTATATAAAAAAAAAAGTAAAAATAACCTAAGTTAAGTAAATATAAGTATATAAAAAAAGGATATTCATATTCATAAATCAAATCTGAATAATACTAAAATAATACTAAAATAAACGAATAAACAATAAATTAATTAATAAAATACAAAACGAAAAAAAAAGAAGCCTAAAATTAGGCAGACTCCTATAATCATAAAATTAACCATAGCTCATGCCTCATAGGTACTCAGAAAGTAAATGTATATAATATATTAGGTATAAAAAATTAAGCTATTTAGAATAAATTAATTTTAAGACAAATATAGCTTTAGCCAATAAGTTAATATCATGTAAAATTAGAAATTAAGCAAAAAATAAATCATAACATGTAAACATATACAACGATGTCAAAACTTACTAAAAATGTAAAGCGATATCATTGCAAACCAACAGTTTAGAAATTTAAACTTAAAAATAAAACATTAATATTAATACGAATAGAGCAATGATGGAATAGGAATGGAAGAAAACTCTTGACCGCGAGCGACAACTGGACCATTTTCATTTCAACGAAATACTTCAGTGTTGTTTTTTATTTGGATCCGCGTGTTTAACACTTTCTAATTTTATTTAGACAACTACAGATTAACGAATTCAACAGCGAATAAGGTAAGGTGCATGAGCATCATTTTATTTGCGTTAATTTTTCTTATTCTGCTTATCTGCTTTTATACGTTTAATTACTACGGTGTATTTGATCATATTTTCGAATCACGATCTCGAGAGCCCTCCAAACATCAAGAGGAAGGTAATAGCGTAAATTTAAATAATTTTAATATTTACATGTGATAGGTAAATATAGTTTCCAGCACTTATAAGTGTAGGTAAAGGGTTCCACAGATCCGACATTTATTCAAGGCTTGTGTCCCTTATTGTATTTATCTTTAATTTTTAATATTTTTTAATTTATTTTATTTTTGCGTTATTACAACACCGATCGTCAAATCTGTATTAAATATTTGCGTTAATGCGTATTTTATTTTTACTGTTTCCGTGTTGCGCAATAATTCGTAGGAATACGTTATTTGCAAGTGTTCAACGATGTTTTTGTCACGCCTTCACCGAAAGTTTGGTTTTCGATCACGGTTGAAGCGCTGGAAAGCAACCCATTTTCGTCCGGCGGCGGAAAAGAGAAAATCCCCAAAGTGCCGGGCACGACGTCATATTATCCCCTGCACAACCAGAAACTAAAATGTACACCACGGTCTTTACAAAACATAAGCTTTTGGTTACATCTTATATTCATAGTATAACCTCCTTGCGTGACGCGTATAAACATTTAATAAACAGTTAAATATTTAATTTGCACTTTTCCTAGATAAGTGCGTTACTTGCATGACCCTTTCCATGAACGTAGGGGCGTGACAAAAAATAGTATGTGTGGCTCACTAGTCACTTCCCGCCCTTGCCACACAACAATACAACATACTATTCCCAAACACAACGTATGTTCGTAAAATTCCGTTTCCCTGTGCGTTGTCGTCATTGTCGACATAATATGCGCAGAGCTACGGCGGGTTACGTTCCGCAAAAATGACAAGTCACGAGTACGTCGGATCTAGCGAGCATAATATGGCACAGTTCCAGTGACTGAAAACGTAATTTTTTTCTTTTTGGCAGTATTTGTAAAATTGTAATTGTAACGTATAATAATTGTCTATTATACAAGATCTTTTTTAGTCATACATTATATTCACGTTAATTTAGTTAAGTGTATTATGTGTAAACACCTAATTATGATTATTCTTTTTTTTATAGATTTCCTATAAAATATGAGCAATTAACTCAACTGTGGCCAATCGATGTTAAAAGTGAATTAGTATAAAATTTGTTGAAAAAACACTCATAGATTTGACATCTTCTTTTACATATTATTATAATAAAAGTGAAAAATAGTCTCGTTCACAATATCTAGAATCGCAGCGGTCGCATAGAAAAAAGGTCTATAGGCGTTAAGTCTATAGGTGTTGTCATCGCAGCTTAACGATTAATTATATTAATTACTCATTATTATAAACAATTTTTTTTTTCATATTCGATACAAATATACAAATATTATGGCTATAATAGGTTGTAGGTATATTTTGCATCAGAAAAAAAACTGATGATTTATAAATTCACTACAGCAAATGTTGCGTTTCCAGCGTTCCGTTTCTAATAAATAGAAGGGGTATGCTAAAAAAAAAAAAATAAAAAAGAAAGCAGACTCCGTCCCCCCACGTAAACCCCCAATTCAAGCACTGTGTGCAGGAGATGTAATGAAGAACAGTTTAAGCATCATTTCCTTGAATGGCTTGAATCATTTGCACTGGGCGTTGGAGTTGGCTAGATGTCATCAAGACTTCGGGTCACATTTATCCACTGATAACTACTGTTACAGTTAACCAGTCAACCGTACATTCGGACTTCGGAGCTGCATCGACGGTGATTTATCATAAGTCATCAGTGCTGAAAACTCCGAATTCATATTTTGATACCATTCTCTGTCAAAGCATCAGGGCCGCTGTTTTCGACGGCACAGCTAGGGGTAAACCAAAACTTGTGAAGGATTTAGCTATTTTAGACACACCACACGCGCAGTAACTGTAGAAAAAGTGAATTACCGGATCTCGATAACAACGTAGATTTTAAAGTCCATTGTCCTTAAGCCAATTGGTGAGAGGAAGCTCAACGAATATGTATTTTCTTCTAAATAATTTTAAGGTAAATACTAAATTACGTGAAATTAGCGTGCAGAGTAAACACGCGCGATGACGTCCACTTAACACGTCATATTATTAGGTGGTTTATTATCCTAACAAGTAACAGCTTTTACATTCGATTGTTTATTTACGCAAAAAAAATATTTTTGCGCAACTGGTTATACTAATAAAGCGTAACGATATCCTCCTCAATGTTCTTGACGTTTTTAAATTAATTATCGACGACGAGGGAGCATGTGACATATACTCATATACAGGAGGTAGGGGTTCAAATCCCGTCCGAAATGTATGATTTGAACGGGTACTGATTTTGATTGTATAATTAATTGGAATTTAAGAATTGAAATTTTGTTTTAATCGGTAAGGTTGTATCAATGTAAAATTTTTCGATATATCGACTTCATGTAGGTACCTACCAATATTTTCCATATATCTTTGCCATCCTTAGTTGTGTGCCCGTGTATGTTACGGTGTCACGTTGAACAGATGATCAAACCCATTTCCGAAGACCCGATACATATTAACGATCTCTTGCTCTTGAAGCAGCAAACGTTAATGTACAGCGGCCATCTGGGATAAATTATAGGTACTCCGAGCTTGCGCCCAGGATAAACAAACGTTTTTATTTTTTGTTCAGCGATTTATTTTTTACACGTGACAAAAAAAAAAATACCCAAAATCTAATAAATCATATAGATAAAACCAATATTGGTAAATTAGTAAATAGCCATAAGACATATCACATATGCATGTTCGATGTATATGCATGGAGTGGATTTAATTAAAAAAAAAAAAACTTCTGGTTTACAGTATATCATCTATTTGATTAACTGAAATTTTTTTTTTTATAAATTAAAATATGATTAACAGCTTGCAATTAATTTTAGAACAATTGCAAAACAATGAATTTATTTTACAAATGAAACTATAAGCAAAAAAGAGATAATAATTTCCAAAATATTTAACAGTTTACTATCTAGCGTTGTTAATTTTTTTTAGAATAATTCAATTAGAAGTGTGGCATGAATACACATACAGTATAACATACTATTTTTAGAGAATAAAATATGGTTACCTATTGAATTAAAAAATGAACATAATTACAAGTTATACTGTATTATACATAGGTATAGAAAAAAAAAATTAACTAGAATAAAATGGGGAAATGGGCAAAAATATAATAATATAAATATCAAATTTTAATATGTTTAGAATTCAATAGGTAATAATAAAAATACAATATTACGTATATTTAAATATTTAATAACATAATAATTAAACAATAATAGTTATACAATATTATATAACTTAATATTATGATTAAAGTAACTTATAAAAAAAAAACAATTTTAAAATTTTCCCAAGTCATTAACAAAATAAAAACAATCACATATTTTATTTTCATTTATTTCTAAATAAACTATAAAATAGTTTTGAACATAATTTAATGGTTTACATTTTAGGAAATATAAAAAATTAATTTTGGGTAGTAAATTATTATTATATAATATGTATATAATATGTATATAAAAATATAATTGATGATGTCTTTTTTTAGAATTCAATAATAGCTATTAATGAGTTATATAAATGAAACATTTTCAACAGTCGTGTATAACAAAAATTTCTTTTTAAATCACAGGTTATGATCAGGTTATGATTAGTATTAACACTTAATGATTAATTAACAATATGTAATAATTAAAATTATTAAAAAGTAGAAAAATAAGTTTTTTTTATTTTGACAGTGTAAAAATATTAAATTTTTTAGGAAATTATAATAAGCTCGTCTATGAATGTTTTTTGGTATCAATAATTGCTTATTTTGGTATCAAGGAATGAATGATTTATCAATTTTGGTTCATTACCAATTTTTATACATAAAAATGTAAAATAGAGAAGTATGTAGTGTATAACATATGAGCACACTACACATATGGAAAATTTTTGTTTTGTTAATTCAAAAATAGTCAGTCTAAACTTCCCTATAGTATAATAAGAATCTTACTAATATTGCAATACAACACATTTTGAAACATTCCGTACAGAGCATAATTTAATGAACTATACATTTTTATCAATTGATATTTATATATAAATATGTTAAATGACTGAAGCATTTGTTATTTATTATGTTATAAATATTCTTTTTCTTGATATACAATTATTTCCTGAGTTATGATAAATAATAATAAATGTTTTAATGCCAATATGAATAAACTACTCAACAGACTAGAACGGGCTGTTCTCTGACTAGAATAAATGTTTCATGATTATTTATTAGTTTTTAAATAAGTTTAATCTATGAACAATAAATATAGCAAACAATAAACAGTGAACTCATAACAAATTTTTCATTTATCTCTGAGGCACACTTCACAAGTGAAGATTTGAACTTATTCTACTCTATAAGTATTATATTATTTTTGGTTAAACAACTATATCTTCCATAAAGAAAACAATTATTTTTTTGACTTTGCAATGGCATACCCATTACCCAGGTAACATGAACTTCCCTGTTTAGATGTGTGCACATCAAGATATGCCTGCCTTGAAAAAACACGATGACATGATTGACATTGGTACTTGCTAATGTGCACCTTGTTATTGTGTCGCAACAGTGATGTTTGGAATTTAAACGTTTTACTGCATGCCACACAATAAAACGACTTACGATGATATTTTTCTGTATCGACAATTAAAGGTTGTTCAAAATTTGATGACTGGATATTTGCAAAATCGGGTCGCCTGTGAGATACTTTTGGACGAGCCTAATAAATATAAAAATCTTTATTAATATATTTTGATGCTGGTACAAATTATTTATAAAAAATATTATTATTTAATACTTATTGCTATGCATATATAAGTTTAATATATAAACAGTCTAGTGGTAATAGAACCAAACATTTAAAAACATGGAAGATTATATTTATGAATTTAATACCAATTATTGCACACAGAGTCCATCTGCAGAGTATAATCATAATTCTATTGAATTTAGAGCTAATGTATTACCAATTTATTTAAACATTAATGACCAGAAAAATCCAGATTACAACTCTAAATGTATTGCGATGATATTAGACTTTGGTTCTACCCCACAAGATGTTGGTGAAATATATTTTAAAAATTACTACACATATATAATTTCAATTTTGGTTATGAAAATATCAAATACTGATCCGGAAAAATTAAAAAAATGGTACATAGCTATAAGACAAAAGGTTGTACACATATTTTATATTTTGTAGCAAACATAAAAATTCAGTAAGAAATAAAAAAAATTCTATTTAATTTTTACAAATTTTAGAAAATAATGGATAATACTCATACAGAATTCCAATCACAAGACTATGTATGTATTCAATCTTCTGAAAGTGAAATAGATTGGTCAGACCTATATAAAATAAAACTGATCTTGCGACAACCATCACCAATTTGGAGTAAATTTGGCATAGATGACGTAAAAGTTGTTCGTAAAATTCAGTTAGAAAATGTATCAATACCATAAATAGAACATTAGAAATATATTTTATAATAAAATAAATTTTAAGTTGATAAAATTATATAAAAATTAAAAAGGTAAATTATAATTTATAATAATACAATGTTGTATTTATTCATATTCATCAACAATTAAAGATAAATACTAGCCTTATTTTTATGAATCATTTGACGTGGAACATCTGGCATAAGAGGATGTGGCGGTAAATTCAATGGATCTAAGAATGACGATTCCATTTGATTCCGTCGTTTTTGATTCAAAAGCAATGGGTGAATGTCATAACCATTTAAATGTGGATAAAACATAGTCATTGCTGATGTTGTTTTTGGAAATGCTGAAAAATCGTATGTCAGTCCAGAAGTTGATGGTGATTGATCCGTGTCTGGTTGCTCCAAATCTCCATCACACAAATCTTCAATAGAGGTTGTGCAATGTACACTTAGACCCACTAAAAATATATACACAATCAAAGTTGTATTTAAAAATATTTCATTAGTTTAAGGAAATTTAATTTAAAAATTATTGACTCTAAAACACGGTAGAAAATAGTCATTTTTTTTGGGAAATCTACAAAATATAGAACTTACACCAGTTATCAAGCATCTGATTTCCAGACATCATATCCGATTTGGACAAACTGGATGAGCTATTTGGTGAACAATCTTGGTTTGAAGCCAGCGATTTTCCGAGATCCGTTTCATCGTCCATACTATATACGTTGATCATTGAACATCAATAAATCTAAAGATAGTATTCGCGACATATTATGTTAATAATTGTGGTAGATCTTAGTGTTCAATGAAGCGACCTTACTTGTGCTTTTGTCGTTCAGCCGACACCTGTCAGGCTGTTGTGTCATTCGAAGCGTGGTTTCAGATTCAATGGACTGTTCAATGACGGAAGTTAAACTTAGTATTTTGAGTTTTCAGCATCGTTTCGCAACGTCCCCTCGGTAGTTACTAGGTTAGTTAGGACTTGGGACACAAAACAGCACTACTTGAACACTCAAGGAACAAATATTATTATTTATTATCAACAATTTGGCGTACTAAAAATTTATTGAGAAATCAGCTGCGGCTAGATTTTTATCACAAATCCACAATAATTCAATAATAATATGTTATTATTATTCGATAAAGGGGATATTATTATTCCACAGCACTGTTGTAGCTGCAGTCGACGCGTAATT
Source organism: Schizaphis graminum (assembly GCA_020882235.1). Lineage (NCBI taxonomy): Eukaryota > Metazoa > Arthropoda > Insecta > Hemiptera > Aphididae > Schizaphis > Schizaphis graminum. The sequence goes on from CM037031.1 coordinate 16,814,209, forward strand.
GAACGTCGGTGTAATTATTGGTCGTTTTAATTGACGCGTACGTTCGGTGGACTCGAAACAATCGTCATTATCGGGGAACGACGAAGTGAAGAGCAATAAAAACATTCTAAGAACGCAAAATAATCTACCCATTGCCGGGCCTCCCGGCGAACCGTAAATCGTAATAGTACTATGATAATAATATAGTTACTACGGTCTACAATAATAGTGTTTTAGTCGGTCGAGTTCGTTGGTTTTTTTTTTTTAGTAAGCTTTCGTGATAAACGATAATAATTGTTGATAATGATAAAGCGACTATTTAACGGAAACGTAAGGTTATTTAAAAACAGTAATGCAATGATAACACGATTTGCGCACTGTGATAAGATCAAGCCACCATTACTGCGTCACAGAGTGCGTAAATATCGTCTTCAGTTTTCAACGGTTCTCTGTAATTAGAAAAGAATAAAAATTGTGAGTGAAAACACTGAAAACTGTGAGTATTTGCTATTTGCAGCCCGCAAGTGTTACACGCCTATGGTATTGGTATACGGTAAATAATGCGGAGACATAGCCGATATAGGTAGACACCTACTATAACAAGCCAACAAGGTGTTACAGAGAATATGTAGTCGTTACATTTTTTAATAATAAAATAATATTTATAGTATTTTTAATACCAATACATATAATGCTATTAAAAACGGTCGTTCCGGGCACGCTTAAAAATTAATAGGTATATAAATTAATTTTAGATACCTGCTATCATCTATGAATACATTCATTTTTACCAGAAAACCGAATAAGAAATATAGGTAATTATTAAAGAAGAAAAAATTAAGACAATAAGACATTAACGGCGTGTCGGCGTATACTGGATAAATAGTAATTCATAATAGGTATTATTGTATTATTATTATAATAAATTACATCTAATCAAGCCTATATTAGGTATAGGTACAAATTATATAATAATAATTTATACTATACTTTTACGATTTAATATTATACTTTACTATGGATAATATTAGGAAAAAAAGTCTGACAACATTAATCGAAATCACGAAAATTTTAGTTGAAAATTCTAACATTTTTATAGCATACCTATCTAAGATTTTAAAAAGTAAAAGTAAAAAAAAGTAAAATACAAGGTTTCTCATAAATTTTAAATACTGGAAATAAAAAAAAGTATAAAATATTTCTGTAAATATTTTTTATGAACCCAAATTATATTTCAGCAGAAAATATATATTTTTTTCATTATAGCAATTAATGTGGTTAAATTAAAATGTTGGACCATTTTGATTATTTGATGTTACAGTGAATGATGTAAACGTAGTCAATGACATATAATTTACCTAAAAATTGGTAAATGTTATAGTATAGCTTCTCTATATATTATTACCTGTGGTTATAACTTATAAATGTAGACTATAGAAATTTAGGCGCGTCGCTAGGAATTTTAAAGGGGGGAGAGGGTGTTATTCAAAATTAATTGATAAAATTATACACAATAATTTTAATTAATAATTTTACGTATACTTTATTGTACAAACACTACAAACGCATTATAAGTGAATAGATAATGATTTTTGAAAAAAAATGTAAATATTATTATTATTAATAAAAAAAAATTATCTAAATTAGGGCCCTTGCTAAATCTATGAGTATACCACCGCTGAAGAGGGTTACTACACCTGTAACACCCCCCCTGGCTACGCGACTATAAACATTCTCCGGTTATTGACGCCAATTACTATTTTAGTTGGAGAATAACGTTTAATTAATGTATATCGGTGTGAACGACATTCAAGAACGTCCAGTTATTTTCTCATCGGAAATGTTATGTAGTTCAAAATATTGTAGTACCGAATCTTAATTGTACTAATAAATAATTTGAATTATGAACCTATGAGTGGATCCTATGAGAGTAGCTCATACGCAGAATGCTGAGAGGATGCGGGGAAGTGCTAAATAGGGCTACAAGAAACGAAGAGGGACTAAGAGAAATTTTTTAGGTACTTATTTGTCAGAGTTTATTTGGCGAAGTAAATTAAACGACTGCGATCCATTTAAAGAAATTCTGAAGGACATAACAGAGTCTTGGCCACCTGTATATTTTTTTCTGAATTTATTTATTTATATAAATGAATGATGTATAGTTTTTTTACGATTTATTAGTTATTCATAATATATTATTATATTATTTATCTATTTTTATTTTGATCACTTGAATTTTAAGGTATAATCACTATAATCATAAATATATAATTTATAAATCATTTTCGTACATTTGGTTGATTATAAATGATTGATTATTGATTATAACATAGAAAACACGAGACACAAGAGCTGATGTAAGTTGCGGGCGTCAACTAAACCCGCGTGTCAGGAGGTAGGTATACTTTTTTATAACACTCTCGAGTCAACTGCTAGTACCATTATTGCTTTTTTAATGGAAAAAAAAAATACAGTAATGTAATACAATCATAAATTAATACAAAAATAAAATATAATATAATATTTATTATACAACAATTTAAACTATAAATCCTAGCAGTAATTTGACTTAGGTATATATTAATAATAAAATATTTTTTCCAACTTTTTTCGGCTGCATACGAACTGAGTTCTAATAAAACCATTTAGGGTTAATTAAGTACGCGTTTTAATACTAGTTGAGACTGGTAAAACTTTAAAATAAAACATCTTCCTTCCCGTATTCACACTTAAATTTATTATTTTTTTAAATATTTTATTATATAATAATGTGTGGCTATAATATAATATAAATACAGTAAAATCCCGTTAAAACAAACTCCAGGGGACCGAATTTTTTTTTCGTTATAACGGAAATTTTGTTGTAACGAAAATTCGAATAAGCTCTTTATAAGCCCAGCTTTTCGGCAGGGGACTTTTATGACTTTCGTTATAACGAGATTTTTCGTTGTATTGGTATTCGTTGTAACGGGAATTTACTGTAATTTAAATGTTACTTGTGTATAATTAAATGATTATAGGTAATGATTAAACTACAATTTTATATTAGTAAAAATTTGTATGATAAACATTAGATAAAATTATAAGAGTATCAACGATATTACGCATTTGTCTTCGACAAATGTGAATTATGGTTGGTTTTATAATTTACTCAAAATAATCCTCGGACTCGATTAATATATTATATAATCCCCGTTTAAGGTATATATTGGGACTCAATTAGTATACAATGCTTTTTCCAGCGTTTTAAATCCTAGTAAAGGACAGCCAAGATCAGATATTTTTATTCTATAATATAGTTTAATATTATATAAAGTTATTATTAAATAAAATAGAAATAAATGACCTTATAAATATTATATTATTTATTATCTTCCAGCATCTGCAGGCATCTCATTGTTTATTAATCTTGAATGACGATTTAAAACAATAAGCTAACACTAATATCAATATTATTTGTCTAATTCATACTAAAATAATACCAATAATAATGTTAACCTAGAGTTTTTAATTATTGTTAACTAAACCTATTTTGGACATTTTAAAGAAAGAATTTTTTATTTTTAAAGAATACCTCAATCCAGTTATTTTACTTAAATAAAAGTAACATAAATAAAATTACAATTTATAAATTATTATAGATATTTTATAGGTACTTATTATTTTATACAAATAGATACAATGAATATTCATATTTATTAACTAGGATCGATGTATCACTATATTTATAATTTATTAGTTCATAATTATTTTTATAATAAATTTGAAAAATGATATTTAAAGTAAACAAAATTAACATTGAACACAATATTGAATAATAATTATTTATTAATTTTTCAACTGTCAATAATTCGAATTAAAAAATGTCTTACTTGGCAGTGGCATTATTGATATTTTGACTCCGAAATAGGGTTTGCTTCAAGGGGTCGGAGGAAGGGGCCGCGCCCTCAGATCCGTATTTCTAAAAATTGTATATTGTTAAAAAACAATTATAAGCAAAAAAATATATATAATATTTAGATTATCATATACACGTACAAGTATGAAGCTAGAGGCATAGGATGGTACCTGCTATCAATATTATGTATATTATTATGAAGAACCTATAAATAAACTAAAATAAAAATTAATATAAAATATATTATGATATTATTTTATTATGTTTAAAAGATTAATTGCGTGGCACATATTTTTATATGAATTACGGAAATACCAAGAATAATAAGAAAAATTAAAACTAAGGCCCCCTTTCAACTACTGTCTTCGGAGCCGCCCTTGCTCCGAAAAGTAGTTACTATAAATAGATCCAATGCGTTACCATAAACTACTTTAAACTTTATAGTCAAAGTATTTTTACTGTCTCAAAAAGTGATGACAGGTACAAAAATAAAAATAAATTACAAATCATTGTAAAACCATAACATTTATCAATCAACTCAAAATTTAAAATTGTTAGAACAATTTGTTTGTATAACAAAACTTGTTTAAAATATTCAAAAATTTAGTTAATTTATTAACTGGCTATATTAGAGACCTAGAATACCTTTTATTATTATACGATGGCTAAACAATTTAAATAGTACGTAAAAGTAGAGTCGTGAATCGTGATAAAATATAATAGTTGATTATTGGAAATTTATAAGATATCTAGCAAAATTATAATAATTATAAATTATATGGATTATTAGTTAATGCATTAAGTATCAAGGTATTTCATGGAATAACAACATTTTATACTTTAACGCTAAGATAAACTTATATTATACTTAGGTATTCATAAATCAATTTTTTGTCGATATATTTTTTCAAACCTTATCGACATTTTTAATCTGAATAAAGCACCTGTAGTTGAGCACATGTATTTGTATAATATCATAAATATTTAAGAATTTTATAGAATATTGTTACTTTATAAAATATAAACTAAAAGTTTTAACCATTTATTATCTCCAGCATCCACATGTATCTTAATGTATATTGATCTTGAATGATGATTTATAATAATAATTTAACATTAATTAACAATGACAGTTTTTTTAATCCGTACAAAAATAACATTGATAACTAGTGTCAAATTAGAGTTTTAGATTCTGAACAGAGTGATGAATGTATTGATTTTACAATGATGTGTGTTTTTTTTTGTGTGTCTGTGTACAGCATAACTATTCGAAATAATGCTTCAATTTTAAACTTAGGGGGTGGTTTCTGATGGCAAAGTGGATATCCTTGGTGCATTATAGAGGTCAAAAGTAAACTTTTACCAACAGTTTTTAAAAAAATCGATTTTTTGATTTTGCTATAACTCAAAAATTAATCGATGTAAATACTTTCACCAAATGTTTATATTAGCGTTCTCCATACACAGTTAAATTTTCTAAGTATTTTGACTTTTTTTGAGCTATTTATAGACAATTGAAATTTTCAATTTTTTTAAGTATTTTTTTTTTAAATAACGAATTTTTTGGCTCGCGAGAAAATCTTGAAAATTTAATACAAGGTTTCTTATAAGTTGTTCTTAAAGTGATAAAAATAATTCGAGATTGTTAGTCACAATTTTTTTTTATAAGTGCTTATAGTTCGAATTTATACGAAATATGTCAAAATTGCGAAAATTTGCAAGTAATTTTGAGGTTGAAAAATTGTAAAATTTTTTCCTTTAATAACTAAGTTTTGAAAATTTGATACAAGGTTCTCCATAAATTTTTCTTCAACTATCAGTAAAAAAACTCTACCGGATTCAGACAAAAAATTTTTATGAGTGTTTGAAATTTAAATTTTTACAAAACCACGTTAATAACGGCTTAGCCTCAAACAATTTTTGCTATTTGTTTTTATCCAAAAAGTATAAGTCGTAAATACTTCAACATTTTACCAGTTATTTTGATTGCTATTTTCTTTACGTGATTCGTAAAAAAAATTAAAATTTTGATTCGTTGATTTAATACACCATAGTCATTGATACTATTGTAAAAATTAAATTGTTTACCACGAGTCGTTAATTTATATTTATTTGACAATCATCAAGTATTTGAGGATTAGGTGGAGATAAGCAACTTTTTGTCTCGTCCTTTGGATTGTACGTTTGAAATGTGCGATCCGCGGAAGTGCACAAAAACATTAAGTGTTACAGAAGATGACGACTCACTTATTGTAGCTCCAGGGTTATCTTGAGTTTCGATGGCATTTATTTTTATTTTTTATTAATAATGTATAGAATCTTACTCCAATGTTTGATACCAAAATAACTTGTTGATGGTATTATTTTTGGATTAGTTTTCGAGTACTAATAAAAGTAATGGCATTTATCTGCAGAAACTTTTGGACTCCACATCTAAAAAAAAATACTTATTTTAGTAAAAGATATTCGTTTAAAATGTCTAAATATACATTTATTCTGGCACATATAAATATAATGTATTGTTTTAACTCATTTTAATACTAGATACCTGTACTTATTTGTTCCGGATTTTAAATTTGACTTTTTGAGGTTCGTGTACGTGTTTGATTCATTTTATTTTTAACTAACATTTTTTAATAGTTCTATCAATCTTCAACATAAATATAAAACTAATTAGATAATATATTTTTAATTTATCAACTGATTTGTGTATACAGATTACAGAGTATATTGCATTTTATTAGATATTAGTTTTTTTTAAAGATATTATTAAAACAAATAATCTCATATCTAATATGCTACAACTTTTAATATATTGTACTTGTATGACTAAGATTGTACGTCTATTAAAATTTACTTTTATTTTTGTTATGAATTTATTGGAGTGTGGTTTATGGTGACCCGCAGATCCAATATTGATTATTAGTCTTAAACTTAGTAATTTTTAAATTATGCTGAATTAAATCTAACCCTAATCTTTCATCATAGTTAATATATATATATGTATAACATTTTAATGTATAATTATGTAAATAAGGTATAAATATTTTAAATAAATACCTATATAAATATAATGCTAAATGTATTTAATATTTATATTTATTAAATTAACACTTATTTTATAATTTTTGAATTTTAGTTATGTCATTTTAATAATAATAAGGTTTCTACTTTTAACTATTTAAGCTCTCAAACTACGCCCTTTTATATTGACTATAGTTGTCGATATATTTTGAAAATAATATTTAATGTGGCATAGAGGTACTTATTGGTATTTCTCTGTACATTTTCAACGTCATACAACTTGTAAAAACGACCGTTATGGGCACTTTTAAAACGTAAAAAGTGCGTAGGTTATTGATTTACTTTTACTTCCGAAGAACCGGATTATAAATATAATTAATGTTACTAAAAATAGAAAAAAATTCAAAGATAATAAATTACGGTGAATGTTAAACACGTTAAACAATATCCAATCAGAACTAGGTTCACATGTTATATGTAGTATATAATATTCATTATATTCCACAGTTTAGGTATCTTTATTCTATTATAAGTAACGCAATATAACAAATATATAATTTATACATATATTCATAGTTGTTGTGTCTAATTTTGTACAAATAATAGTTTGTCATAGTAATGGCATATATGGTCACATAGACATTAAATCAAATTCAAATTACATAAAAAAAAATACATAAAATCCGTTTAATTAATTTACCTATATGTATTATCCGTCTAACATAGGGTTAATGTATTGCAATTATTGTTAATTGTAAATTGATGTTGTGGAATATCGAAAATTACCTATTGTATATTGTTTACATAAATATTTTAAAACCGAAGTTGGTATCTACCTATACCTAATCTATATCATATTCTAAAATTACGAAAAAAAAATGTACCATTATTTCAAAACCATGATATATCTAAATCTTATTTTGTTTAATAATATCTGTATTAAAGTATTCTAAACTGACGGTTTTTATTTTTAAAAACACGACAGATATATTATATAGCGTCTAAATCAATGGTAGTGTGAATTTTTTTTTGTATGAAGCAATCATTAAAAAATGTCACACACTAATTATTCCTGAGATAATACGTCAGCCCTAGTTAATAAAAGTAGTAAACTACATACATTATTCTTAACTTATAAGCTAGTCTGAGATTATTAAGATACCCCATTTTATAAAAAGCAGTCGCTTCATAAAATAGATATTCTCACCACTACTATGTACGTCTTATTAAAATATATTTTAATACTGTTTACAGTTTTTGGTTTTATACTTATGGAAACAGCAAACGTATAAATTTATATAGTTTTAAGTTTTGACCTGAATTTGGCATACTTTTTAAATTCCAAACATATTCAAAACTATTTATATATATAAAAAAAAATATTCTATCTACAAAGTATATTATAGTTAATAGTAAAACGTTTTAAACTGATTTTTTACACATATTGATATTAAATTAGTTATTATTAATTAATTTTAATTCATTTTTGTAGTTATCATTGGTGCAAATATAGGAATAAAATTTACGGAGTAGTTATTAAATAAATGTAACTATTAGGCTTTTTTTTAGGTAGTAAAAATTGAAATCTATAAGTATGACTATTGGCTAGTATTTATAAATGCAATATAAAATATTTTTTTTCGACATTTTTAATCCGAGAAAAGTATGAGTTATGGTCAACTATATCTATTTTAATAAAACATTATGTATAATATTATATAATTTTGTTTTATGAAATGGAAATAATTGTCCCGAACATAAATCATCTTTCAGCATCTGCAGGTATCTTAATATTGCCCATTGATCTTGAATGATGATTAAAAACAAAAAGTTCAGTCACTATAAAAATTTTTACTTTGTCTAGTTCACACTAAGTGATATTGCAGTAATTCTGATAACTTAGAGTTTTTAATTGTTTACTGCCAGCCATTTACTTCTTCCTCCGGAGAATTATGTCATGTATTCCTATGGTTGCTTTGCTAAACCATCGGTGGATAAAAATTACTTTACCATGTATATTGTATTTGAACCACAATATTATATGATTTAGCTTTTTTTAGCGACCATTTATTTGATATTCAAGCTTTATCATTACATGATATTAAAATGATCATTTCTCTATTAGCAATCTGGACGTGTACGGTTACCTCTAGTAACGAGGCACGGAAGGTATATTCACAAATAACTTCCACCGGACAATGTTTTAGTGTAAATATCAATATAAGTGTTATCATTTTAAGAAATATTTTGTTTATTTGATTGTTTTTTTTTTTGACATTGAAATAAGTTTAAAAAGGTTTATATATAAATTAAAAAATTAAAACTCATGTTTTAGAGATTACAAGTAGAGTGAGTACCTACCTATTGGAAATTTTAATTGATAATATTAAAGTATACCTCAATTAAAAAAAGGATCAGTTGATAGTTGTGATTATATTTTAAAATAAATACAAAACATGATATTTAACTGAAACAGGTACTTTAGTACTTACGTAGGTATTTAAATAATCAGTCATCTTACTCCAACATTGATTGTCTTTACAAAGTTATTTCCATTTCGTGTGTTGAGAATCTATACATAATTAATATTTTCTGATCAAATTATGTTTCGGTCAGCTGTTTTGGCAATGTAACTTAGTTGTTGTCTTCTGTATACGTAAATTTTGACAAATCAAAATTAAAATTAATTTGAAGACAATAGAAAATAATTATTTATTACTTATTAGTTTAAAATGTTGTTGAAATATTTATATATTTTCTTAAGCTCCAATTGCCTATGTACTTCTACTGTCTATGTAAAATAACAACGAACCATCTATAACTTGGACGTATAACTGAGAAAAATAATAATACATTTTAATTTGATAATTAATTCCTAAGTTGGTTATTTTATACATACTGTAATTTCCATTTGTTGTGAAGTACCTATATAAATTTAATTAAGATCATATTTATTAGTTATTTTATAATTGTTGTATTAAGCTATTTTAGTAGTTGCATAAAATAATTTTCGTTATTTTATATTCTATTTAAATATTTTGTTATGTAAAGAAAAACGAAGTACCTAATTATTAAAACATGTTTTACTTCATATAATTATGCAAACAATACGTACTTATGTATAATAATGTATAATATCGTGCTCAAATGTTTATAACTTGTTAATGGTATTATTTTTATGATGGAATTGAGTTATTTTAGGATTAGTTTTTGAGTACTAAGTAATGGCATTTATCCGCAGAAACTTTTTGACTCCATATCTGAAAAAAAGAAGTATTTTAGTAAAAGATATTCATTTCAATACACATTTTTTCTTGCACATATAAAATAGATATTGTTATAACTCACTTTAATGTTGGTATCATACTAGGTACCACCTACTTATTTGAAGACAAGCACTCTTAAATTTAATCTTTTGAGGTTCGTGTTCTTTTCGATTCATATTTTTTTTAAATTTCCTTTTTTAATAGTTCTATCAAACCTTAACATAAATATAAAATTACCTAAATATATTTTTTCAATATTTAATCAATCGGTTTTCGTATATCAAATATTTTAAATTACCTATATTAAGCTCTTTTATAAATAAAGAAAAAACCTTATAATTGGTTTGTAAAGGTAGTTTCATATTCAAATAATATTAAGCCATAATCAAAGTTGATTTAAGTTATTTATGTTATCTATGAACGTTCATTTGCTACAAAATTAAATTCATCAGGTTGAGTCATTTTTTGGATAGCTGTGAAAAATAGGGGTCATCACTCTTTTTATGTGGAAATGCCCATCTATAAAGAAAAAAAAATGTTTAATAAGTTATATTTTACGAGTAATTCATATCTATAAAATATAAATACACAGTCAAAAATTCAAAACCTACTTATCTACTTATCTAGATATAATAATGTATAGAATCTTGCTCGGACTTTAATCACTTGTCGATGGTATTATTTTAATGATCTAATTGAATAATTTTTTGGATTAGTTTTTGAGTACTTAGTAATGGCATTTCTCTGCAGCGTTTTTGGATTCCATACCTGAAAAAAGGAGTAGTTTAGTAAAAGGTATTAATTTCAATACAATTTTATGTTGGCACACATAAATATATATTGATTCAACTCACTATAATATTGCTATCGTACAAAGTACCTACTTATTTGATGACTATATAGCATTCTGGATCTTAGTTTTGACTCTTTGAGGTTCATATTCAAATAATTGTATTTTAACTAAAATTTTTTAAGGTTTATTGAACCTTAATATACATTTTTCCAATACTTGATTAATTGATTTGTGTAAAATAAAACTTCTTAAAATATTTATATTAAGTTTTCGTTTTTTTTTTTGTTAAGATAATAGACTGAAAAAAACGCCTTTGTTTCTTCATTAATAAAATACTTTCGGGTAAAGATAGGTACTTATGCCATTTGATCTATTATCCTAGTTTAGTGAACCAGTAAGATTTCCTTCAGTATTCAGTATTTAAATCTTGTCATATCTGAATTTTACTAATTTTAATGTAATCTTCATCCCTTATAATTTTATACATATATTAATTTAAATGTTATCAATAATGTATACTACGCTGTTTTAAATAAATACAACATTGATGTACATTTAATATTAAGTGTATTTATATTTTTTTTAAATTATAAATTATCGCATAACATCATTTTAGTTATAAACTTATATAAGCATATTTAATAAACATTGTTTATAGACATATCTATAGTTTTTAATATAATGTAGAACATAAGTATAACTAAATCGTATTTTGTTTAAACATTTTGTAAATTTAAAATTGGTTAATAGTAGATAACTATCCCTACATCCTTATACCTATACATGTATATAATATTCATTTAATTAATAAAATATAATATTTATTTTAAATCGTCAAAAATTCGAAATTATAATCTATAAAGCGTACTTAGGCAAGTGAAGCTCACATATTATAATATTAAATTGTTATATTTTGGTTAGTAAATTTAAATGTAGTAACTAATTCAATATAAGTTGTATAAAAATAAACTAATATTGATTTATTTTCATATTTAATATCCACACCTAACAATGATGAGTGGTTAAATCTATGCAATAAACTATTCTAGACACATTTATAATAAATACATAGTATTTCTAAATTATAAATACTTAAGTTATTTATTGTATTATATTAACAAATAGAATATACATAATAACTATTCAGTTTAAAAATAAGTTTTTAGTATGAATAAATATAACAAAATAAAACAAATGAGTGATGAAGCTGAAGAACTTAAGGGTTAATATAGTATTATAATTTATGTTGTATAACTTAAGACTCTAATCGTGAGTCGATTTCCGTAATAAAATATTTTATGTAGTATAAATAATATTAATATTATGTTATACATAATCATAAATACAAAACCAAAACTATGATAAGCGAATTATGGCCTTAATGTAAAAGTAGTTCTTGGGTAATAATCATCTATAATATTCTATTCTACTATTTCATAGATGGTGCTATCCAAATATGGACTTGAACTCATCAATATGACTTGGTGTTCAATACTTACAAAATATTACCTTTTTCTACATTTATATAGTTTAGAAGTATATCTAAGTTTCTAAACCTATTTGTTACATCTTACGTAGTCACGTAGATATAAAATAAATAATTTGTTTTATATTATTTTAGTTTACGTATCAATTCAATATAATCGATATACGATAAGCAAAGGTTATACAAATATTCATCATATGATTTAATAAAATACAATTTAAAACTATTATTATTATATATTATAGTATTGCAAAATTGTTTACGTTGTTAAAGTTATATTGAACGAATTTATAACATTTTGTGAACAAGTGTATACGAATACCTACTTTATAAAGGTAAAAAGATTATTGTTTTACAAAACGTTATCAAATATATTATTTTAGTATTAGAAAATCAACGGTAATTCATTTAAAGTTATAATCATATGTTTAAAACGTTAATAAAATATATATTTTTATAACTTAAAGCATTAAGTAAAATATAATTATTAAATTATAAATGTAAAATAAGTAGTGGACCTTTCTAGGTAACTATAGCATATTTTACTTACGTTCTAATTTAGAATCTTAACGCTCTACATTTTTTCATTTGAAACAAATCAAGTCACGATAACATTTTTTTAAAGTATAAATAATTGGTATGCAATTAAAAAACTATTGCTCCTATAAATATATGTGTATATTGTAAACAAGAATACCCAATATTCACCATTAAACAATTTTATTTTAATGAAATATTGCTTATAAAAATGATTCAGTAATCAGATTAGAGATTATTTTATTATATTATATAATATATATGACGTGTATATTTTATAGTTATTTTTTAATCTAATGTAAAAGTCGTTATGAATTATTTTTACATACAGCTACGAATATGTAAGAATGAATATACATAATTTAGGATTAGACACTATAGCCTCGGTCCCCACTATACGCGGTCCGCGGGCCGCATGCGGCCATTTAGTAACTTTAGTGCGGCCCGCACTAAAATTAAAATTAAAATTATTAAAGTTATTCATTCTAAAATCCAAAATTCCATAAACAGTAAATTAAATTAACATCGCTTATTATTTTATCATTTTTATTTATTTTATCTTTCTATTTTAGACTTTTATTGAATTACCAGTTGGACAGATAACTGATAAGTAGGCACCAACGGGCTAAGATTATGATTCTGTATTAGTTTTATGTATTTTGTATAAAATAAACTATGAATTGAAATTTTAAATTATAATTTTATTATAAATCCAAGAAAAACATTTCTGTCATTCATGTACTTTTTCCTACAATACCCTAACAATATATATATAATTTGTATGTTTTTTAATTATTTAACAAATCATTAAAAATGTATGCGACCCACAAATAATTTTCAAAAATTACATTCGGCCCATTCTACGATCCTAGTAAGGACCACTGCACTATAGTAATAAAGTGATACATGGAAATTAAATAAATTATATTTTAATCAAATAATCAAATATTTTACTATTATATATTATATAGGTATGCAATGTATATTAATAAAATATTTATTTATTTTAGACATATATATAATTTATTTTATTTAGTCTAATATAGTCATTATTATTATGTTATGTTTAGATACACATTTCTCAATTAAGCTCTAGGCTTTTCATAAGTGTTTGCTAAAGTCAAGTGTACTATGTGTAAGCTCAGCTAGTTTAATTAAGTCATCGGAGAGTTGAGGCGAACTTCCAAAAATGTCTAAAATTATAATAATATATTAGTAATTATTCTTATTTTATTATAAACAATAATAATTTAAATTATACTTACTCTCATTCTAAAATATAATATGAATAATGATAAATTTATAGTTTCAAACTGAACACTGAAGTATGACTTATATAAAATCATATATACAGCAATATAATTACGTCAAACATAGCCTATACTTACCTAAAAATTTAATTTTATACATAGATTTGAAATTTTAATTGTTAAAATTTTTTTAAATTATAAGTACTTACTAATTTATAGAAATGAGTAATGTATAATGTAATAATATATCTAATACTCGTTCATATATATTTTATTTTATTTTAATAAAATTATTATCGTGACAAGATTGTTTCAAAATTAAAAATCTTTTCTTTTATTAATATTAAATAATTAACAATTAAAATAACATGTATTATACATGCACACGCAAATTATAGTATTTTAAACTCTAATTACTTATTAAATATCATAGAATACCTAAACCTAGATAATAATATAGTTATTTATGATTAGTGTGATAAATATATATTTTAATAATTATTAAGTTTTATAAGATACTACTTTAAAAACTATTTTGATATTTTTGTGAGTATCTGTTACGAATAAATAATAATAATTATTATGTAAATAAACAACGAACATAATATGTGATGGTTAATTGATACCTAAGGGTCTATTTTATTCGTCATATGATCGATACTCTTATGGTGAAACTAAGATTTTTACTTGGAAATGCTGTTTCGGCACTTTTTAAAAGTATGGAAATCGTTTGTACAATGGACAAAATAAGCCTATTGGAGGTAACATATAGATTGAAATAAACTATGTGTATATAGTACACAATCTACGAGTAGTCGACAATAGTTGAATATTACTTTTAAAACTTTTTTTGGTATCTCATACATAGTATTTAAAAAAATAGGCAAAAACGATTTTGAATGCGATCTGTGGCGAAAATACTATTACATAATATGATATAATAATATTATAAAATGGATAATTCAATTCGAACGTATACAATAAGAATAAGGCCTTAAACATCTACAACTACTGATGTACATGCTAATTTAAGTACCTATATAAATACATAAATATAATATTTAAATATGTATTGTTTCATAGTCACGTTACAAATATACATAATAGTGCATATTATTATATATGTACCTATAATACATATTATACAAGTAATAATTAACGTATACAGTATAATTAAAACGTCTAAGTCATCGGGAAGCGTTTGCGGCGATGAGTATAATATAAAATACGTATACTGTTGCGCAGTACACGAGTTTATTTATACATCATAAATCACACAATATTTTTTAATATGTTATATAATAACAAGCGTTAATAGTTTTTCTAGGACGGACTGACTGTCTTAGATAAAAAAAATAAAAATTGACCGAAGAGCGATAAAACGTTGTTTGTGTCCCGTCAACGATACCGCGGGAAATACGTAAGTTTGGGCTTGCGGGGGAGGGTTGTCGTCTATAGACTCGACACCCTATTTCTTCACAACTCGTCAAGTGTCAGTTTATCCTCGAGCGATATAAAAATAATATATACATACACGCGGCTGATGCGCACAGTTTCGTAGTCGTAGCTGCTATAGTATTAGTGGGCGCTGCTGTGAGGTATCGTCGGTTTGGGCCTGGCCGGCCTGGGCAGCGGGTCCGTGAGCTGGACGACGACGCGATGCCACACGTTGGCCGGGATGCCATAATAGTACCGCGGTATGACGGTGTGATGACGTTTCTTTGCGTGCGTCCTCAGCGTGTCAATGCGGCTGTACACGGCGTCGCAGTCCGAGCACTTGTGGTCCCGCGAGTAGTGCGTCTGGAAGTGGTGCCACTTGCTCCGCACGTGCTTGGCGCACACCTTGCACACGTACAGTTTGGGGTTTGCCGGGTCCTCGTGGAATATCTGGTCACAGTTGGGCTTCCGGTGGTATTTTATGTCTGCAAAATGCGAGTCGACTGTTAAAACCCACTACAATACATAATATAAGGCTGTTCTTTCTCTCAGGATTTCGATTTATTATAAACATTTTGATTTCCTACCTGTATAATTATGAATTAATATTTATAAATAAAGTATTTTAAGCTTAGTTGGGCAAGTTATTGAATAAAATAACATTTTAAAACAATTTCATGTTGTAGGTGAGGACCATGAAAACAGTTTTTTTTTCATAAATATATATTATAGTACATCTCGTATATGAGAGCATACGTCATGAAAAAAAAGAGATTTATCACTATAGTCTTACTTTAAAATTGAATATGTATTATTTTTTTTCTGAATTTGTTTTTGTTGGATTAATTAGATTAATAGATACACTGAATTAAGGTGATAATTGATAAAACAGATAAATACCGTATACGCTCTTTAGTATCAACAAAGTCGCTTCGTTTATATTTGATGGCAACGGCAATGGTGTGTCGGAGTTGGGCTCAAAGTAATTATTACGTTTAACCTGGAAAATATACGCTGTTAAAATATTGTGTTATATATTATGTATAATTTTTTTTTTGCAATTATCAATTCAGCGATGACGTTGTTTTTGGATAAAAGAAATATATTTGCTTACCTAATAATATTATAAGTTTTTACGGTAAAGATTTATAATAGAACCTATGTGTGAATAAAAATTATCAATATTTATGATTTAGCGAGTTATAAGACGTGCATATATTTTATTTTGATTGATTATTTTTGTTGTTATAATGTAAGTTATAGTGAATGTATTGATTTAAGTTATAAGAGTACATATATATTATCAAATAGTTAACCTCATAGTGTACTTTTTTTACCATGTTTGAATTCGAAATTTTCACACAAGATAAGTCCATTGGTTCAATTTGTTCTGTATTGTTGTTTGTTGTTGATAAAAACGGGTCTGGTGGTTTTATTTGAATATGATGACTGTCATCGGCGGTATTGTTCTGTAATAAAAGTAAGTTATTACCTATTAATATTTAAAATTTTAATTGATATAATAATGTAGTCATTCATCAGCCATATTTTAGTGGACGCTACACCCGCATGACATGTTGTCTAACAACAAAATATGTGAATATATAACAAAATTGCGTTCAGAAAGATATATTTTGTATCGTTGGTTTAAATATTACAAATTATAATGAATTGGCTTATTATAAAATTTAAAGGTGACAATACTATCTATATCGAAAGTTTTTAAAGATATTTTGATTTTAATATGAATAAAATTGTACATAACTATGTAAAGTATTTTAAAATACAAATTAATTGGTTCAAAATATAAGTAAAATATACGCTTAATAGATTTTCTTATTTTTAAATTAGATATTAGCGATTCTTATTTATATTGTTACATTTTAATTACATAAAAATAGGTTAGTTTACTCTTATATTGTAATTAAAGATATAAAATAGAGTTTGCTGAGTATAAATTTGGTATGTTGTACGTTTGTAAGACCTTGATAATTTATGCAAATATAACATCTTCTTAAAAAAAATAAAAAACGGTTTCTTTACTTCAAAGCGCTCTTTTCTGTGTATGAGCATACTCCTGGATATTTTTTGTTCAACGATCAGATATATCACAGCTTTTGTATTGTCAGAGTCAGAACGGCTACAACTCGTGTCAGTATTATATTTCAACGGATGTCTTCTACAGCAACACTTCAGTGTATACCTGAGAAAAAAACTTAAGTCTATTTCCAAACGGAACATTGTTTGAACTAAAAATAGTAAGAATAATTCTCACAAACTCCTTTTGGAAAGTTGTGTAACTATTTAAATTATTTTTCAAATTTTTATTTCCTGAATTTCACTTTATTTTATTATAAAAATCAAGAACTATGGAAATATTGGCTGTCTGTATATTATACATAGTACAAGTTTTTCGCATTTTCTAATATCGTGGACACTTCTCTCGTGTATGCACCTATTTTAAAAATGAATTCCAATTTTCATTTTTTTCACTGATTAGATGTCGAGAAAAATGATTGGTTGAGGATTAATATTTTTCATAAACATATTTTAAAAATATGAATATATTTATCGCTAAAACCAATTTAAATGTTGATATTTAGCGTGTCCATATTGTCCAGTCATCTAATTGAAATTATCATAATTAAGTCGTATTAAATTGAAACAGTTATTTTAACTTAAAGATATATTTTAGAAATTGTTTCAGTTAGACGTTTATTACGATTGTTTTATTTCATAAGGAATATAGTTGGATTACAATCGCGATGATAATTGATAGTTGTATGTTGAATGTTGAATGAATATACACATATATACATGTATATACATGTTGGCATATGTGTATTGTGTATACCGAATATTATATTTATGATGTATAGTAGAACTTTAAAACCCATTTAAGACGCTCTCCTAAGAAAGTTTTCAGTTAAAAGTATTGTATTTTAGGGCAAATCATAAAACGTGGGTAAACAAAATACATATTTAAAATTTAAAGGACTCGTAAAAACGACCGTATTTGGCGAAAAATCATCTTAATTGGGTTCTACTGTATATAAATAAACATATTATAAAAATAAAATTCAAACAATAATTATATTACAATATTATGTACTTTTCCATTTTCCAGAAATTGGTACATATATGTATTAGCTTTGAATCAAAATGTACAATCTAATGAGATAAGTGATACCAATAGTATTTAATATTTTTTTTCTTTTATTGTAATTTTTTTTGATCGAGTACATATTACAGACATACGGTACCTAGTTTTAATGTGTTGAAGTTCTATGATTGAAGATAAATTTCGAATCCATAACTCTAATATGGTTAATACTGAACGTAATTATTAATTGATAACTAATAAGTAATAACATTTTCAATTTGTATAATATATATTATATATTTGTAAACCATATATTATACTAACAAAACCCAAGTTTTTTGTTCGCTTTAGTAAATTTAATAATTTAAAAATAATAACAACATTAATTGTATTTGGTGATTCAAATGATATGTCCATAATATATATATAGTATATATATATTAAATATTTATAATATAACTGTAAATTAAATTGCATTTTAAAACCTGTTAAATCTTTCATATTAATTAAAAATTAAATAGACTAATTCAGATATTATCAAGTAATTATCGACGAAAATGTTTGTTTTAATTTTATATATTCAATATTATAACAACTATAAATTTTAAATATTTAAATTCAAATTATATTGAAATATTTATTGAACTGTAGTTATTATCAAATTCTGTACGGGATTCTATTGGGCTATTAACTGAGCGATTTGAGAATTGAAATTTTATAGTTTTCCGTTATTGTTATGTTAATATAATTTTCAAATATCAAAAGTTATTGAATTACGTAGAAGACAATATAAAAGTTATAATATTGGGTAAATTTTATAGAAATTTAAAATAATGGTACCTAATTTATTGTTCTTTGATGGGATGTACACAAGATACAATTATCATTATTTTTTTTTGTATTATGGTCATTGCATTTCTCATAAATGTAGCTCACTAACCCATAAACTTACTAATGAGTTAGTGTTTACGGACATTTTATGTAAATGTACAATCCATAAAAATAATCTAATTTAATAACGCTATTAAATTATATAATAATACATTATATTATGTAGTTATTACGTTATCATAAAAGGCCCAAGGTATATGGACACAGAGTTTGAATAAAAAAGTAAATAAAAGTAAGAATTACAAAATTTGCATACATGTTTATAAATATTTATTAATTATAAGCATTCTACATCTCTACATACAATAATAAATTACATACTAATAATATATTATGACAATAAATATTCAATAATACATAGAAAACCATATACCAAGGTTATGAATAAAATAAAATAGAGTATTAAAATATGAATATGATAATTAATTAATCCTACAAATATTTCATTATGAAACTTCAAACATAATGCAACTACTATTGGTATAATAATAATAAATGCAAATATCAATAGTGCTTCAGATGGCCGCATATTGCTTAAAATTATATGAAAATGTATACAATAATTAAAATAACCACGATAGTATTTTATAAGGATAATATTAAGTAATAATGATAATAAAGATAACAATACAAATATGAATGATAATAATGATAATAATAATAATGGAAATAATATTCATAATAATAATTGTAATTACGATAATAATAATAATAACTAAAACGATTGTAATAATAATATACAAAACAATAGTAATGATGATAACAATAATAAAAATAATTGGCTAAAATGTAAATATTATTAATATTATTAGTAAGAAGACAGTTTCGTTTATATTCCAATAAGAAATTTAAATCATTATTCATACTTTTTGCGAATCTAAATAATATAATTCATTGAAAGAATATTATATAATAAAATAACTATAAAACAGTGAATTTTAACGACTAAAATCTCTAAGTTGGGTTTTTAGCTTTTGCACAATTATTAAATATTATTTTTGCAGTTATGGGTAAAAAAAAAAAATCATTTGGTTAAATTTCGGATTATTTCGTGAGTGATATATACGTATATTATTAACGATTGAACAACATTAAAAAAAAAACTCTTACAGAACCGTTATAAGATTATTGTTGTCTCTAACAACATTAACGTCTCATATATAGAGCAATAATGACCTCCGTTCAAAAGTTTAATAATAAAATCCTGGTGTAATTTTGCTGTGATTTCATCTTGAAAATGGGTTTAAATTGTGTTGAGTTTATTGTGTAGAAAAATAAGCCCGACGGATAACCTGACAAAATATCGTGTAAAATGCGTTATGGTTATTGAATAAAGAATGATTATTTATCTATGTACGTTTAAGCGTGTTCAATACATAATAAATTTACTGACAATAAATCCATACAAATATCTAATACTACATAACACAGACAACACACACAACACACTGTCTAGCTATTTCACACATTCATTTTTTTTCAATGTTTTAAAATTTTTTTTTGTACCTTTGCATAATATACATTTAGATATAGAATAACATTTATAACCTTTAAGTAGTTGTACTATACTTTTGTACTGTAATTATTTTTTTTTTACTATAATTATTATTTTTGTACTTAGTTTTAATCTATATCTCCTACTTTTTTAATTCAATTGAGTGGTAAAAATTGACTATAGGCATATTTGTATATTCAAAATATTTATTTTTCGATTACGCTCTAGTGAGAGTACTGTTGCTTGATAAAATTTGAAATTTCTATGAAAATGTATTTAGCGATTAACTCTAATGAACGAAAAATCATTGTATGTATCTTTCCGGAGGAATATAGTTTTTGTAAACTAGTCCATGAGGTAGCTGAGATAAAATAATTAATTTAGAACTGCAGAATACTTTCATATATTTATAATATATTTTTTAATGGTTGAATCCTGTTTAAATACTTCATTTTTGAGTGTTATTTACGATGATTTACGTGATTTAAATTTCTTAAATTAGGAAAGCAAAAATGTCGTTTATAATAATAATATAATCTCCATCACTTTATTTTTCCACATGCCATATGTTTTTCGTTATATTTTTCAAACTCTGAATATTTTAATATTTGTGATTATCATTTTTTTGCTGACTACTATACAATTTTTGCTAAATAATTTTATTTATTTATTTTTCTAAAGCTTGGATCATAATTTATATCTTTTGATTTTTTAAACAGTCAAGTTTCATTTTAAATTTTGTATGCAATTTTACGAAATTGTAAAATATTAATTATCTTAGATACGTTAATTTAATTTAAAAATATTATTATTATATTGTTAAGTCATTAATATTATTCCCCACGATAAACAATTTAATACTTTACTATACTTGAATATTTTTATATCAGGTTTTTGTGAGTTCAATGATTTAGAAAAATGTATTTTAAATCGGATTTCTAATAGGTACCATTCATAATCAATATATATATATATATATATATATTTTTAATACATTACAATAATAATTGTATAAGTAATTGATGAATTTTTTTTAAGTAAATTAATTGTTAACAATGATATTATATCTAAATACATAATGTGAATTTTAATGTTGGTACACTTCGTCCAGTATAGATTGTTGTTTGCAGCTTTTATGAAAAATGTTAAAACCTTCTCGGTCCCCTATTTTGCTTGTAGCTTGTTCTCCGTAAATAAAAAGCTATGTCTCGCTTCATCATCTGATTATTTAAAACCGGTAAACCAGCTTCAATCAAAGCTTGGTTGATAATACTCTTCAAATCTTTGAAATTTAAAAATGTGTAGTTTAGGATATCTATTTTTTTGAGGATTGAGCGTGGAATTTTTGTCATTATGTTGTTATCTTCAGCGAGTTCTGTAGATTTAAAGTTATTTGAACCCTATCGTAATTATTTCACTTTTTTTTAAATCTAATAATTTCTATATATTAAAATAAAATGTAATATATATTTCTTATAATCTAAATTAAGAACAATTTTAAAATTATATAAAAGTAATAAACGTTGATTTATTTTCATCTGTTGACCAATATCGTTGTTATAATATTAGTTACTTAAATATTTAAAAGTTTTTTAGATCATTAAAGTCTCAAAGTTTAGTATTTTTTGTTTTGCAACGTAGTATGTTATTTTAATGTTAGAAATTAATCTTCTGTATTATAATGATTTATTTACTAATATAAATTATTACTAATTAATTTACTAATAGAAAATTAAAAAATGTCCGAATTCGTTAGTAAATTGCTATGTGCATTTTAAGGAAACCCTAATATTATTGAATTATTTCTAGTTATTCTATTTAAATTTAATCAAACTGTTTTTTATACTATAGGTAATTAATTATACATGTATTTTAATTACTTTATTTACATTGATAACTAAAATTATAATTGAACACATAAATATTTTAGATTTTTGCTGTAGATCAAAATTGTGTGCGTTATCATCGTACCACTTAGCTTCGTTAATCAAAACTTGAAATATTTATATTTCATAAACAACTTGTCCAAATGTCGAATTTAGATTTTTATGTATCAAAATACTTCTTAAACTATTTTGTTTCAGAATATTAAATTTAAAAAAAGTATGTTTTCAATCAAAAAAGTGAAAACTTAGAAGATTACCTATAATGATAACAACTATTAAAACCATAATTTTTTTAAAAAAAAGATGTTAAATTTTAATAGTAAATTATGAAGAAAAATATTTTCAAAAACATTATTAGATGAGTGTTGTTCGATTAAAGATTCGCTCTGTATATGTTTAAAAAAAAATTCATAATGCGCAATATGCGCATGCTTAAGTACTATCTGGTATTCTGGTATGTATCATCTATTGATTATATATCTACGTGAAACTTCAAATTTGACTATATGTTTATCTACTTGTACACATAAAATATCTTAGAACAATATAGCAGTTAGCTATTGGTTACCTGCTTGGCTCGTAATTGCGAAGAAGGTATTTCATTAAATATTTTTTGTCTTTATTGCCGCTATAATATGGCAAGCAAATTTAATCTAATTTTATTTTTAATAAGTGACCTATCAATATTATAATATAATGTACCATATTTCAAGATATGGCAAAAATGCCAAATGCATGATTTTTTGCATTTATTTTATTCATACAGTATTATGTACTTGCAGATATAATAAGAGTTGGACTAAAATATATCTATAAAAGTGATAGTTATTTATTTAAAAACATATACATACATATTCTGTTATATTTTAATGTTCATCTATTTTCACAAATTTATGCAAATGATAATATAGGTACATGATTTTTAACAATTAATTAGAACAATGATATTAGTCAACAGGTTTATGTAATTTTATGTCGTAATTAGTAGATTATAGTTTAATAAAAAATTTTCCTCACTTATAAGTAATTATACAAATTTATCATCGTATATTCTTTTAAAATATTTATTTTTTCATTTTAACTTATACTATTTTTAGTTTGGTTAGTTATATTTTGTGTATTAAATGGGTTGGTAAACCTAAAAATATCTTGTATAATATTTATTTATTTATTTATTATATATATATATATAGGTATATATTTTATATTAATATGACGGATATTGTCTTGAATGAGAAAGTGGGAAAAGTTGTCTTCGTTGATAGTTTATATCATGTTATACATCCATATAATATGTGTATTAGCTATATATTCAACTTTAAAACAAAATAAGAGTAACTAGTATTAATTTTTTTTAAACATCGTGTTTAATAGTAAATGTTAAACTGACAACATTGTAGTGTTATTTATCGAAAAATCAATTCTTATAATAGTTTTATAGAGAAACTAGGAGCTGGTGCAACTCTCTTTGAGTGAATCTCCTGAGTCAGAGTCCGAGAACTATTACATGATGCTTTTGATTTCTATCTTAAAATACTGGAAAATATTTTAAATAATATTATTTATACTCATTACTCATATATAAAAATAAAAACACACATGAAATCTAGATAAAAATTTAAAATATTTTTTTCCCGAGGTTAGGACAAGTAACACAATTACCAAAATTACTGTGGCTTACTCAATGACGAGGTAAACTCGACATATACTATAATTTTACTATAGTACTATACAGTCCAGCGAGTTCTCAAGTTTTTAAGTATGATTTTGAATAGAGAAAAATGTTTAGTTGGAATATTTTTAACCCTATTGGTGGAGTAAACTTATTGTAAATTTATGTTTAGTATCTAATAAGCATTGAACGGATCAATCTTTATTAGCATAATAAATAATAATATTTTTTTTAATTTTCTTTCATTAAAAAATGTATGTTGATTTAGAAATAAAATTGTTATTTTTATTAGGATAACTATATCTGGTTCTTAAACTGTGGTCATTGGTCTCCTGGGGATCTACGAAACTTGGATCGAAGGTTCACGGGGCTCTATTGGTGGTCATAGGCGTAACTAAACCTTAAAGTTAGGGGGCTTCAGCCCTAGAATTTTTATAAAAAGTAAATTAAGTAGGGACTCTGCCCTCTACACCCCTCAAACACGTTACATTAATTGATTAGGTATAAATGTAATATAGATGTAAATTTTTTATTTTATTTTATTATTGTAGTATTATTATAAAACAAATAATAAACAAAGTGGTATTGCGGTTAAACTTTAAAATATTAACATGTTATGTATTTTTTTTCGTTAATCAGTAACTATAACGTGTTAATAATGTGAGTGACGATTTACATATACTTCGATTAACATTCTATACTATATTTTCCAATTTATTTAGAATAAGGCTTATGTTTTCTGTTCGGTTTTAAATACCTTTATGGTTCCAAGTTCCAATTTGATTTACTGAATAATAATAAATAATAAGTATAGTTAAAAAATAGCGATTTGCTTATTATAAATTCTTATTTAGGTTACACTCAGGTTATTTTTGATAACAGTCACTATGTGAATTGGTTTTTGATTTTTTTCTTTTCATCTGATATAATAACATTTTTATCGAAACAATTCCGCCTAATATTGGACACAACTTATAATAATATTCTTCATATATAAATTTTTTTTTTGAACCTTATTTTAATCTTAATATTCAGGGTGTCCCAAAAAGAACGCTTTTTTAAATCGGTTACCATTTTTTTGATTTTATGTTTACATAATTGTTCTCATTTTTTTTTTTTTTTTTTGTAATCGATCATTCCGGTTTGTTGTGTAATCAGTTTTTGTTAATGGACCAAATGTCTAAAGCTGTAATTGGGAGAGGGTCCAGGAGTCCGTTATTATAAATTATAAAATATGTAAATATATATATGCTTAATGTTAAGTACATGTGTGATAATTTGTAATCTATATAATTATATTGTGTATAAAATAGGTACCTATATATCAATTAATATGATAACATTTTGTTAGGCATAAAATATCTATATCCATTATGGATTTATAAAATAATGACATATATTTATGGTATAGGGTTTATTTTTGACTGTAATAGGTAATTCTAAGATTCTGAGAATGTATCGAAGTTTCAATGCGTGTAATGTGTATGTTTCATTTCAGTTTGTCAATTGTCATCACCTTTTTAGACAGTACAATTTCTTATTTGGATCTAGTTAGTATTTGACGGCGAGGGCCAAATTATGTTGCCCTGGATTATAACTTTTCTAAATGTGCCCTTGCATATGGGCTGTGAGTGACATTATCATTTATTAAATATATATATATGTATGTATGCCTATGTTTAATCAATGACGTAGACATTACATAATAATAATATTAACGAAATTAAAATAGGTCCACCCATCAATTAGTTGTGTATACAAATTTTGACTCTATAAAACTTTTATTTATTATATAAATAAATAAGAAAGAGTGAAATTTACTGTGTTAATTATTAAAAAATACCTTACATGGAGTAACTGAAGTTAAAAAGTTTAAATGCTATACCGAATTTTATTTTATGATAAAAGATTATTTTTGGCTTGGATATTAGCATTAAGAACATTATTCATATTTTTGTACCTATAAGACTATTATTGATTAATTACCTATATAATTTATGTAAGTAATAAAAAATATTTTCATATCTTCTTCTTCAAGAAAAAATCCTGGTCAATACGCCCCTGATCACTGTTCAATGATCAAAAACCATGATGGAAATGTTCGTGGAACGATAGAACGGTCTCGATGAAAGCCAAAGAGTGTCGAGAGGTTAAATATGTTTTGTTTCGGGCGGCCGTATGATTATAAAATGTATCATGGTAGTGGTAGGTCGGAATTTTGTTATGAATTTAGGCTGAATGATTCTTGCCTCAGGGTAATGTCAAAACTATCCATTAGTCATTTGTAAGCGATGTAACTTCCACCAATAGAAATAGAAACGGGGGAGGTTGTCATTATGTCGTGTAGTGTACAAATTTGTATTATTAATAATAAATTGTACTTTGTAATATTGATACTAAGGCTGTATCTATGGGAAGGAGGTTTCCCCCCTCCCCCGAAAAATGTATCTGGGTACAACCCTGAGTTGTACTGTATTTGATTTGAAACTTAATTTTATATTTTAACAAAGAAGCAACAATAAAAAAGCGGGTAAGTGAGTATCGCTCTGCTATACATTAGGGGGTGGGGTGGACCTCGGACTAGGGTAGGTTAAATTTGAATGCAATGATAAGTATCATTGTATACGAAAAACGATTCTGAACGGAGATAATTTGTCAGTCTAGGATATATTATATTTAAATATTGTCATATATTCTATTTTGAAACAAATAGTATAGTTACTATATTATGTTACTATAGTTACTTTATAATATCTGTTTTTTAATAAAAAAATTATTTGGCAACATACGCATAATGAGAATATGAAATTTAATTTAAATTTTGACATATTTCGTATAAATTTGAACTTTAAGCCCTTATAAAAAAAAATTGTGACTAATGATTTCGGATTTTTTTTTATCACTATAAGAAAAACTTATAAGAAACCTTGTATTAAATTTTCAAGATTTTCTGGCCACCCAAAAAATTTTTATCGTTATTTTAAAAAAAAATTCTAAGAAAAGTCGAAAATTTCAATTGTCTATAAGTAGCTTAAAAATGGTCAAAATATTTTGAAAATTTAACTGTAAAGAGATAACCATAATATAAATATTTGGTGAAAATTTCAAGTATTTACAATGATTTGTTTTTGAGTTACAGCAAAATCAAAAAATCGATTTTGTCGAAAAGTGGTTTTTCGTAAAATTGCCGTTTTTCTGTCACTTTTTTTTGTTTTTCTCGATTTTTTTGAAAACTATTTGAAAATGTTTACTTTTGACCATCCAAAGTACCAACTAGATGAATTTTCCTATTCAAAGAGAGGCTGAAGTAAAAAATCGGAGCATTATTACTGCTCCAAATGTTGTCGTCAGACACAAAAAAAAAACACACACACATCATTGTAAAATCAATACATTCTTCACTTCGTTCAGAATCTAAAAATATTGTGAAATTATCAGACATTATTGTTTGTTATTTTGATAAACATTTTTTTCCCGTTCCTTTATAAAATATATACCTCACCCCTGATTTAGTTCATGATTAGGGTTGGAATTTCGATGCACTTTGTAATTTTTCTCTAAAGCTTTTCTGCACAATGATTGTTTTATTACAAATCTGTTTTAGGTATTTTTAAATTGGAATAAGAAATTTTATTTTGAATTTTTTGACAATTTTTGATTTTAAGGTCAATTTCTCATTTTTTAGGGCATTTTAGGGCTTTTTAAGTCATTTCTTTGTTTTTGAATTTAAAATTAAAGATTATAGATTATAATTTATAATATAAAATATTTATATGCTAACAATGTATGAAAACCCAAATGAACTTTTTTTATCTAAGGTTCTTACATATTAAATTTATATTAGGTACATAAATTATATATATATTTGTAAACCAGCGTAGCGATCTACTAGAGCAATAAAATCGATAACGACGTTCAACAATACATCACACCAGGGGCGTATTTAAGGGAGAGGTACATAGGGCCCGTGCTTACCCCATTCACCGTATTTTATACTTATTTTTATTATATGAAAAATTTTATAACTCTACGCCCCATGTACGCAAATTTGAACTTTTTGTTTGTGGCCCTCCCTTAAGATATTTCTAAATAATGCATCACACCAGTCATTCCATTTAGTGCGAGATTTATCGTTTAATAGTAAAGTTGAATTTCAATTTACACTTTTTAATGCATTTTTTGAATTTTTTAAGTCATTTTTGCATTTTTTTTAAAGTCATTTTTCATGAATTATGAGTCACCACTGAGTGAGGGGGGGTCGTAAGTAAACAATTCCTAGTACTTTAATAAAAAAAATACTGTGAAAAAAAGCTAGGTAAGTGGGTATCACTCTGTTGTACCTTAAGTGTCGAGTGAGTCAATATTATGGATGTGTTAAATTTAAATTTGATGATATATTATTTTAAACGAATCATTCTGAAAGGAGACGATTTGTCAATTTATATCACCAAGTATATTTAAAGATAAGTCTTTATGATATAGCTACTAATCCTTTATTTTACTTTTATTATTACGGTATGTTAATATAATTTTTATGAAATTATTGCATTTATTATATTATTATAGTATTTAATTATAATAGGTAATAACATGTATTTATACTATATTAAATCTAATTATACAACTTAAAATTAATTAACATACTTATTTAAATACTGTAAACAGTAATAATAAGTTCATTGTATAAATAGATAATATCATAAATAAATCAAAAATGTTATACCATATAGTAAAATTATAATAATATATATAAAAGTTTTAAGTTCCTATAAATAATGTTATTAAATTATAACAAATTAATTAACATAATTATCGTTTAAATAAGTAATTAAATCCAAGTTTGAAATTAAAATGTATATAAAAATAACTGCTATATATTTTTTTAGATTTTATGGTTTCAGTACTTATTAGACATTTTATACTCAATTTTTAAAACTTAAATATAAGGGAAAATTTTTTATGAATTTTTAATTACAAAATAGTTTGAAATCTTTTGGGATTTAAACGGATTTCATAAAAATTCTATGTATTTTTTTAAATATTTTTATACAGGTATAAGAAATACTTATGTGAGATATTTTACTTAATTTTTAACAATTTTGACCAAGTGAATGGTTACAACAATTTACCAAAAAAACCACTAATACATTTTGTATCATTTTTCCAAAAAAAAAAAAACAAAAGTTTTAAATTTTAAATTTCCATAAAAAACTCTTAAATAGTTAAATAGTTTTGAAAATTTTATCATATATTAAAAATTATAATATAAAAATGTTGTATTTAATAATTTAAGGTATCTACTGTAATTTTTTGAAATGTATTTGTAAAAAAAATATTTATTTTCTGTTTGTACATCCAATGTAAAAATTAGGACTTGTAATGCTCATAAAAAATGAATTTGACTTTATCTTGTATAATATTGCTAACTATAAACGACTATAAAAAAATATTGTGACTAGGTATATATTTTTGAAATTTTTTGATTGAGAAATTAGTAACCCAGCAAATAAAATTTAATCGATATTTATACTAAAAAAAAAAAAAATTGAAAACTTATCAGGCCTATAAATAGATCGAAAAGATTTACATTTTTTAAAAATTTTATCGTAAATAGAAAATAATAATAAAAGCATTTGGTGGAAATTTCAAGTATCTACGTTTATTCGTTTTCGAGCTACACTAAAACACCAAAATTTTGTTAAAAGTTAGTTTTGTATAAAAATTCTCGTTTTTCTTTAATTTTTATTTTTTAGGATTATAAAAATTATTTTTAAGAAATTTTAATTTTTAATCCCCAAAAAGATTAACTAGATTATCAGAAACCACGTCAAATTTTGAAAAGCGAATAATCTTTATTTCTCTAAAAGATGATGAAAGGCAGAAAAGAAACATACATTATTGTAAAATCAATACATCTATTGCTTCGTTCACAGAAAATTAATAAAAAATGGGAATTTTTATGCTTTATCAGTATTCGAAAAAATGTATTGTTTCAAAACATTTTTACTCTTTACAGTACTATTTGTGGACTATTAATTGATTTAGTTGTTATTTATAAATACCAATAAAAAAATTATCAATGGTTAAAAATGTTTAATAATTTTATACAAGGTTAGTAATTACCTATATTTATTTTTTTTATTTTTTCATTAGCAGATTAACAAAAAATTGAAAATTTAATGACATAATATTTTTTTATATGTGTATAAAATCTGTCAAAATGTATAAATTATTTTACAGTTTTAAATTTGTAAAATTTTTTCATCTTATAACTAATATTTGAAAATGTAATACAAGATTCTTTATTAGTTTTTCTACCCGCAACAATAGTAAAAAACTTACTGAAAGGTCACATTAGTTTTTATGGCTGTTTGATGTTCAATTTTTTACGATATTTTATATTCATCCAATAGTTTAACTATTTATCCTTAAACAGTTTTTTTTGTTATTGTAATTATTTTAAAAATAATAACCGAAGATACTCGTATTTAAAAGTTTCATCCAATGGTTTACAGAACTTACCTGTTTGTTGCCCTGAGGCCAAATTTTTGAAAAGTTGTTTTTTTATAATATCAAAATTTTTTTTGTGAAACGAATTTTTTTATTACAACTAAAATAAAACTACAGTTCCATTATTTATTAGTTCTTATATATTTTATGCTTATTATTACACTAAATTATAGATTCAATATATTTAAAAACATTTTTTTCTTGCTTTGTTTTTCAAGGTTTAAATTTCTTGAAATTTTAATACAAAGCTTTTTATAAGTAGGTAATTTTTTAATAAAAAAAATGTTGAACATTTATAGTCACTCACAATATTTTTTTTATAAAAATTTCAAGTCCTAATTTTTACATTCATCTGGAAAATAATTATTTCTTATCAAACAGTTTTTGATATTTTGTATTTCAAAACAATTACAGTAGATATTTTAATTGTTCATATATAAAATGTTTATAGTATAATGTTTAATGAATGGTACAATTTTTGAATGTTTTGAGCTTTTTTAGGCTTTTTAAAATAACACAAAATGTATTGCCGGTTCAAAGTTCTTAAAAATTTAAAGATCCTAAAAATGTATTTTATCTTAATATTTTAGATTCTGAACGGAGTGATGAATATATTGATTTTACAATGATGTGTGTTTTTTTTTATATTTTTTTATTTTATTTTTGTGTCTGCCATTACGTTTTGGAGTAGTAATAAAGCTTTGATTTTTGTTAATGAATTTTATACTTTTTTAATAGACATGCGTTGGGCCACCACCACAGTGATTTTTCCCCTACGACACGACGCCCAAAATCCACATTCTACTTCGACAGTAAATGACCATCGACTCTAAAATATATTCACTGTGCTATTTTGTAGCGAAACCCACCGTCTTGTTCCACACTTACGAAATTGGAGATATTGCAGGGAAAACTACCCTAACCTCGCCCGTGTTACTTACCAAAGACATTTGAGTTTATATTTATACATACTTAGATATTTAAACAATGAATAATGATGTTCATTATGTTTTAATAATCTAAAAATTATATGTAAAATTGTATAGTTTATTCTCGGGGGTTAAAATATTTACCTAATATAATATACAATATACATCAAGAATATTTCTTTACACAATAACATTTTCAAAATATGTAGATTGATTTTAAGATATAATTTTCTATTTATTTTTATGAACATATGTATATATTTTAACTACTCATATACTTACTTATCAAACTAAATTGCATTATAATGCACTCAGAGGTTACATAAAAATTATATTATTTACATACACACATATATATATATATATATATAATAACAAATCTAAGCGATTGAGAATGTGGTAAGTTTATTAAAAATATTCTGTATAATAGCAAATAACCATCCTATGTAATTAAATGATTTTCGGGGTGGAATTTAAAAAGGTGTTGGCAAACTTTGGTTGTTGCGTTTATATAGATATATTATGGTATTCTGTAGGAAACGGGACCATTTCAAAGTAGTGTTGGCGGCAGCACTGTAAAGCTAGTAAAACAGCGGGGTGGGATCATTTTTGCACATGCACAAGCATATAACACTAACTGCCAGACATCAGTTAGTAATCGTGGACCAGTGGATCCGTTAACACGCGGTTATGTTGTGTAAACCAATTTTTTTTCTTTAAGTTCGGCACCACTTCAATTGATGACATGATTGATTCTATGAATGCCTCGAATGGGTATACTATACTATGGACAGTAATCTACAAAACTAAATTTTTAACCTTGGAACTCTTAATGGTATAATTTACCTTTTGTTTTTAATTAGTGAAATTTGGAAATATATTTTTTTGAAAGTCGTTTCATAATTTCCTGTTTTTTTATAAGACGCAATATTATGTACTCTAAACACGTGTGTTGTATACAATTGTTCTACCTGTTTTACAAACCTTTACATTTATGTGTACAGTTCTACAACATATTTTATCCTAAACAAAAGAGGAAAAGGCACAGTAAATAACAAACAATGGAATACAGTAAATATAAAAAGCAAAATTGTACAGTATATAAATTAATTTTTCCCCCAATTATTGTTGAAGCGTTTGACGGATCAATAAGATCACAAACGCGTAGTATCTCTGCTTTCCGCAATACAATTTAAGACACGGGTTAAATGTTTGCTATATGCACCTATTTTCCACCACCACATCACCACTTTCTAAAATTGTCTAAAGAAAATGGTTACTACCCTGCTTATGAAACATTTGGTATTTTTTAATTGTCAACATAAAAAAGATCAGTATAAAAATCAAGTATAATAATAAAAAAAATTGTAA
The DNA here is from genome assembly GCA_020882235.1 of Schizaphis graminum. Taxonomy (NCBI): domain Eukaryota; kingdom Metazoa; phylum Arthropoda; class Insecta; order Hemiptera; family Aphididae; genus Schizaphis; species Schizaphis graminum. The sequence goes on from CM037031.1 coordinate 16,847,736, forward strand.
AATAATTTAAGTTAAATTTAGAATTGGATTGCTTTCATGTTCACAAATTATTAATGAAATAAGTTAATAAATAAATAAATCAAACTTAGATACATATAATGGTTCGTTTTACACGGTCACCATTTATTATATAATTAATTTAAAATTTGTGAAATAATTTAAGTTAAATTTATCAAGCGAGAATATGTTAAGTTATATTATTGGTTCGTTTTTACGTTCACCAATTGATAAAATAGTTAATTTAAAGCATGCAAGTAATTTAAGTTAAATTTATTAAGTCGAGAACGTTAAGTTATATTATTTGTTCATTTTAGTGTTCACCAATTGAATAAATAGTTAATTTAAAGCATGCAAGTAATTTAAGTTAAATTTCTCAAGCGAGAACAAGAAAAAATAAAATTAATATTGGTTCACTTTTACGTTCATCAATAATTAAGTAATTAAAATAAGACTAAAAATAAGATAAAATTTGACGGGTGGTTCGTTTTACCAATGTTTCATTTATTATTAAATTAAATATCTTGTGGTATTGTTATTAAGCAATACCCTTACCTACTTGCGTCATGTCATCTAACTCCTTACAGTTAAAATAGATTGTAAATAAAGAAAAAAAATGAATATTTCATCGATTTGGCTCAAATTAACTATGGATGTTACTTATAATAATTAATTGTTCATTTTTGATAACCTAACTTTTATAATTTATTAAATAGATGTATAACATTTTATAAAGTTAAACTGATAAGTAGATAAAGTTTAACATTTACATGTGAATAATTTGGTTCGTTTCCCATGTTCACCAAATTATTTTTCGATTGTAAGTTCATCTTTCATGTTTACCAATTGAATTTAAATGTACAAAATAAATAAAGTAAATTTATGTACATTTGTAAAGTACATATTATGTTCTCAAAATTATATTCGCAATTTTTTTTTTATTTTCATAAAATTGAAAATATTTTAATAACTAACTCAAGTTTTACGTTTTTAAATTTCTTCAAGATGACATAACGAAGACATATAACTTCAACGAATCCAAACGATTTCCCCTAACTTAAAAATGTCTACTATTATAATTAACTGTCAATTTTCGACAAATATTCGTCATATTATGAGTTCTATAAAACCTCATACAGAATTGTAAAATAATGGATGATGAGAAATGTAGTGATTTTAATTTTTGAAATACCCTATTTATTTATTTTTACAATTCTTAGATACATTGAGGTTGCACGTTTTTCAGGTTCCAGTATTATTTTTTAACTTAAATATTTATTTTATATTTTTTATTATGAAAATGTAATAAATATATTTTAAGTTATTTTTGAAAATGTATTAACTATGTAATTATTATAAAAACCTTTAAATTAAATGTAATTTAAAGTTAAAGATATTTAATTAAATTTGGTTATAGATTAATAAATGTATATATTCTTGTACATTTTTATGTATAAAATGTAATTGTTATTTTGTTTATTTGAAAGAAAAATGTATAACTATTTTATAATAATTTACAAGATATTTCGTCCAATTCATTATTTTAAAGTTAAATTGTCAGCATAGGCGGATATTGGGGGGACTTGGGGGGCTTAAGCCCCCCCAGAACGTAGTCAAGCCCCCTCGGAAGGTTCTAGTATCTCTAGTATATCTTCTAGTATCTTTGAAGTGTCTAATAATGTGTTGACGCTAATGGATATGGTAAAAATGTTAAGCCCCCCCACGGATATGACCAAATATCCGCCTATGATTGTCAGAAAACATACTAAAAATTAATTAAATATCACGCAGATATTATAATGTGTAATACACGTAAATCCTGTATAGAATAGGAAATTATTTGAGTAAAATTGTTGGATCTATGAATTTAGAAAATATTTTGGTCATTGCACGATGATTCGCGATTGATTACCTACCTGTATAAATTAATTGCACTTCTTGAAATTATTATTATATTTGTTGAGTGAACATCGAGTTGATATTTTTCAAGTTTATTTACTTTTTAACGAGAGATCGATTTTTTTTGTTTTTGGATAATTCTTATTAAACTATAATCAATTCAAGAAATGCGTAAAACGAATAGTTCAAGTATGAGTGAAAAAAAAAACAAGTGAAATTTATTGTTTAGTTATATGGAAAAATATGTGTATATGAATTGAACGAAATTTCTTGAAAATATTATCTACCTATTATAACTACTCAAAAAAGTGTTTAATATCTGTGAATTCCACACACTCACCACGAAGGTGTTGTTTTCTTCAAGCTCGGCACTGCTCGATACGGTAGGGGAGCGTCGAGAAGATCTAGACGTGGTAGTTGACGAAGAAACCGCGGTGATGATGTGCTTGAAATTCGAGAAACTCAAAGTTAGGTGAAAACTAAAGAAACTAAAATATTGTGTTATGGCCGAAGGTGCGATGTACTGTAGTTGTAACGAGACAGTGAAAGAGAGCAGAACTACCACGGCCGACGAATAAGTTCGAATTGAAAGTCCGGAGAACGAGCTGTGCGGCTCTCGGCCGGTCGCGGTACACCGTCTCCGTTTGCCCGCCAGCGCTACGGGGGCTCGCGGCCAATGAAACGGTCCCGAAATCACCGGAACGGTACCCCTGGGAGGACGTTTGACGGTCGTAAGTGAACCCGTACACGCGCGTAATGTCATGTACACATTAGTAAATAAACGCACGCACACACGCACACACGTACACACGCAAACACGCACATACGCACGCCTACGTACGCGATGTGTATATACCCGTGGCCGGGGCACGCCAATCGCCCGAGTCCTGCGCCGCGGGTGGGCGTGTCGGGGGGGCGTAAGGGCGCTATAGCTGCGCAGTGGAGTGACATGCGCGTACGGGTTGCTGGTCCGAACACACGCCCGTGGACACGGTCGTTGTGTGTATACCATCACAAGGTACTTTATATATAATAATATATATGTATTACGATTATGAAAAATAGCGATCGGTGGAAATATAATATTTCGGCGTAACTATCGTACTGTATAACGTCCGCGGCGGTCGAGAACGCGAGGTATATATTATATACAATGTTATCGATGTTAAAAGTGAATTAGTGTAAAATTTGTCGAAAAAACAGTCATAGATTTGACATCTTCTTTTATATATTATTATGATAAAAGTGAAAAATAGTCACCTTCACAATATCTATGACCGCAGCGGTCGCATAGAAAAAAGGTCTAGGTGCCTTTGGTCGTCGCAGCCTTTTATTACTAATTACTCATTATTATTAACCATTTTTTTTTTCATAGTCGATAAAAATATACAAATATTATGGCTATAGGTTATAGGTTATAGGTATTAGGTATATTTTACATCTGGAAAAACTGATGATTTACAAATTCACTATAGCAAATATTGCGTTTCCAGTTTCAAATAAATAGAATGGGTATGCTAAAAAAATAAAATAAAAAATAAGGTGGATTCTGTCCTCCCACATTCACTCAGTACTGAATACATGTGATATGTTAATAGTATCATGCAGTATAAAAATCTATTGAGAGTGTTCTAGAATGTTGAATATCGTAGGTTTTCTCAGTAGTACCCATGATAACAAAATAATCAAAGCCTGCAATTGTAAAATTTATTAATTTATTTTCATAATATGTTTATAAAACAAACATCATTAAATTAATATTATAAAAAAAGTTTCCAGTTAAACTTGCTGCCCCCAAAAAAGTGCTGCCTGAGGCAATTTCTCCTCTTGCCTTCCCCTAAATATGGCACTGGTCATGTAAGAATGATGTACGATTAAACTACATTTGCGGTACATCATATTATAAATATTTGTCGATATTTAATTTCTGAATATTCGTTTGCAGAATGTTTTCCCGGTAAATATTACAAAAATATAATTTCATATTTGTATACTTTTTATACTTACCATTTTTTTTAGGGTATTAATATTATACTACCTACTAACCTATATAGTATATATTCGTCTATATAATTCGTTTATGATAATCAGAAAATAAAATGCATTTATCGGAAAATGTGTTTAACAGGGTGATTTCTGTTTTGCGGCGTATATGAACTTGTGCTAATAAAATATAGGTAGTGTAATAAATATAACATATTTGTTTTGTGTAATGTTTATATTATCTTCGTGTAGTGTAAGCGTTCTGGCCACGGCTATAGCACGTTTGTACGCGTTACGATCACAAACGTCGCTGTCGACTTTATTATATAAAATTATTATACTATATACCAGGGGTCGGCAAGTAATTTCTATCGGAGTCCTAAAGATTAAAATAATAAATCAATGAGGTCCAGTGAAAAAATCTTTTTCAAATCTTTATACATAATGAAGTAAGTACAATGTGTTGACAGGGTCCAAAGTTTTGCTTTTCGCGGTCCAGATTCGGACCACGGTCCGTCAGTTGCCGACCCCTGCTATATACCATCGACAATAATAATATTAAAAACATTCGAACTCTTCTAACCTTGGTGTCGAACATTGGGGTGATGATATCCCCTATACAAGTGAATATATTATTTTTTTTTATTAATTTTATCCCTTTTGAACGGTATTTTTAATAATATACATAATATAATATATGTGCATAAATGCATTATTACAGTCAATTGATTACTTATTGGAAAACCACCGAAATAATACGATGATTAATATTGTACGTGCCGTATTATTCAAAAGTGACCGTAAGTTTATGATATTGTTTGAGATTTTTAATCTTCATATATTATATGGATGATGATACTGAACGGTTTGTTCTCATTGGTATAAACTGTACATTATCGATATAAAATACGAGTATTATTCTATATAATATACTCGTAATTATTATATTATTACTCGTATACCTTACGTTTTCTAAAACCAATAATTTTGGATTGCAGACATTTACACATTACACAAATAAGTTAATTTTGGATTACATTTTTTTAGAGAATATCTGGTCACTTGAATAATTTTAATTTCTAGTTATTTTAAATCCAAATTAAATAACCAAAATTAGAGAAATTAGCATGATCTTTTACACACGATAGGAATACAAGTATATTTTTTTACGTGTATCTGGTACCTACTTAGTTAGTTTTGAACATAATTATAAAATATATTGTCCTTCGTCGAATCGAATTATTTTTACTTCATTATTATGATGTTTACGGGTTGCACATCGTCAATTGCGTCAAATGATAATTAATTATTTTCGGCACGTTTAAAAATCGTGCGTCGCAACGGAACCATTATGTTTACCTGTAAAAATAATCAGTGTGTTATTGAAGTGCCTGTGTCACGGTTTGTTTAAGGAAACTTCACAAAATGTACGGGATGTTATTAGAAAGCGTACAACACTTCATTCAGGTATATATGAGTTATATATTATTTGCAAGTTAGTTTTTCTTTGATTTTTGCCTTTTGATAAGATTTGAGTTTTGTACAAGATGTTCAGATAGCCGCTATCCTATGTTGCTTGAGTAACACATGTTATTTGGTTGGGTGGTTATATGTTGAGCGATTGATAATTATTTGTTTTATGTTGACTCTTTAAAGAGTAAAATAATTTTTAAAAAATATGATTAAAATGGGCTGTTTTGTAATAAATAATTATTAATTTAATTGCCATATGCTAGTATAATATAATATATTAATCTAATAAAAATTAAAAATACTTTAAAAGTTTTTCATGTGTAGTACTTTCTAATATTTGTTAAAGATTTAAGTTATTACAACTGTATATTAATTTTTAAGTTAGCTGAAAAAAATCAATTTTGTCAAAAACAGTTTTTGTGTAGAAATTTTAGTTTTTCCCAAATCGTTTTATTTTTAAAAGTACTGTAACACTTTTACTTTTGTCACCAAAATACCAACTATTAATTAAATTTGATACAAGTCATCACTTTTGAAATAAAAGCTTGTATATTTTTTGTGTCAAAAAAAATTATATTTAAACTATAATCTGAATTATAATTTGACATTTAAAAAAAAATGGAAATTATATGCGATTTTCTAATTGAATATTTGTAATTATAAATATATTTTTTGGTACCAACATGGGTATAGTTTTTATCAAGTTTTTATATTTTCAACTAAATACAGTCATCCTTTAAAAGGACCTTATGACAGTGTTATAATATTTGTAGAGTAAATTACTATAGAACAATATTTTGGTAAATCTTAACTTCATTTTTTACCACGGAGGTCTGTATGTCTTATTTAAACGTTTTTGACGAGTGTAATATGTATTTTTTATATCTAACTACTCTGTTAAACGTAAACATTGAATGGCATATTAGATACATTTGCGAAAAACAAATTATACATATTAATATAAATACTAGACTCTGTATCCGGTGACACAATTTCATACCACTATTTTAATAAATTAAAAATATTCACCGTAAAATCAATAGTGCACAAATCTAACCTAAAATATATTCAGATTTAGTATAGCGATCGGCACTGGCATGTTGTTATTTGCCCGACATTTCTGAGTTTACAAGATTTTCACGTAACCCCCTCTTATGCTTTTGTCTTCATTCTACACTGATTTTAAATAGTAAATTGCCATATCTCGGTGCAGTTATGTATTCCGTTCCCGATCTTATCACGCGTGACTAAAATGTTAACTCGATTGTTATTTCCATTTGAATGGTGTGGAAATTATACTCGACTTGACGAGTTGATGTTTTCGATTGTTCAGAGAGTCCCTAGCCCAATAAGTAATAAACTACGAAAACGATCTACCTATATTATGCGTAGTGAATTGAGTTTATCTTATATATATATATATGTTTATTTGATATATATATAATAATGGTACGCATGTGTTAAATATAATAGATATAGTATAAAAGCGGAGCGTTTTATTTTTGCTTGTTTTAAGTTTTTTTTTTTAGTTTTACTAAACTTTCCTTACATGGATCATATTTTAATATATTGTGTAATTACATCAAATATACCATCTGCGGTCTCGGGTGTTTTGATAAACCACTGGTTCATAAACAGATTGAAATTTGAATAAAACACAAATCGTATTTTTAGGTACATTTAAATATTTAATTTGCAAGTTGCATTCATTGTATACACATTGCAAATCTTCTCGTTGTAATCCTTCAAATTGAACGTTAGTGTTAACTATTCGCTCTACTCTATGTTTCTTGCACATTACACTCTGAGAAAATAAGCACACGGTATACGTAACATCAAACATCTCGTATTCGTCTGCATCGTCTTTGTGGTCCTAATTTATCAATGATAATCACTATTTACGTCTTAAATTAATAATACCACTGACCATCGGAATTCAGTAAAAAAAATTTAAAAAATATATTTTCTAGATAAATAGATAGGTACTTGGTAAAATTATAAACAACAATAACGTTTATTATATTAATACTCATTTAATATTTGTATTGAAAACCATTAATGAGTATTTCGAATATTCTAGTTATAACGTTTAATAATACTTTGCATTAGTACCGCACTGATTTCCATTAATGAATCATTCATTGAATATAGTTTATAATAATAATAAAATTACAAGATCCTAAAATTTTTTATAGTTTGTATGTTAGTAAGTACCTGTAATATTTCATCACCCTTTACAAGTGAACAGTGTTCACAAAGAATGTATATTATAATATGTACTTTATTAATTTTTACAAGGATAAATAATATAAGAGAACAACTAAAATTAAAAATGATTTACTCTAAATTATTTTTATTAACGTCAATATAAATAAAATTAAGAATAAAGGAATAAACTGATTTTAAATATTGTTATTTTAGGTGGAAAATATAATGATTTTATAAAAACTAACTTTTAAGTTTAAGTTAGTAAGTAGTTTAGTGGTATTATTTTGTGAAAATATCCGAAAATAATTTTAACATTCTACCACTAGTACTCGTCAAATACATACAAATTAATGAATGTTTTGAATAGCAATAGAGTAAACGTGTAAAAATAATAAAAACCAAAAAAAAAATAATATATTATAATCGGTTTTAAAATTCTTGTTGTGATAAAAACTGATAATTATTCAACTCTAATATAATACCAATATTTTTATTAAAAAAAAAACACTAATCGCTATATAGTTAACATTACGCATGGTTGAATATAAATTAAAAGTTGACGATTTGATTTTTAATAACATTTCAAAAATTGTTAAAAATAATAAATATTTTATATATCAAAAATATAATTAAAATACGCTCGTTTTTGGTAAATACAATTTTTTGTTTTTTTTGCACGCTTTTTAGAAAACTCTCATTTGTAAAAATAAATAAATATATGGATCATCGTTAAAAAAAATAATAACAGTAATATCCACTTCGAGTTTAAAAAATATTTTTGCTATTATATGTTGTTAAATCAATATAATATACAAACAAATCGGAATAAATTGGTTTTATTGCTTTAACATCATATATATAATATAATATCTCCAGTTTAATTCATTAAATGTATATTGCTATGACTCTGGATTTCATAACATAATAAAACTATTTTATTATAATTCAATAAAATAAAATGTCCCATTGGTTACTGACAGAAATCAGTTACATAAAAATATTTTATGTACGTTTGAGATATAAAATATAATATTGCATAATCGGGTAATCCCCTTCTTCGATAAATGGTATAAAAAAGTGTCTCGTTCAGGATTTAGTTTTGTAGAAATAATGTTATGCGTGCATGTTTCTCTTAGACGAGTGTTTAACGTGTTTTTTTTTAAATCTTTACATTATAAGTGTGCTTAAGTATTTCATTATAAAATCTTCTTTCTTTGTGGTCTCAAAATATTATGAATTTATCATATATGACATGAGTTAATGTGATATATAATATCTAAATGATATGATTTTGAAATATTTGATTTGTATTTTATAACCTTTTTTAAATGTTTTATTCTATACTTTTACTTTGCATCGAATTACCTATAATCATTGTATTTGTCTTTTTTTATAGATCTATTATTCTTACTGTAGAAGGATTACATTTTTGTATAGTTGTTTAATTACTTTATACAAGTAATTTTTTATGATATAAAGCATGATTTATGGGCTTTTTTGAAAAACGATTAATTGACATTTATTTTTGTAACTACCTACTTATTGGGTTACTGTTGGTGATTGGTGTTTGTGATCTATGATATATATATATTATAGTATTATACTATCTATATTAATTATCTTCACTAGTGCCTATTTCATATTTATAGAAAAAAAACTATTCAGTATTCATAAGTGTCACACTTTTGATTTTAAAATTTTTAATGCAATTAAATACTCGTTAAATATTGCGTATATGTAATCAAATTACTGCCAACTGAAAATAACTTTATTTTGTTACCTACTGTTGTTTTTTTAATGGGATTTATTGTTTATGCTATACAATAGGCCTATAACAGGTATGCCATTAATATTTCATAAATTTATACAGATTGTAGGGTGTACTCTGAATATAAAAATAATACAATACATTTATATCTCAGTAATTTTTATTTATACATTATATTAATACATTTGAAGAAAATACACAGTAGTGTTATGGGGTCATGGGGGTGTCGAATTGTATGTTCACGGTCCTGAATTCTGATAAAATCATACAGTGAACATCACATATAAGAATCATTTTGGGACTAGCACAAAGTAAGTCTTATAATCGAATAAATATAGGCAAAGTGGAAAAAACAAACAAAAATTGTAATTAATTATTAACTTTATTTTGCTATTTTTCTTTTACAGTTACATATTAGGCATTATTACATATTAATAATTAAATACATATAATATAACATACATAGGTACATGATACATTTTAAACCTTTACTATTACTTTTACTTATTACAAATTAAATCAGATAATAATTAGTATTTTGCATTATACGATTTATTATACATATTTATTATTCACTGAAAAAAGTATTAAAATAAATTTTGGACCTAATTTGTGTTTTTTTTATGGTTTTTAACTATTGCTCTTACCCGTATTGTATATTAAAATAATACATGATGTAAAATCACTACAATAAAAATAACTTTTCAAAATGTTATCAAAAATGTCTACATTTTCTACAGTGTTTTACGAAATTTGAGTTTTATATCCAAAGTGGTGAATCTTAGTAAGTGTGTATACATTTAAAAATAATGTATTTGGTTACACTCGGACCATTGCAAAAGATTTTGAGCTTAATATGCGTCTAAACCTTATATCTGTGAGTCTTATAATCGTCGTCTATTGTACAGTGTACATCATAGTATTATATATACCACGTATCCATTGAAAAATATCACGATATCTGTACTCATATATATAATGAGGATGCTGTAAAAAAAATTAAAATCAGATTAACAGATGGTGGTAGGATTATATTTATAAGATTATATTATAATAAAACGGCGTGATTTGATGACAACAGTATCGTGATAAATTTTATCACGCAGCGAAACCAAACTTATGACGAAACGATTTCCGCATTCAAATATATCAAATTAGTTGTAATTTTTTTAACATGCAATATAAGTTATAGGTACTACTATAATATGTAAATAATTATGTAGCATTATTTATATTTTGTAAGTCTGTGTATAAATTTATAATTTATATAATATACATTTATATGTATAAATCTAACAATATTAATATAGTTATTGATTGTATACAATCATGGATTAAAAATAGTATTTATAATCAATGATACAATATACATGGTAATTGGCCAAAAATGCCTTTTTCTTTTTTAATAATTCAGGTATTTAAAATCAGATTTTTGAAATTTTAAAATTTATTTAAAGACTTCTTTTTAAAATTAAAATACGAATGATTAGTTTTTGACTTGCTTAACTTTGTGTATTGACACTATTAATAGGTCTATGATAAAGGTTTTTAAAGATATAAGGACTGTGGTAATTTAAGCATTTTAGTATTACCTATATTTCTTCGATATTCATAATTTATAAAAATTGTCAAGTATAATAAATAATTGATCCAATGTTAAATTAAATTTATATTTTTTTAAATCCATTTTTAAGGATTATTAACTTATTGAATATAAATATTTTAATAACAGATAAATTCGAATTTGAATGTATAATATAGGTGTACATTCCGTGGAAGAATACGAAAGTTATTCCTGCGGCGTCATCGATTCAATTAATGATAAAAAAAATATATATATATATTAACTAAATAATTTACAGTAAAACGAGCGAAATGATTCTCAGTTAGAAAACAGAGTTTGCCAACACTATCCTTAATAGTCGTTCGAAAAACCTCAAAAATGTTGAAATACGAATATCGTTTTTAAATCAAATTCCAAAGGTTAGAATATTTTTAGGAATTCGTCATTGAGCGTACCACTGTGGGGACGGGCACGTTAGGTGAATCGCACCGTTTTATAATATCGCAGTCGTTATTGTTAAATATATAGACTACATTACGCGCACCAATTACATACTCATAATATTATTATGTATACATATATATTATTCACACCGTAGCTCGAGTACGGCGAGAGCGCTTGGCGCGAGGTGGTCCGGTTGGCCCGGTGCAAGTGGTACGTGTTCAACACGCACCAGATATACCCGGACGGGCTGATGCCCGAGCTGGCGGCCGCCGCGGCGCAGCTGCTCACCGACCCGACGGACCGGAGCGGCGAGAACGTCGAGCCGACCGCCGACGGGTTTATGCGGTACTTCGGCCGGTGCTTCGTGCGGTTCTTCAGCAACTTGGGCTACGACGCGCCCATCCGGGCCACGGGCCGGTACTTTTGCGAGTTCCTCAAGAACGTGGACAACCTGCACCTGCAGATGCGGTTCGCGTACCCGAAGATGAAGAGCCCGTCAATGTACATGTCGCACGTGGACCGCAACGGATGTGTGCTCGTCTACCGGAGCACCAGGCGCGGGTTCACGCAGTATTTCATGGGTGAGTGTGTCATAGATATGTAATATGTGTAAATCTGATCCATCGACGACGACGGATGTCGACGGTAGTAGCAGTAGGCATATGATATAATAAACAGTAAACGAAAGTTTGTGAATAAACTATAGACGGTTTTGCGTAATTGGGGGGAGGGGGAGGGGTAGTAGGGTGTTTTTAGAGTGTTGAGTTTTTTAGTTATCCCGATCGACAACGCGTGTTTTGACCGTGATCATCCTAATTTTCCAAGTATTTTTTTTTTGTCATATATTGCGTATATTACTCGATGATTATCGTAAGGATTATGTATTTTTTACTTTTTACTGTAGTAGTTTCTCAAGTTAAATATCGGCTAAAATAGTTTTATATTGGTAAATATAGTGTGGAGTATTCACTCTATATCTTTGATACTTTCGTAATTGATAAAAAGTATTCATTTTATATTACGATTAAACAAAACTAATAAATTTTATTTTAAAAGTCTAGTTTATTAGAAGTTAAAACACTGATTAAATAGACGTGTATATTTTTATAAATGGTTAAAAAATATCTTACTAACTTTAAAATTTTATGAAGAATCAGGTTATTTTATTTTTGTCAACTATTCAAAATTTGATTTTTAGCAAGAATAAATTAACAAATTTCACTTTTAAAAAAAGTCAAATAGAAATTTTATTTTAATGAGATAAATATCTTTGAAATTTTTCTCTACAGCCACATTCAGTTTAATCATCCGTTTAATTTTATGCGATTATAAAATTAGCATTATAGAAATATATTAAACAACAATAAAATACTATAAGATACTGGAAAAACTGACTCGCAACTGTGTTGTACCTAAATAGCCTATACAAAACGCCGCGTACTAATAATGATTATTATATTATTGTTGAATTTTTTACACGACAAATATTAAACTCATAGAATACCCAAAAAAGTATCGCCAAAAACGTGTACCGAGTATTGTAAAGTATACAGTTATTACGACGACATTAAATTAAACGTACAAACAAAAAAAAGGTTTCTAATTTATTTTTAAAATCTCTTGCAATACACCGCATGCTAATTTTATACAATTATGCATCAGAAAAATGAATATTGTGTTATGTGTTACTGTTACCTATTGAAATATTGAATCACAACGGCTTTGAACAATAAAAATGGTAGCCAATTATATTTGTCTCTTGAAACCACATAAGTGTAAGGTAGATAAGGTAAGGTAAAAAAATATTGTTACATTACAGAGTTCAGAATATTCAAAGTATGTTGAAATATATAGGAAATATTTAAATTAAATATTTATATTTATATTTTAATTTAATAGGAATCCATCGAAATGTATTCCTCAATTACCTAAAATTATTTCCATCGCTTTTCTAGCACAATAGTGGTCATCAAATTTTTCTGTAGGAACTATATATATTAGGTAGGTATATATGTATAATATATATAATATAAAGGTTAAATTTACAACTGACTATTTTTAAATATAAAAAAACTGTTTAATATAAATCCATGCAGTTTTTTTTATTGGTTTAATGAACATGTGGGTCTTTAATTTCAATTTGAAATTAAATTGAATTTTCGTTAACAGTTCAAATAATTTAATTGAATATTTGTATATAATAGGTACGTCTTTAAATTCAACTTAATATCAAAATAATATTTATTTGGAATATAATATGCGTATAATTGCACCAGCGCGTGATATATTCAAAACACGGTACAAAAAGAAAAATAATTTATTTCTTGTGATTCAGTTATGCACGTACGATGATGACGAGTACACAATATGATAATATACAATAATAATACGTATATTCACATATTTTAATACAATTTATCGAGAGAAAAATGTTCAGATGATGTGTATATATTTCGTGGTATTTCAATAATGGTCGCTGTTATTACGATATAGCATTTCAATATCAATAAAATATGTTGATGCTATTCGTAAAGCCCGTAAAGTATAATATGGTTGACTATAAGCTTTAATAATATATTATAATCGCGAGTCATCTCCTCTCCGTTCTCCCGAGTGCACACGTTGAATCCGATCCGCGTACTAGACGACCACTGTAATTTTTTTTCTTGAAATTAATCTGGATATTGCATTTTTCTTTTGTTGTATACACACACATAGGACGCCACATCAGTATAGTAGTGCCCGCCTACGCACTAACGTCTATACATAATTTAAGTTGATCCGATAGTTTATATGGAACAAACTGTCTGAAAAACATCTATTCCCCGCATAGAAGCTCCATTTCAACAGCATGTACATTTGTGATTTTTTGAATTTTGTTGTATACACTATTTTGCGGATAATTTACGTGGTTTTGTGGAATAGTTTTCAATTTTTGCGGACAAATAGTTTTTTAGTAAATAAAAAAAACGGTTGACATGCTGTTGAAATGTTGCAAAAATTAAAAAAAAACACTTTATTTTTTAGTATACCATCATTTTGCGGACTAGTTTTCAAATTTTGCGAACAAATAGTTTTTTATAAATCAAAAAAAACTTTGTAAAATTTTAAAAAACCACTTACTTTATTTTTTTAGTATACCATAATTCTGCGGATAATTTACGTAAATATTTGTACTAGTTTTCAAATTTTGCGGACAAGTAGTTTTGTAGCAAATAATACTATTTTACGATTTTGTTGACTTCAAATTCACTTGACAAACATTTATCATATTATAATTACCATATTATAAAAATTATAATTTTTACAAATCAAACAATATTTTCACAAAATTTAAAATAACTTATTAGGTACGGTACTTTTTAATACTTTTTATAGACATGTTATTATTTTGATTACCAAAACTTGCATACTAATTTTCTTAGTTTGTATAAATAGTTACCTCTATTTTCATCATACTTGTTAACCGTGAAATTAATAAATAATTTTTTTTAACCTTTTATTATTTTTATAATCAATTTAAACCATATTGAAATAGCCCTTTTGTCTTTAAAATTAAAATGGAACTTTATTAAAAAAAAAATACAACTATCTACTATAATATCTAATATCTAAGTTTCCTTTGTATACAAAAGAATTTGTACACCGTATTTTTTTAAATTTTGGTATAGGTACTGGCTTATGTTTAAAATCGTCATATTTTTCCCAATGTCTGTCATTTTTCAGTGACACTGCTACATAATGACACATACTCGTTCTTGCAGTACACTAATGATATTATACAAATATTTAAGTCAAAAAAGAACTCTGTTACATTTGTACCCTGAATGACAGGTGTCCAATTTTATTTAATGTTTGAATAAATTGTATCATTTTGAATATTAAATACTTAACAAATTATAATATCTTTAGTGTATACCTAGATACGCCATTTAAAATCATATTAAAATTTAATTGAAATTAATATTATAAGAAAATCATTTTAACCAAAATGTTAAAATAAGTAGAATCGTGTTTTTAATTGCAATATTAAAAATATTAAGCTTTTACTAAAAAAACAGCATTTAAAGAACATAAAATATAAACAACAGATAATATAGTTTAATAGTTAGATACCCACGATAGTTCAAGTGGTTCACTAATTTTATAGTTAAGTATTAATGGAGAGTTTAAAACAAAATATATAATAACATGTCAGAAAAATTTAAATAGTTCGCAAAATTGCAACATTTTCAAGAATTTTTTTTGATATCAATTGATTATAAAAATAATAAAAGGTTAAAAAAATAATTTATTAATTTCACGGTTAACTAGTATAATGAAAAAAGAGGTAAAAATTAATACAAACTAAGAAAATTAGTATGCAGTTTTTGGTAGTCAAAATAATAATATGTAAAAAAAAGTATTAAAAAATACAGTACCTAATCAGTATTTTTAAATTTTGGGAAAATATTGTTTGATTTGTAAAAATTATAATTTTTATATGGTAATTATAATATGATAAATGTTTGTCAAGTGAATTTGAAGTTAGAAAAATCGTAAAATAGTATTATTTGCTAAAAAACTACTTGTCCGCAAAATTTGAAAACTAGTACAAATATTTACGTAAATTATCCACAAAATGTTGGTATATTAAAAAATAGAGTAAGTGTTTTTTTAAATTTTTGCAAAGTTGTTTTTAATTTGCTAAAAAACTATTTGTCCGCAAAATTTGAAAAATAATCCGCAAAATAATTTATATAACAAAATTAAAAAAATCACAAATGTACATGCTGTCAAAATGGTGCTTGAGGATTGTAAAAGCAACAGGATGATTGACGGTTTGCGGCGCACCGCACACTGCAGTTTTATAATATATTGATATGCCCGCTAAATCAATTTGTACACCCATTCGTACGGCGATGGAGAGAAGCGGAAGTCGAAACGGTGGTAATATATATATAATAATATGTGTGAGAATAATATTAGTTATATCAAAAGTCTCGGCGAAATAATTACTATTATTATACAGTGATGCAGTATCGTGGATTAAGTCCCGAAACAAATGCATCTGGCGTGCACATCATCCCTGGAAATCGTTCAATTAAACTTTGCCATCGTCGGAAAAACCACCGCTATTGCAAGCGTCGAAAACGTCAAATAACGAATTTTACCCTTACCGATTTTATCGTCCGATCCGCACTGTCATGATCCATAAACTTTCAAAAGTCGTCGGTGGCAAATCAAATGCACGCAACCCAACCAGCCCGTCGTCAGTTATATATTATATTATATTATGCACTCGTGCGCCGGATAATCCATTATTATAATATAAACACCATACACGCTCAGAAATGCACTTAGTATAGCGTATGTGCTGTTCGCGGGGAAACTTTTTAAACCTTCACCATCGGCTCCGCAGCAAAATTCAATCAAACTCGTCAAACATACAATCATGTGTTATTAGTATTACTTTATATTATTTGTTTATTATAACTGTAGTGTAACGCAGATAGTGATTCGATGCAGTTCGTATACCTAACTCACGGGGAATTCTGTGAAATGATTTTTTCGAAGATCCAATAATATACAGTATATAATTATGCTGCAGACGTCGAGAGTTTACCGACCAACAATAATAATATTTATAAACGGATAGGTATACGTATCTTCGCACTACCTCGATCACATTATATAACGATATACATATATATATTATTGGTACAACAAGACAAATACGTAGGGGCGTATCTAAAGTTTAGATGAGAGAGAGAGAGAGAGAGAGAGTGAAAGGCGATTACAATATTTTAATATAATGATTCATTGAATTTTTTTTAACAATAACTAATATTTAATTTTTAATATCAATTTAACAATTTTAATTATCTGAAATTATTACTATAAACACATGAAATACTAAGAACAACCGATATTGTGTCATTCCATATGCAATTTAACTTTTGGCATCTAACAATAATACATAGTTAAATAAAATATATTCGCTTAGCAATTAATATTATTTTAGATGTTTTTGATTTAAGAAAATCTATAATATTATATCCATAGACTAGAATACGCACGCAACTAAAAAAATATGGAAAATTTTTTAACATGTAATAATATTATAATTAATTTGTTTATGTGTTTAATATCAAAGGTGGTATGTACACGACGCATAATAGGACATATGAATGTAAAATTATACTTTTATATATTTTTGTTTGAGAGAAAATACTCATAATTTTTCATGCGAGAATACAGCGATACGTCTATAAGGTATTATGACATAGAACACTGATCTCGAAAAAAAAATGTTATCATAATACACGACTTAAATCTTAATTTCCGAAATTTTAATTTTTTGAGTCATATCACTATTATTTTCAATTTAAATGTAATATATTTATATTATTTAGACATATTTTTCGATTTTAATTTCTGCTTTATTTATTAAGTATGCAACTCAATACACCGCCAAACAAATAATCCATGTGATAAAAATAAAATTCTTGGTGTTTGACAAATGACTGAAAAATAATAATAATTATTAATTAAAGAACCTGTAATGATTAAGATTTTCACACGAAACTGCGTGTATTTGCATTTTTTGACAACTCGACGTCCAATTAGAATGTTTTGGCGGAACAATAATTAGGTACACCAAGTTTAATTGAAATTTTAACGACGTTTTTACTTTTAATTGATTGGGGGACTGCAAAGTTCTGCAGTTTTATCATTTAACGTTTAATTTTAAACATATCTCCCATCAGACATTCTTTTAAGAGACTTAAAAAATGTCAATTTTTGCTACACTTATTTTACAGGCATTTATCGAATTCAATTATACTTCAATTTTTATGGCGTTTTTGAAATCGAATAAAAGTTATTAAGTTGAAAATCTAATGATAAAAACATATGAAATATGTTGGTGATGGTGTACAACTATGTTTATCCTATTCTTAATAAAGTCCGATTTAATTATAAAAATTAATAAAATACATGATATTTTGTATACTGAAATTATTTTTCAAAGATATTATTTTTCCAGTGTTTGGCTTGAATTTAACCCTTTACTATATAAAAGTTTCTTTCGATAAATATTTTAATGAGCCCGAGTATTTTTTTAAAATTTTTATAGTTATTACATTGCTTAAAAAAAAAGTACATCAGTGAAAGTTGTACATAGATGGTAAAAAACGACTAAAAATAAGGTTTGAAAAAATTTAAGTTTACTAACTTTCGATTAATAATATACTTGTTTATGAATAGTTAAACGCATATATTATTATGTTTTTATACTTACTGACTACTTATCAAAATAATTAAAACCCGTGTAACTTAATCGTTTTTTTAGCACTCATCGTATAGGTAATATAAAAAAACGAGTAACGGCTATACAAATAATTCCAATACTCTTACTTTTCAGGGCAACTGGACCAGATCGCCGAGGAGGTGTATGATACGAACCTCAGAATCCGCGTGCTGCAGAGCGAAAATACGTCCACGACCTCCGTATCTTCACACCTTTCGGCGGCGGCGACTGCGGCGGCAACGGCGGCTGGCTTGCAGAACGTGCTCGTCAAGTACCGGTTGGACTTCGACAACAGCGCGTTCGTCGACCAGCACGCGGCCGTGCATACCTTCGACCGTAGTCTACAGCTTCCGTCCATACCCATCAAGCTGCTGCTCCGGCTTTTCCCGTTCGGCGTGGTAATCGACCAGGACATACGCATCATGGACGCCGGCGAGAAGCTGCTCAGCGTGTGGGGTGCGTCCACGGCTGACGACGTCCGCGGCCACCTGCTGGTCCAACACTTGGTGCTCAGGCGACCCAGGGACATACCGTTCACGTGGACCAACGTGAGTACACTCGTATCGACATTAGATGCATACCTAATTTGATATGAGTATAATTAATATAATACAATTCAATATAGTGACGTGACGAACTCATAAGATCAGTCAGATACAGGCAAATTATAGTGTACCATTATGTCCATCAGAATTTACATTGTCCACTCTTATCACTAAGCTACGCTTAATATGAATACTCTAACCCCTTTTTTACTCGTTACTACCTGCACAAAATCAATCTTTAACATTTCTGGGCGGTCACCTGTCAATTTTTTCACTACATCGTTATGCCGTCAATTATGCACAAATTATTGTTTGTTAAAATCCTCGTACATATAATTAATTAGTACATACGTATTGAATATTTAGAAATATTTAATTTTATACGTACTTGCTATTTTATGTTTGAACAGCGAATATGTTTGTATTTTGATTTATTTTTAGAATTATTTGATTTTTCTCAAATACCGTTATACTTAAAAACACGTAGATTTTTTTTCCAAATTATTTGAGGGGGAAATTACGTGAAAGTAATATTAAAATTTTGAATTGCAAGTGAAAACTTTTGATTTTTCTACGTATCCGTTTTATTTTTAATTAAATCATTTTTATTTAAAAACTGATGTATTGAAATTAAAATAAGTAGCTATAGAATACTATTTTGTATACAAAGAAGATAATATATTTTTTAATATTCAAATCGATTATTATAAAATATTAATATGTAGATAATAACGTATATTTGTTATCTAAAATATGAAATATTTAGTATATACTAGTTATTTAAACAAATTATTATCTCTGAATGAAATATTAAGTGTAATTTGTTTAACATTTTTATTAATGGAAAAAATGTTAACTGAAAGACTTCAATTGAATAGGTCCACCTAATAGCATATTATATAGTACATAGGAGTTTCAAATATTCTCTAAAGCAATTTCACCACCATAATACAGATAATAATATTGCGATTGACAATAAAACGTAAGTTGTTTACGATTTTATGAACTTGATTAACTTTATGTTATAAGGTAAAAAATATACTGTCATTAAATCAACAAAATAAATAAAAACGGGTGAATTTAATAAACTATATAGTTATGTTAGTACTTCTAACGGAATTCACAACTTTATGAACAACTCACCCCTCAATATAACGTTAAGTTAAATACAATCATGAGTTTCCAAACAAAATATCCACAGCAGTGAATTATTTGAACGCATTTCTTACGAAACATTTTTCTTTTGAACTTTGAAAAAAAAAACAAGAACCAAGAAATTCAATTTCTAACTTTGTCCTTTTTAAACCAATGACATTACTTATAAAAAAAAAAAATACAACTTATTACAAGCGTTATTTTTTTTTTCGTAAAATAAGTTTTTCCACTTTTTCGCTTTTTCTGTTTTCTCGGTAAACACATGCATCTTATACATAATTCAATATGGCTATATTATGTTTGTTTGCCAATATTGTACAGTTCGATTGATGTTAAATCGGAATCACAATTCTTTGACGCTTTGAATTTCACGGTTTTTTTCAATTGCTTGTTTTATTCATTATAACACGAATCGTTTGAGATTAGCGCTAGGTATGATTAGGTAGTCTTTTTAATGTACTATTTCATAAAATTTGCTTTTGCTTCGACTAAAATAGTTACAATATAATATTATGCTTTATGGTAACAAAGTTGGGCGACCACAGATCCGGCCATATAGTTTTTATTTTTAATTAAATAACATTGTTTGTCAAACGTGCGAATAAAATATTATTTCTATAATTTTATTATATAACTTATATATTTAGATGCGATTATATAAATAGTATCGATACGTTAGGTATTTATACGTGACCTATCAAAATGACGATGGGCTTCCGACCTAACGGATTCACCAAATTGACACAAAACGAATTAAAAACGATAATAATTATAATCTTCCGCCATTAACATATAAATTGTATGAAGTGACACGACAGCCTGACGAAAACAATTCGATTCAAGTCTACCGCTGCGACGACGTGATTAAAACTGACGGCTCAGATTCAACGCGTGACGTCCTCGTGGTAATCCTGGCATAATAATATTTATGAAGTAATCGTGAAACTCAGTTGGGTAGTTTTCGAGGGAAGATTTGATTTTCATTAAAAAAAATCTGATCATACATTATGTGTTATTACACTTTATACGTTTTACTGGGAAATTTTACTGCGCTCGTGTAAATTGCGCGTGGCGTTGATTGAATGGTATATGGGGTTGGTTGGGATAGATTCGATTTAGTCGTCAAGTTAATCGGAATAATAATAATACTTTATTCGTTTCGACGTGCGTTTAATAGGTATATCGTACTGACGCCACTGATCGTGGTTTTTCACGTCATTGCGGCGATGTACGCTGTAAATATTATATAAACCTTATCAACGTTTAATGACTTTCCGTTGGACCCGTTGAATGTGTTTTAATTATAAAATAACAAAACGCATACATGCTGGCTGGAGCAATGTAACTTTTATAATAGTATTATACAGCGATGAGACTTTTATGTTATTAAGATGATACAAGTGAATGTTAAACCCATATTATATGACGCAGACACACTTAAGAAAAGTAGAGATAATATTATCATTATTATGACTTAAAAAAATATTGTTAAAATTATTTAACACACCCCCACATATTTAAATTATTATGATTTAACGCCGAGGACCTATACGCATTACCTAGTTTTTATAATATTATTTTGCTTTAATAGTTTTTTTGGTATTTTACATCCGTAAACAATTTCAATCGTATTATTTATAAATTTGATAACGTTGCATTATATTAGCAATTATTGGATGTCATATATTATGTAGTGTCTTACCGACTTACCATTTTTTGTTCAAATAAATAAAGTTATGTAGGAGCTATATCAAAATAATCTAGATAATTTATTTCAAAAATACTGTTTATTTATTGTATATGCCTAATTTGGATACTTTATTTTCATAAATTCATAATATTGTTTGTTAAATTAAGATAAAAAGTATTGAAAAAAATTCTAAAAATTGAACTATCATTTTCCTAAAGTCTGTGCCCCTATTGAAACAAAATTAGGTTATTTTTAAAGGCAGAATTATTGTGTCAGAAAGGTATTTTTTGATAGTTTTCACTGTTTTTAGGGAATTTCATTCTAGATTCTAGCTATATTATATAATATTATTATTATAAAATACCTAATAATAATAACAATGATATATTATATAGTATTTAAATATAATTAACTAGGCCACTTAATATTATTATATATTTTATATTACTATATTACTATATTATTATTATATATTTTATATTACTCATTAACAACATGTTATTTTTCGTTTTATGTGTCTATATTTATTATTCCTTTGCGCACTTTAAAAATCGTATTTCGATAGAAAAATAGTACAAATGTGATCTGTGATACATATTTTGTTACTTTTTTTACATAGATTCGTAGTTAATATTTAGGTAATATTTTAAAAGTAGGTATATAGCTGCAATTTTATTGAAACAAAATTATTATTTTTAAATTATTTAAAAAATAAACCTACTTATACAAAATAAATATCAAGTTGTTAGGAGTTTTTTCCGTGGTTTATTTTAATATTATTTTGGAAATAAGTATACATCAGTATCAAAATAGTCAGTGTTTATTCACAAGCTATAAAAAAAAATACATCTTTAATGATATCGGTATATTTATTATTTTTGCATTTAGTCGTCTTGATAGTTTTGTTCGTAAAGAAATAATAAAGTTTATTATTTTTAGTTTTACAACGAAAATTTATGTAATAATGATTATTTATATTTATATTTTATAGTTACGTATTTATATTTAAACAAACGCAAGTCATAATGAAATATTTATGTATACTCAACGTAATAATCTTGAGTAGCTGAATACAACTTGAACAATAAGATAGTAATATAAAGACATTTATTATTTTAGAGTAAAATAATTAGTCGTAAATGTTTATTTCACTAAAAATGTTACTAGAATATTTAGTAATAATATGCATTAAAATATTCACAATTATCCGACTGTGTTTGAACGGAATTGGAAAATCGGGAAATAAAAACTTTTATTTATCATCTGATTCTGAACCTCGATTTTTCAACAAATTTTTATACTTATTCGTATTGATTAAATATAATTTACTGTACAGTTATAAATATTATATTTTGTCGGTTCGACGAAGTTTAAAAAAAAGTCGACTCGCAATTTATAAAACCGTCAAGGCGAAAACTCGAAATCGTATAGAAATTTAATTTATAATAGTCAGACTACAAAACATACTAATATTATTAATCAAATTGGTGAGTAGTATTTGCTATAGTACGGCACCATTACGGAATTACCTCAATCTGCAAATAATATTATATATTATTTCCCTATACCTATATATTATAATTATATTATATTACTAGGTACCGGAATTCCGTTTCTGGAATTTCTGTCGTTCGAGTCGATAACATCAACAATGATTTTCCTAGTCACCGAGCAATACGAGGACGGTGATAATAATATTATATACATTTCAGTGTACCTACGCCGCTGCAAATCGTTGTCGATACGTCTACGAAATGAACCGAAAACGGTTTTTGGTATAAATGACGCCGATGTAATATAATTATTACGCTCCAGTACAGCGGTGCAATATCGTACACAACTATAATGCTGTCGTTTATAGACGATTAACCCAACGATATTCCGGACAATTATTATACGCTATAATATGTATATACACTATGCATACTATCTTGGTTTGGTCAACATTCGAGTCTAAATATAACACTGCCTGATGTTCCGTCACTGTCCAACGACGACCGCACGACGTTGTTGCGGAAAATCATTTTCCATTAACGACAAATTGTCTGTTCGTCCCGAAATAATATATAATGGTAGGTATATTACTGGGGTGCGTATAAATCGTATAATACATAATATACAGGATGACTCGCTCAACAAACATGCTTAGTATCTTGTTTTCTACAACTATGCAGTTATTTGAAATCCTATTTTCGGGATAACTAAATGTACTTAAGACCATATTATTTTCAAATTTTAATTAACCAAAAGATGTCAGTGGATAAACAAGTTTTTGTTTTTCAAATTGAGAATCCTTTATTTCACTATGAGTTATTTAGTAGATAATTTTTCTGAAAATTGGCATGTATCAAAATTAAAATTCGAATGAGTAGTGGTTGAGTTCTTTAACTTTGTGTACCAAGATAATAGACCATGATAATGTATTTGGAAAAAATGGGGGCTATGATGATTTGAAAAATGTATTAATTTATAATTATAACTTGTAAAAACATATTATGTCGTTATCAATATTTTGTACAGAAGAAATAATAACTATATATTTATGCATTTTAGAGGTTCTTTTATAGTACTGTCCATGAATTAAAAAGATTAAAACGTGATTCCGGCTCAATCAATGAGATAGCACGTATTTTGTATTACCACCGCTATAAGTTAGAATTAAGAAAGAAATTGTGTTTAAAAGTCTTATCAAAAAATACCATGAAAATTGAAAATACACTTAAAATTATGTCTCACTGTTTTAGTCGTTTTAGAAATTTAAAATACAAGATTATTATTTTTTTTTTTTTTATAACATAATTTTGAATTAAGCGATTTGTTATAATCTGAACAATAAGCTCAAGTGATGTTTGATATAATAACAAACGGATAGGAATAGCGCATTAAAGAAACCACCCCAGTGGAGGAGATTCGTGAATGTGATTTGAGAATCCAAAAAGGTTGCCTACTACTACCATACATAGTATTTTGAAATCACATATTTGTTAATAAATTATGTACATAGAACGATACTTTGTGTTTATGAATAAGCATTGCCTATGATTATAAATATTGATAATTAATGTACAATATGACGTAAATATAGTAAAACATAAAGTTAAAGTAAAATAATACTCATATAAGAAACTATATAGAATCAAAGCAATCGAATACTTGGAGTGAACTTTGTTTGAACAGCAAATTATAAGCCAAATGATTAGTCTGTCGGAATTTTAAACTTTAAGTAAACGGAAAGATCTAAAAGCTTTTAGATCGAAGAAAACATTTTCCGAAACAACCAATACCCAGTTTACATACCTAGTATAATATGGATATGTATTTCGTAAAGGTATATGTTTGGCATGCAGGGGCGTCATTTCAACTTTTTTATTGTTGGTGCCAAAATTTTTGCAGGCCATCCAAATCATTACTGCAGGCAACATGGAAATTATTTTTTTTTTGTTAATAAGGGGGTAGGGTTAAGTGGTGACAAAAACAATTGAAAATTTTTTGTTTAATTTATTTAATATGTCACCTATATTAGTATGAAAATATCACAATATTATTATTTTTTTTGAAGAAGTATGTGTAGGTACTTTTAATGAATTTATATTATATTGCTGATACCAGTGGTATTAGGTAAGTAAATTTATGAGTATAAAGCACCTTAATAATACTTATCCGAACCTAACCTATACATTTTTCTCCCTGCACACTCAAAATAAATAATATAGCTAAACCTGAAATTTGTTTTATTGGTTCCCTTGTTCAAAATGACACAATACCTATACTTAATTCATATTAATGAAATATTATTAATATCTAAATTTTTCCACTTCTAATTTTAATTTAACAACTTAAATTCAATTTAATAACAAACCATTTAGTTACACAAATAAAAACATTTATTGTCATAAAGCAATAATTATTTAATACATACTATATTACATTAGCGGATATCTTCGATTTTTCAACTTTGAAAATGAATCTACAGCATCATTTAGATTAATTTTATTTAAAAGATAAATAATTATTATTTATTATTTATTAACTTTAATCTTATTATATTTATTATTTATATAAAGAAATAAAAAAACTGTAATAATATTGTGATTTGTAAACTATAGATACCAAGTAGGTAATTGATTATGTTATTTTTAGATTCTGAACGAAGTGATGAATGTATTGCTTTTACAATGATGTGTGTTTTTTTTTTTTTTTTTTTTTTTTTTTTTTTTTTTTTTTTTTTTTTTTTTTTTGTGTCTGACGACAACATTTGGGGCAGTAATAATGCTCCGATTTTTGACTTCAGCCCCTCTTTGAATAGGTAATTGAATCTAGTTGGTACTTTAGGGGGGTCAAAATTTAAATTTTCAAATAGTTTTCAAAAAAATCGAGAAAAACAAAAAAAAAATGACAGAAAAATGGCAATTTTACGAAAAACCACTTTTCGATTTTTTGACTTTGCTGTAACTCAAAAACGAATCATTGTAAATACTTGAAATTTTCACCGAATGTTTATATTATGGTTATCTCTTTACAGTTAAATTTTCAAAATATTTTGACTTTAAGTTGTTCTTAAAGTGATAAAAAAAAATCCGAAATCGTTAGTCACAATTTTTTTTTATAAGTGCTTAAAGTTCGAATTTATACGAAATATTTCAAAATTTAAATTAAATTTCATACTCTCATTATGCGTATGTTGACTAATACTTTTTTTATTAATAAACAGATACTATAAAGTAACCATAGTAACATATAAAAAATACTATTTGTTTCAAAATAGAAATATGACAATATTTAAATATAATATATCCTAAACTGACAAATCATCTTTGTTCAGAATCATTTTTCGTATACAATGATACTTATCATTGCATTCAAATTTAACCTACCATAGTCCGAGGTCCACCCCACCCCCTAATATACAGCAGAGCGATACCCACTTACCCGCTTTTTTGTTAATGAGATTTGTTATGTTTTATTTTTTATCAATTTGAGTCTTATTACATCTATATAAGGATATGAAAATATTGTAGTAAGTAATAACAAATAATATTGTGATTTATAAACCAACTAAGTAGAAGTTCAATTGTTTTTTTATTTATTATTATTATTATGATTTATGAATTTTAAATAAATTTCTCAGGAATGTGCATTATAGAAATGTTGTAAGCTACTTGAAGGGTTTTGTTTTTTAATGTTTTAATAATTACCATTGCCCATTTGGTAAATCCCGTGGTCGTAAAGGGGCAAAGGGACACTATTTTCCCACCACTTTTCCAACCATGCAAAACAAATTAAAAATTTTCCAAATATTTTTCCCAAAATCAAAATACTCCATAGTGCATGTATACCAATTTTCAGAACAATCAGATGATTTTTTTGTTCTGCCCTATAAAGGGTTATTATAACGAGTAGGGAGATACCGGAGTGTGATAAGAAATCTATACCAGCATATTATATCCACAGATATATTATATTATTATTATTTCATATTATGTCTATGATATAAGTGATTTAACCACACTAGTACACTACTACACTGATCATTTTTGGAAATAAAACACTTTAGTAGGTACCTATAATAATTTTTTTTTAAATACTGAAAAAATATAAAATATATAATATGTATAATATATGAATATTATAACACTTAGGTATATCGGCGCTTACATTTATTGCTGGCAGTCCAATGAAGGCGTTTTTCAAAAATGTTGGTGCAAATGTACACCCTGCACCCCCCCCCCAAATGACGCCCCTGTTGGCATGGCAGAAAATATTTAATTTACCTTTAATAATATAAAATATTTCGTGTCACAAACATTTAATCGATTTTGTAAATTTTTTGTAAAAACACTTATACAACCATTAACAGTTTATGTTGTACTATTTTAGTGACAGAAATTACCCATGCTTAACTTTTTACCATAATGTCTCATTATAAATCATACTACCTATATGTAGATGTAAGGACGCGTGTAATATTGTGTTATGATATGCTACTATTGCTACTACCTTTTAAAGTTTTATTACGATTTTATTTTTATGAAATATTGATTAGTTGATGTATTTGGCATCTGTGACCTTTGAACTTGAAGTTTTACGTGGAACACATGCCACGATGCCTGAAAAAAAACTTAGTTCAACAAAAGGAGAAAAAAAATCAGTGAGTCCGTTGCCAGCCACACTAGATAGAAGGGGTAGTTATGGATCACGGAGTATACTTCTCAAAGGACAGATGAGACACTTCAAAGAGATTGACGTGGTCGTGTTCTTATGCAGTCCCGTGTGAGTAAATTGAAAATATATATTTTTACAAACTGACTTCAGTTTTTTGTTAATTCTCTAGAGACGCTCTTCAAAACAACATTATATTGCATTTGTTAAAAAATGCTTTAATATAAAAATACAATCGTTATAGATTAGTGAATGTAAATACCTGCTTAATAAATTATTTAATTATTAGATAACGTCTTCACTCTTTACTCTTTGTATTGTTATTAACTGTATTAACTTCCAAACCATTATCGTTGACATAGGCCCTTATAATAGTATTATTAATACATAAAGGTAAATTACTTAAGAAATAATCGATTGAGTATTAATAATGACACGTTAAAATGTTTAGAAAATTTATCTGATAAATAATTTACAACACACAAAGGATGAGTTCTTATTCAAAAATCAGTAGTTTGAATCTCCATGGAATAGCTCTTAAGTATTACAAAATATCTCAATAATTTGAAAATGTAATTTTAATAGGTTTATTTAAAAATGCCATAAATACGATTTTAAATTATTGCAATCTTTAAACGCATTTACCATTTAATAATTGCCCTGAATATTAAAATTACATCTACATAAACGACTAAAACTTACATGCTTATATATTAATTACCGATTGCAGAGTGAACAACTTGGATGAACTACAGGCCATGAGTCTGTTTATGAACGACCTGAACTTGCACGGATTAAGCAGAGAACTGGTACTGGCCGGCTGGCAGCACTGTTCCAGGTAAAATAATACTACATAAAAATATTGTACATGTCTATAAAATATATAAATATGGTCCTTATATAATATAATATATATTTAAAAATATCAAAAATAAGAATTAAAATTAATATGCATGCTTAGTGAATCATCCATAATAAATAATATATAAACTGTTTTAATTAATTTTCATACCTATAATATTACAGAAAAATTGTTTACATAATTTCCGTGTTAATATAATAGTATATTATATTATTTTTCTGCTACATATTGTTTCGAGGAAATCATAATTTAGTAACGCGCCAACGCCATCGATTTCGGAATTTTCGTAAAATATTTAAATTTGTCAAATTACGAAAGAGGATTATCATATTACATATATATATAAGTTTTATGTATACGCATTTTTAAATGGCGAACCCGCACAGAAACGTTCGATTATTATGATGGATTCACGTGGAGTATAATATTATGATATATTCATACAAGAAGGCATCTTGCAATATTTGGAATTTTGCTGAAGGCTTGTGAAATTCCATCGCTTCATTACTGAAAAATTATATGAACTTTGAACACCGGTAATGAAATATCTCGAATATTTATTTTTTAATATTTACATAATATAACCACAGAGTATTCCTATTTCCTATATACCGCCAACGTTTTGAATTTATAAATTCGTGATTTTGATAATCTAACTCTCCGACACTCGAATGGTTTTTTGGTTTTACTCGATATACCTACGTACGAAATATTATGCCTCTTATTATTACAGAATGCTGAAAAATAAATCGAAAATATTTTAAATTATATAAAATATACATTCATGTAATATTATACTAACGTGTTGGCAGAAGTGTTTTACGTGCACACACGAGTTATACGAAACGTGTTGAGATAACAAACCCGCACGGTGGCGTTCGATTATTATGATGGATTCGCGTGGAGTACAAACATAATATTTAAATAAAATGTCGAACGTTTGTCACGTATCACTATAGGAACTTAGTAAATATGATTCTGGGGCGAGCGTATTATCATAATATATTTTGTATTGGGGGGGACAATGTCATTTTTAAATTCAAAATCTATGATGAATCGTTTTGTGTATTTTTTTTTAATAATAAGCTAGCCACTCTAGATATTGTAATTTTTGTAGTATGCTTTTGTGCGAGATCTATCATCAGTACGTTTGGTGAGTTTTTTTTTACAGATTTTTAAATACTATTATGTTCTCTGCGAAATAAAATTTACGCGTGTACAAATTCCACTTTAATTTTGTATTGTGTTCTTTAAGTGATTATGTACATTATTATATATTATTATACGTTTAAAAAAAAAAAAAAATTGAACATTTATAAAAACAAAACAATTTGGATATTTTAATAATGTATAATTTTCGTCACCACATTCGCCATCCGGTTAGTTTGGAATTAAAAATCTAATAATAAAATAATGTTCTTTTTTTTAAGTAAATTGTAGAAACTTAAATCGTTACAGTCAAAGTGATAACTAAGTTTGCAGACCAAAAAACGTTTACTGGGAAATATCTCGTTAATTCAAAAATAAATAAATAAAATACATTTATATTACCTACGTCGTATTTATGATATGTGATACAATGATATGTATTTTACGACAGGTTGGGAGATAATCGAGCATTAAATTGATTTGTAGGGACTTCATTGAAAGATTTAATTATGTATTCGTTTCATATCACGTGAAATATGTTGACTTTTTAGGCTGGAACTGATGTTTGAAAGGGCGGAACAGTGGTCGCAGGATTTAGAAGACAACTACGAACAGTTGGACAAGTGGAAACGCAAAGGCGATTCGTTGTTATATTCGATGTTACCTAGAAGCGTCGCCGATCAGTTACAAAACGAACAGAGCACGATGAACACGTGCAAGGCAAATATCACATTTACGTATTACGCCCCCAGATTTAAATACACTAATTATTATACACCAGTGTTCTAATATACTACAATTCGAGTCTTACTAATACCGGTGAGGCGGTGACCTACTTATCTCTATCGATTGAATGTAATTTTGCTTTGACCGAGGGGTAGGGAGAGAGCTTTTAAGAATAAGTACTGTGAAACATAGAAAATCACAACATTTTATAGTAATAATTCACAGTAACAAAAAACAAATATTTCTCTATTGACTAAAATACAAAGTTTCTAATTATTTATTTTAATTCGTTTGATTTTTGTTTAATGTATACATTTATTATATATTTCATCATAATAAAATTATAGGTACCTAATTACTAATAAATAATAATAAAATACTCAACAAAATCAAATTGAAAAAAAAAAACAAGTAAACTTATTAAAATACAACCAAACGTCAAATTGCATGTTTATAAAAAATGACTCGTGAGGGAAAATGGGGCGAATATAAATTATAATATTTAGTATCATCTCATTCTGTCAATCAATTCTCATTTATTTCATTCGGAAATTAAATTGTCCGCCGGGATTATTTAACATAATATAATGGTTATTTATTTTTTCAATTGAGAAGATTATACCGACTGTAAATACATTATTATTTACATAATGTATTACGTTATGCCGAGTATTGTTTAGATGTTATACCTATGTGTAGTTTTAAAATCAGCACAGTCAAAATCCAGAGAGACCGTTTTAGCACTATATACAGGATTATCGTAATTCGCAGTTAAACTAAAACAACATAAACGTATTTATTTTGTGTTTTGACGTTATTGCGAGGCCGACGCCCGACACTATAACGAGACGAAATTGTGAATGCTCGGGGCGATTGAATATAATATTATTAATTGGTACTGAAACGCCTGCGAATTATGAACCGATATATGTGTTATTTTATTTTCACACAATACTTAGCTAGAAATTAAATTCATAATGAGTACATAAGTGTTAAAAATTAATGACAAAAAAGATAATCATTGTGATAAATATTTGCATTTCATTAAACATGTTTTTAATTATGTCAATGATTGACTTATACGTGATGTATTTTCAAAACGTATTATGACCCAAAATTAGATATAAACAACATGGAAGGTATTAACGTTATGAAATTACTTTCAAGTTATAAGTTTATAAGTAGGTACTTACACTTATAATATGTAGGATTCTGAAAAGTATATACTGACCATAATATTATCCATATTATCCATAAAATGTTGTTATATTTATTACTCGATTAGTTGATACGTAATCGTGTTATAAGGACGACACTCTTGCTTTCATAACTATATGGTTTAATCTGGCTATAAATAATAATCGAATTACTGGTTTACATTTTTTAAACAGATTTTATTATTATATTCATATAGTTCTTTAACATTTATATAATAATGGCCAAGTGTGTTTTTTTTTATATAGGCTTTTAACTTGATATCTGTGATGTTTTGTGAAGTCGAAGGGCTAAGACCACAAGCGACAATAAAAGGAGTTATGGATGTCGTTGAATGTATGAATACCGTTTTCAGCTGCTTCGATTCGCTCACTGACCGATTTAATGTCTATAAGGTAATAATAAATTATGTTATTTTAATTAGGGTTTTCGGTTAACAGTAATCGTGGATCAGTATGCGTTAAAAATATATTAATAAAATTGAAATTGAAAAAAGAACAGTACGGGAAATAAATTTAATATTTTAATAATAATAATACATTATAATTTATTTATGTTATAAAAAAAATCAATTTTTAGGCGTGCGTGCCACTGCATCAGTATATTCATAACAATATAAAAACCGTTAAAATATGTGTTTTATATAATAGTACTTACGCGTAGTCACGATTTCAAATTTACGAAAAAAAATGATTAATAATATTATTAACAGACAAGCCCGCGTGTTTATATTTTGATGCATATACGTTTCACATTATATTTATATCGTCTAGTACTCTATACGTAGTGCATACGACCGTATAATATTAATGTATACTATGAATAATGGCAATCGATAAAGCAAACCTGACGAATGATACTACATGTATTGTTTGTGTTTTTGGAATGCATAAACGCGTATTATTATAGGCACCTATATAAAGTCGCGCGAGCCGTGCAAATCGCGTGGTTTGTAAAATTAATACGATAATCTGAGACGCTTATGTTGCCCCCGCTGTCGCCGTGTAACGTTTAATTCAATTCGATATGGTGTCTGTCACGTTTTCCGGGGTGCATATTAATTACATTTCGTTCGCTTATTTTCCCGAAAACAGGTGGAAACCGTGAACCAAGTGTACATGGCCGTTAGCGGAGCTCCCGAATACACGAGAGAGCACGCGCGCAACGTCACCGACCTGAGCTTAGAGTTTGCGGAAAATATTAGAGATTTGCAGTTTCCGTGCAATATTGAGATCCAGATCAAAATCGGTATCAAAACTTAATAATATTACATATTTTATAGTCTGTTCCAGTGGTGTATTGGAGGGTATACGGGGGTATACGGCGTATACCCAAAACATATGTGTCGATCAGATAGCGTATAGATTTTAAAATATACACAATACGCAGGTATACGCCCGTATAGGAGCGTATACTGATAAAATATACAATATTGATAATATGTTTTTAATTTTATTATTGAATATTTTTGTTAATATCACAAATTAATCGAGAATATTTTTTTGTATACAATATGGCATTATTACCACGATTATAGGTATATTAATATTTGTCTAGAATTTTATAATTTTTAGATATAGGTATGATTAATTTGTGAAGAACATCACTATTTTAAAATAAAAAATTTTATCGATTGAGTGTGAATAATAGTTAAAAGTATATTAACAATTAACATACAAACTGAAATACTGTGTATAAAAATATAAAAAGCGAAGATTATAGTACAAATTGTTTAATGTAGATTGTATTTATTATGTAAGTAATATTTCGAGCGTAGCGAGAAAATTTTTTTTTTTTGCAATAAAATATAGCTTAAAGTGCGTATACCCAAAAATTTTTTCACCAATACACCACTGGACTCTGTTCGAGTTGAGCTTAGATTTATTGGTGTTTTATGATAATCGTTACCATCGCCGTCATAGTAAATAATATTACCCAGGTTACCCCGGGCTTAAATAAAAGCGGTATTAGGTACCAATGTACCACTATGGAATAAATATTTTTTTCTGTAAACTTTTCGTTGTTATATTGCCAAATTTACGATGTTTCTTATAGTCGTACTGCCTGAGCAAGGAAATATTTATCCCACGTAAAGAAAATGATATAGCTAGGATTAAGTATACTAAAATAAGATACAACGTGTTCAATAATGTATTGATTAGTTTATCACGAGTAGGAATTGAAAAATGACTTATGTAAAAAATAATAACAGTTTATATTTATAGTAAAAAAATATATATTATTATTATTTAAGATTATTACATATTATAAGTTTTAGGTTTTTTCCATAAATTCGGGTGTACTATTATTGCTACTTCCGCTATTAGACCATAATATTAAACCCATACTATCCGGTATGCATTTTTCACGTTAAGTGTTTGGTTCTTATAAATTATTATTTTTGGATCGATATTATAATAATGTATTAGTAATAGGTAACACCGCCGTGTTCATGATATAATTGTTTTGATCATCGTCAATAACTTTTTTGAAACATAGTAGGTACTTTATTAGGAGAGATCCACAATTAATGAAACGTATACAATTTTTTTATTTTCCCTTACTAAAAAGCAAATAAATAACTTTTGGGTTTATTATTAGTTTTTATAGTGTTAATATTTTAAAAATAAAATCGTCAATTCTATTAATTACTTATAGTATTTATCATAATATAGCCATTTATAATTGTTTTGAATGATTTAAATGAAGCTGTAGATAGGCAGTGTACAAACTCCATATATGTTTGTACAAAAATGTATAAATATAAAATATGCATAGGTATTCATTCGGGCCCCGTCGTCGCCGGAGTTGTAGGCATGAAAGTTCCACGTTACTGTTTGTTCGGGGACACCGTCAACACGGCGTCTAGGATGCAAACAACCAGCCAGGTAAACGATGACCTGAATTTTGAAATTCGAAATCCGTAAATGTTTTTATGTATCTACGGATAATACTATCATTGTATCTAGTGCCTGCTCGCACCCATCGCTAAGTCGTAATGGGTCGGTGTGTTTATTCAACTTTATTGTGTATTTCGTTTATTTTATCTGTTCAGCCAGGAAAAATTCATATCTCTATCACGACCAAGCGACTTTTGCCACAAAATATGTATAAGTTGACGTCAAGGGGACTCGTGGCAGTTAAGGTAAGACACAATATGACAATAAATCAGTTATTACGTGCCTGAAGTTTAATGACAAGTATACGGCATACGCATATAATTATTATCGAAACTATAAAAAGTCATGATATTGTTTTTATTTTCAGGGGAAAGGTAAAATGGAAACGTTTTGGGTCGAAAGAAAACCCCAAAGCCCAAAAACGGAAAAACGTCACAGTGTTTGATCGCCATCTGAAGTCGGTTGTTTACATTAATTTTATAATAATTATATTACCTAATAAATATCGTGTCTGTTTATATTGTTTTTTCAACATCGATAAATTTTTTAAACTGAACATTTTACTTAAAAAAAATAAAATTTATTGCAACGCACATAACAAAATACAAGTAAAAACGATTGCAATACAATTTACAAAATTAGGTCGATCGAAATATTATTAGATTCATTATGTTAATAATTCAGGAAACACGTTCACCGCCATTGCGATATTTACATTATGATATTATATATCATAATATTACTATTATTACTGCATGTTGCGATCTTTGGTATTCGGAAAAATACAGGTTAGTGAATATTTAAATTTACCATTAGTACGTATCTTTCATAAACCGATGGACAGTTTATGTAGGTAAATTAAATTTATTAAACTATCGTGTTCGGTCAAAAATGTAAAATACAAAATTTAATTTGCCAATATACGTAATTAATTTCTATAATAAACGGTCGCATAATATTTTGAAAACATATTATTGTTATCCATGTGGTCGAACGTTATTGCCGTCATAACCGATAGTACTTCTCAATCATAATATACACTATTACATTTTAAAACCCTTTAATGCTACAAAAACGATAATAATATAACGGACAAATTTCAAAATTGCAGTTCAGTTCGACAGTATAATTTCGAATCAATCTGAAAAAATCAACTTCCAATTTTACGAGGGGCTAAATCCACGCACATGGCTGTTAACATCGACTAATTCTTACAGTACCTATTATTTTAATAATGTAATTTTTTTTGCTCTTATATATTGTTTTATAGAGAAAAATTATATTGTGTGTACAATTGACGCGAAACTAAACGAACAATTAAAATAAAGAACAGGTAATTAATAATGTTTATGTTATATTGTATACTCTGGTTCTTTGAGTTCACAATTTAACGTTCTTATACTCATTAAAAAAGGTTCAGAATATTGATCAGTTCTAACGATAATGGTAGTAATTTTATTCGAAAAATAATTATCCCAACAAGATAGATCTGGTGAGTTAAATTAAAATTGATAGCCAAATAAAACATTTCGTTCTTAAAACTTCAATTTATCTTGCATTCAGAATTCTCTGCGAATAAAAAATTGTTTGGAAAGTTTTAAGCAAAATGCTTTTTATGAAAATGAAAATGGTTTAAAACGTTCTTTATGTTTGAAATAACATTTTAGATTATTTGTTAGCTTTAACATAAGTGATTTTATTACAATAAAATACTATCAACTGTAATACGCAATGCAACGTATGTAATTTTAAAGACTGGAAGTCTTGTGGAAGTTTTGGAGTATTTAATTAGACTTTTGATTATATTCTATGGTGTGCAACACCTGAACAGAAAAAATGTATTACTGATGAAACCAAGAATGTTCTGATCGTTAACTTAAAACTCGACTAACTCAATTTTTTTTTTAAATAACTTGCCCACTATTGTGTTACTTGGCTAACGTATCACGCAGAGAAGAAAGGAAACTCATCGATGTTAATTAGTTGTCAGTGGATTTGCAATAACACAAAAACAATAATATTATAAAGTTTTATCCGAGACACAAAGATATCAATAACAAAACTCTTCGTTTCGTTCGAATTCAACCGTAAACGTGTTTTCGTTGTCATTTGGGAAACCGCGTTGTTTTGTTAATATCGTCATGCACCATATAAATTATTTATATTTAATGAAATGAGAAAAAGCACCCTTCAGTCCGATATCGAATAGGTAGTTATGTATCGTATCGATAATTTATTGTCAATAATTTCGGGTAGAAAATTCAGTTCATTTTTCGGTTTTTGCATAATAATATATTTTTTATAAATGTTAAAACAATAGAATAATAATAATAACAATAACTTATATAATAACAATATTTCTGAAATAATATTATGACTTAAATTTGACGGGTATATGTCCCGATTTAATATTTATAATGGAAATATTGAATAAATTTATTGAGAGAACTCATTTTGTAAAGGCTATGTAGTGATGGTACTTATTCTTTGCCGAGTAAACTGTAACAACACCAAGCGCGTTCACATAACTAAAATATGAAAATAAAAGATTGTTCAAAATGTAAAATGATAGGTTGAAGTTGTATACATTTACATTTATCTTAATTTAGATGATAATACACGATATGTATTTATATTTGATTGTATAAAATATTTTTTGTGATCAAACAATAAGTAATTGAAAAACGTGAAACTATTATATTACTATGAAAATATTCTGTTATATATGGTAAGTTTAATTTTAATTTTATTATTATAAACATTAACACTCGAAAAAGTATCTTAAAATTGTGTTTTTAATTTTCTACATTATAATATCATGAACAAATATCGTTAAAAATCTACACAAAAATAATCCATCAAGTCGCTAGTACAACATTTACAAAGCACCAAATTTAATTTTAAAATAAAAAAACAAATTAGTACATGAAAATTATATAATCATCTCTAAAACTTTTGGTAAGGTTTAAGAACTTGTGATTTTATCAAAAATTGTTTTAACCAGACGCGACATACAAACATGATTATAGGTACCTACATCAATTATTTATAATCGAAGGGTCACGATGAAAATTGTACCTAAGTGATTGAAAGTTTCGACTTTTTAGTGTTTATTTATTTTTTTTTAATTTTATTTTATAAAAGTTTCTAGAATATTGGATTTAAAATAATTTTATAGAAAGTAACGAACGATGGCAACAAGTAAATACATTTTAATTTTTTCAAATTCAAGCATCATAATAGTTTTTTTTGAGAGTAAAACATGTAATACAAGTTCATTCATAAGTTCTTACAGCAGCTTAAAAATAAAGGTGATAAAAAAATACGAGAAAGTTATATTAGGTAATTAAAAACTACTGAAACAAATACAATCTATATAGAATGAAAAATTGTATATAAATATATAAAATATCATAATTAATATTATTTTGAAATATTCAGTTGTGTCTTGTCAAGAAGGAAGAGATGAAATCGTTTTATTCCGACATATTTTTTTTATAGTTATTTATGTTTGTTTTTCTCAATTATTATTATTTTTAAATATTATTTTGCATTTACAATATTTCTTTGATCTTGCTTTAAAGTTACGTTAGAACCTTTTCTTTCTTTTATAATAACATTGTACTAAAGTTCATGATTTTTTTAAGTTTAATTTAGTTTTTGTATTTTAAAATATTTTCCCGGAAGCTAATTTTGCATTATTCATATATTATACTACACTCAATTATTTATTTTTATACATTTTTATTTTAAAAATATTTATATTTTTCGTAATAAACTTAATATAGCCATTAATTGAATAGGTTTAAAATTCAGAATATATTTTCTGCAATATCTGAGTCGTATTTGAATAATTATGCATTGCTTAAACTTAACCGGAATGTAGGATTTTGATTAATGGCCAAACAATATATTATCAGTTCACATTATCGGATCCTATGCATATGCGTACTGCAGTTAAGATGTTTTTTTTTTGTATTATTGTAATTTAAGGATTACTAGTATAATTCAGCAATGTTACATAAATAAACAAATAATATTCAATGATTAAACTCGAATAATGCACTATTCTATAATTATGTCAACATCAGTTTTTCATCAACCCTCACTATCAAAAAAAAATTGTCCCGGGAAACTACTTTATTTGTTTCGTCTTGAGTATATTTTGTACTTTTATAAACTATAAATTCATGTTAACTTTGAAATTTAATAGAACAATGCCTATGTCGTCTTTTCATTAGTAATTGTTAAACATAACAAAACAAAACACTATTATAATATTAAATTTAAGAATAAAATGTTTATAAAATGTTTATAATATATTTTAATCTTTTTATCTAATAAATCATTTATATTTTTAAGTTTTTAACAATTTAGATAATGTCTTCAACATAAATACTATTCAGTTTATTTTTTCCTACAGACATAAAAAGGAATACACATAATTATTATTTGTACGAATAGCCCATTGTCGAGCCACAACCAGTCGTGGCTCACCGTAAAAAGTCCACCACTGACTATATTATATATAGAACCACATTACAACGTTGAGCCGATAATCAGTACCTAGGCTGACGGGATATCAAGCTAGTAGCATATATATTTTAAATAAAAAATAAAAATGTATTACTAAAGTATAATTAAATTTATTATTCATTTTTCTATTAATGTACGTAATTGTCTAAAAAAAAATACATTTATAGTTTTATATTATAAGTTATAACTTTTAAAAATCTATGGGGATCATATTATTATTAATAATATTATTTGATAGTTTTTTACACTCAGTTTATTTTGGATATTTTCGAAACTTCGGTTCACCTGATAGTATTAATTTTAGTTGACTTAAAAAACCCAGTTTTAATTATGAATGGTACAAAAAAAAAAAATACGGAAGTACGTAATATTATAATCTTAAATAAACAATATTTGTTGAATTTTTTCATTTACATAGGTCTTATCAAACCAATTTTAAATCTCGATTGATGTACGAGTATACTGTTTTATTTCATCCAATGATACAAACATTCCATTTGACAGAAAAATGCACTAAAAAAATGTAGCACTATTGTGAGTTAAAATGTTCACCAGTTCCATACTCGGTAGCTAATCCATAAGATTGAATTTGCTATTTAAATACTTAAAAATATATTACTAATAATTACATCTTGTAGTATTTGTGTAGGTTTATCAAGTGTCGAATGTGTTCGTTATTTTTTTTCTTTCGAAAATCTATAACTGTTGTCTTGTGTGCTTTGGGTGTATCGTTATAATGTGTAACGTTAAAACGTATAATTTAGCGTCCCACGAAGTGTATTTATACCATTGACTCTATTAGTGGTAGCCATAGCATTAAAATTAATAATTGTTGGCTAAGGTCCTTAGTCCTTACAGTTCACACACGAAAATCGTATACGCTTTTATATGAAATTGGAGGAGTTGAACATCGGCAACAATTTATACGTGTGAAATAGTGTTTGCGTATTTAATAGTTATATTTTAATGATCGACAGTGTAGGTGACAGTGATTCACCGCCGATTAGAACAAAATAGTCTATTAGAGTATATAGTAAGCTACTATAGTTTAATGCGTTAGATTATAAATAATTTTCCATGTCCCAGTGTGTACGCATGAGATGAACGTTTTCGCATTTTAATTTTTTTAGATGATTCACACTAGAAATACTTCATCAACCGTTGGTTACAATAAAAAGTTTGAACCGCTTTGGTAGAATGAATCGATGTACGCCGAAAGTCCGTTTGAAATGTTTGGATTGTAGTATTAGGAAATCACATTGCATAATAAAATATACGTTTTTAGAATATAAATATATTTGTTTATTTTTGACTCGCCAGTTGTACATTTATATAATATAATGTAATAAATAATAATAATAATAATAATAATAATAATAATAATAATAATAGTGTTGCAATAAATAATTTCATCAATAAATACAATTATAATAATAAATAATAATAATAATAGTGTTGCGATAAATTATATGAACAAAATTAATGTAATAATAATGATACAATATCGATTATAATAGCGAGTCGCGATAATGTGAGATCCAAATTAAAGTTCATCCTGATGTAAGTGTGTTCTGCAAGTTGAGTACTGCAGCTGCGGTTGGAGATGAATTATTCTGACGGGGTGTAAGCGTTCGAACACGGACAGGCGTCTGTCGTATGGTTGGCCACCCAATTCAGGTATCTGTTCACTCGAGAGTACACACCGGGTCGGTTGGCTTGGGCGCATCCTTCTCCCCAGGATACCACTCCTGGAAACACACACAACAAAAAAAATTAAATCGAAAGTTTTACCAAAATTTGAGTATTTCGATGGATAATGTGTACTGCACTCACCGACTATATGGTAAGCCGTGTTGTTAGCGATGTGCATCGGGCCGCCGCTGTCACCCTGCGAACACAAACGGAAAACGTAATTTAAGGCTCTGGTAATATTATTATAAAAAAAAAAAAAAAAAATGGCAATAGCCATGACCGAAAATCGTCAACGATCGGTGTCAAACGTCAAAGGCAGTGAAAAATGAACATTTCTTAAAGCGTACAACACATCGCGACGGATTTAATATTATAAATGCTATACGTGTTTTGAAGTTGTGCTAGCGTTCGTCAGTTTGTTATAATACCTATGGCTGCAGGGAATCGAGCGAAAACTTTATCCGTGGCGCTCCGATTTCGTTAATTAAAATTATTCAATTATTTTGTGATAATTATAATTACTATAAAATAATACAATTACGTTGTGAGCGTTGGTTCGTATTTTCCAAACGTTTCTATATGTTTCGGCAGCAGGTTTCATTGTAATATCGTTGTTCTTACTCGGTGGTGTATAATTATTATTATTATTACACAGTTGTAAATCTGAAAACGTCAGATTCAGTCATGCCGAATGCGATTCGCAGTCACGACGTATATAAGTATAACTCGTATAACAAAAATAACATACACGCGCACAGGAAGCGCATTAATTATAAACGCGAATCGGCGAACCGCGTTTTCTTCTCGAAACTTACCCAACCAACTTTGGGCGGCCGCTAGTCGGATTTCAAACGCTCTTCGAGGAACGGTGATCGTGGCTTACGGGCGTCGCGCCCGTGTGTTCATAATCCGTAAACATCCGTCTCGGCATAATGTGACGACGAGACGCGCAAAATAATTATCGCGGTAATAATAGCAATAATAATATAATATTATCGCTTGTTCGTAATATCACAACGGTATTAGATCGTTCGTTCTGTTCGTGACGCGTCGGAAAACACAAACCATCCCCAACCGACTAACTTCGCGGCGCGTGTACAAAAACCGTAGGTAGTCATCGTTTCCCGTATAATAATTAGACACGGTTTTCCTCTAAACCGTTTGCACCCACGGTAATGGCGTAATCATTCTAACGCGTAAGTGTAATCGGATTTAGGCGAGCGCCTCCCCTTCCCCGCGCTGTAAACCTAAAATGATATTTTAGCGGGAAAAACATTCGACTGAAGAATATCATTACTTGGCACGAGTCCTTTTTGCCTTCCGAATAACCGGCGCACATCATGTTGGCCGTAATGCGTTTCTCGTCGTATTCCGTCTTCTTGCAATCGTCGTTGCTCATGATCGGCACGTACACTTCGTGCAATACCTGCGATGACGAACCTCCCTGTTTCTTCGCTCCCCAACCGGTGATGACGCCCTCGTAGCCAGCGAAACTTTTGCCTGTAACGGAAAACGGTCATGTATATTTACGTGCACATCGTGACCTCGTCGTCAGGACGACCCCGAGCCGACCATAACCCCGATTCGAATGCGTTACCTTCGACTGGCAGACAGACCGGATTGATTCCGGTGTTGGGTCCGAATTCCACCCCATCGGTGTCCATACGCAACAGTGCGATGTCGTTGTTGTAAGACGTCGGGCTGTAACCCTTGTGTTTGACCACTCTCAACACTTTGAAGTCGATGTGTTTAGCTTCTTCTGTATCGCTACGATCATGTTCCAAAAGTCGCACGCCGATGTTTTTCGCTTCGAACCTGTGTTAAAAACCGTACGGAATAATTAGTCGATATATTTTTAATATTCTGAGCAACGGTTATGTTATATAGTATGTATAGGTATTCAGTATTCTGTGAGAATATGGACGAGTAATTGAAATCAAAAATATAATCCATCAAGTCACAGGTGTAGGTAAATAATATAATTAAATAACGCGATAATAGTACGCAAATTTAATTCCGAACGAATTTTAAAAAACCGTGTCGACTAATGGCACACTCTCGAACATTATGTTTAAAATTAAATTATATACTTTAGAACTTTATAAGAGATTGTTTTTTTTAATCCACAGAGATTTCGTAGACATTTTTCCCGAATTTTGATGATCGATAATCACTATAACCCCGTCGATCTGCTTTAGGCTCCTCACTCGACGGAAAATGGTATGGACTTTTTAAAAGCTTTTCAAAAAATAAAAGTATTTGGCGGATTGCTAAGGCACCCCATTGTTAGTGAAAGTTTATTATTATATTTGTCGTTGTTCGAAAATGTGTTTTACGAACCACTGTAGCGTCAAAATTTGAATATACTTACCCGTGTACGCAATGGGCGGCTGTCATGACATATTTGTGATTGATCACCGACGCGCCGCAGTAGAATTTTCCCTTGTACGTGAGCATGGCCATCCACGGGTATTGGTGCACGTACGTGGGGGTACCGCCGACGATTCTGTTTTTCTTACCCAAAGCTCCGCAAGCTTGAATAAAAAAAAAAAAAAATACGCGTGTTTTAGGAACTCCGCGATAAGTACAATAATACGAGGGGCAGTGGTTTCCCCTTTTTCTGCGGTGACTGTGTGGTTTTCCTTAGCGGAAAAACACCGTAGCCCGCCTTGTAAACTTAATACGACGAATAGTAAATACGGTTATTAACGATCGACTTGTAACGATATCGTTTTTAGTACTTACTGCACGGGGCGCATGTAGACTGATCGATTGGCGTTAGTGGCGGCTCAGCGGCGGGTTCTTCGTTGTGGCTAATGATGCCGATGATGTTTTGCCACCAGTTGACGTAATCCGCAAACGCCGATTGACTGAGATCGCCGGGCTTGCCAGCAGTGTAACGGTCCGGGATGAATATCTTAAAAATAACGCACACACAGGTGTCAATACAAACAGCGAAACTACGTCGCCGAAACAAATCGTTAATCGGTTCGACGCTCGTCATCTACACTCACCGGTGCCCGTTGGCAGGAAGGTCCGACTAGCGCCGCGACGGTCATCACACACAAGACGTTCCACATGATTGGATATTATGTATGTATGATGGTTTCTGAAAACGCGACGGATGACAGTTCGTGTGGTACGATATAAATACAAAAATCGAATAAACGTTCGGATTTCGGATGCAGACGATGAGGTGTGTCGACTGTTCGATTGGATGAACTGTACTGATGATTAACTCACAGCGGACGCGAGTATTTATATCACGCGACGCGGAATTTTTTTACGTCAGTTTTTCGCGTCGTATATCGCGATCGCGCGCATCGCGTCCGCATATGATTTCGACCAATACCGAGGTCATGGTCGGCTCCGGGCCTTGCCGGCCGGCCGTCTGCGCACCGGCAGATGTTAGTAGTAATAATAATAATAATAATAATAACGACGGCGATGGCGGCAATGTTAATGACGACGGCGATGATTGTGATAGTGGATGAGGCGCCGGCCGGGTCTGACGACGCGAGGCTTCCGCA
This sequence comes from Schizaphis graminum, assembly GCA_020882235.1. Classification (NCBI taxonomy): domain Eukaryota; kingdom Metazoa; phylum Arthropoda; class Insecta; order Hemiptera; family Aphididae; genus Schizaphis; species Schizaphis graminum. The sequence goes on from CM037031.1 coordinate 16,892,522, forward strand.
ATTTGGTTTATTGCTGATAACGCTGTCCGACACGGGTCGGGTGAGCATGTGTATCAGCCACTACCGCGGTTTCTAGGTCGCGTTCTAATTTCCACATATCAACCGTCCCGAACAAACACCTATGTATGCGGACGAATCCATGCATAGATTTCGGCGGAATCGGAGTGAATCATGGGGGAGGAAAAAAAAACCGATTGAAAATAATGGATCAGACGTATCCCACATGTTTCGTACACTATTTCGGTGACATCATTCGGTTCACTGTCACGTCCTCTAATGTCGTTACGTTTGCGGGTGTAATATACGCGCAGTAAATAACCCACAATGGTCTACAATAAGCGAGCTTCGCATGACCAGCCTAACCTAGAACGGTCGAAAACATCACGTGTTTTTTGTTATATTAATTCAAGGATGGACGGGTTAATGGTTCTGTCTAACCAGTATATTATACGCACTGAATCGACATCAATAAATCGAACTTGGACACTTATCTATGAAAAATATACCTAATATTATATCTAATCACGGTGTTATATTTATATCTTCTAAACACACATTGCACTTTACTATTTCAGTAGTCAGCACTCAGCACTATGTCCATAGTCTATAGAGAGAAACATCAACATATTTTTCTGGTTCAAAATCATCTTAAATCGATCGATTGAAAATGTATTATGATGTTACTTTTAAATCTGAAATATTAAAAGTTATAATAAATTGAAACCAGTCATATAAACTTTGAGTTAAACATTTTTTATTTCAGAATTTTTTTATAATATTATCATAATAATATAACTATTAATCAACCAGTAAATCTAAATTACTCTAGATTTGAATTATGTTCCTATATTATAAACATAGACATATTGCTAAATATAGGTTTATATGGCAGGATAATTTTTAACTAATTAAACGGATTCATTATGTATCAATGTTGTTTAAATTTACTGGCATACGAATAAAAAATTGTTTAAAATAAGAATTGTCACAAGCTATTAAAGTTTAAAAAAGTTATTATTATCCCATTACTAGTGCTATAATTTAATATTTATACGTCATATTAAAATCTATAAAAAAAAAAAATTAATTATAAAATAGGTGTTTATCGTTTCTACTATTTATTATCAATCGACCTAAACATAATATAATTCAACAATTCTTCCGTTGTTTTATTTCGGGTTTATTGTTTTGTTTCTCATTAAAACTTAATATATTGTAACTTTATACCTTGCATTAAACATTCTTATCTAAATCGTGTTTTTTCGTTTCTATATAGTCGGTTTTCCCATGTTGTGTAGTAGCGCTAATATTTCCTATCGACCCCTAGCTACAGTTCTTCCTTGGACGTTAATGATTGCAAGTATTTTAAACATCGTGTTCATTAGTTGTGGCCAAATATCTGCGACGTTTCAACTTTTAGCTAAGGTAAACGTTATTACTTATTACATAAATTCACAATCTATAAATATGATTAATTTAAATATTTAACATTATATTTTATTAACTTCTATGGTGGTTGAACATCAACAATACAATAAGAGCTAAACTAATTTTGTTAGGAACTAAATATTAAGAGAATGATCTAGTTTCTACATTTGATTCAAACTTTCCATTAAATTTTGATAACGATAATGATTAATCGTCTCTAATTTTCTATATAAAAACGTTTTAAAATTGTTGTATTTATTTTGAATTACCTTCGTTATACATTTATAAACGTCATAAAAAAAAAATATGTTTGGTAAATATAACATTATACGCAACTTTAAAAAAAAATGTTACCATAATTTTTTAAATAAATAAATTTAATTTAAAACACATATATTTATGTATCTATAATATGTAGAATTCATGCTTGAATGCGCTAAAAATATTTATTTGTAACGGACACTAATTATGACTAATTTAATTTTGTCATATAACATCTTTAATACAATATAAAACAAATACGCAATGCGTAGTGTATAGTTTATGTCTCATTTAATTTAAGATATAATATTTTTAACTACGTAAATTGTAATAGGTAATACAATTAGTTATGTCCAATTTGACTTATTCATAACTCATCAGTATTAATATATGACATACATATTGTCTATAGCCATGCAAGCTGCGTAAATGTTTTTATGTTTTTTTTTTTTTAATCTAATAGGTAATTACATTTAACACACATTTTTTAAATCGTGTCAATTATTCAGAGCTTTACTATAAATAACTATATAGGTAAAATGTACACAAACAAATTATTACAGTATTTTAAATAAGTAATTATCTAATTAATCACAAAACTTTAACTTGATGTGGATGTAAATAAAATAGTATGTTAGATACATCTTAGTAGTCGTTATAATAACGAATAACGATACCATTGTTGTAGGCTTACAGCTCGTCACACCGACTCGATATTACCCATAAAAAATTACCTCACAAGTTTTTAAGGGTTTAATCCATGGGTTTGTGGAAAAAATTAAATGAATAATTGCAGGTTATAAAATAATATTGTGTATTTAACAAATCAAAAATAAATGACGGGTTTCGTGTAAAGTATATAGTACACGGTAAAGCCAGGGTAACTGGTGAGTATATGACCTAAATATCTTTGTACATAATATTTTTATCGTATATCATATTGAACCACTCGTTAAATTTTTTATTTTACTTGTCATCTTTGTGTCCGATTTATAAACTTATACTATTTAGTAAATAGTATTTTATACTACGTACGGATCTCCGAGTTTAGATGAGTAAATTATTGTTTATATACATAACGTCCGCGCAATCCGATAGCCGTTACAACTTCACATCGTAAAAACGAAATCGTTGCAAGTTATGAAAAATATCGTAACTCGAATAATAATATTATTGTACATGATGGACGCAGGAAAGTGCTACGTACGACGCAATAAAGTTTGGACGTCATCCTTTTTAACGATACTATAAAATATAAACTTTATATAACTTATATATCTTACCGAACGACGAATGCGTATGTATATTTAGTAATAATAAATAAAATGCTCTTTTTTATTTAGTTATCAGAATAGCGACAGTAGATATTTTATTGACAATAATTGCGACGATATGGGTCCACTTTGCATATTTCACGCATTTGTTAATTTTACCTATGATAAGATTTATATGGGTATTCAAATAAAACACTATAGGTATTATATTATTAAATAAAGCCATGGTTTTCAACCATCATATTTGATTTTGCTTATCATGCGATAAAAGCTTATCATAGATTATTACTTGTTTATGATTAATTAATTCTTAAAAAATATTGAACCATGAACATTTTCAAACCTTGTAGATGGTATACGTATGTTTACGGTAAGCAAAACAATGAGTAAGAAACTAAACGGATTTCGTAATCAGTGAAATGTAAAAAGTGAAGCAAAAATTATTCATCAAATTTGAATACAGAATAAATAAACTATAAACTTATACTTTATATACTATAAAGTATAAGTGCTCTATTTAAATCATAAATAGTTTGATACAATTTGAATATTATATTGTTTTGTAATTCCAAAAATAATATAGACAGCAATCTAATAATTATAAACTGTTTAATTTTTTGCCGAAACAGTTATCTTTTAATGTAGGAAGATATAAAATAGTAACATAAAAAGAAATATCAAAGTTTTTCCATTTCCTGTAACTAAGTATGAATTTACTTTATAGATAGGTAATAATTTGATTATTTTGATTTAAGATATAACTTAAATAACAAAATTAAAAACAATTTCGTGATTAAAAGCGGAGCGATGAAAATAATGTGTGACTTTTATAATGTCTATAATCATTTTTTGGGTTAGCAAAAAATCTCAATTTTCAACTTTGGAGATGGTTTCTAGTACCAAATTGGATCTAGTTATAATATTTCAGGATCAAATGTAAAAATTAATCAATTATCGGTCCCCAAATTTCCCATTTTTATATTGTCTTAACAAATAAGAAAATTGGGTAACGATGTGATAACTTTATGCATTGTAATGAATGATGTGAACAAAATAAGCGTTTTAAATAGAAAATATACTTAAACCAAAACAAAATGTACAAATAGTTTTTAAAGATAATATTTGCATCATCCAATCGTTTACTTAAAAATCACTTTATAAATACATTAATTATTTTATAATATGCATTACGTAATACATGATTTACTAGGTCAAATAAAAATAATGTAAAATATTTATTTGGTTAAATACTCTAAACTAAAAATTAATTTTCAGAACTTATAACTGTTCGTTTAAATTATCCGTTAAACTGTCTAGAATTATAATGGAGCGACGATTTTAATCAATTATGCCTATATATATATTTAAAAACAAATTTTCATACGTAAATATTTAATGTTTCATTTTACATTATTATCACCAGGTTTAATTATGCGTGTTCAATTTGTTTAAATTATTTCAATTTCTGTAAAAAGTAATTGTATGTGTAAAAAAATTGAGTTTTTTTTAGTAGGTTAAGTATAACATTTGTTTAATCGTTTTATTTCATATCACAGTGTTTATAGTATTATCATTATATTTTATTTTTTGCACTAATTAAAACTTACCTATATATTAATTGTTGCGTCATAATTCATAATTTTTATTATTTAAATTCATTGTGGAGACTTATACTCTACAGTAATTATTTAATTATTTCTACAAAGTCGGTACACATGTTATAACAACTTTTTCCATACACATACAACATATTAGAATGATAATATTCATAGTCAAGATATGCTTAACAGGTAGATAATTATTTTTAAAAGATTTCCAAACAATATGCCTTGTTCGTACTATTATAACAATATACTTTTTTAAGTAGAGATAAACCTGAGTATCGGGTACATCGTTTTACGTCAGTGCATAAAACAAAAATTAAAATATAATGTAAATATTGTTTCACGGAATAATTATCGAAACGCTTAAAAATCTATTTTAGACACAATAGTTGTGCCAGGTTCGTAAAGACAATAATAATGCGAATGGGGTCAAACTATTAACACAATTACATCACCGTCGTAATATTATGTTTGACAAAATCGGTGTTTCTATATTATATTTTATAATATGTACTAAATATAAACATATAATCACTGGATCGAACAGAATTATTTACGGGCAATAATAATAATTGTACCTACATTTTCGGTTACAGAATTTCGAAGGTAATTCTTTAGAAATGAATTGTGATAAATTGCTGATAACAATCACACAAAAAACAAAACGTATACTTACTTCCTTTCGAACAAAATAAATGTACATATATTTTTTAGGCTATTTTATATTATAGTAATACGCGGTTTTTTTTCAAAGTGTAGGTTGGTGCATAATGCGTATTAATCGGCTATCTAGCGTACCGATATCCATAATATTCTTGTATACCTGTACTTGGACGCGATATTTGCATTGTTTAATGATCGCGTTCAAGGCCGTAGGATTTTTCGCAGTTATATGGGGTGTATGGAAAAATAGAAAGAACGATATTTTAGCCAATAAAAAATAATTTGAAAATGTTTCTTAAATTTTCAAAGGAAAGTGTGTATTTATATTTAGACATCTTAACAAGATATTTTACAATATTACGACTACGCTTATTTGTATAACGAGTGCCAAGATCAACATTACTCGGACTTATACACAGTACAATTTAATTTGAAGAAAACGTGAATACATATATGGGGACTTTGTATTTTTTTATTAAATAAAAAAAAATATTCACAACCTGTGTTCATACGTCACAATAAACAAATAACATAATTTTTTTAAATATAATATACTATAAATAAATTATGATACACAGTGAAGAGGGAGAGACTATCAAGTGATAGGATCCAATTAGGGGTGTTTTTTAAATTTTTTTTGATTATTTTACTTATAATAAGTATATCTTTGTAATATTTTATATTTCGTCAACAATTTCTAGGTTGTGTATTTGCTGAGATTTGTAATACTACTAGATTTTTATGTGTGTTTAGCAATACGGAGATCAAAGGAAAATGTACGATTATTATAAATTATTTTTAAAACTCAACCGTCATTTTATCATAGGTATATAATATATAGAACAAAAAAAGTTGTTTTATTATTTAAATATTGAACTGTTTAAGTAAAAATTATAAAAAGTAACTATAATATTCAAAATAATGTATTCACATATAATATGTTCGTCTCGAATTTTACTTAATATTGTGCCGACCAAAAAATAACTTGTTAACATTGAAAATTTAAATCGCTCCTCGGATGAAAAAATTGTTTTAATATGGATATGTAGGATATTCAAGTAAATATGAAACTAAATCCAAGTAGAAAAAAATTAAATCCTTTTGAAATTAATTACAGTTTACCGATATAATTCATAAATGTTTCAGAGCTTAGTCATAATAATATTATTTAATTACATTTTAACATTGAAAAATACAATTTTGACGACAATCTTTGATTTTATCTCTTACTGTTAAGTGACAAAGATATTCCATTTCAGTTCACGACGTCATAATATATTATTCTATTATTCTGGAACAATTACATTTTTTTTTTTTTTATAATTATAAAAATTATAATATTTTTTAACGACGCGCCGCGTAGGACCATCATCGTCATTACAGTGCATCCGAAGTAATGTTTCAGAACATTATATAATATTCGTATTTAGTAGTAAGTATACCGTTTAATATTCCGGACGCGTTCCGTCGACAAATACACGAAAATTCAAAACGTTATTCCGATTATTATTTTTCTCGTTTCGTTCGAACGAGGCGCGGGCTCCAACCTCGGGAACCGTGAAAGTTTATAGGTACAAACGGCGCGCGTCAAAGCTGTCGGTCGCGAGTGCGCGCGAACACTCGGCACACGCGTGGCCGGCGTGTCGCAAAAATAAAATGCAAACGCGATTCGATAAGAAATATATTGTGTACACGTTATTAGGCATTAAAAATAAAATCAGCCTCCATGACATTGGGAAACGGACAAGGCCGCCGCCGCCGCCGCCGCGCGCATATATTTTTCAGAGATAAAATAATAACATAATATTATAATGTGATGATGATGGTACGGCATCATTCGTGTCACGGCTGCAGCGTTATTGTAACACCGATACGCGCCGCATTTGACCCCATAAACCGCTCAGATAATAGAATTTAAGGATAACAATAGGCGATTTTTCGAGAGTAATTAATTTGTTTAACGGCTGTGCGAAAATAATAATAATAATAATAATGAAAAATTAAAAACAGTAGCTCTTATCTGCAGTAGGTACACCGAAAATGGATTCGCGTGTCCCGGACGCGAACTCGGCATGGGGTCGGCGCTGTCCCATTATGAGCGGCGCTATAATATACACACATAATACAATATTATTATACATCATGTATAATATACAATAATATTGACAACAAGACGCGCGCGGTGCCTATCGATATCATAAAAGTCAGTTTTTTGTTTTTTTTATTTAATCGCGTCGATTGTCGTGTGATTTTTGTGCCGATCATCACGGCCGTGAGAGCTCGAGACGGTATAATAACACGAGATATTTTATTATACGAACGTTTGCACGAATTTTAGTATACTTAAAATTTAGTGACTTAAATATTACATCTGACAAGTATAAATACGTATTCAATCTTAATGTATATATATTATAGGTAGTGGTTAGCGGGACATGATATTATGTAGTCATATGTTTTTTTTATTATAATTTCCTTATTGGTACACGATCCACACTAACATTATTCATAACGACATTATAATACAATAAAAAAAACAAAACATTTGAGTATTTACATGAAATTAAAAAGTGCAGTTCTAATTTAATAATTTTGTGGAAAATTATGATTTATTTAAAAAAAAACATGGATCACGTACTCGAAGGTTAATATAGTGAACTTTATTGGTTCATGCCTTCACTTCCCGTAACCTTCTTTCGTTCCGTATTCTTTTAAGCAATATTGTAACTATTTATCCACTCGGAACTCACCCTAGCTGTGGGCCTATTGTTTAAATTACGAAGTCAGCCAATATAATAACCAAGTGTATTGTATAGTTAATTAATCGTATTGTATATTTTATACGATGAATCTGTATGGCTATTCGACGTTTTATTGTTAAATATAATATGTATTTGAACGTTGTCGATACCGTGCTATTAGGTTCGTCTTATTTTTAATTATAAACAAACTATTACACCTATAGTTTTTACGTACAAAGTGATTAAGTAATACCTATATATTACTTATTATTTAATACTTACATAATTAAGGCTAATTAACTGTGATCTGGGTCATGTGTTTAAAAGGTGCGTGTTTCACAAAATATATGTTTTATTTTTATGCAATTATTTTTAACTAACCTAATCAAATAAAAAAACATACTAATATGATATTATATATTCTATTATAATATAAGGTTTGTCGTTATAAATTTGTAGTAGGTAAAACACATTTTAAAACATTAACCTTTAACAACAAATAATTTTATGAGACTTTTGATTAGGTATTTAAACCATTATACAAGTGTAATCAGTGTATTAATATAAATCGCTTACTTGTATTTTATAATACAGACACATTTTCATCAACCTAACCTAACCTAACCTAACCAAATTATGGCTCGTGTACAAACTCTATTTGGCCTACAGAAGTGAATTTTTTTTTAATTGTTATTTTGACGGAGAATCTACTTTTTTATTAATAAACATATACTTACTAAGTTATACTTATATTCAATCTTAATAATGGCCTCAGAACACTTTTTGAATTCTAAGCACTTTAAAAATATTTATTTTTGATTTTTGTTATATTATAATAGGGTGACCAGACGTCCCGTTTAAAACGGGATTGTCCCTTTTTTGATCATCGTGTCCCGTTGTCCCGACAAACTTCGAACGGGACGATTTTTGTCCCGTTTTTAGAAGATGGTCCCATTTTAATCCCGTTTTTTTACAAATTATTACATTATATTTTTAAAATAAATCGATCTATGAAACAAATCTAAAATAGTTTTATAACCAAATTTATAAATAACAGATAATAGTTTTCGTAAAACAAGAATCTAATAAGTAATTAAATTAGCGGTAGTGTTTAATAATAAAAAGTAAATTTTCCTATCTAATTATTTAAAAAAATTGTATTCGTTTTTAAATGCAACATTATTGTGTTGATTAATGATAATAAAAAAAAAAAAGAAAGCGGACTCCATCCCCTCACGTCCACCCACAATTCAAACACTGCTATGGTCACACAACAAGAGTACTATGAAGGTGTTTTTCTCGAAACTAAACATCAATGAAACCAAAAAGTATCAGAAGTAAATACTACTCGTATAATGTTTTATTAAAGTTAATATTTAAAAATATTTGATTTTGAAAATTCCTTTATTTAGGTAAAATTTTACTATACTATTTTAAAGCCATTATTTTAAAACTAAAAGGTTAATAATATATTTAAGTACTTTAAAATCAATTTTTTTGAGTAAATTAATAATTATTTTATTTTATCACAGCAATGAAATAATATATTTAATATTTATTAAGTGTTTAAGTTATGTAATACCATATTTTAACACCTACTAATTACTATACAGATTGTTTACAATATAATATAAATATACCTGAATAAATGGTGGCACAGATTCGCTATGTGTCTTATCTACTATATAAAAATACAAGCTGGAAACGTCCAAATACAAACATTATAGTTATTATACGCGTCAGTCATAACCCCTTTTTATTATATAATAATAAACTACTAGTTAAACATTTCATAGCCAAAACACATTATAATATCCAAATAAATCGGTTTCTTTAATTAAATTTGTTGGTTAATTAAAAAAAAATAAACAAAAAATAAATAAATAATGATTTTTTTATTTCTATTTTTTCAACAGCATTTTTATACAACAAAACAAAACACATAACACATTATTTAAATATTTGAAATATATAAGAATGATAATTTGAAGGTAAGTATATACAATTTTAACAGAATGGGATTTAATTTCGGCACGTGGGTGAGATGTAGAAAATAGGAAAAAGATAATAAGTTGGGAAAGAGAAATATGACGTGTGGCTCGCGCAGAGGATCATTTCAGTCTTGGGTGACTGAAATGGCTCACTTCCGCGCTCGCCACACAATACACATACTTTACAAGTACGAAGGTGACGACGGGAATCGGTTGCGATGGACACTGCCTGTGTGGGGTGACCCCCTAGAAAATAATCCTAGTTACGCCACTGATAAGGGAGCCAAAAGGGGTGGTCAACTCCAGGACGTAAGTTATAGGGATGGACATAATAATGGGAAATGTGGGGAGGAGGGGCACTGGGGGTCGTGTAAATCATAGGTATGGGGAAAGGGTGGTGAGAGGTAGAATTATAATATGCACTATTGTCTCCGGTCTCCGGTTCTGACCATTCCCTTAATTGTACGGTGGGGAGAGGTTGGTGAGGCATAGCATTGTGATATTCATTATTGTCTCCGGTCTCCGGTTCTGAACTTTCTCTAGCTTTTTCTTGTGTCTTCCTCGCCTTTATCTTCTCCTTCAGCTTCTTCAAATTCCTTCGGGTCCGAGCTTTCTGAGCCTCCGTCTTAACCTTCACCGCTGGTGTGCGTGGTCCGGATATATTTACCGGCGACTCTCCAGCCGTAACGCTGGAAGTCGTCGCCGGTTTTTCCACCTCCACACAAACCAACGGTTCTGGTTCAGTCGGAGGCGCAGCGTCTTCTGCCGGCTCTGCGATCTTTTTGTCTGCAAAGGACAGTTAGTATAATGCAATTTTATTCATTAAAATAAAATGCTGTGACGGAAAAAATATCATAGCTGCCGTTCGTTGTGTTAAACTACCAAAATACGCGCGCGCGTTCATTGCGTAATTTTTTCCTTGTGTACTATCAATCGACACCCGTTCATATAGGTAGGTACAGTTAAAAGTTTATAAAAATTATTATAAATAAGGTACTTACGTTTTAGCAGACGTTTAAGTCGGTCCAGACAGTTTACCAGGTAAGGTTTTAAGAAGTTCATTAACCTCGACATTAACGTAATAAGCATATTTTAGTTATGTTCAAAAATATAATAATAATATATTTGAATATTTCACAAATGCGAAATGAAATGCACAGAACTGTATTTCAATGTTTTATGGTAATTAATAATATTTTATCACATTATTATGATTTATGTTACCATGGAATGTCAAAGTATATATTACTAGAATAATATTATGGCCAATATGGGTTAATTTCTTGGGTGAAAAATAGATTATAAATATATTAAAATAAAAATCAAATATGTCCGGAAACATAATCTAAATACTACTTTCGAACAACTACATAATATATCAATAATATAAAATGTATTTTAATTTTTAGTACCTATTTTATTGATAATATTTCAATAAATTAAAATGAAAAGATTTTATTTTCAAAAATCATTTTAGTTATTGCATAAAATGATGCATATAATTTGAGGCAATATAATTATGTGTTTATATAAGATAGGTACCTAATCATTTAAAATGAATGTTTTAATAATTTTTATTCACTTTTATTTATGTAAATACTTGGTATAACCATGAAGTAATACAGAGATTATATTATTAATCGACTCTCCGCGAAAACGACCACAGAAAAACCCAGAAATTGAACGGATAAAAATCCTGAAAAATAAATATACCCCGTAAAAAAACTAAAAATATTTCAATAGGTAAATTGGATTTTTATTACTCAACTATTGGTGACAATTTTGATATTTTCATTTGTTGAGCAAAATACATTATATCTTATTTATGTATATTGTTGGGTACTTACATGGCCGTATTCAGTGGGGGGGGGGGGTCAGGGTTCAACCCCCCCCCCGAAATGTCATCAAAAATATTTTTATTGACTTTCCTCGTTAATCCTAAACATCGCGTAAATTAAAAAAAGCGGGTAAGTGAGTATCGCTCTGCTGTACATTAGGGGGTGGGGTAGACCTGGGACTAGGGTAGGTTAAATTTGAATGCAATGATAGATATCATTGTATACGAAAAACGATTCTGAACGGAGGTGATTTGTCAGTCTAGGATATATTATATAAAAATCGAAAATTATTTATTAGTAAAACGTTATATTTTTACACGTGTATTTTTGATTTCAAATTAAAATTGAAACTTTAAACACTCGTAAAATTTTTTAAATTGAATGATTCTCAAACTTTTTTATAATTATTCTAAGCTTAACTTATGGACAGCATAGTATTAAATTTTCAATTCTTAGCTTTTGATAGTAAAATATTTATACATTTTTAACTACCAAATAGTGAAAAATATTCATGATTTTGACGAATTTTTGTCAATATTTGAACTTCAAATGCTAATAAAAAAAATTGTGCCTATGTATTTTTATAATTTTTGAATGAGAGTTAGAACAAGTTATGTGGACCCTTCAATTAAATTTTCAAGTAATTTGTCCCAGCTAAATTTTTTTTATCAACATTTATAAAAAAAAATTGAAAATTTCAATTGTCTATAAATAGCTCAAAAAAAGTCAAAATATTTTGAAAATCAAATCACGTAAAGAAAATGGAAATATAAATAACTGGTAAAATTTTCAAGTATTTATGACTTATACTATTTGAATAACAACAAATATCAAAAATCGTTTGAGGCTAATCCGTTATTTAACGCGGTTTTGTAAAAATTTAAAATTCAATCACTCATAAAAAATTTTTGTCTGAATCTGGTCGAATTTTTTTTACAGATGTTTGAAGAAAAATGTATGGAGAACCTTGTATCAAATTTTCAAAACTTAGTTATAAAAGAAAAAAATTTTACAACTTTTCAACCACAAAATTACTTGCAAATTTTCGCAATTTTGACATATTTCGTATAAATTCGAACTTTAAGCACTTATAAAAAAAAATTGTGAATAACGATTTCGGATTTTTTTTTATCACTTTAAGAACAACTTATAAGAAACCTTGTATTAAATTTTCAAGATTTTCTGGCTGGCCAAAAATTTTTTATCGTTATTTTAAAAAAAAATACTAAAAAAAATTAAAAATTTCAATTGTCTATAAATTCTTATAAAATTCTTTGAACATTTAACTGTGTATGGAGAACGTTAATATAAACATTTGGTGAAAATTTCAAGTATTTACATCTATTCGTTTTTGAGTTATAGCAAAATAAAAAATTCGATTTGGTCGAAAACTGGTTTTGCGTAAAAATTCCTGTTTTTCTATCATTTTTTTGGGGTTTTTCCCGACTCATTTAAAAAATATTGAAAATTTTTAACTTTTGACCCCCCAAAGTACCAACTAGATTCGATTTCCTTTTCAAAGAGGGGCTGAAGTCCAAAATCGAAGCATTTTTACTGCTCCAAATGTTGTCGTCAGACACAAAAAAAAAAAAAAAAAAAACACACATCATTGTAAAATTAATACATTCATCACTTCGTTCAGAATCTAAATAAAAAAAAAACAAAAAAAAAACAAAAACAAAAAAACACACATCATTGTAAAATCATTACATTCATCACTCAGTTCAGAATCTAAAATATTAATTATTTAATTTAGGTTAATTAACTCAAAAAAGTAAAATAATAATATTCATTTTTTAGGGGGGGGGGGTAGCAACTGTCCCGTTTTTTTATTTTTTAAAAATGGTCACCCTATATTATAATATACTTGTACTATAGGACAATCTACTTATGATATATGTTTAATATAATTGTGTGTTTATATATTTTTCTATTCAAATTTTATATTTCACTATCTTCGTAGTTTTTAGTTCAGTAAAAAAAAAAAAATAGAAGAAACATACTATTCGTAACTAGTCTTTGAAAACCACGTGCAGTATGTGTAATGATGTGTAAGGCTTCCATTCAAAATTTAATTCATGGTTTTACACACCTCATCTGTATATATATTCCTTATTAGAAATATTAACAAAAATTCAAATAGACACAAAAATGTTAATTAAAACTTCCAATCATATATCTAAAAAGATTAGATCAGTCAATGAAAAAAATATTTAACTTTAAACTCTAGTAAATAACAAATGACATATTCGACAATAATTTAAAAATCAAAATATTATGACAATAATAGCAACCAAACATTACTATAGATTTTCATCAAATTTGTTTCTTTAAATTAAATTCGCAACTTAAAATTCAGTGATATTTATTTACCGATTTTAACCTTATTGCTACAATAAAATAGTCGTTTTCTATATCAATGAAAAAATTCTTTTCTCCTCAATAAAAAAAAGAAAAACACTAAACAAACGTATAAAACACAATATAATATCTTAAGTAAAGTACAAATGCCTATATATTTTACGTATGAAGACATACTAAACCTAGACAATATTGATGAAATACATTGTATAGCCACGACACAGTTTACGACCAGAAACGTATATCAAAAGGAAATATCAACGAATATAAATACCCAATTACGCTCCCCGAGGAGAAAAATGCATTTGAGAAAAATATGAATTTCATTCAATATTTTCCACTATGCAAAAAGAATTTAATAAGAACACAAGTTGTAATAAAAGATAATTTCTTTCCGTAGAAAAACGGCTTAGAAAATAATAATAATAGATTAAAAAAAAAAAAAAAACTATGGAAAACCGATGTGTTTCTACTAGGTAGTAGGTATAGTACATATTGTGTATAATATAAATTGGTGTTGTTGTTGAACTCTTCTTTGAAAAGTTAGCGTTCAATTTTACGTTTTACAAAAACATAAAAGCTTACAAAAATGTATTTTTATTCTCGTCGTTATTTTTGAAAATAAGCTCTTTTTTTATCAAAGAGCACATACGTGCGTTTGATTTTTCGCGTTACTTTTTTTCAGCTTTACTACGTATTATCTTATACAGGTAGTGATTCTTTAAACTAAACAATTTTTATATTTTTTTTTATTACAGAATAAATATAAAATATTATGATATAAGTCTATATTTTTCAAACTCTAAGACATTAAAAAAAAAAAAAAAAATTTGCCTTATATTTGGTAAAACTTATTGCCTGGTTTACGATCACCATTCACCTTGCTATATAATATATTAATCGTATATGAATTGTGTACCTATAATGGAGAAAGCACAATAAAAAAAATTGATCATTTTTTATCGTTTCGATTTTGATGTTCATGGTCCATCGTACGTCACCGTGGTCGTCACGATATTTCTCCGTAACCGTTTCATTTACAAACGGAAGGCATTATAATTTATAATAAACATTGTTAATTTATCTGTACCTAGAATTTACATAATATGCCGCCTACGTGGCTGTTTCAACAGAGTACAACGCACCCGCCAACTTGATGATAACTTTTGACAAGTTGACAGCAAGTTTTCATTTCAAGGAGTTCCGGGTATTTGCAACTATCCAATAATGTCCATGCCTCTTTTATACGACATTTAAATTTTTAATTACTGTCATATTTTTAAGATCTTAGATCCTTAGACAGAATTTAAGGAGTGTACTGTGGCCATATAAACTTAATTTTTTAAGTAAAAATAACAGTTTTATTGTACAAAGCTCATGATTTTGTTTTTAAAATGTTAATGTAACTAACTCAGAATTTGAACGTGAAATTTCAAGTTATTACACTTTTTGCACTTAGATAAATGTATAATATTGCTTAAATAAAAGATATTGATTTTACACGTTTAAATAAAATATAAAATAAATGGAATATTTAGTCTAGTATTTATTTTAATCAGATTACGTTTACAATTTTTTTTTAATTCATCGTACTCAATTTCTATTAACATATTAATATCATGATTTATGAACTTATATCTTTATTAGATATACAGTTATATAACTCAGATATTAAATATTTCAATTTCAATTTGATTTATAATGATAATAATAAATAAGAAATATTTGAAAAATTATGTCAATAAAAATATATTGGAAAAAATTGTATTTTTCATTTTTAAAAAATAGTTTATATTATCACAAGATATATCCCACTTTAAATACCTAATTTAAAAATCTGATTATTTGAAACGATCCTTACGTATATACATACTTAATAATCCCAAAAGTATACTTTGATTAAGAATGTTAATGAAAAATGGGGCCAAACATACATGGCGAATCATCCTGTATGCATAAGTCGATGGTTAATAATTACGACTATAGCTAGACTTATTAGGTAGCACTCGCAGTATATTGTTTTAATAATAATAATATTATTAAGATTCAATCACCGTCTATATATTTTAGATCATCAAAAGTTCGCACGTTTTTATCGATATAAACACGATGTACAATCATATAGTTTTCTATACATAACAAAATTATATATTCTAGTAGATGTTTATATAAATTAATAATTTACTTTCTAAACATCTGCAGTTGTAAATCAGACAATTAAAAAAGTCTCGTTGTACATACTAACAAAGGTATATTTATTGCTCCATCGAGACAATATATTATCATAACTTGTATAGTATCAAACATACTTGATAATATTACATTATAATTGAATAAGTGTTTGAAAATGATCATTGAGGAATGGTACAGTTTTTGGTAAATTAATCTCGGTCTCATACGTCTTGTATTTCAATATTTGATATTATTATGATTCGGTGTGACATATATTAATATTAGTATATTTAAGAGATGAACGCGGTCGAAACGATTACGCACACTGTTATTTTTATATTATCATTATGTCGATAACTAAAATTATAATAAATTATCATTGTGAACATAATACCTGTTGACAGTAGTTTTAAAATATAACCATTTTTTTTTTCGACTAACGAACTTGTGCGTTGATCATATTATTATTAACCTAATATGTTTAAATAATATAATGTTAGTTGTCACTTTCAAGTGGGAAACATATAATAAATAATAGCACATATAAAGTAAAGACGTAGTAATCGTAATGAATTGAAATGTTTCACGCCCTGAATGACCTATAAATTTGCCTTCCCGGACATCACTTACCTACTTCTCTATACAAAGCCCTGTACATGAATACATTATAATCTTTATATTTTATATGACTTACGTGTTTTCGTTTATGGTATAATTTAAATGTTTTTTTTTGTGAATTTAAGTGTTTAGGTTCCATGTACTGTACAGCTATAAAAGAGTTTTTATGAACATTTTATGTTTTTTTTCGAAGTTAAAATCCACTGACCGCAAAGATGACAATTCAATAATCACAAAGCGCATTAATAGGGTTTTAATTTATAAAAAAATAGTTTTCAATTACGAGTAATATAAAACCAGGTTTAAAATAAAAAATATACTAACGCAATTTACCTGCTGGCTGCGGTAGCTTTAACATAAGTACATATTATAGTGAATTAGTACAGATTTTATTTATAACCGTAATCGCAAGTCATACGTTGCTGTTATAGAGAAAAAAATAAAAAATATTTTCTTTTTTCCTTTATCATATGCATTTTAATTCAGAGAATTACTATGTTAACCACCACTTGCACAGTAAAAATATTAGGTAATAAATGTGCACAACGATTCAATTACCACTAGACAATTTTATAGAAATATAATGATTGTAGTATGTATTGAAAATTGTTTTTTAAATATGTGTTTATTTTCAAAAATAAATAAATTTATTAATAAAACTAGCTTTATAGATAAAGGACCTTGTGTTTTCGCGTCAGTTGATAGTTCGTTTGCGATGGGAGCCTTTATTTGGATTGTCATTATCATTTTTTTTTTTTTTTTTTGAAACCCAAATTTTGTTTCGAAAATATAGTTAATATAATATTTAATTCATAACTAATAACTATATTATATACATAGTGTTATTATTAAGTTATCATATTTTACCAAGTGTATTCAAAAATTTAAATAAAAATATTTTCAATACTAATTTTGTTTATTTTCAATACAGAATATAAGGTTAATTACTATAGAGATTTCCTCAAAGGTAAAGGTTTAGTTTAGTATTTCTCAGTCAAACGAATAGTACTACGTCAGATGCTCAGTGAAACATGATGATGAGGTTGTTCGAATCGAATCCGATTACGACACGGTACTGTATAATTATTGATAATCATTATTCATGTATAAACATAATAATATAATAGTATATGTATAATTATGTATTTAGGTACTACACTATAGCATATAATACAACAATCACGCTGAAAGTATCTACGGACGACTATGTATATCGCGCTATATTGTGCATATTATATTCACGTCATTGTATAGTCAAATCTCCCCTAACGTAAGTAAACGAACCGAGATGGTTTACATATAGTACACAAACTACAAACATCGTATTTTAGTGTTACTGTGATCTATGTGATTATTCTTGATGGATGTTCGCAAATAACCGTACAGCAATATCGTATAATTATTGTTCGTTATTTATACTATTGTTTATTAATTACGTGTTTATTATGATTTAGGCACAAATACACTATATGTACGCAATAAATCATTTTCACGGTAATCGCAACACAACTATAATAATAACATTATACAATATATCAATATATATAATATTATTGTATTAAACAAACTTTGACCATGTGATCAAGACGAATTGATTTTAATGATGGATAACGATTTAATATTGGATAACTAAATCTTTCAAAATTAACTTGGAGAAGAATTTCGGACAAATATAGATTATCCCAACAAAGGACCAAAATTGTAAATTACACCCAATGGCCAATACTACATTTTTGAAAATCCACTTTTGTGTAATTAGTCGGCCCCGGAGATTTTTTTAATTAATATTATTTTTATGATTCGATTTTTGACTGTAATTTCTACATAATATTAAACTTTATATTTTTTTTCAATGATATTTATGATTACTCATTTACTCCAAATGTTATCAAAAATATTATACACGTTTTTATTTTACATTTCAATTTTATTTCGCCTAAAAGAAATTTGCATATTAATTATTAAAATTTGTATTTTTTTTTTAATTATTATTGTATTTTATATATACCAGGTACGTAACTACATAAGATACTCTGCATGTTTCACAAACGATTGACTCGTAAAATCATTGATTATAAATGATTATAAAAATAAATATCAAGGTTTAAACCAATCTACGTACAATGGTGTTTAGAACAGATACTGATGAGTTCAAGGTAACTTAGATATTATATGGGCGCAAATTACCATACTCATTTTAGAAATCTAGAAAAATTCAGTGTGCAATTTACTTAACTCTTTTTACGCCCTATTCTCTGTGGTCAAAGTTAACAAGCATTCAAAATTTCAATAGTATAGACTGCAGTATAATATTAAAGTTGATCGTGGCCGTCTTGTTTTTGTAATTGATCGACTATCAGCAACGAGAACGCAAAGATTTTTTATGGCAGTAAGCGGGTTATTAATTGTTATTTTTAAATTTTAATAATATTGTAATTATTTTTCGCTCATACATTAATAACATCGTTGTAAATTGAAAAAAATAATATTCGTTTCAAAGGACCGGGAGACCGAGACGTTTCAGCAATAGGTAACCAATAAATTATGGTATAATATAGCACGTCCTATCTCTCGGCTACTGCCGTGTAAATATACCCGTTTTTCTAATTGAAACGTCATCGCTGCCGTCACTTACTCGTTATACCGGATATCCTATTTGTTCTGTTTAATATATGTCGGTCGGTATAGCTGCGTGGTTATTACGACTACGCGATCCATGTCTTACTTGTACTTTGCAGCATACTCTCGTCCGTCATCGCTACAAAACGAAAACGTATTAAGTGTTTTCATTTCTCTGGCAAACGAAGAAATGGGTTTCGTCGACGCAGTACGATAATACGAACAGATCTATCGCTTTTCGACGAACATTTATTATTTGGCTCGTTCAGACGTTATTGCAATTTTATACGCCGCGCACAGAGCGAGCGCGAGTCCGATCCTACAAATCCGCCGGAAATACGTAAACACCGTATAAACATGTAATATATAATCTAATATACATTTGTATTGCTATAGTATATCGTTAGATATCCAGTGGTAAACCTTACGCACATTGCATGCATTATATTATGTGTAAGTATATATATCATATACTGAGTGTTCTGACCGGAAAGGCGGAAATCGTCAACGAGATCAACCGCTGTCATGACCCAACTCTGTTTCGTCCGCAGTCGCATAAGCCACGCGGTGATACACATATAACAAAAAGGAAATACTCTGTGCTGTATACATGACGAAGTGTATAGACGTTTTTCGATCAGACTCTGGTCTCGTCTCATTCATTCGTCCGCCGCCGGTCGTTTTCGAAAATTAAATTCATTAACGAGATTTTTCGTTTGACGGATTATGCGACGGACGACCGGCTTATATCGTCTATGTATTGTAAGTAAGTACCTATACACTATTCAACGACTGACCTGCACAGTTCGTCGTCGTTTTCCCGTCAAAATCCCGCACGAATTTGATTTGATTATTCACTGAGTGTGTGTGTGTGTGTTCGTGCTTAGTACGACACGCTTTGTAATTTTCTTCAAAGTACGCACCACCAGTCGGACTTAACCCAATCAGTACGCACATTACATGGTATCGGTATCTGTGTGTGTGTGTGTGTGTGTGTGTGTGTGTGTGTGCTTTAATCAATATGATATTGTGCGTGGTTCGTTTGGCCCTATTGCTGTATGGGTTCACCCGGGACGTTGTCGTGGTTTTGTCTCACTCGCCACCGTTTGAAACTGCAGATAATATACTATGATTTTTCTTTCCAACCTATCCCTATAATATGTGTGTAGCTTTTATAAGAATAAATTTCAATTGTTATCTACATAACACCGTGAAGATAATTTGATAATATTTTTACATTTTCTATGATTTTTTCGACTTTATACAAAATCAAATTTACATTATCGAAGGTTAATCTGAAAACACATTAATCACATAATATTATAATCAAACGTAGCCACTAAAATATCGATTTTTCGTTGTATCGTTTACCTGATGTAGATGTTCATGTAATAAAAACAACAATGTTCACTGTTCACAAAAGATATGTTTACTATAGAAATATCTGATCACTGTGATGTATATAAATAGTAAATACATACACACTATGCATTATTGCAAGTATTTTTCGACAAATATTGTATTTCATAGGGTGTAGACAAAAGATCCGCTCAAAGTTTTGACTCAGAAAAAATTTGAAATCATGCCATTACTGCATAATATAGTATTTTTTACAGTTATAAATTTTTCGCCAATTAAGCGAGTATAACATGTGTGTATTATATGCAGTTAACTTAATTGTTAATCGTAGTTCGTATGTACACACGTCGACTGACGTTACAGTTTTAAAGTCACAAGCTAAATAGTTTTTTTTTTTTTAATGCCACGTTTTATTTTAATTAGCAATAATAATAATATTTAAATTTTATATATTTCTTAATTTTATCTCGATTTACTTATAATTATAATATTATAATCGTACATGAATAGTAAAGTATGGACTTACGTACTTGTTTGTATAAACATTTCTTGCTGTGTTTTTTGAAAGTTGAGATTTAAGTTAATTTCACGGTGAATGCAAATTCGTTAAAGAAATTAATTAAAACACTAATGCACCTGCGATAAAAGTCGGAGGAGAAAATATTTTTGAAATAAAATATACCTTACTGAATTATTTAGTAATTATTTAGTAATTCTTACTTCGTTAACTCTGTCGCGTTAATCAACAATGTAATTATTATAAAATTGACTTCCGAACAGGAGCGCGTGTTTCCCAGAAATATACAAATATTGTGTAGCGTTTTTAGTTATGTACATAATTATTAAAATATTTACCATAACGTACCGAGCTTTCAGGCATCCGTAAATAACATTATACTCGTCGTCGTTTACATTTACGTGTTGTATATTTTATAATAATTATATTAGGCGATAGTCAATTTTACTGCTGTTTTAGTCGTACGAAATATAATGTGGTTCTAAATCCAATCACGTCAATCCGTTTCGAATCCAACGAGAACTGAACGTGTTTTTCACGTAGAATAATTAGATTACTTGAGACGTTTATTGTGTACGTAAATTCGGCAACGACATGACGCGCGTGGGTGCAGAAAAAACACACAATACGAAAATCCAGCTTAAACTTTAACGACACTAAAGTTAATAACCGAAAACGAGCGGTTTGGCGATTCAATTTTAAAAGATAAAAAAAAACCCTAAAAATCGCAGTTTATTTATTGGATAGATTTTAAGTGATTTTAGTTGACAAACTATGAGTGCTTTTACGAAGTATATATATTTTATATACTTACACTGACAGTAAACTTGATCTCATTATAAATACTATAACGAACTTCCATTCATCGACATTTTCTATCAAACGAAATAATTTTGAGAACCGATCTAAATTTAAATCAAATTTATATATATTTAATTTTAACGAATTTCTCTATGATATGAATTTCATTTTGACGATGAAACTATTATTCAGTATTTTGACTTCATATGCTATGGAATCTTTCATTTTTAAAACTTTAACTTGTCAAACGCTTTCTAAATTTCTAAATTGTAATAATAATTTGACACATACAAAGGTGAGTACCTTCTCATAAGTCATAATAGTATATATTTTAAGGACATTTGAACATTCTATAATATTTTAATTAAAAAAAAATATATTAATATGTTTAAATTTCATTTTTCTTCTTCGTTGACATAATAATATATTAGTTCTAACTTTGAGAATAATGTTTATATGCTAAAACGGGAGGTTTTAAAATAAAATAACACAATATATTGTTCAATCAACATTTTTCAACTTTTAACTATCCAAACTTAAAACCTTCGATACATACCCGTAAGTGTAGTATTTGGAGTATTGGGACATGTACGTAATAGAAAATTCACGATGTCTAAGATATATGATTGTGCAGTGAACACACAATGTAAAAAATTTACGTTGTTATTATTATGTAAAATGTGCTTGTACCGAACAAATAAAATGATGAAATTATAGAGTTTGCAAAACGTTTGGGCATAATATTATTCAGTTATGATAATTTCCGCGTTTTATTCGCTTTTACAGATTTTACGAATTTAGTCCGTACGTCGCACTAATGTGACTAGTATTACACATTTGATGTCACATAACCGCGCAAACATAACAAAATATCATTTTTTCGGTAGGTTTAAAAACTCAAAAATTCGAAACCACTACATAAATTGTATAAACGACACAACCGTATCAACGAGTTGTGTGACCGATCGCAAAAAAAATGGTACAACGAGAATTTAATTGATAGGTGCATCGTACATGTCCTGTGAATTTATATATATACATATATATTGTTAAAAATTGCAGTGGCGTGCAGTTATACTGGTTTAGGATAACAATACAATTTATAATTTAACAGATACTTCATCGTATACCGAAAGTTAAATGTCCCTTGATTGTTTGTGCACATTAAGTACGAACACTTAATTAACAAAATATCGGTTCATGTATTGTACGTATGATATCCTCACTCTCGGACCAACAGCATATTATTTTATGCATGTACGACGAACCGAAGACGTCTGTATTAATATAATATAAGCCACGTTTTTCTAACACGTATAGCCACTAGTTTATACATAGCTGCTAATTTGCTATAAAGTCTTAAAAGTCTAAAATTACGTCGATTTTCGGGTAAATAATTTATTTGCACAAACCCACCGTGAATAACAGCATAATACTCTGTGATAATAAGTTTGCATTTCAAAAATTTGAACTATAAAATGCTATAAATTCATAATGAATTTTATACATTATATACGCGTACTACAGTGTATTATATAATATACAACACCAATATTTTCCACCATAAAATAGTCTTGAATTTTTCCGGTTGATTCTTAGTCTCCTCTTTGAATCTCTTTTTTCTTATTTAACAAAAAGCTTTTACAAGAAGACTTTTAAGTAATGTTATATTAACTTGATTATATCATGAAATTAAAGAGGAAAAAATTAACTTTTGTCGAACGAAATTCCATTCCATCATGTTTGCGATTTACGCGTAAAAGAGAATATTAAATAAATAATATTATGCCCCCTAAAGTCTTAATCATCCTTTTATACAAATAAAGAGTTCAGAAATAACAAATTCTGCTTAAAGACATGCAAAAGATAACTATTTAAGATATTTAGTATGAATTTATTCCGTTAAGAGTTTATACCTCAAAGACGTTACAATATGTCAAATATTAAATTATTTATACGATCTACCTATGGAAGATCATATTACAAACTTTTCGTTTGATGTGACTACTCATGACAGGATGATATGCTAGCTATTACGCTAACACTGTCGCCAAAGGCTGAAATAACATATTATTTTCTTTGTTTAGTGCAAAAAATGTATCTTCTGAAACAAAAATAATATAATAAAAATAACAATCGCCCTATTTTGTGTTATTATTGTAAGATAATAAAGTAAATATCGAACAGTTAATGGAGTAATTGCTATATTTAAAAGTTGTTTTGTGTTTATATAGCTATACACTTTTCAAATATTGAATCAACTTCTAATTCAATCGAGACATTTGGTCATAGATAAATAACTGCTGCTGCTGCTGTGGGACTCTGGGTTATTTGTTTCCGTTGTAATATTTTATCTTTAAACTCTAACACTCGTTAAAGCGAAACGTCTACTTGTCCAAAATGTCAAGAAATTAAATGTTGTTTAATAACGATCAAGCGGAAGTTTATAAATTATATGTTATTAATACTATAATAATAAAGTATTCGTTCGTTCGTGAACTCTAAATTGCTACTAGTAAAACTGGAGATTCGTTTGGTTTAAATTTTGATCAAACTCTTTCTATAAATCATGGATTTAATCATTTTTGACTGTTAGTAGATAGGTTCCTAAAATGTAAACAATATTTTATTTTACTTGAATCCGGTATAGAAAACTACAGTTTTACCATCATACTTTCGTCCAATTTAGGATTTTTATATTTAAAAACAACAAAGGAATTCACAATAATATTCAATGTGTATATTGTACATTAAATACATAAACTGTTTAGTACCAATATATTTTAACAAGTATATTTTATTAATCATTTGACTTATTGCTAAGAAAAATTGAAAATATTTTAAACCATTTTTACAGTATTTTTCTTATTATTATAACGTTATTTTAAAAATATATAAAATAATTAAATTCTTGACTATAATATTAAAATGGTTCATTTAATATGATTTCATACGCAATATTACCATTTTTTAAATATTTAATCTCATCTTTTGTTATTTATTACGTTCACTGCTAGTAAAACTAAATAAACTATTATTATGTGTTACCATTTTATTTGGAAAGTATGAACTTACCATATTTCGACAGTAGACACCTTTTTAACATAATGTATTATGTATATATATATACGATGAAATGATATTATTTTAATAAATAATTTTGTGTATTTATAATAATTAAACATATAATTAATATTACTAATGATCTTGATCTGGCTTATACTCTTATATGTACAGTAAGCCGTAATATTTTTTTAATGTACCATGCAAAAATAAGAAATTTTATATTTATGTTTATTCAAATTAATTGAAATGAAAACGACATGACTTTGTAACGCTTGCAATTTCTAATTTATACGCATTTATTTAATCGTCGTCCGATTCTGTAGCAATATAATTACAGTATCTAGATTCTCGGTACAATTATAGTGACTTGGTTGTAATAGAAGAAACTGTGTTTTTAATATTTTTGCACGAGTAAACTTACAGTATGCACCAGGCTTAAAACTATACTGCTGTTTTTGAAAACATCTGAAAATTATAAACAAAAATAATGTTATTCGTACCCAACGTTGGAAAATAATCAAAAATAATATTATATTAACATGATTTGGTCTCATTTTGAACGCTATTTTTGTACTAAATATTTTTTTCTATCACATTATTATGATTAATTGAAATTATAGTTATTACAGAGTAGCTTACTCGTATTACTACAGTTCGCAAGACAACTCTGACTTGATATTATATTTTTTTTAATAAATAGGACCAATAAGTAGTATAATATAATTGGTACCATTTAATACTGTATACATTCAACAACTATTATTTACCATTATTTTACCATAAACCACACAATACGTAGAAATCGGCGCCACTGAGGAGCATCACAATGTTTAATGGGACACCACTCTGTTGGATTATTGTATCAATTTTCAGATATTTGATATATTTTCATCGATATACTTATATCAGTGAATATCAAATTGTCATTGGCCATATAAATTGAACCATCTCAGTATTTACTCTCCTAGTCGAATTGTCGAACGTAGTAATAAGTGATATTATAATATGATAAGTCACATATTTTATTATTAGTCTGATACTCTGATGTATAGCTTATAATTATATAATATATAGTAATATAGTATATTATATTATCGATTATTTTAAGTTCGGTGTTTTTCGACACAACTGTGACATTATATTACATTATATATCATATAGATAATTCAAAATCATACCATCGACATCGCTTACATTAATACGTATACTTACATATTATTATGTATTACATATTGTTCACCTAGGCGAGATATTATACATAACGTATTATTAATATAATAATATGTAATAATAATTTAATGACACTTATAAAAACATTACCTACGCGACAATAATATAAAATACTATAGTATACTATACGTTTACATATAAAAATTGTGACGATATTTGCACGTTAAACACGATTTTATTTTGTTATTTTCTGTAATACTTGCAGTTGCAGAGCCGAATTTTTTTGTTTTTTGAAACCTTTCAATTGTTGTGAAACCAACACTACTGTTTGATGTGACTACACCCAGTGACGTATTTAGGAGTGGTAGAAAAGGCGATCGGGGCGGGTGACATTTTTATAGGGGTAACATTAGATTTTTTAATTGTGACTAACTTATAAACATTATACAATGTTTAAAGTTAACAGAGATTTAACATTTTAGTACAATGTTTTTCATTATAGTTGGTCTTAAGTTATTCTAAAAATATATACTTATAGTTTATCTACATATTTTTTTTTATATATATAGATAGGTATTTGAAATTTTAATTTTAACAAAATTAGTTATTCAAACAATATTGTTATTGTATTTAAAAAAATATGAATTTTAAGAACTTGAATCTTTACACCGTTACACGTCTAATTATTTTCTCTATACGAAGGTTATATTTATGAGAATTTTCTTTTCGATAAATTAAAACTGTAGACCGTGACGCGGAGCGTGTCTTTTTATTTAAGGAGTACAGTATGTCGTAGGCGGAATGTTCATTATTATTATCGTCATCATTTCAGTTGCGTTTTCGCACGGAACATAAAAACTTTCGAATTCAAACCACAATGTTATACAACAATGGTCGGGCTGAAGATAATATGTCGCGCGAGTCTATATCGAGAAAGGTTTTGTGTAAGTATTTACGAGTGCGTCCGCAGGATGAAAAACTGTTTACAGAGCGCATGTGTGTGTGTGTGTGTGTGTGTGTGTGTAGGTAGGCACACACTATAGAGCGCATATGTATACATTTCTAAGAGATTTCTTTTCTTTGTGCGCTACACGTCTCTTTCTTACAATTCAAGTGATGACAAACTTGCAGGGCTAATATAATTTTTTTACGATATTCTTCTGAATCCCGTTCGAGCCCTCGAAAATCCTGGATGCGAACAGGTGGCATATTTTTCATTTCAAGCCCGCGGCTCGGGAAGAAAATATTTATACGAAACGCATTGTATAGTCTGACACAGTATAACATATTATTAAAGTATATACCATAGTCGTAGCAAGTAAATAATGATGATGATGATGATAATAATAATAATAATAATATAATATATACGTATTGGTCGCTGAGACTGCTGTACACGCGCGTCACGTCCGCTAATATAATACCCGCACGCGCGATGTGCTAAAATATATTATGTAAAAATTCGCACGCGAACCCGCTCACTTATTGCACGGTACGGTGATAATATAATGTATAGGTGACGTGTGTGTACGTGTGTGATAATATGTCGTCTTGTACACAATCAGAGGCACGGATAGCGCTTTTCCCGAGAATGAGGTATACGCGTTTATGGAGACGGTAATGGCCCACCGTGATTTTCAGTTTTCCCGTCTTCGCTGAACGATAAAACGAGTGTAAACTGTGGACCGAGTAATATTATTCCATACCAGCAGCCCATACACTGATATGACGTTGCCTTTAATCATTGCAATTATTATTTCATTTTAGCGATGAGCCGTCCCTTCGAATCGTCTCTTTCGGCGTCTGAAACAAACAATTCATGAACGATGTTTATGATTTATTTTGCGGCTTATTCTTACGATTTCAACTAACTTTAGGTATACTTCATTATTAGTTTTTTTTTCAGAAACTTTTAACTTGTTAGAAATCATATTATTTTAGTGTGTAATGGAAAATTGAATTATATATTATGCACTATACTTTTATGACAAAATTTTAAAATTAAATTGGCACTCAAGTTTCATATTATTATATACCATAATATATTAGAATACCCACTCTGTAATTTTAACTACATAATAAGTACCTATATAATATTATATATACACTATACAAGCATAGTATTTTACGAGTGCATATTATATGCATATTGCCTATATGCCTATTTAATTTTGAGATGCTTTCAAGTGAATTTACATTCGAGCTATAATATAATAATATTATTTGTATAGACTTTTATTTTGTTCCGGAATATTATTGGCTATGATATAATATCTTGTCGCGTATATAATATATAATAATATAATAATCTTAAATATTATCGTTTCCGTATATAAGTCCATTGGAATTTATGCCATTAGAATTATGGATGCTGGTGTGAAATGTAACACGTGTTTCATATTTTAGACTTGTAATGAAAATAATTTTTTTATTTTGAGGAACGAAATCATAGCACGCGAAACGATAACAAAACTATTCAAATGCGACAATAATGCAAGTGCGGCCAAGTACAACAATAACAGCATTACAGTACGTACACCTATGTATCGCCAAAACAAACAAATTCCAATACGATACATCATTCGAAATTAATATAATATTATCTATCCGTATGTACACATTTTATGAGGTTAACAGTGTTATTAACACGTACCTATTAATTATTTTAATGATATTTTATAACGCACATAACAGCACCATATACACCAGAGTGTATTTTCATCTACGTGATATTTTCGATATTTCGTGAGAGAACAGATAGTATCTAATAACATAATACCCATATAAATACGTCTGCGTACGACGTGTTATGCAGTAACCATAACGGATTTACTAGACATACACCGTACACACAATTCAACAATATACAATATTAATGCGATATTATAAATGTTTAATAATGTACAACAATATAATTCGTTTTTACATTTAAATTTATTTTACCTACTGGTGATATTGTCGTGCTGGTCGTAGTATTATATTTTTATTACTATCTTTCGATATAATAAAATGTGTTAGATTTATACATAATATAATAAAAATAAATAGTATACGGCACTTCAAAACCGTCAACACAAGGCCAAATATTTGATTTTGGCGGAGGTCATAAATTAAAAATATAATTGTTTTTTTTTCTTCCAAATTATATTTTATAGAATTGCATTTTATTAATCTAAAATAAATGTACGTTTTAAATATTTTGCCGGTGGATATGAGAAGAGGGACCCCTGGATCCACACCCGCAATCAATAGATGTGGCCTTATTATACAAGGCCCTAAAAACAAATAATGCACTTACATAGTTAATGAATTCATATAATATATTATATATTAATCGATTTGAGATATTACTCCGATGGAAAGCCAAATCCATAATAATAATTTTACACGTGAATTTTTTTTGTTTATTATATTATTGTTCACATACGTGTATTATATACATATGGGACACGAATGTCTTTCGACATATTTTCTTATACTTTTACTCTGGGTGAAACTATAATAGATTTGTTACCTTTAATTTCATAAGAAACTTGGAATAATTATTAATGCGTTATATAATTGACCATAATACTGGATATAAAGGCATAATGCTCTTATACAACTACCAGCAAATATAGGTGAAATCATTTAAGCAAATTGTATAACCTTGAAAGTGTATAATCAATTTTATATACCATGTAATAATCACATCGATGTTTATTGTTTTCCATTACAGTAATACGCTACAGAAATTTTTATATCAGATCGAAATCTGACCGAAAAATCAGTTGGCTAATGTAATTTCTTAAGAAGACGAAATTATACATAAAGTCCGGATGTAGAAATACATAGCAGTAAAATGTGATAATAACAATTGTAGAACAAATGCAGTTTCATTATCGGTCAATCGCGTTGTAACATTATTCCTAGACCACAGTTGTCTAACAAAACGTTAAGTCTTATAGACAATTCAACATAATATGAAATAACATGCATGTATAGTATATATTATATTAATCGAATCAAGATCAAATAATATTGTACATTTAAAAACTACTCAATGAAATAGGCAACGACGTTTATCCGTTCTACACTATTATAGTAAGTATTCGTAATAAAAACAGTTTTATTTTATATTCAATTAAATTAATTTACTAATAGTGATTCTCATACAATATCAAATAAAATTAGGGTTACTAGAAATTAAAATAATAATAATACTATGTACTTACATAAAATTTACATATTTTAACGACTAATATTTGCATTTTTATTTAATAAACGGATTGCATACTTTTCATACATAATCTAGCTGCAAATAATCTAAAATATTAAAAATTGTCTTCTCAAATCCTAAGATCGTTTAAGGTCATCGCCTTGATTTATTTTTTTTGTAGAGTGATTTAATTATAATGACTTTTCTAACTTTCTATAAAATTATTTATAATTTAAAAATATTGTAGAATTTTGATTATGGCATATCGCTCGTTCCATAATTATCAAACAACATACAAGTTAATAATATTACTCATATATTTTGTATCATATAAAATGGTTAACTTCAAAATATATATACAATGGATTGAAGATTTATATGAGTACAATTAACAATTAATAGAAGAATAAATAACAATAATATCTATAATATCTAAATATTATACTTACAGCCTTACAAGTACTTTTTAATTAGGTTTTTCTGAAACTAATGTACAATTTTACAGCTAAAATTCGTGATTTTAAATGTGTCGTATTTTTATTTAACTGGTAATAATGCATATCTGTTTATGAATTAAAATTTAACTGATACCTTATTACCTTATAATAAAAAATATGTAAACAGTTTTTTGTCTATGTAATATTAATTGCTGATGATACTTTTAGGTATGAAGTAGTTAATAAAAATTTTCAATTCTATAAGTAATAAAGGATATGAAAAATTGATAAAATATGAATAATACAAAACAAATTAGTGAAAGTAGATCAAATTATGCTAAAAATAATTATAAGATAAATTATACTTTTAGACAGCAATTTGTGGATTAATTTGATTTAAAACTTTATAATTATTTAAATGTAAATTAAAAATTTTTCCTAATAACAAAATGTATGAAAAATATTATAAAACAATCAAATGGTCATTACTGACTATAGAATAAGATGCATGTTATATAATATTATTATTTATTATTATCCTCGTACATCTGAGAGAGATATTGTATTGTATTTAATTATAATGTGTATAAACGTACCTTCGATTTTATTATATAAAAAAATGTGTACACATGTTAGACATTTTTTAAATAAAATATTTTTAAGCAGTTATCTCCAAATAACTTACAAAACATGCTCATATTTTCAGTATAAACATTTTTCTAAACGCCGTTTTACTATTTAATGTCTAATTTATAAGCCAGTTATGGATGTTAAATTTTTACTTCAACTCAAATAATTATAATATAACTATATCGACAAATAACGAATGCGAAAAAAAAATATATAATGTAACATTACATAGATAATATAAATGCGTAAAAATTATTCCGAGATCGTATTATACTCCGCTCGAGTACAAAAACTGAACTACTGTGAAGTGCATTTTGTAAATCGATGAATATTTTTTATATTATCATATAATACGGTTCGTTTTTACGTCGTGGACGTGGCATATAATATTGTCTCGACGTTTTATAGTTACATTTACCAGACGGATAATTAAATAATATAGTATATACATATTACGGTATAAGAGGACATCACGTCATCACGAATTACGTTTTATTTACAGAAGTCACATTTTAACGAACCTTCTTTTAATCCGATTAATATTCAATGCATATAATTTGTTGTACGTGTATATCTAATAAAACTCGAGTTTCAGTTCACAAAAACTATTATAAACGTGAATATTTCGTATTCGCTTATGAGCTTACGAGAAAATTGAATTAAGCACTATAATATGGTATATATCAACAAAAAAAGTAATACGTACCCGTAGTATTTCGGGTTAGGTACTCTATATTATTATATTATAATATTATATGCATTATTTTTTTTTTTTAAATAATTATTACAAAATATAATTGTATAAATTTGTGCTGAATTTTTATATTAGTATTACAACAAATTGCATACGTTTCGTGTTTAAAATATTAGTACATACGCTTGTGCGCAATTATGAATATTATTTATTAAAATTTAAAATTAATTCAAATTCGAAAATTAATAAATCGTCCAATGTAAAGTGACTAATTAAAATTTTGAATATGATACAACTGAAGTTTTAATAATAACAGTAGTAGTAATAATTGTACCTATTTTTAATTTTTATTTGAGAAATTCAACAATCTGCACATCCTTATTCCTTAGTAAAATAAGCAAAAAGATGAACCTTTATTTGGTTTGATAGGCATATGGCTTGAGTAAAGAAACCATTCATCGACAGCACATAGGTTTAATAATAATAATTTAATTTTGTTTTCATATTTATTAAAAATGCTGTGCATAAAATAATTAAATTAGCCTAGCTGTTTTCTATTATGATTATTGAATAATATACCTACCTGGTCTTTGAAGAGTATGGTTGAATGCTGTTTTTAAACAGATTTACATCGTTTAATAATATGGTGTAAATATTATGATTTTTAACATTTTTAAATATGATCAAGGAACACATTTTATTCAACTACTCCAGATTCTGCTTTATGTAGTTTAAGGAGTCATTTTTTTAAAACATTAATTGTAAATTATTAAAGATTATTTTTTTAAAATGTTTATGTACTTTTTTATACATCGATGTTTAAACGAATATTTTCTGATTTTATAATAATAGTTAATATCTCATGATAATAGGTTAAGATATATAAAAGATTGTGATGAATTAAATATTTATTTATTTATTAATTTGAATACCTAATACAAAATATGAATATGTATAGTATGTAGGTTATAAAAGTATTCATTAAAATTATTAAAATTCGTAAAAATTATTAGAGTAATTGAGTGTAATAATAAGTACTAGACTAAATAGTAAAATGGTAAATATTAAATCTGTACTTATAATGTCAGATGAATGGAAAACCATAGAAAGTCTTAAAAATTAGGTTTATAGTCATTTGATTGTAAACCATTTAAAACATTTTGTTTATCTGAAAACAGAAGATAAAACTTATACAATATAATGTATATGATAACATCTTAAAATGAAAATACTTCGAAAAATCAATGGAACTACATCTAAAACTTTTACATCGTCATCTTATTGAAACATCTTGGAGATCAGTTAACCCTCAAAACACTTAATTGAAGTTTTTAACAGATATAAAAATGTTTATTGTACTTAAGAATGTTTAGTTTTATAAATAACTAAATTATTTTTAGTAATAAAAAGTTTTAAGTTTGAAATTAAGTAATGAAATAAACGAATTCTGTAAATAGATCATTACTTTTAAATTCACAGATCGCTATATCAAGGTAAATAACCTGCTACACGAATTTTGCCTCAGCATAGTGTTTAAATGGTATATAAAATCCAAGTATTTAAAAAAAATGGTATTATAAAGTTTAGGTGAGTACTCAAAAAATCCAAAAAATCATCAGAATTTTATGGAAATACATAATAAAATAATAAAATGGGGAAACATGCCTGAATTTTGATTATTTTTTATTATAGGTTAAGTTTATTTTATGTAGAATATGTAGAATTAAGGTGGTAGAGCCCCATCCCCCCATCGTTAAATAGCGCTCTCCCCCAAACGCGTTTAATATATTAGATTATTATACTTAACTATATATATACTATACAAATTATAGTTTTTTTTTATATTCTTATTGATTTTGAAAACATATTATACTTTAAATTATAATATAATTATATAATTTATATTATACATAGGTAATTTAATATTACAATTAAGTACCTAGAAACGTGGCTACATTGTATTGTTAAGTATTAGTACTTATTATATTTTATTTATTAACAATTTTCATTCGTTATTACCTTATTATTCATTAAACATTTTTTAACTATTTTTCATTTTAGATTTAGCTAGTTGTTAATTTAAATTGTTTTATGTATGTATTGCTCTAATAATAATACTATTAACAAAAAATTAATTAAGAATTCTATATAAAACCATCTTAACAATAAATAAATATATAAAATTATTTTTATGTTAATATTAAGCAGAATCATTTTTTTTTTCCTATAAAATGTATTTATTTAAAAAAGCTTTTTTAATCGATTTTTCTTTTTAATTGTAATAAATATGTTATTATTTATTATTATATAGAAAATTTGACAATATTGTGATTTTATTCGATGATATTCTTAAGATACTGAATAGAAAACTAACCTTGAAGCCCAGACTAGACGTAACTCTTAATCCACTAGGATAATATAGCTTTAAAAATGTTCTTAATGTAATTTTCGGGTTACATGAATTATGAAAAAAAAATTATAAAAAGTAGTATAACAAAATTATAACGCTAATATTTTTTATGACTAATTATGCATGTAAAATGTAAATTATATTATTTTTCCCAAATTTTTGTACGGTTTCTCTTTTCCCAATAAAAAATTTGCACCTATCTAGCGTGCATGAGTATACACTATACATAGAATCATAGGGATATTTTAAAATCAAATACCTATACTAGTGTATTGTTATTGTTATATTTATCGTAGTAAGTAAAGTGGAATTGTTATAAATGCATATTAATATTACGCGTATTACCACCATAAATCGTCCATCGCGAACTATATCTAATATGTTTACTGTTTACTGTTTGGTACATCGGTTATAGCTAATATGAATAATTGTGTATAGACATCAATGGCAGAATAACGGATTAACGCAAGTCGCAAATACACACGTGTGTATAGTATTAACTATTAATAGGTAGAATATTGTGTTAACTCGCTAGCGATCGGTTATTACGTCGACTTATCCACCAGTTGTTACAAGTGTACAACATCCCAGATAGCAAAACCGTAACATTGATATTTTGAAAATATTGTACCCAAGTTAACACTAGAATATTTTATAATTTATTTTATAATTATATTTTAAGAATGTTTTAATCATTATATTTCATTTATAATATTGTAAGTCATGTTAAGATAAATTATAACTATAATATTTTAACTTAAACTTAGTGGGGCTATTCTGAAAATATTTTAATAGGAATTTAAAATAATATTTTCATTAAAAAATTATAATAATATTTCAGTAT
Organism: Schizaphis graminum; assembly: GCA_020882235.1. NCBI lineage: Eukaryota > Metazoa > Arthropoda > Insecta > Hemiptera > Aphididae > Schizaphis > Schizaphis graminum. The sequence continues at coordinate 16,928,218 of CM037031.1, forward strand.
CATCAATTTCAGAACATTTTAATTTTAACTTAATTAGAGTATTCTGAAAATATATAAATAAGAATTTAAAATAATATTTCCATTAGAAAATGATAATAATATTTCAGTATCATCAATTTCAGAACATTTTAATTTTAACTTAATTAGAGTATTCTGAAAATATTTAAATTGGAATTAAAAATAATATTGCAATTTACAGATTTCAAAAATATTTCACCAGAATTAATAATTTAATTTAATATATACATATAATAATTATATTACTATATTATAATAATGTAATATTTTTATATAGGTAATTATACTGATTTTACAAAGATCTGTGTTGATTTTGCGTTGTCTGTGTGTGTATACAATATATCAATATAAATAATAATATGTATGATTGTCGATTAGTATAATCAAATAAAATAATTTGATTTTCAACAATTGATTGTTTCTATATTATATATGATATTGATATATATATAACTATTTAGTATATTGATTATTGGTAGTTTTGAAAGGTAAAAATTATAAATTCCCTGCAGTAATTTTCAAAAGCGTTAGGAAAAACAAAAAAAAATAAGGAAAAACATGCAGAATTTTTATGCAAAACGTTGTTTTTTGTGTAACCGTATAGATATTATACTTGAATTTTTCACCGAATTATGCTTATATTAGAATATTTTTCTGTATATTAAAATGAATATAATATGATAAAAAGTTCAAAATTGCTTCATTATACCTATTGACATTATCATTTGTCAATTTTTAGTTTTAATTTTTATGTTTTTGTTTCTTTAAATTTTACTAAAAAATCATTTGCTTGGTCAAATATTTTGAAACCAGAACACAAGGTTTCTCTAATTAATGTATGTATATATATCATTAAAATATATCGAAAATATATTATCATAATATATTTGTATAATACACTGCATTTTCCCCCGCGATTCCGTCGAAGTCAAAATTCATTGTTTTACATTGAAGTAGCTACTACAGCAGGTAGCTATACACGACGGATGTAATGTGCCGCGTTTCAATCCGCGGCGGAAAACTCCGGCCAGCTTGCGTTTTATCTGAAAACGCGTCGGATACGCCTTGTATAGCCGATGATGTGTCGAAAAACGCCACGGAATATACGCACATTAAACCATACCACATTATATAGCTAGTATAATAGTAAATAGATATTATTTTGCTATAATTCAGACGTCATACCATCCACCTCACGTCCGGCCCAGGCACTTTCATTATTTACAAGTTACTACACTATTATGGCCTATGGGGGAATGCCACACTCTCGCACGGACAAACTCGTCTACTCGGTTTTCTTATCGCGACGGAACGACCAGCGAAAACAACAATATTTATAAATATCTATTAATTGTTAAATAGATGAAATTATATAGGATGTGATAAAACCATAGAATATATATGAAGAATTTATGATTTATATTAACAAATAACAATACTTATCTCGCCGGGCGAGTGTTTTGTCTCATACCTAGTACGTACTAGTCTATAATATTATATTATACATTTTATTTTTACCATACGGCATACTCCAATATTTTATTACTAGTTAAATGAAATATTATCATTGATTATAGAATAGTCAATTCTATAATCAATGATATTATCTATATTGGCTATAAATAGATACAATAATTTATAATGTTTACATCGGCGACGCGCCGACGCTATTGGCTGTTGCAATTCGTAGACCATAATCCCATTCCCGTCGCCGTTACAACACTTGAAATTCATGAGCGGTTTACTTGTCTGTGAACATAACCATTAACTACAAATTCATAAGCATTTAGCCTACGATGAGCCTGCCATGATATTATTCTTGTTCATATTTTGTTCATAGTGTTCGACGTTCGTGCATAAGTTAAATAAGTTATCAGACATTTGTTTTTCAGCATTCAGTGTGAGTCTTTTACTGTTCTCAGTGTTTTCAGGTTTCTGTTATTCGTTATAACAGACTACTGTTTATCTTAGTTGACAGTTTGGCGTTTTGGCGGCGAATTTGTAAGTATCTAACATAATATACATATTTTAAATTTTAAGTTAAGTACCTAGTACCTAATACCTACCTATTATTTTATTGATAGATATTTCTTACGGCCAACATGTTTTAAAAAATAATACCTATTGTAGTATTGTACTATTAAGTATAGGTACCAAATAGTTAATCATTTTTTATTCTTATATTTTTAATTAGTCAGTAGATTAATTATTTACTTGAAAGTTGAAATCAGTTAAGTAACTAACTCAACAAGAACACAAGATATTCAATTCAATTTAATAATTTAATTTGGGTAGGTACCAAAATATACCTACTAGGTATGAGGTATCTAACTACATAGTTATTAATCTTTGAACATGCTAATGCCAAGTCTACTCTTTATAATATTAAGTGCAACAAAACTCTCTCCCTAGCATATGTTATTGGTACAAAAATAATTAGATATTATCATATTATACTAGGTAGGTAGGTAAGAATATAATAGTAGTAGTAAAAAATAAAACAGCTAGGTAGTAATTTATATAGGTGCAATTAATATTTTTATAATACTTGAGTTATGTATTTATTTATTATTTTAGGTACCAATATATTATTTTATTAGGCAGGTACTCAGAGTGTTAGTATTAACGACACCAACTTCATTTTATAATTTATTGTTTATATTCCAAGGACTTAGATTCTTGATACATTTGTTTTGTTTTATTGATTAAAATTAATTGCTACCTGAATAAATAATTATTTAGAACAAAGTTATGGCTTTTTTTTTACTTATTTTAATAAACAAATGGCATGCTGAATAGGTATACCTATTATTTATTACTTATTATTAATTTTGAGCTAATAATACATAATATAATAGTCCCAGACCTCAGTTTGTTATTTTCTGTTTTATTCAAAAACAAATTTAAATCTATAACTAGGTAAATATTAAATAAATAGGTATTATTATTATTATTTTTTTTTTAGTTCTTTTAAATTTTCAAAAATTTAAATACTATAAAATGTCAAGCGAACGTTCCAAGAGAAGAAAAATTAAGAATGAACTTGACCTTATCAGTAATATATATTCAAATAATGAACCAGTAATAAGTAGTAGTATTGTTGACGTTAACTGTGAAAAAGAAATTACTAAACTTATTGATTGCCATTCACCAATAACAACAAACTTAAACCCTGATCCTCAAATAGTTAGTTCATTTTATGATAAAACCGTAACACGTATTCAAGAAAAACTACCCAACTTACAAGAGGATATTATAGTGGAACAGCATATACCATTATTATCAGCCAATGTAGAAAACTCTATAGAAAATAAGTTAAATAATAATTTTGGGAAAGATCTTGCGACATGGGCAGTAGATTTAAATGTTCCACAATCAACTGTTAACAGTTTATTACAGTTAATGAAAAGATATGATAATATAGATACAAAAACATTGCCAAGAGATTGCCGTACACTTTTAGTTACACCACGATTTAGTGGAACAAAACTTCGATGTGTTGCTCCGGGAGAGTATTATCATTTTGGATTGTCTGCTGGTATACAAAGATTTGCATCAGCTGAACTCAGTGAAATACACATTTTTATAAGCGTAGATGGTTTGCCCTTAACAAAAAACACTAATAGTCAATTTTGGCCTATATTGGCTTACATTGTTGGTACTGGTAAAACTGTTTTTCCAGTAGGCATATATCATGGTTTTACTAAACCCAAAGATAGTGATGTGTTTTTATCAGATTTTATTACTGAAACTAAAGATTTATTAACTAATGGAATTACAATCAATAGAGTCAATAGAAAAGTATTTATTAAAGGTTTTGTGTGTGATGCCCCTGCAAAATCATTTATACTCAAAACTAAAGGACATTCAGGATTTTCATCATGCAGTCGATGTATTATAGAAGGGGAATATTTTCAAAACAGGGTATGTTTTCCATATTCCAGAAATAAATGTCTTAACAGAACTCATGAATCATATGCAAGACTGATGTATGAAGACTATCATATTGGGGATAGTATTTCACGACTCATTGAATTACCTGGATTTAACTTAGTCAACTCATTTAGTCTTGATTATATGCATTTAGTTTTAATTGGAGTTACTCGTAAACTTGTATTGTTGTGGTTGCACAAAGGACCATTACATGTACGCCTACCTAGTCGATCTGTACATAAATTAACCGCTTCATTACTAGCTCTAAAAAAATACATTCCTTCAGATTTTTCAAGGAAACCCAGGGAAATTCAGGACATAGGTAGGTGGAAAGCTACTGAATTGAGATTATTTTTATTGTATATTGGACCCGTTGTACTTGAAGGTATTATTAATAAGGATTGTTACAATCATTTCATGATTCTACATGTTGCCATGATCATACTTTTGAGTCCGAACCGCCAAAGTTATCTAGAATATGCTGAACAACTGCTAGATTACTTTGTAGAGAGATTTGAAAATATTTATGGCCGTCAACATGTATCTCATAACATTCACGGGCTCCTGCACTTATGTGATGATTATCAACATTTTGGCCCACTTGATAACTGCAGCGCCTTTGTTTTTGAAAACTACATGAAGTACTTAAAATCTAAAGTCCGAAAAAATGAAAAACCACTAGAACAGCTAATAAACAGATATTCTGAGATATATATTCAACATCCAAATAATATACTAAGTGATACAAATACAAGTACAATATTATCAAAACCTCATAAAAATGGACCATTAATTGGCAATAACAATAGAATTCAGTACAAAAAGTTGACTATAAATAAAATTAAAATAAACATAAATACATCTCAAGATAATTATATATTAACTGAAACTGGAGAAGTTGTCAAATGTTTAAATTTTATTAAAAATGAAGATGGTAGTATATCACTTATTGGGAAATGTTTTAAAATAAAACAACAATTTTATAATAATCCTGTTGATTCATCATTATTTGATATATTTCATGTAGATCAACTTGCTGAAGAATTATGCGAATGGAATATAAATAATGTAAAAAAAAAAGTTATGATAGTTACACATAATTCTAAATCAATCGCATTGCCATTAATAAATTCTTAAATTTAATTGTTTTAATAATTGTAAATAATGTAAATAAGATAGAACTTAATATTTAAATAATTTTATTAGGTACCTAAATATGTAGGTAGGTAATTAGTTTTTTTTTAATTTAAAATAAGTAACTTAAGTAATTCAAAATGTAAAATTTATTTTCTACCAATTATTTTTTAAAAAAATTGGATATTTTATGATTAAGTTTATTACTATGTTGTGCCGTAATTAGTATCTACAGCTGTACAATAACTATAGTGAGTGTATTGAATAATTATAATTCTATAAAATACAGCTTGTGGTTAACCATAAAAAATGTGATTTTTAATTTATATTCTAGTAACAAGAAACTTTGAAATATTACCTAAAGCAAAATGTGGACTATTGTTCATTTTGTAAAAGATAACACCATAGAAATAGTTCCTGATTTTTGGGTCAAAAAGAAAGAAAAGAGTTGTGCTTGGCCTGTTAATAAAAAATCTACAAGAAGATTAATCGAAAAAAGAAGTTATCCTAATGATATAGAATATAAATGGTTTCCTTCAAGAATTGTTGGACAGTTTAGTAAGTATTAATAGTTTTATAATCAACTGATTTTTATTTTGTCTAATTTAAATTTATTTAATTAAGAAAACTATAGTGAAGCGACAGTAAAGGCTAACGAAATAATGTCAAAAACCGAGATATCATCTTGTGATGATGAAGGCAATAAGTCAATTTCTAAAAAAATGAGAAGTCCTCCAAAATTATTAACTAAAGGTACCTAATGTATTTGTTATTTTTTAGCAATGCTTTACTTTAAAATATTTTATAAACTACATTAATATTAATACTTTAAATTTTTACAGATACACTGACAAAGCCTAATAAATTGAATAGTCCAAGTAATGCAAATTTCAATCATGAACTAAGTGATGAAAATGCATATGATTCTGATAAAGACCCTGAATACATTCAACCATTGCTTTTGAAAGGTTTAAATAGAAAATAAATTATGCAATTATCTATAACTATAACAGTCCATGCATATTCTTACTCATATTATTTTTACTTTCAGAAAACTCTTTATCTTCTGGCATATCGACTAAAACAAAATATAATAGTTCTTCAAAGAACCTTCCAACCAAGAAAAAAGTATTACTTGAAATATCACAGTCAAATGATAAAAAAAACAATAACTCTGAGTTTTTTATGAAAAAACCTTTATTTGAAACTGATGATTTTAATCAAGGTGATTTTACTATAAGTAGCTTTTTGTAAATATAGCTATTACAGCGAGTAGATGTATTATTGTATTGGTCGTAAAATAAATGTATTGTGTGTGCTGTATTTGTGGTTAAAATAATTAATTTTAAAATATTCATGCTCTTAGAAAATGCTGAGTCTACAAATAAACGACATTATTCTATATTGAACTCTCCTATTGGCAAAATAGTTGTGGAAGATAATGACCAGCACTTTTCTCATCCACGTACAATATCACTCTCACATGATAAACACAATAAACATAAGTTTTCTTCTGTAAAAAGGACCTTATTTGATACAATTGAAACTGATGAAATATTTAGCCAAGGTAAACATAACAAGCAGTTCTTATTGTAAATATAGTTTTTGAAGCAGGTAAATGTAGTTGTATAATATGTGCAATATTTGGATTTTTTGATTTAATGGTTAATTTTAAATTCTATATGTGTACCGTAGTAATATTGTGATTTAATAATCAATTGTTAATTATTCATATTTTTTATTAGAAAACACTGCAGAGTCTTCAAATAAAAGATATTATTCTATATTGAACTCTCCTATTGGCAAAATAGTTGTAGAAGATAATGACCAGAACTTTTCTCATCCACGTACAATATCACTCTCGGATGATAAAAACAATAAACTTAAGTTTTCTTCTGCAAAAAGGACCTTATTTGATACAATTGAAACTGATGAAATATTTAGCCAAGGTAAACATAACTAGCAGAATATTGTAAATATAGTTGTAGGTAATAAGTAGATGTAATTGTATTATGACTTGTAAAATATTTGGATTTAATAGTTAATTTAAAATGAATTGTGATTTAATTATGAATTTTAAATTTCTCATGCTTTTAGAAATTGCTGAGTCAACAAATAAAATACATTGTTCTATATTGAACTCTCCAATTAGAAAAATAGCTGTGAAAGATAATGACAAGAATTTTTCTTATTTACATTCAATGTCCCAATCAAATGATATTAACAATAAAACACCTATAAATTCTTCTGCAAAAACTTATGCAGAAAAATTGATGCCCAATTGTGGTATTTTTATTTTAAAAATTTTTAACCATAGTTGTGTTTTGATTATTATTACTTTTTTTTTTAGATTTTCAAACATTTGTGATAAATTCACTAACAAAAATTAAGTATGACATATCTGGAATTAATTCAAAGACAAATGCTACACATTTTCTTTTAAATTCTTTTGTAACCAATTCTGGAAATTCCCTTATTCAAGAACAACTGAACAATAACCAAATAGGTCAAACTTCAGACTATTATGATTTGTTTCCCATTAAAACCGAAGAAGATCTTATGATTGTCGAAAATAGAATTCTTGATAAGAATTTAAGATCTAATTTGGTATGTATATATAATATTTATTATATATTGTATTAGTTTTTGTTAATATGACATTTTTTAGTAAATTTATGTCTAAATTATATTTTATTGTTATCTGTAGGTACTTCAATTATCATTGTTAGTTGGTATTAAAGATGTAGGAGATAGTGTTCGGCGATTAATGATGAAAATGTTCTCAGATGAAGTGCTTACTCTGTATTCTTTATTGGGTTTCAAAAAGAAAAAAAATTTTTCCAAACTTGAATGTTATAATTTATTGATTGGTAAGTTTAGTATCTTTGCGAATGTACTATATTGAAATAATATAATTATAAAATCTTGAGTGTTAATAAATGAACACTTTAAGTTCTATAAGATTAATTGTTTCAATAAATGTTACATTTAAAATTATAATTGTTTTCAGATGCATTACGTGTACATTCAAAATTCAAAGGTATTATCAACAAAGAATTTGACAGACCTCTTGCCACATGGATAGCTCATGCATCTTTCAGATTAAAATCAAATAAAGTTTTATAAAAACTGTATAAAAAAAAAATTATACATTTGTATAAATTTACCTACTTTAAAAAAAAATTAATATTTTAATATGTTACAGCTTTAAGTCAAGCTAAAAACTTTTTTTGTTATAATTATATAATTTAAGATCATGTAAACATCATTTATTTTTGTGTAATTTGGTGCAAATTTACCTACTTTTTAATGATATTTTGATACATTACAGCTTTAAGTCAAGCTAAAAACCTCTTTTGTTATAATTATATAAATTAAGATATGTTAAACATTGTTTATTTTATTTTATGGTGTTAATCAATTTGTTTTAAAGTAATAATTTTTTTTAAACAAGTGTAATATACAATCTCAGTGTATAGTTTACTGTAATGTATTCATATTAGTACTTATTTTATATATGTTATATGTATATTACTAAACAATAAAGTAATTTTTTATAAGTTTAATTTTGTTGATATTTATAATTATTATAGATCAAATAAAATCATTTTAATAAAAGTTTTAGCCAGAACAAACATTTTTAAGCTTTTAATATAAAATATTTTAATTATATAATTTCCATTTCATTTTATTGTTTTATAATATATGGTGATATATTATATCTGCAGTAGGGGGGGGGGGCTGTGAAATCTCCTTTCTGTCGACTCCATAATTATAATATTATAATAATATTTCAAAAATTGTTTAAGAGAACTTTTCATTAATATTTAAGATTTTAATTTTTATAATATTATTGTATGAATATTCTCAGAACTTTTTAGTTTAAATGTTTTGAAAACACAAAAAAAAGTGGCCAAAATATGACCATAGAACATTATAGGAACATTTCTATAATATTATTGTGCTTTAATTAAAATTTTACTGAAATATTTTTGTTAAATTATCAATATTCTTCGAAGATTCTAAAAATATTTAATTGCTGTCTGGGATATACACACAGCCACACATATTGTGCGTATTATAGTGAAGTCACTTTGATCTCTAAATCGTGTACGCTGTAAATGTGTTTAATATTCCTTATGGAGGTAGTCGGCTCGTAATTATTTTACATAATATATAATATGTATATACCAACCGCGTTTACGTTGCACGCACAAAAGCGGGACTCGTTAAACACGCCAAAGATAATGTCGTACGACGTATATAATAATAAGCGTGTAATTATATATTATTGTGGCGCTCTTTTGATTTCCGCAGGCACGCCGAACCGCATTGGCGCTTAAGTCAGAAATATTTCCACGAGCAACAAACGAAATAATATGTAAATAAGTGATAACATACACACACATATTGTATTATATCTATTGGAATATATTTAATAATAGTATGTGATGTGTGGCCTACGGGGCAAATAATTTGATCGCTTTTAATGTTTACCCCCATACGCGATTTTATCGTAATATGATAATAAGCGGCGTATTAAAATTGTATTATAATATTTATGTAGTAAAGAAGTTCGATTTTACGATATAAGATATTCATGTAGTGACGGGTATTAATTAGCAGAAAATTATATGAAATTAAGAGTCCAATCCTAGGAGAAGGGATCGGTACTGATTTTTCATAGAAAAAAAACAGTATAATTTATTGTAAAAATAAAAATCCACGTTTTCGAGTCTTCTTCTGTATAATTTTTGATTTTTAGCGATGACCGATGAATGTATTGATTTTCCGTTGCAACGATGACGTGTGAGTTTTTTGTACATTTTTGCATTTGTGTACACGTGTTATAGTAAAATAAACTTCGATCTTTGTCTTTGGGAGTGGTTTTAGGTCATATTTAAAAGTTCCAGTATTTTTCAAAATAATTAGATAAAACAAAAAAAATAAATAAATAAATAGAAATTTATATGCAAAACAAATTGTTGACAAAATTTGCGTTCAGTAGAATACATTTTGTGACGTTAGCTTTAATATTAGAGTAAATTTACCTATTATCAAATTTAAAGGTAAGAATATTATCTAGAAAATGACATATGATTTTATTGATATTATCATTTTAAAGTAAGTTATGAACATTTTAAAGTTGTTATATTGTACATAGTTGTAACTCACTTTAAAATAATAATATCATTAAAAGCATATGTCATTGTCTAGATAATATTCTTACCTTTAAATTTGATAATAGGTAAATTTACACTAATATTAAAGCTAACGTCACAAAATTTATTCTACTGAATGAAAATTTGTTATGATGTACGTTAGTAAGACAGAGACAACACATGCGGGTATGACGTCCTCTTAATCATGTATATATTTTCTGCAACACTATTATTAAAATGTGAAGTACCTATATAATTTTAGCCAATATACCAATTGTCAATGCTTATATTAATACGAAAAAATTTAGAATATAATAATTTATTTTTTAAATTTCTAGAGTCTAATATGATTTAAATGTTTTTGAAATACTATTATACAAGAGAAAAAGAGATTATTTATTTGCATTTTATACGAAAAAAATTGAGTTAAAAATATTTAAATATTTTGAGTTAGGTATTATTATAATATTATGTGCAGATATTTGAAGGTAGTATAAATGCAAAAGCAGATAATAACATTTTTTTTTGTTATAACGTAGTCTGTAAACAGTCATAAATTCATAAATGCATAATATCTCACCTTACAAAAAAGATGAACACGCACTAGTGAAGGTTGTATGTAATAGAAAATATGACTAATATTTATAATACTATTACCAATCTATTATCTATTATACGGTGAAAATTTATCTAATATAATATAAAAAATTATAATATATTACTACTGGTACCTACTACTTGTGTGGTCATTCAATTGCATCAATACATCGGTCGAAATTATATTATTCTTATTAATCATAATTATTTATTTCAAACACGATATCAAACATATAGTATAGTATAGTTTAATATCTTAAAACTACTTCGACGTAAAACGTAAATGTTGAACAGTGACCATTTATTTTTTCTCCTGGGTCCAGCAGTTCTGCCACCGTTATATTTATTTGCAATATCCGTAATTTAAATTTTAAACGAATTTAATTCGTGGATTGAAGTGTCTTTTTAGATATTATTTCAAAGATTGTTTCTAGTTTATATTAACTTAATTATAAAAAAATAGGTAATTCAACTTTATACTTAAGTATAAGACACTATAGTGTCCAATAGTATTTACAATATTTTATATGTTTTTGATCTATCAACAACTCGTTAGCTACTATGAATTTTTAAAGTTAGAAGTATTTAATTTATGTAACTCGTATAGTCACAATGTTGTGCCTAGCTAACCTTTTATTTTATTCTTAAATCTTAAGAGTGAATAATAATTAAACGTCTCATTGCGATCAAACTTAGAATTCATAATATTATGTAATACCTACTATAGAATATTATTATATGTCGTGTACTTCTATTATGTAATTTTAGAGACCAAGATTTATTTTTTTTAATTTACTGCCTGAGAGAATAATTTATTAATATCCGATAAGTACTTTACATACTTACTATCATTGAATATACTATTTGTTTACTATTTAGGTTGCACCTACTATTATAAACACAAAGTTAAGTACATCACGTCTTGTCACAGGTTTTCCCGGATTTCGTAAACAATCATAATTCATCAATCATCACACATAAAATAATATTTATAGAATGACATAAAAATGAAAATTTAAAATAAGTACTTAAAAAGTCGCTGTGAATATTAAATAATAAAAATAAATTACCATTAATTAAGCTCTACGAATTTCAATAATTATATTAACTATATATATTATATATAATCTATTTAGTATTTATATATTATTTATATATTTATATATATACACACAAGGAATTTGTGTGTGTATTGTTGTAATTAATTAATTCAAAAACTATTACACCAATTTTGCAAAAAATCAATTTTTTTTTTAAATATCAAAAAAGATTAAACAACTATTTGAATTACATCCGATAGGTAGCGTTAAATCATTTTTTTTCTTTGTTGATTCTCCATTAGATCTGCACACACAACAATAAACACTGACGGTGTTAATTTTAGTTTGCTAATTTCAAATCAAAGAGTACCACCCACACTGACATCGACCTTTCCACAAACTGAGATAAATTAAAACAAAAATACACCAAGTACTATATTATATTGTATATTGTTCATTTTCTTTAAGAAGTCAGGAAGTACAGGAAAAAAATATGATATACAATTTGTCCTTAATTTATTATTATGTATATATTATAGTAATTTAAGTCTGTGTGTTCTAAAGACTTTATGAAACAAATTGCTGAGCTAATTCTATTATACGTTTTATTTTTTATCGCTATACCGCTGTTAGATTTTAAGATGTTATACAGCTATATTATTATATACACATTCTTAAAATTTTATGCAAATCACGATATGTAAGGGTTGCGCTTTTAAGACTAAAACAGGAAGAATTTAATTAGGAATACCAAAATATTATACCGGTTTAATTAAAACGTTGCAAATATTAATCTGAGATTCCCGTAAACATATTATAATTTATTTTGACTTATGGGTGTGTGTAAGTAAGTGTGTCTTTTTTTGTGTACTCACAAAGTGCTAAAATTCATAAAATTATATTATAAACAGTTCATTTTAGAAGATCACACCTATATTACTGAGATTTCACTTGAATATACCATAGTCAATCATTAACGCATAATATTTAGAAATGCCTGATACAAAATATAACAAAAAAATTGTCACGAATCATACATGCAGGGTGATTTCGTTTTTCAATAAATGCATATTTTATTCATATTGTAATTTTAGATGTTTTAAAGTATACTTGAAGTTCATATTTATAAATTTTTAGATTTTATACCATTTAAAAAGCATCCGGTTTCGATTTAAACTTTGTTTTTTCAAATGAAAACAAACCTATTTTACAATACATTTTTCAACAAATTATTTTTTTGAAAATGTTGGCGATTATAAATTGTAATTAAAAATTATTTATTATTAGATTATTTAACTTTAGGTACTAAGAGTACTGATACATGGTTTTATATTAATATAAAATAGATTTTTAACATTTTTTTATAATTTAAAAATGCTAATATATTCATATTATTTACTTTAATTTAAAATTATAATAATAGATCATAATATATTTAAGCCATAGTATCATGAACAATTATATACCCTTATATCAAGTATATCAATTAATTAAAAATTAATAAATTAAATTTCTATTTAAATGCATCAACATTATTTAATAAAATGATCTGCTAAACAATTTATAGTAAAATTAAAATAAAATAAATCATGAACAATGAATTTTCAATTACAAAGAATTCAAAAAATAATTTTATTTAGGGTCATATATTGTTATTTACGTGTTAATAATAATTAATTTTAATGAATTGTAATTTGATGTTAACTGATAATAAGTCACAGATGTATATATGAAAAAAGCATTTTACAAATTGTTGATAGATTCTCAACAGGATACATTTATGAATGTAAAAAAAAAACATGAATCGATACAAATAATAAACATTTCTTAAAAGGCATAAATAATCTTAGTTTTTTAAATTTGGTATGTATTATAAGTATATCTACATAATAATTTCGAAAATCAGAATTTTTAATAAAACGGAGAAAAAATAAGATGGATATGCTTGGAAAATCACTTTGCGTATATTAGTAGTTTTTCACGTGGAAATCATTATGCAAAGTTTATTTTGCAATTAATTATTCCCCCGCCTTTCGTGGAATTCATAATGATATAAATATGATTAAGGTCAGCTGTAATATTAGTTATAAATACAATTATTATAATGTTTGACATTTATACGAGTATGTTTGTAATTTTTTTAATAAAAAATTGTACAACATTTTAATAGGTATGTATTATACTTAAATAGATGCATTGCATTTCTGAAGCTATACAAAAACTGCAATACTTGCAGTACTTTTATTACTTACCTACATTATTATTTCATGGTATCGACGTCGTATTTTCATATCGCTATATATATGCACCCCACACTCCATTTTATATCAATAGAATTCATGAAATATTAGTAAGTTAGCAATTGTAAAATGTATAATATTATACATTTCTGAATACGTATCTGGTGAAAGCGTTTTTAGAACCTGTGACTCCGAGAACAATTATTTAACGATACGATTTCCTTCTAAAAGGTCAACTGATATTTTCTGAGAAATAATTATAATTCTTTTGACAGACCAATTTTTTTTTATAGGTACTTCAGTTTTTCATCGTGGATATAACAAAGCAATTCCTTTTAAGCGGCGTAAGCAATACAAACATAAAATATATTATAATATAATACACGTTATGGAAAATTCGATGAAAGTATATTACGTTCATTAAAATACCGGATATAAATGTATAATGTATAATATATATTATGTACTATTCTAACGACAGTCACTATATTTTATAAAATTATTATTAATTTCTTTAAAATTTATCAATTATTTTAAATAAAAAATGTATATTTTATTTTCCTATGTTTAATATTTCACGTCAAATTGAAATATTCAACTTTGTTTTCAAATACGAATTATATACCAATTATATTATTTTTGATCGAAATTGTCTTAGTTTTGTACGTTTACATCGGATAAATATTTTTCTACAAAGTCTATACCCGACGATATTTTAAAATATTGTAATGGGTTGATACAGAACCACTGCGGTGTGTAGAAAAAATGAATATAAAAAAAGAAAACTTTTACTGCAAATTTTCCGTGTACTATCTAGCATCAATTATTATTTAAAACGAAACTATAATATTATGATATTATTATAGTATAATTATTATTATTATTATTTTCAAATAATTTATTTTTATATAATATTATTTTCTTAATTTAAGTGTAACATTCGTAATATTATGTAAGCTTTGCAATATAATCAATGGTTGTACCTATATAATATACAAATTAGTTTAGTATATATACTTAAAATATTCTTTTGTTATTTTCAATTGTAATTAATTACATATTTGCGGTTGATAATAGAATGTTTTTATTTTCACTTCACACTTTTACTATAGGTACTCAATTACACACGTCATATCGTTAAATATTGTAGTCTTAAGATCGTCTGTGACCGTGATAAATTAGTGCAGTATTGACACACATATTATATTATTATGTATTATAAACGGTAAACAATAAAACGCGTTGACCTAGTTTACATAATTTAAACGAACACTGCAGGATTTAAATATACTCGAGTAAAATTTAAACGTTACAAATCATCAAACTGTTATTTTTAATTAGTCATATAATAGTGCATTTACCAATAATACGATTTTCGTCTTTATAACTTCTTCCCGACTCGAGTCTTTAAATCTTTAATAAGTACCTACCTAATAACCACTCTTGTACGATTCGTTTTTGTCAGAAATAAACATCGATTATTCTATATGTATTGCGTATCTTAATTTTTTAGTTACGAACAAATATGTGTATTAAAACAATAATTGTTAATATGTATATCCATGTAATAGTAATATTATACATGACCTAAAATCGTATATGCGCTATTAACATTTAGCTGAATATATATATATACACCTGTATAATAATACTATCAACTATGTGATGTACTGATGTATATTGTAATGTATATATAATAATAAACTGCGTATTACGTATTAATGCATTTATAGTTTTAAATATGATTGGGTACGACACTTATAAAGTACAATGAATAATTGTTACAATTATTGTTATTATTACTTTGCGTTTCTTAAATTCTGAATATGTCTATACATTGATGTTTTTTTAAATTAAAATGTATGACTTTAATTGTTTAATTTCCTTTATTTTGTTTTAAAATCCAAAGTTTTCGTGCAATTGATTATGATATTATATTATTATCTTCTACGATGTAGCATAAAATAGCGGTAGGAAGAGAATAACGATGGGTCCAGTTAAAATTTTAAAATAACCACTCTCAATTAAGTTTCAGATATTTAATCATATTGAAAATACTCAGTAAAATATTATTTACCGTGAGACATGTTGACTGTTATTGTTATTATACAACTTTATGTCCTTTGTTATGTTTTAGAAATTGAAAAAAATAGATATACCGAATATCTAGTTAATGTTAGGACTCAATCAATCACAATATCGCATGTACTATCACTAACTTACTGTGGTTGTGAAATTTATGACTTTCATCATTTGCTGTCTTTCTCTTTCAAAATACTCAATTAAAAATAATATTTTTTTTTGCACCAACATCTCTGACATCGGTGTTCTTTTATTTATAGTTATGTAACATTTTAATTTAATCCATTTTAAATTGTAATTTTCATAATTTATATTAGATTTAAAATTAATTGAACAGGATTTTGAAAGATCTTGTGAAGATTAAAAGTTGTAGATAGAGCTGATGTAAAAGGCTTTGAGCAAAATTATTCTTGTAAAAGCATAAAGTCATTGAGTTACTCGACGCAAAAAAAAAAGAAAAATGATTAAAATATGATAAAATATACTATTTTATATATAACATATAAAATAATTAATTTTGTTTCATACCAGATCTACTTTTTTAAATTATAAATTTCTTCCTTAGTAAATAAAAAACATAAACCTTACTGGAAACCATTGGTTATGACACGTTTCATCTTAGTCCAAAAGTGTTCCCAACAAAGCTGCTTCTGCTGCTGTATAATCATAACTATGATGGACTTACAGAACTTACCTTCACAAAATATATTTGCTATCTCTCTAATCTACGTGTTCACTCGTATGGATAATTATTATTGAAGTATAATAATTTATTATAAATATTTCATAAAAAAAAAAAATATATAAAATGTACAATAATTAGTTTCTAATACTACCTCCACGCTTCGTATCTGCATGATTGTGGTAAATTATATTCTACCATTGAATATGGTATATAAAGAATAATTATTTTGTGTATTTTAAATTGTAACGACATATCAGTGTAATATGTTAAACTTGATCATAATATTATTATTTTTATTCGAATGTTCGGAAAAGCATATTAAATTGATGCCCGAGCCCGACGATAGGTATTAGGTATACCATTATATTACTAATCGTTTTCTGTTCGGATCTTTATTTATCACGTTGTATAAATATTGAAATAATATATTATATACATTACACGGTCTTGAATAAAATCGAGATTTCAATCAATTTAGTAATACCATTCGTATAAATGTTAGTTGTCAAAAACAATTCACCTTCGAGTGATTTTCAATTAACAGTGGATACATTATATTGTACATAGTATTATAGTAATTATAGTATCAGTCAGCGTCGGAATCAAATTGGATATAATAATAATTATAAATATCTACTGTTTTTGTACTTAAAATATTACAGTATATTATATGTTTAGTTTTACACAAAACCCGCAGTCATTACACTAATACTTTCATCGTTTGCAATCAAGTCCATTCCAATCGTAATCGTTTCTTTATCTAGGTACAGTGTTATGTATGGAAGTTGATGCTGAATGTTGTTGTTTTTTCTCATTATAGCGTACTTATTTACAATACACCATTCGGGTTTCGTACTGGTGTAATTTCGTTTAAAACCGTTTAATTCAATTCGAATACATTCTACGACGCTATATTTATATTGGTAATAATATAAATAAAATTAGTGCCATAATTATACTTTAATTGTCTATCAATTGAAAATTTTACTCAGATTAACTATTACTTATGTTGTAAAAGAATTCTTTAAAGTGTGGAGAAGCACTTTAATATAAAATAATATTATATTCAACATTTTTCATTACTTAGAGGCCACATTTGCTATTTTCCTTTTGGTATTTTATGAATTTCTAATAATAACTAAAAAATATAATATATATTTATAATTTCTATTACATATGATAAATATATTAGATTCTGAACGAAGTGAAGAATGTATTGATTTTACAATGATGTGTGTGTGTTTTTTTTTTGTGTCTGACGACAACATTTGGAGCAGTAATAATGCTCCGATTTTTGACTTCAGCCTCTCTTTGAATAGGAAAATTCATCTAGTTGGTACTTTGGGTGGTCAGAAAAATGGCAATTTTACGAAAAACCACTTTTCGACAAAATCGATTTTTTGATTTTGCTGTAACTCAAAAACGAATTATTGTAAATACTTGAAATTTTCACCAAATATTTATATTATGGTTATGTCTTTACAGTTAAATTTTCAAAATATTTTGACCATTTTTAAGCTACTTATAGACAATTGAAATTTTCGACTTTTCTAAGATTTTTTTCTTCAAATGCCGATAAAAAATTTTTGGGTAGCCAGAAAATCTTGAAAATTTAATACAAGGTTTCTTATAAGTTGTTCTTAAAGTGATAAAAAAAAATCCGAAATCGTTAGTCACAATTTTTTTTTATAAGTGCTTAAAGTTCGAATTTATACGAAATATGTCAAAATTTAAATTAAATTTCATACGCTCATAATGCGTATGTTGGCCAAATACTTTTTTTATTAATAAACAGATACTATAAAGTAAGTATAGTAACATATAGTATATACTATACTATTTGTTTTAAAATAGAATATATGACAATATTTAAATATAATATATTATCCTAAACTGACAAATCATCTTCGTTCAGAATCGTTTTTCGTATACAATGATACCTATCATCATTGTATTCAAATTTAACCTACCATAGTCCGAGGTCCACCCCACCCCCTAATATACAGCAGAGCGATACCCACTTACCCGCTTTTTTATACTATAATTCTATATTTAATTTTAATTTTTAGCTATTTTTTAGATTATGAGTGGAGCAATGAATCCATTAATTGTATAATGTCGGTGTGTATTTGTTTTTTGTGTTTGTATACACTATACACGATAAGTAATTAGTAAAATGCTTAAATTTTCACAAATTTTTTTAGATATAAAATTAGATCTAGTTTGTACTTTAAAGAGATCAAAATTAAAAATTCACAAAAAATTTAGGACTTAAATGAGAACAATATTTATTTTTTCGATTTACAAAAATATTTACGAATTCACCAACGTCAATGTTTGTTTTAAAAAAAAGTATTATTATTAATTTAATTCATATAAAAATATGAACACTATAATAAAAATATCAATTATATATAAATATTAGAGTATCTATGTCAATAAAACACTATTAAAAATATGTAAAATTATTCACCGTTAAATGTATTTCATGTTTTCGCCAAATAATATACGACCTGTAACTTTAAAATGTAATGACGTTTTATAATAATTAGTATGTGCAATAAAAGTTATAGAATTTCCATTTCTGAACTCGAATCTTTATTCTTCGCGTTCATCATTCGTTGTTGTTACAGGATTTTGGATGCGTTAGAACAGAAGAAAGAAATTTATATTTTAAAAAATAATTTCGATTTTGATTTATAGGTGGAAATACCAATCTGATATGTTAATGAAAGTATAAAGTGACTGTATACGTGTTCTGTATAATGTGAATATTTCCATATTTATCAAAAAAGCGTAACTTTTGAAATTACGATGCGTTATTGTCATTCGTAATAAAGCAATATCAAAACATTATTATCGTAAACAAATACAGTCTGTGACTAAGGATAATGGTATTTACTTACCAAATTTAAAATTTCTAACAAAAACTCACGTAACAATCGCGCACGTACCTACCTGTATAATATAAGCCTCTGCAGCGTTATAACGAAATCAAGTTTACTCGAATAATAAAGTTTGATCGCGTTTTTGGTATTCCGAGCGTACGATTCTTATTTACAGAAAATCCATCTCGAAGATATAACATACCTAATAAAATAATATTATATTCATCTTGCACACCGCATCGAGATTGTTATTTATGGTATCTTGGGCCACCATTATTCCACTGTAAAACACCAACTATATACCACCTATACAACTTTTACCATATTATTATTGTACCTATTAAGAAAATTTTTTCTTTTGTCCATAGTAGAATTTTGAAATCCAATGTTAAAGTGATAAGGGTGTAGTTAAGGTAATATTCTATTATTGTTTTGTTATTTTATGAAATAATAATTCTATATATTATATAATCATATTATAGGACTATACTACAAAAACTTATCGAAATTGAAAACAATACAACTGTATAATATGTTTCATCGCGCATATGATTATATTATTATAACTTCCCTAAGTCAAATACGGCATATCGTTGGTTTTGTCTAAAGCACCCTGCTGATTTTGACAAATTTTTGTCAATATTTGAACTTCAAATGCTAATAAAAAAAATTGTGCCTGTGTATTCTTATAATTTTTTTATCGCCATAAAAATAACTTATGAGGAACTTTGTATTAATTTTCAAATATTTTGACTCCGCTAAAAAATTTTTATCGACACTTCAAAAAAAAATTCTTAGGAAAATTGAAAATTTCAATTGTTTATAAATAGCTCAAAAAAAGTCAAAATATTTTGAAAATCAAATCATGTAAGATCAGAAAATGCCAAATGGCAATCTAAATAACTGGTAAAATTTTCAAGTATTCACGACTTATACTATTTGAATAACAACAAATATCAAAAATCGTTTGAGGCTAAACCGTTATTTAACGCGGTTTTGTAAAAATTTAAATTTCAAATTCTCTTAAAATTTTTTTTGTCTGACTTCGATAGAGTTTTTTTACAGATATTTAAAGAAAAATTTATGGAGAACCTTGTACCAAATTTTCAAAACTTAGCTATAAAACAAAAAATTTCTTGGAAATTTTCGCAATTTTGACATATTTCGTATAAATTCGAACTTTAAACACTTATAAAAAAAATTGTGACTAACGGTTTCGGATTTTTTATTTTATCACTTTAAGAGCAACTTATAAGAAACCTTGTATTAAATTTTCAAGATTTTATGGTCAGTCTAAAAATTTTTATCGTTACTTAAAAAAAAAATACTTAGAAAAATTGAAAATTTAATTTGTCTATAAATAGCTCAAAAAGTCAAAATTCTTTGAAAATTTAACTGTGTATGGAGAACGCTAATATAAACATTTTGTGAAAATTTCAAGTGTTTACATCGATTAGTTTTTGAGTTTTAGCAAAATAAAAAATTCGATTTTGTCGAAAACTGGTTTTGCGTAAAAAATTCCGTTTATCCCATTTTTTTTAGGGTTTTTTTTGACGCATTTCAAAAATTTGAAGATTTTTATTTTTGCACCTCCCCCCCAAAGCACCAACTAGATTCAATTTAATTTTCAAAGAGGGGCTGAAGTCAAAAATCGAAGCATTTTTATTGCTCCAAATGTTGTCGTCAGACACAAAAAAAAACACACATCATTGTAAAATCAATACATTCATCACTCCGTTCAGAATCTAAAATGCAGGTTAATTGTTTTTATTTTTAATAAATTTAGTAGACATTTTAAATAATGTTTGATTAAATTAATAAAATTGAAATAAAGGTGATTAATTTTTTCATAGGATAAACTTCAACTTGGATTTCTTTGATTCTGAAAAATAAACAATTATTTCCTTTAATTAACTTTATTGTTTTTTATACAAAAAAAAAATATATAATACATTTATATAAAACACGAGTTAGCGTGCAAAATCTTAAAATAAAATTTTAATTTTGAATTTTGGACTTAAAAATCCAATAATGACCTATTTAACCCTATAATGCCCTAAAAAATAAAAAAATTGATGTTAAAATCAAAAATTGTCAAAATATGCAATATAAATTTTCTTATTCTCATTCAAAAGTACACTTTACGGATTTGTGACTAGGCGATGAGTATCATACAGCAACTTCTTAGGCCCAGCCCTAGCTTCCTAATTATTACATATCAATTTATATGATTATATTATGTATTATGCTGGAACATATACAGAAATGTGTGTTTACCGTTTACCTTTTATCAGATATCGTAGCACTTGGTACAGATGGCAACAGATGACAGATGTTGCGATTGTGCTGCGGAATGATTGAAAAACTTTTCAAAAATTCGTTTCACGTGTCGATACACCATTATCGTAGTACTAGAAGATACCATGCTACTTGTTTATGGCTTACACCAGTCACACTTTGTATTATTGTAGTTTAAGCACTCAACAAATCTTTTTTAAGTTTTTAAACATTGATGACCGATCAAAGAATCCACAGTCAAAACATCGCTGTCGAAATATATCTTGCAAAAATATCTTTTACATAATAAGTAATTTAATCAATTATTTCTAGTCAAAGACTACAGTGTAACATTTCTTAGTACAATATAGAACGATCAATTTATATTGTACCATAATATTTTATTTTAATTATTTGACCGTGATTAATATTAAGCAATAAAAATATTTTTTTTTTTTTTTTTTAGAGTTGTATCGACTATCAACTTTGAGGTATTTTTGATGATATAAAATATTATTTTCTATATAGATATTTTCGTGAGAGATATTTTGACCCAATAGCATATTAGTATAATTTATTCCGTCGGTTTTATCTCTGACTTTTCTATTCGAATTTATTTATTCGTAATAACTCGCACAACTGATGATTAAGTGACGTTTTCAAAATAAATTTCACCATTAGAATAAATTCTAAGTAGTTCAAAAATAAAATGTCCAGTACATTTTTTCTTTAAAAAAGTTTTTTAACAATTTTTATTCTAAAAAAAACACTTAAGTTTAAAATAAACAATCTGCATTGAGTTTTTTATTATATAGTACACCTGTGAAATGATTTGTCACACGGACATAGCTTCAATTTACACCTTAAGGGGTGCCGTTTGATTCAAATACTATATGGTACTAATCACAATGTGAACTGTATGAATACATAATATTTAAAAAAAAAAATTTAGGGTTACTTCATAGAATAGAGATTTTATATAATACCTATTCTAATGGTGACATTAATTGCAAAATAGTTTTGTCAACGACCACAACAACGTGTTTGTGGAAACGAAGCTGTAGAAAATGAATTGTATTATTCTTTCTTCTACACAAAATATAGTATTACAACAGACGATGGCCTATGTGGCCGTATATATTATACGCGTACGATATATTATATTACGTATATGATGTTTGGCTTAAATATCTAAAACTGTAAAAGAATTTTCGTATATCGCGGCAGACGTTTTAACAGACTAAACGCCGCAGTATAACATAATATAACCGCGTACCATTATGTCCGACCATTGTCTTTTAAATGAATGTGACCGTTGACATTAGCAGAGTAAATTTTAAAGTATTTTTTTTCTTTATAAACTAAAATTCTAACTCTAGTCAATACTCATATATCTTAATATATAATTTCTATTTGATCTAATTTGAATTATGTCGTATTCTCTCATAATAATGAAAGTAGTATTATTACATTTATATTATGCACATTAATAAGTCCTTATTTATACCCTGCATAGGTACATAATATATATAATTATAGGCACCACATCATGTAATAAATAAAATGTGTATCGTTTTCAATTACTAAACTAAATAAATTTTATCTCAAAATTGTTTTATTTGACACAAGAGAGTATTTTTTAATTCTTCATAACGAATTAAAATATTATATAATACTAAATATTTTTAAGTATTCTTTTTGCACACGAATAAAAATCATTATTCTCGTAAAACAATACAATATATATTTATTAATACGTATTTTATTTTGATAATTTATAATACAATCTACGTAAATTGATATATTTGTATCATTGTTAATTTGTTCCATTATAAACAATAACATGTTACTAATTTATTAGTTATAAATAATATGTTATTAGTAATAAATAGTTATGATTAATTGAGGTAACTACTAAAATCAGGTTTATAAAAATGTATTTATATTTGTTTTAAATCATATAACTAGAGCAGCATTAAAGTAAAACTCAACTAAATTAAAAAAAAACTGTAAGCTTATTTATTTTTGGTTTTTATATAATTTATTAAAACTGATGTAATTGTGTAGCAATTGCCCATTGTCTGTAATAAAAAAAATAATAAAAATGTATAATTATTTTCGCCAAAATCAATAAAAAAAATGTTATTGCTGTCCATAAATAAACAACCGTTATAATTTTATTAAATACTTAAATTATTATTTTTATACATTTTAATATAATGTAAAAACTACAAGGATGTGCTTATTATATTTTATTTTACGACTTAAGCTTGATAATGTAATCCAAACTTCCTCCTACGTTTTTCTTATAGTAATTATTCTAAAAATATATTAGAAATATATTAAGATAATATTTTTTGTGATTATTTATTTTATTGTACAAAAACATTAATAATGATAGTATAACCTTAAAACATTCAACTTTCAATAATTATAGAATAATTTTCTGAACATAATTAAATTGTTCAAAAATTTATATTGTGTTGTTAATGAAAAATTAATAATTATTTTAATAAATTAGTTAGGGATTATAATTGTAGAATCCTAATTCTACAGATGTATTCGACTAGAATTTCATAACTAGCAAATTATTACTTACTTTAAAAAACATTTCCAAGTTTACAATTTTTGTTCTAGTAAATCTTAACTTTTTGTAGTTGGCGTTATTCATTTGCATTGTTAATAATATCAATTTTTTATTCCTCATACACATTTCGGTCCAATTGCTGCTATATAATGCGAATATAATTGAATCTCTCTTAGATAAAAAAAAAAATCAAAATACAAAGAATATTTATTAAAACTATTAAATCAGTGATTAGATAATTCATCGAGTAAAATATTTTTTCACTTCATGTACATGTAATTTTTTTCTAGATGTGGAGAAACAACAAACATTGAAAAATAAAAAATAATTATTGCATATTTTTATGTATTAAATAATATATCGGTGCGTGCTAGTAAGTATTAAATATGAAAAATAAATGTATAATAATTAAATTATTAGATAATAATTTTTCAAAGAAAATTATGCATTTTATTGCTCCCTTTTCCCCTTTGTTTATTTAAATAAAATTATTGTACTCAATAAATACCACAATAATTCTTAAAACATACATGGCAAATTAACGAAAAAAAATAATGCATTTCAAATTACTTGATTATGTAAATTTTCAAATAAATAACACACCATAAATATTTGAAATGATAATGAAGGAATTAAGCAAATCATTTTTTTGATATCTGAAACCGCAAATCTATCATCGACGGAGAAACTCTGAAACCATTTAAATCTAAATGTAATAACTTCATAAATTTAGTTCAGAAGTAACGTATACCCATAAACTTCAATAGAAATATTATAATATTAATTATTTGTATGAAAATAGACAATTTATTTTAAAACAATTAATCATGATAAACTTAAGTCTTAAATAATAGTATAAATTATTATTCATAATATTTCTTTAATAATAAATAATATTAAATTTTTATAACAATTATAATAAAATATAAGTATTATGCAGTAATTGTTTACCATTATGAAAATAAACCAAAGTATGATGAGTGTAACTGATGAAACAAAAATTTGTAACAACATTGCTAGTTCAAATAAAGTTAAAAAATGTTCATATTTCCTGCAAAAAAATAATAACGGAAGAGCCATATTAAATAATTTAGTTTAATTAAGTAAATGGTAAAACAAATTTGGCAACCACAGATAAAAGAAAAAGATAATTTGATAACCGCTCTGTTATAGCTACTTTACAGGGGAATAGTATACCTCGTAATTTAGTAAATCACTATAATGTATGTGCTAAATTTTTTTTCAATGGTAAATAATTGTAAATTAAATACGATTCTGAGCGAAGGTTCTTGCTGTGTATCCTGTACACGATATTATATGTATGTATCTATCGACTGACGTGACTGTGGGGAGAGTTGGTCAGTAAATTCGAGGACTGGCTGGTGAACACCTTACACGGTTGGGACCGAATCAACAGTCACCAGTCAGAGTACGAACTTAAATTATACAGAACTTCTTTAGTGTAGATAGAAAATTGTAGATATTAGTTAAATAATTTAAGTTTATTTAGAGTTATCTAATTTAATATAATAAATAAGTGGGTAGAGTATTCAAATCAACAGTGTTATTATTTATACATCATCGTTTCTTATTTTTAACTGTATAACGGTTTGCACACGTCAGCCTATACTACTAACTACTAAGTATATTTTATGATATATTTATATTACTATTAATAATACGATAAGTT
Source organism: Schizaphis graminum (assembly GCA_020882235.1). Taxonomy (NCBI): domain Eukaryota; kingdom Metazoa; phylum Arthropoda; class Insecta; order Hemiptera; family Aphididae; genus Schizaphis; species Schizaphis graminum. Next base: position 16,954,551 of record CM037031.1, read on the forward strand.
AAATAAAATTGTATTAAAAATATTACGTTAAATTTTTTATATTATTAATATTTAATTATTATAACTGCATATGCAATAAGGTGTTCAAAAAGTTTAAAACCGATATTTTTTTAGACATTTTTTTGGAATCTCTTAATTTAAATAATACTGTTAGCTGTATAATACATAGTATATAATATATTATACAATATGCAGTATGTCTCCTTATCCTTAGTAATTAAGCTAAATAGTGGTACTTAATAATTAATAATCATTCTCATGCATATTTAATTAATTACGAATTATCTTACAGGTGGAATGTTAATATATTATATGATAATTTAATAAAAAAAAATTTACTGTTACTTTATAACTGCTTGATGATCCATTATCATTGTTTTTAATTCATCATATATTGAATCGTGTTCGCTAAATATCTTTTTTATTTCGTCTATGTAATCTAAAAGTCAACAAAACAATCGTGTCCATTTACCAATTTGTACAACACAAATTATTGTTTTTTATAAAATAATAAAAAACGGGTAAGTGGGTATCGCTCTGCTGTATATTAGGGGGTGGGCTGGACCTCGGACTAGGGTAGGTTAAATTTGAATGCAATGATAGGTATCATTGTATACGAAAAACGATTCTGAACGAAGATGATTTGTCAGTTTAGGATATATCATATTTAAATATTGTCGTATATTCTATTTTTAAACAAATAGTATAGTTACTATATGTTACTATAGTTACTTTATAGTATCTGTTTATTAATAAAAATAGTGGGTATCGCTCTGCTATATATTAGGGGGTGGGGTGGACCTCAGACTATGGTAGGTTAAATTTGAATGCAATGATAAGTACCTATCATTGTATACGAAAAACGATTCTGAACGAAGATGATTTGTCAGTTTAGGATATATTATTATATTTAAATATTGTCATATATTCTATTTTGAAACAAATAGTATAGTTCTTATATGTTACCATGGTTACTTTATAGTATCTGTTTATTAATAATCAAAAAATCGATTTTGTCGAAAAGTGGTTTTTCGTAAAATTGCTATTTTTCTGTCATTTTTTTTTTTGTTTTTCTCGATTTTTTTGAAAACTGTTTGAAAATTTTACTTTTGACTCCCCCAAAGTACCAACTAGATGAATTTTCCTATTCAAAGAGGGGCCGAAGTCAAAAATCGGAGCATTATTACTGCTCCAAATGTTGTCGTCAGACACAAAAAAAAAAAAAAAAACACACACACATCATTGTAAAATCAATACATTCATCACTCCGTTCAGAATCTAAAATCCCTAATATTATTTAAAATGTTAAAATATAATGTATAGTAGTCACTGAGAATTATAGATTGTCGAAACCCGAAGCGTTAAATTCACCATTTCAATAATTTATATCAAAACACCATACAGACATTCGAATGTATACATTTACGTACAACTAATTTAAAAATAGAGTTAGTCGACGTAGTTTAAAGTTATATGGCAACTAAACCGATGACTATAAATTAAAATATATCTGCACACAATACGTAAAATATATCACTGTACAATGTAGTAAATACCTGTAAATGCATTCTCGCCAATTATTGCGGAATGAGATCGACGGAGATCATCGCCAAGCGATTTGTGTCCTACCGATTCGAACGCGGAGCTGACCATTTGCATCTGACAGCACACAGCAAAGCACAGCGTGACCAGAAGGATATCGAATACGAGGAACAACATGGTCACAAAGAAGACGGACACCGCCTCGACGAAGTAAAACGTATTGTAGTGTGCGTTGTACGTTTCGTCAGACACGGCGAAATAGAAATTCATGACGTTCTGGTGGTAATAACCGACCGAACCGTCGCGATTTTTCACCGGTATTACGTCTTCGCGGAACGCCAGTGTACCGGCCATGTAAAAGACCAATGACGACAAGTACATGCTGGTAATCGTGGTCGTGAACCACACCGAACGTTCTCGCCAACGGTCCAGTATACGCGTGTTCCGGTGGCTGAACGACGTAAAACCGTACCGCGTGATCGCCAAACAGTCCCATACGTCGTCCGAGCGGTAGACGACGAGCCACATCTTGTAGAGCACGAACAACCACGTTTCTGCTTTCCAAAAATAATCTATACTTATGGGAATGTTGACCTTCCAATAGTACACGCCGCTGACGTTCATCATCGTCGCAACGACACTCAAGTACAGCACGATGGATGTCACGGCGATGTGGTAGACGTTCCGACCTCGGTATTTTATGGTTCGGGGGTCCAACATTTGGTATAAACCTACGCGTTTCGCCAGCTTAACGTTTAAAACGTGGTTGTTCTCGTCCCGAATGTCCATCGCGATATCGTTATTGTATAGTAATAGTTATACTGATGCGGAACAAATAACAATATAATACGTCATATATCGCGATTGTCTGTAAAATATATAAGTACGCATTACATTGGATTTAAATGCCATGATATAGATATCCAAAAATACATTTTTAAACAATTATGTTATCCTCGCCCGGTAACGGTTGGTACATAGGTACCTACATTATTTTCATACCAATAAAAAATATTTTAAATTCTTATCAAACACTTATTTTATATACTGTAAATAATTATAATGTAAAAATAAAACTTACACAAGACCGGTACGTGTAATATTGCACACCTACAACTGGTGCTTGAGTTGTTCGCTGCTTATGTGAAGTGTAATAAATGGACAATACGTTCGTTTTTATAGGCATTTCTTAGATTGATTAATTTATTGATATTATTTATGCGTGACGGTTTTATGTTGACGTTTTAATTTTTAATAATTTAATACCTGCCCATCATTATTACTAGTTATATATCATTTCGTATGTCTACACTACTCTACGTTTAGTTCTCTGCTAACCGTATACGAAACCATAATATATATATATACCTATATATATATTATGCAACTGCAACTTTAAAAAATAATAATATAGAACCTATGCATTTGTATCGATGTTTATAAATGTCTAAATTAGAACTACATTTAAATTTTATTCGTAGTTTAAAAGGTCAGAAATGTTTATTGATTGTAAGTAAAGGTACATAAATAATTGAACAAAGTTGATGCATAGTATATGCCATAGCACTGTCTTCAAATGCATATTATCAAGGAAGAGGGGCGACCACACTCTGCTTTCGAATGGTTGGGCGAGTTAAGTTCTTCAAATGTATCCAAACAATATTATTAAAAAGTTTTACATAACTAATAACATAAATATTGTTACATCGTGTTGTACCAACTGACCAGATCTACTTTGTATACTACCAATATTAAATATAATAAATAAAATGTATATTTTATAAATTATACATCTTAAATTCAAATATACTTATGTATAATATTATATAATAATCATTTAAAACCATATTAACATATTTATATAATTCAATTTTGATTTATAAGATATAATTTATATTACAAAACTACCTTTATTAATATAATATGTACCTTATTAAAAAAATTATACTGCTTAATTGTATTTATTTGTAGATAAGTACGTAGTAACAGCAATAAGTGTCTTTTTATGTGTGTGTATCTAAAAACACTTTTTATATCAGAAAAAATTGACAGTATTGAATTTAGTTTTTTACAATAAAACAAATCTAATTTTTAATTTATGCTTGTCGAAAGTAAACAATCCCTAATTATTTTTAAAATAATTCGAAAAAATACAGGAATATATATAAACAGGAAAAATTGAATTCATTTTTATATTACAATTCAATAAAAAATATCAATAGATATTTCTAATTTTCAATAAATATTAATTAAGTACTAATAGTTACCTAAAACAATATTGTTAGTATTTGTTTAAATAAATATGCTCCTAAAGATTCTACGAATAGAAATTATAAAGAATTTGAGGGTTTACAAGTAAGATACTTTCATAAAAAAAATTGTTATCATACAATACATTATTTTATACTGTTTAGTTATAAACTTTAAATTTTAAATAACATAACTATTATACGAGAACTATGTAGGTAGTATTAAATTAAATAATCGCTATCATAAGAACATTTAGAAATTATGATTTTCTAGTTTAGTATACCAATAAATATTTGGGTTAGTCTTTTTAAATTATCTAAGACCAACTGTTTTCAATTATTAATGTCTATTTAATTTAAAAAAATATAATAATTTTAGGTGACAATACAAAATGTAAAAAAAAAAGTTAGGTAACTTTTTTTATATTATAAAATGTAAAATTTATAAGACAAGAACGTTGGTTAATGTTGACAAGTCTGTTTTAATTATTTATTTTTTAATTTTTTGTTGTCATATAATATTGTGTTACTATTATATAATATAATTTATAATTATTTAACTATTGTAATATTGATGATTATAATAACTCCCTACTTACAACACAAGCTGCACAACTTAAAGGATATAGGTCAATCAAAATTGTAACTTAATAAAATCTAATTTTGTTATATTGTGTATGTGTTGGTGTTCTTAATAATAAAACTATAACAGAACATGCATTATATTCATCTTTCAAAATCAAAAAATGAGATGTCTTGATAATCAGCAATTCATCAAAATACAAAATATCTACATTTCACAATAAATCAGTCACAAAATTCATCAAAAACTCAAAACTGTTCAAATTATTTTGTAGTTAAAAATTCTATTGAAAATTCAAATAAATATTTGTAAGTTTTTAAAGTTCGAATTTGTATTACATTGATTATTCACCAGTAAAATAATTATCTCTTCTCAAAAAAATTGTTGATACTTTATTGTATTCAAAATAAAGGTAGATGAGCGTGTACAACTTTGCAGTACATTAGGTGTCGAGTGAGTTACTAATTACTTATTATAGATCTGTTGAATTTGAATTTAATGATATATCGTTGTGTAAAAATGCGCAAACGAATAAACAATCTACCAGCCCATATCACCAAGTGATAATATTTTTTTTGATATAGCTATTAAAGTAATTTATTTTACCTCTAGTACTATAGTAGGTAGATGTAATTTTTTCCAAAAATATTGAATTTATTATCTTATAAATGTTTAATCATATAAATATATAATATAATTTAATATATTTATACCATATAATATCAACTTATATAACTCAAAATTTAATAACTTCTTTCTGTAAAACAGTAAAAATAGATTCATAGTACTTATAAATAGGTATTATTTTTAAATAAATCAAAAATGTTATTAAATATAGAAAAATTCATAATAAAATAAACAACAAAATACATAAAAGTTGAAATTCCTACTAATAATATTTTTAAATTATAACGAAATAATAAATATCCTTATTTCTAGTTTAAATAAGTAACTTCATCAAAATTGAAACTTAATATGTGTATAAAAAATAATGAACTTTAAATATTTTTTAGATTTTATGGAACCAATATGAACTACTTATAAGGAATCTTGTTGTACATTATTTAAACTTAGGTATAAAAATAAAAGTTTTATGAATTTTAACTACAAATAGTTTGTAATTGTTTTCGATGTTAAAAAATGTCATCAAAATTCTTACTTCAAATGTATATAAAAAAAAAAAAAAAAAATAGGTAAGTATAATTTTTGTAAAAAAATCCCGTTTTTAGCTATATTATATTTATTTTATAAGCCTACTGTGATATTAAAACATTTAAAACTAAAATAAATTGCTTTAATTACTATATATTTCAAAAATATCGTGAAATAGATCTTTGGTAAGAACTGACGAACAGCCTCCGTTCAAAATCGTCTTTAGTGTACAATAGATCATTGAATTCAAATTGAACACGATCAAAATAGTGACCCACTCGATACCTAATATATAGTAGAGCAGTACACACTTACTTAAACTAAAAGCAAAGAGCTTTTAAGTCATATTTAATTATAGATCAATTTTAGATGTTCTAATTACAACATTTAGATCTATATATTAGGCTATATAATAAATTTTAATTTATAATAACAATAATTATTGTAATTATCAAAATTTTCATTTAAATACTTATAATAATAATATTATTATTTTTTATAAGACTATCTTTCTAAAATCACAAAAACTGCTATCCACCAAAAAAAAAAATAATATAGCTTAAAGTACCTATAATATAGACAACATCATTTATTATGCAGGTATTACTTGATTTCAACTTTTTTTGTAGGTACCTACATAGAATTTTATTGGAAACTAATATCCTAAGTCCTAACTACGTATTATTAATTATTACATACATTGAGACAGGTCAGGATTCTGACATATTACATACATAATAAAATTGTTGTGGTAATATATATATATATATATATATATGTATATGTGTTTTCCCTACGATGCACATATTACAATTCGCCTAAGTACGCATTACGATTGCGTGTAGAAAGTGGGTCAGGGATAATATGATCGTTCCCCTCGGACCTCACGGCCACACCCATATACTATATTATGCGACAGTGACCAGCACCCACATATTACTATTTTTATTATTAAATTGTAAATTCGCAGCAAAACGCATACAGATGACCTGCAGAGCTTCGGCGACAACACTTATGTGTTGCATCCTCGAGGAGTAATCAAATGCCGGCGCACAATTCGTTATCTCCATCCTGGTTGTGCTATGATTATTGTCATCGACCTCACATAATTCTTTTTCTTCTTTTCCGTCTTATTATTAATATTACGATATCAAATCGCTGTATTAAATAATCTTATTTTACAGCACGACTTTGCGACGCCAGCTCATCTTCCCTTTTGTCTGCTCACCATCGCATTGTATCATTTTAATAATATACTATAATAGTAATGTAATAACGACTATCTATATCACTATCCTATATATATATACTATGATTGAACGGTATATAATATGAACTACACGTAATACGATATTAACGTCGAACAATAGTCGGCACAAACTCTTAATTGAAGTAAACGTGTATGTGTGTGACATATATGTCCAGTCCGCGTAGAATGACTTATATATATTATTACAAAGTTCTCTGCCGTCGTATTATTATATTATGTAGGTACTTAAACTCGGTTGGCAATCGGAATTACCGCGTATTTGGTATCCGGTATCCACCGTGGTGACAACCCATGTGGTGCGTGAATAGACATCACATAATAGTGCTATAGTAGATCTACTCCATGCGTTCTCATTTATACTCGGGTTCGGAAATCTTTTTTCGTCCTTTCCGATGGCACGTTATTATTATTAGATATTATATCATGTCTTTGACGTATCTCCGACGTATGCCTGTGTTTATTATATTTCCTCCCAAAAAACCAACTGTATAACACTCAATCAAAACTATAATATAAAATAATAACAATATATATGCCACAAACTTTAGCGTTCACTTATCATAAAAATAAAAATATAATATATTAGTCTCTTTCGCACAGTATAATAATATAAAATCTCTACGGCCCTTCTGTCCCAACAACTAAACTCGTCCAGTAAATTAATAAATTTCTTATTTGACACAGCTAATTTACGCAAATAATAAAACAAAATTAATAATTACAAGAACTCACAGTTTTGTATTGATGACTTGTTCCAACGATATAAAACAAAAACGAAACGACGAGATTAATATTGGTGTATTCAGAATAATATAATAAACTGTAACGTAAGCGATTGACGCACACAATATGTCGATATATTAGAAGTATTATTGGTGAACATCGCAAAATTATGAACAATAAAAAAAATTCGATGTTTTGCGACGCAGATAACAATTATATAATAATACACAGACGTAGGTTAGGTTCGTGCACACGATATATAGGTCGGTACGTATAACAAAAATAGTGACGATATTCGTATGCAGAATATGAAATTCATAATGTTGTATAATGCCACGGCGATTCGCGCACGCGGTTCGGCAATCTGAGTGAACTAAACTAAAATCCTTATAATATATATTATTATCAGATGACAAAAAATTCATAATGATCAAATGAGCGTGTCGTGTAAGTTGTACGCGTGTGTGTGAGACCGGTCGGCGACAAATTTAGGTCGCAGACCCATATATTCTAGACTTGTAGGTTGGCGGTATAAGATTGGCATTCAGATCAGTCGCCGTTGCATAGGTAATTATAATATAATACGTAAACATCGTAAGCACAAGAATGTAATATGTTAAGGCAATTTTATACCGATTTTTTCTGTATCTATTATAATATACACGGAACCTATACATTTAGTTATGTTCTTTGCCAAATGTACTGATTGATCTAGGGAAGTGATAATACATTTGAAAGCAAATTTAAATTTGTCACGAAGTCTATTTTGACATCGACTTTTTCACATTTTTTATTTTATTATCTTAAATTAAAAAAAAAATGATATTAAAAAAGTAGAAATTAAAAAATTGTCATATTTCATATTTTTAAGAAATTATAGAAGCAAAAAATAAGAAATATTGGAAAATCAATCTCAAGTGGACTTAACAACTAATTCAAAACTTTTTCAGATTTTTTATCGCTTCGTTAGAAAAATCGGTGCGTTTGGCAAAAATACATCTTGATTTCTATGTTTCGTGCGTGTTAGACAAAGACAGAAATGGTTGATAATATAGTGGCGGGGCCAGGATAACTTATCTTAATATAATAATACGTAACACGTCGGACCCGAATCCGAATATATATATTATTGTATATGAACTTAAGTTGGACCATAAATATTGCAGGTAATTGATAATATTATTAAAATATATTATACTCCCGTTCAACAAATTAATGTAAAAAAACGATTGCTGAATATCTTGCATTTATCCGATATACGTAATAATATAGGAATAGAATCGCGTTTGTATGCACGCATCCAACATTGCTGCAGCTATTAATCATCTGTTGACTTCTGATATATTTATTATTTATGTATTTATAATAACGCTTAAATCTTGTAAAAAAAATACCCTAGGAAGCTAAAAAAATAAAATAGTCTTATAATTTAAAATAACATAATATTATGTCGAAATGTATGTTTTTTTTTTTAATTGTATATTTATTAAACCGTACTGTAGTTGACGGAAGTAAAAAAACTCGAGTCGTGGGCCATAACATAAAAAATAATAATAATAAGACAAACACGAAAATAGTATATTGTATCCAGTAGGGCCGTATTATAATATAGTACCTATACTTACCGTATTATAATACATAATATAACGACTTGATTGACCTCACGTCCTCGACTTCGATTCGAATCGTGTTATTTACACTCAATCATATTATGTTTTCTTGTGCACGCATAGGTGATACGACGCTGCATGCAACACGTCATACATATTTCTCAACGAATCAATATCGCCCGGAAAAAATGTTTAAATATACATTCGGGTGCTTAGATATGGTAGATATATTGTAAATGAAAAACTGGTTGATTTACATTACCAATCATTGCTATAAACGCATATTATGTATAATGTATATTGTATATTGTATATAATAGGTATAACGTCAACACTATATATAACAATATAAATTCAGTGGCGATAAGACGTCGCATATATTATATATTTTACAAACTGATTCGATTTTCTAAATAATAAGCTCTCCATACAAGTTCACCACCACAAAATATATTTTACTTCGTCAAATAGCATAGTAGATTCATTAATTTAATCAATCAATTATTATTACATTGATTAGTGGTTCGAGCGAATAGTTGAATAGTTTGACTATAAAAGTAAATTATGTGTTATGTATACTTATGTCGAAATTATCTCAAGCAATAATATAATAAATATAGTTGGGGGATCGATACGCTTTTTTTATTTATTTTTGGGGGCAGGGGGAGGGTGAGTAAATTGTCTTATTTTTATTGATAAAATATATAGTATAATAATATATTTCAAGACTTTACGATGTTTCACATACCAAAATTTCGTCCCATAGTATGATATCACACGCTTGTTTGAACTAATGGTTTTTCAATAATTTTTACGGGCTTCGTTTATGTGTAGGCAAGATCGCGTATAGCATAATACGTGAGTGTGTGTAGACTTCTGTAAATATTTACTTGATTTTTGTTTGCTTTTAATATGTGGTGATGTTTGGATTTCCCGGCCAGATGCTATGGAGAAAATTTTGACCTGAAACTCTAATTCTCTGGTTACGTGCGTCACTGCCCATTGGAGTTATTGATTTTACGACGATATTGTTTATTTTTTTTGGTAAACATTCTTATATGTATAGTATACGGTGACATTTAACGTGCTCCGATCATTTGGCGGAGTATAGCGCACGAATACAGTCAATCAACCAACAATTTATTGCAATGTACACAGTGTGTTACAATAATAAAGTATATAAAAATACTGGTCACAGGTTCTTCAAAATTATAATTTTCAATAATAAAACGTATTAAATATAACAATTTCATTATAATTTTATTTTTTTTAAGTAATTAAAAAACCTAAGGTAAACGATTTTTTAGATTTGGTATTTTTTTGCCTCAGATCGTAAGGGTATATTAACAGTATTAACTATAGTTGAAGAATTAAGTTCTAATTAACTTATTTTTTAATTTTATAATATTCCCATTAGTTACATAAATAAATAAACTATAATAAATTATAAGCAATTCAAAATATTGCTAGAGTGGCTGACTAATTAAATTCTGAAAACGTCTACCATATACAAAATGAAGGAATACTGTAATTATTACAGGTGGGGAGAGGCGATATTAACTTAATATAATATATTTATCTTATATCGCTATCAAACATAATATTATTATGACGTAACGACAACACAATTTTACTCAACCATGGCCAAAACTGCTATCCCTAATAGTGAAAACGTCTAATAATATCGTATTAATAATTGTATTTGCCTAAACATTAAACAACAATTTAAATATTTAAATATGTGATCAAATTATAAAAAGCGGGTAAGTGGGTATCGCTCTGCTATATATTAGGGGGTGGGGTGGACCTCAGACTATGGTAGGTTAAATTTGAATGCAATGATAGGTATCATTGTATACGAAAAATGATTCTGAACGAAGATGATTTGTCAGTTTAGGATATATTATATTTAAATATTATCATATATTCTATTTTGAAACAAATAGTATAGTTACTATATGTTACTATACTTACTTTATAGTATCTGTTTATTAATAAAAAAAAGTATTTGGCCAACATACGCATAATGAGCGTATGAAATTTAATTTAAATTTTGACATATTTCGTATAAATTCGAACTTTAAGCACTTATAAAAAAAAATTGTGACTAACGATTTCGGATCTTATAAGAAACCTTGTATTAAATTTTCAAGATTTTCTGGCTACCCAAAAATTTTTTATCGGCATTTGAAGAAAAAAATCTTAGAAAAGTCGAAAAATTCAATTATCTATAAGTAGCTTAAAAATGGTCGAAATATTTTGAAAATTTAACTGTAAAGAGATAACCATAATATTAACATTTGGTGAAAATTTCAAGTATTTACAATGATTCGTTTTTGAGTTACAGCAAAATCAAAAAATCGATTTTGTCGAAAAGTGGTTTTTCGTAAAATTGCCGTTTTCCGTCACTTTTTTTTTTGAAAACTATTTGAAAAGATTTGACCCCCCAAAGTACCAACTAGATGAATTTTCCTATTCAAAGAGGGGCTGAAGTCAAAAATCGGAGCATTATTACTGTTCCAAATGTTATCGTCAGACACAAAAAAAAAACACACATCATTGTAAAAGCAATTATACATTCTTCACTCCGTTCAGAATCTAACAATATTACGCTGAGTAAAGTATTCTTTACTATTTCAATTTTGAATCTTTCTAATTTTGTTTCAATTCAACATTTAAATCATGTTAATATATCAAAGAAACCCATCGCCAAATTAATTGTAATTTTAAACAGATTTGATTTTTAACCTATTGTAGGATATGTAACTAATGAACTTATTGATCTTGCTATTAAATCACTTAAAATTAAGTATCTTACAGGAAACTATGTCGAATAACAAATGAAACAATAGACATTACGCCCGTTAGAGAAGCTACAGTACTTTAAAATACGATAAAAATAAAAATACTTGTAAAGAGCGTATCCTTTATTGATTAAAGTATTGTAAATTTATAATTTACATTATATTGCATATATACGTTTATTTTGAGACTTTTTTGCACAAAAGGACGTTATGAAAGTTTCTTCGAATTTAAAATATATAATGATAAATACATTTCAAAATTATTTATCGAAAAAATGATGACAATCGAGAATAATATTTTAGTCAAGATAGAAAATAAAGTTGTTATACAATTAGTAGCCAATTAAAAAAAATTATTCGAAAATTTACTAAGCTACACAGTAGTTAATTTTATTATAATTCAATAATTAATAAATTATGTATGATAGGAAAGAGACGGAGACGGCGATGAAAGAGTATTATACAAAACATTTAAAATTGTTGACTCGGTAAAGAAATAAAAAACTAAATCAAATCAATCTCTATCAAAATTGTTTTCTAAGAATTTCGTAAAATAATATATACAATATTATAATGTCCTTCACATTGTTCCGAGGACCGAGACTAATACATTTAATCGTTTCAACCTTTCCATTATTATTATTTTGTATGTTGCATCTGTGTAGGTGTTTATTAGAAATAATATTATTATTAATAATAATTATTAAAATAATTACATTGCTCGGTTACGGATAGGAAGAATTGTTACACAGAAATCAACGAGTCACGGGGTTTACAGGTATGACATCGCATGATTACATTTAATATGCAAATTGAAGTAACCGTTCCAATCATTTTATATCATTTTATTTTTGCGAATCAAATTTAAAATTATAAAAAATACACACCAATATTGTATGTAAGTATAAATGATACTACAACTGTAGTTTAAAATATAATAATATTTTGATAATGATAATCGTCGATCACAAACCATAAAAAAGTTTTTTAACTGATTTGCACGATATACTTATAAAAATGTTAAATCATTTTATTTTATTCATTTATTTTTACTCGAAAATTGGAATCAACATTTAAAACATAGGTATTTAAATTCATTATCATAATTTTTGTCTGAGATTTTATAATATTTCATGTTTATATAATATCAATATTTTAAATCACGAGTTAACTTTTCAAATACATGAATATAGAAATAATAATTAATTCATGATAATTCATGATATTAAGAGCACCTATGTATTTACCTACCTTAAATTTGTGCATTTTGTACAATTGTGTACTACTAATTTTATCCACAATAATTGTTATGTTTAAAAAAAATGTATACATTTTCCGACCATTATTTTATTCTTACTTTTTTCTGACTTTTGCTTAAGTTACATTAGACTTTTCGGTAGATAAAATATTTATTCTAGTTAGCAATAATAGCTCTAATATAAACGTGTAGATAATAATACATTTCCAAAAAAAAAAACTAAGTTTCGAAAATTGGAACCAATTTTATTCTAGAAAAATACACCACTTTCACCACATTATACCTAAACATAATGTAATACACTAATATTTATTTTTTTCAAGCCGAGACAATAATATGATATAAGTACTCGAATTTTGGCTGATAAGTATACCTATTACTATATATTATTGTACTGTGCGTAGAATTTACCACCTTAATTTAATCGGCTTATAATTCTCGAACGACAAGACGACAAAAACATAATGTTAAGAGCATTATTTCAACCCCTCCTCTCTACCCTAAAATATACGCGAGAAGATTGTCAGTGACGACGAACAATACAGAATGTCGACGAGATATAGTTCCATACAATATATTTATAGTAAGTCGCGACAATTCTTTAATGTTATACACAACTATAATATTATTGTCATAATTGTATAGCGTTCGGGTCGCAATATCTCATTATCATATCATATTCAAATACCCGTGGACGGACGATTTCAAGTAAATAGCCTTTGTATAGATATTTGGCACATCTATACACGTGCAAAGCCCGTGTATGCGACAACAATTACAATAATTGGAAATGTCTGTACAGGAGACGAACGAAAACTGCTCTTAGTTATGATAAGTCGGCGGTCCTTTGTGCAGAGTCGAATCAAGGAGAACACAAAGAGTCGCCGAAATGTTTTCAGAAGAGAGTTTCCTCAGTCAATAATACGGCTGTTGTAACAATAACAACAAAAAATGTGTATAAAGACGTTTTAATTCGTCCGCCCGACCGCTGCTTTAGCAGTAGACAGTACATAATGTAAAATACATTTCTTTTCGACAAATATAATATTATAATACGTCAAATCGACTAAAATTGAACAGACATTCAAGCAACAACAATACCATTACTGTAAAAAAAAATAGTAACGGTCCTTATTTTCATGCAGGAACCAACGGAAAAAAAAAATATTAAAGCTCGTTCAATCACTAGCGAGACTCAAGAGAAGACATTTTGTTTGGAGAAACTATTGCACCGTAAACTTGTATACTTACATAAAAATTACTTATTGTTATTTTAATTCGGCTTAGTTATAAGTTAAATGCGAATAAGAGTGTTTAAGTTTACAGGAAAAAAAACTGAAATTCGGAAATGAAATAGAAAAATAAATCACTTGGGCTTACTACAGCTGTGTTCGAATGATGATTCATCCATTGCCAAAATTGAAAATGCATCTTGTAAAGACTATGATGCACATACTAATTCAATTATTAATTAATAACTATAAATAAATCTGTAACTATAATAAGCTATTTTTTCAAGTTTCATAAACATTTATATATTAAAACTATATGAACAATAATAATATGTATATGAAAATATGTATATTCAATTCTAAAGAAAAAATGTTTTGGCCTTTTGTGTGGTGATTATGATGGTAGTAACTTAAAGCGTGTGATAGTAAGCAAATAGTGGGCGTGCTTTAATAGTTTTTCGATTGGCACCATCTAAAGTTGTAGACGTTGTCACAAAGAGTCATTTGTATAATAATATGTCAACTCATAAATACAAATAATGAATATCATATGTATTATGTATTACGCTATGAGTTTTTAGAAAAACATTACGTTATTTTTTAAAAACAAAAAAGAAAGTAAGATTGGTAATGAATATCCTAAAAAAAAAATGGAAATAATTTACATTATGTACATAGTTTATACAATTGTGAATATACTAAAACAACAATAGTAATAATTCGACAATTCACGTGTAATAATTTATTATTATATATTTTTATATTTTTTCGGTATTTTTTCAATTAAATATTTTTTTTTTTTTTTTATAACTGTCGCTCTCTTCATTTTTGTTGAAGTGATTCTGACGGTAAATTGCTTTCGTGCGTTTTTTGCGAGAATGTATAATAACTGTTGACTGTTGAAACGCCTGTGTATTTATTTCGTCGAAGGTAAAAAAGTAACGAGATTTTCTTTGAGAAACCCCAAAAACTTGCTATAGTTATTCCTAAAAGCAATCTGTTTTTCCATTATACAAGTTCAAGGAATATATAATATTTTATATATAAAAATATATATAAAAATCTTTTTTCATTCAATATATGGACTTTTGACATTTTATTGGAAAATCAACCAAAAATAGATACATTGCTATTCTTTTTTACGGGTAAAATATTACATTAGCTTTTTAGATTTTTGAGCATTGGATCTAAGAAAACGTATACATATTTTATAATGCCACTACAGCCCCCTAGTAGTGTACAAAATATAATATAAATCACAGTGCCCAGTAATAAAAAATGATTACAAAATCAAAAAACCATAATATTATAATACTATATACTTGCAACATATAAGTAGATGAATAAACATACTCGTATTGTACGAACGAGCACTAATTAAAAATTCAATCTATGCGTGTTTCGGTTACACTAATGGTTGCTAAAACATTTACATATTAGTGAGCATCATGTTACGAGTATAATAATATACCGTCTTATAGATATACTTAATAATATTTCCCCCAAAATAAAAAATAAAATCCGATAAGAATATATAATTATAGTATACCTACCTACATTTACCGCCGTATTTTGGTTTTTTTTTTTTTAACAAACGAATAATACAATCGGTAATATTTTACGGATGTCGCTTTGTCTAATTAATTTCAGATTAAGAAAGTTCGTGGAACCCATAGGAAAAACGCGGTTCGCTTCGTTTAAAAAACATTTTTTATTTTCGTTGGACACGATTAAGGTTTGTATAATGTACGCAGCTAGTACCAGTATTGCAGTCTGCGGTGGTATTTCGAAATAAAACTAAAACCGGTACACGGGCGCGTGCTTAGTTGCAGGAAATAATGAACCATCAATATAGGTATTTCCTTTATAATGTGTATAAACTGATTTTGAGCAATGAACCGATAGAAATTCCTGTCAATATAACATTATAAATTTTAATACTCTGTAAAATTGTCTATCATACATTCACAGCCATGGCCCACACGACTGATAAGATATATTATATTATGTTAAGAAAGGACAGATACTCAGGTTTTTATTGCATTTAATTACAACTTTACCGAAATTTTTTAAATTGTGAAATTGCTGAAACTTGGATTATATTGCCGTAAAATAAAAGTACAAAGAATTGTCAATAATTGCTCCAACCCACCCTCTTTCATATACCCGACTCGCATGATTTTTATTTTTTTCGGATTTACATTATTAAGACTTTAAGAATAACATAATAGTAAATATACCTACAATTTCGTAATAATTTATATTTTATATAAATACTTCGAAAAAGCGTGATTATTTGATTAATATTATTATTATTTTTTTATTATTAACATTATTTGGACGTGCCATATTAATATATAGTACCTACCTACTTGCAATTAATATTTGTGCCAAACGATGTTTTTTTTTTAATCGACTTGTAAATTCTATATATAAAAATTGTGTAATATATACCTAGGTAGACTAAAATATTTCAAAATATTTTGAGTGTGCGAATCAACAGCACATCTCGCAGTTGTTTGGGACGTATACTAATATTATTTATATGTCGTGTTACATTAATTAATAATACAATTATTTTCGAATTTTTTGAGCATCGACCCGACGACAACGAGGCTACGATTACAAAAATCCCGAATTTAATTACACATAGTAAATACATCAGATCAGCACATATACGGTGTTTTTAATCAAAAAAAAAGTGATCCGGATATACGTTTGCCGCTGGTCGTGTGGTTTTCGGGATATTCTTCGGGTCCGTAACCCGCACGGAGGCATTATCAAATCAGTATACGATATTTTCGAACCAATAACGAGATTAACCTATACTGACCGGAATTACACGCTGGTCGAGAAAATATCACCCGGAGCCATACAATTTCCGGCCGCTCCGAAATCAATTTATCCAGAAGCTACAACAGCAGTGCGCGATCAATCACCATTATAGTATGTACCATCAGCATCATTCTACTATATACGAGAAGGTTTATGCTATACTTACGGATTGGGCGGGCTTATCCAATCGCCACGTTATTACATTTCAAACAAAACGTACGACAACGATCCGTTCAGAAATGTATAAATATTTTATTTTTGTAGCCGTAAGGTTAATCACAAATGCCGCGTACTTGTTTGGTTATATTAAAAAAATCTAATTATTTTTAGCAGGAATTGACGGTTCAACGTTTGTTTGAATTCGTTCGTTTAATTAGATATCACTGCGGCGAGTACCTCCTACCGTGCTACTGTATCGATAACTTTTTTTAACGAGGTTTTGAAAAACACGGCTTCTTAAAACAAAATGAAGTAATTTAATATTAATTACGTGTACATTATAAAGTGTACGAATAAAACATTAAAATAATAATAACTATTAATGCATTTTATATTCTATCTGTGCTCTTGTGTATATTAATATTATTTTTTGTTGTCGAAGACATTTTAATATATGTGCCCACAACATCAAAAGAATTGAACAAATAAAAAAAATCATAAAAAATAATAATTAAAACAGATTAATCATGTCACTAAAGCAGAGTATATTGAATCAAGTTAATATACAAGCCAGCAATAACTTCAAAAGAGTTATTATTACATATGTTTGTAAATAATGAAAACCGCCGATATGTCAAATGCAATATATATATTTAATATAATAAATATATATATATATATATATGTATAGATGTAGTTCATAACATATGAATATATATATATATTATATTATTATATAATGTATATATATATATATATACACATAATACATTATAGACATAAAAAGAGCCCTGAAGTTTGTCGCTACTGGTAAAATTGGTATATTTTTTTTTTTATCGAAAACGTCATGTCGCGTTTGAAATAAATGTCACGTCATCCGGAAGTAAACTCACCGATATAATGCGTATACATAGCAGCAGGTAGTCTATATATTAAATGTTACACATACATAGTAAAAAAAAATATACATGAAACATGAGGAGACTTAAGGTCTATTTATACGATGTGAAGTGGCTACATGACTACGCGTATATGTGTGTGCAGGGTTGCTGGTGACTAATAATAGAGAATCGAATGAATTCCCTCGGGGCATTATTTTATTCGGCCTCAAGACATTTTGCGCCCCCAAAATAAAATTGCATTTAAAGCCTGTGAACATAACACCCTATATACGTACCTAATATAATATGTAAGCGTAGGCCGAGCCGACTCCGACGTACCATAAATCTTGAACCGGGATCCGTGTAAATATAATGGTAAAACATTAGATTAGAACCGAATCTGTCCTTAAATTTATCTCACAACGGGATATTGTCGTATTTTTAAGATATTAAAAAACTTATTTTCTCACTTTCTATTTTGATACTGATTTTCGTTTTTGTCTTTTGAATTATAAGTATTGACGTGTTTCGAATTGACTATTTCAAACTAGTCACATTCGTTATACTAATATTATAGTATGACTTATAGTTATAGAATATATAATAAATGGTAATCTCATCGATTGCATATTACTATGTTAAATTATATATTATAATTGTACGTTACGTAATAAAGATAGAACCAGTGTGTTACAATAAAATGCTAATCGAAGATTTTAATATTTGAATCATGATATTTCGTATTATAATATACTTATATTTGGTCGTATCGATATGTGACATAAGAAATACAAATTGATAGTTTTTCATTACCAAAATGATTATACGGATTTAATATAAAAATACAAACTTAAATATTTAATATTATGTTTATCAAATAATCTTCAGAAACAAAAAAAATGTTTTATCGCCGTTGTATTATTAAGCTAATTGGTTTTTACTTAGGAGATTTAGATATACGAAATGATTTTCTCTCGTAACGTCACACGATGATTTTTTACTTTGTATAATCTATCCATTAAAATCTATCCGAAATTTAATCATATATATATTATATATTTATTCATGCAACGGAAGACTTAACTAGTGTGTTGTAAAAACTGGTTTAAAATCCTACTCAAAAACGATTTTAACATTCGATTTATATACCCGATGATAAAAAGATAAAGAACATAATAACATATTTTAAGTTTATTTCATTTAAGATTTCTACATAGTAAAACTTGTATCAAATTTATTAAATGCATAAAAATTGTTTTTACAATATTATTAAACACGAAACGTTATTTTCAATTCCATATATATTTATTTATTAGTAAGTAAATTTACCAAATTTGTATTTTGATGTGCACGCCATTTATATATCATATAATAATTTTTTTTATTAAGTAATAATAACAACAACACTATAATAATATGTAAATCAATCATTATAATCCAAACCCATAGATAATTCGTAAATTGGTTTCATTTTAGCTTATTTCGTACAATGCGAAAATGTCAGCTTGCTACGATTGTATTATACCATGTATATGGTATCAAAATATATCAATATGGTACGTAAACAGGTAGTAATTCATTTTCATCGTCGCCAATATTATCCTAATATTTATTTAGGTTATACATAGCCAACGAAATGTATAATTTATTATAATAATAACATTTTAATGTAAATGTTTGTTGATTAAAACCCGTATAAATGTAAATAGTAAAATAACGTTGTAAACAAAAAGCTTCAACGAAAAAAAAATTGGCCCGATCAGAGTATAAAATAAAAATGTATAAAACGGGATATTATTATTATATTTACACAAATATATTCCGTATGATTACATACGTAATGTTAGTAGTGTTTGTATTTGTATACGTCATGATGGATGGAACGGATAATGATAATCATTCACTCGCTGTTCGCGGTAATGATATGCAAGTAATTCGCATATTTTTGCAATATTTTCGGGGTCAGCAATTTTACAAATATCCAAAAAATATTTAATAACTGTTTTAATATTTGCATCATACCGATTATGTCATATGACATAAAATTATACTATATAATATGTTGTTTCAATAACTGCTTGATGTGTAACGTAGATCATGGAGTAATACATACAACTATCTTGCAAATAAAAGTCGATTTAAGATTATTTGGTGCAAAAAGTTTAGATGTATTTTCTCTATTTGTAGTTCAATTGCAAAATGTTGTCGAATCGCACCACCAATCAGGAATAAAATACTCAACAATCTATATCATTATTAAAATATATCATTCAAAAGATATTCCGGCGCTAGCTTACTGATCTTTAACATTACCATGTTTAAAATATATAAATACAGACTCGTGATAAGAATTATGAGTATACACGATAATCACCACAGTCTTAACCGAATATATATGTTACAGGCAGTACGGTCTTGCATTGATAATGCGAACTGCAAATAAAATAATAATTAAATTACATTTTTACTAACTATAGTAAGTTTTTGTATTTAACAATAGTTTTTATTATATTGTGCAAGTTTCTTCTCACTGGTCATTCCTGTAATACTGCGCAATTATAGGTACACGTCAGCCATTATTTCAGCGTGATGTACGAGAATCCTGCAAATATGTATAGTACAGTAACGTCTCCACTCTTACACATCTTACTATTTTTTTTTCGTTTAAATATTCGGAATGTGCTATAGAAATTTTCTTACTGACGAGATTTTGGAGATGGGCTTCGATTCGGTACAGTATACCTCAACCACTATATATAGATACGGATTACCATATATTCGTATAATAATTATGGTTATTCAACAACACTTATTAAAATATATTCATTCTTTTTTCTTAACTTAATTACTAATTACATTATTACTATTTCCTGGACTGTGCGGAAATGATGATATATACTTATTAAACCTGCTTCCATATTCGACCGTGCAGCACTATTTCATTATTTCTAACCTAACTAACTGTTGGCCAGCACTCAAACTGGTCCAGCACACTTTGTTGGATTCTCCCTGTGGCTATCATTAAATCCACTTCCTAAATGACTACGTAATCATCAATTATATTGTCATCACGACTATTTAATAAATACACACACACACTAACTATTATTTCTCAATTCTCTCAGAATCTTAAAAAGTAAAAGTTTAAAGTACTATACATTGTTTTAAATAAAAATAAAATGCTTTCCATTTTTTAAATTTTTGGTATTTATTAGTGATTATTTCCGAGAGAGGCAACCCTCATTCACGGTTATTGTAATAGTTAATGGTGTCTCGAAAATTCAAAATTTCTAATCGTCAACCAAACAACTTATATCCCTATACAATACAGTCATTGATAATCTGTAATTGTTGATAAAAAAATAAAAATAAGCTTCTCAGTTCAGCTTGTCAATACTACGTACTGAAGTTCGTAAACTCACTACGAAGTTTAGAATTATTTTTTGAGACAAATTTAACACGTTACAAATAGACAATAGGAAGCGTCCAAAGACCTAGAAAAAAGCTAAAATTATTTTTACTGTAATACAAGGTGTTATTCCCGTAATTTGCAATTCTCATACTTGTCAATCTAAGAGTTTAAAATAATATACATAAATACAGTTTTTGATAGATTAAAATACGATCCAGAGATAGTCACATACTCCGATATTTTTGAAAACTTGTGTTATAATTATACCTATTGTAAATCTGGTGTATACCTAGTGAATCTTATGTTTATGGACAACACGAGGCGACAGTGTATTTTAATATACACAAACATAATTTTACAATAACTAACAACAATTCGAATAGAATAATTGTGATCAGAAAATGATGCTACTTATACACTAATTTACACGCGTTGTCATCAAAAGTGTAGTTAACTGTAAAACGCTTAAAAGATAAAAAAAAAAAAAACTAATTATTTACGTCGGTGAAAAAAGTTCGTTACTCCATATTAATGAGCTATACACGACCAAGTTTGAACCGAAGTGAAAAATGCGTAATAACGTTTTAAAACCCTTATTTTCTAATGGTTTTACGCGAAAACTGTAAAATATTCACGCTGTTGCGCTAACACACCAAATGAGTATCGACCTATAATACCTAAATAGGTATATTATGTAATTTTCCAATAACTGTCAACTACTTCTTCGTTTCATCGCTCATACTAACTACACGAACTCATACGCCGGAAAAGTCGAGTATTATTATGATGTTTTTTTTTAGGGGCTGAGAGCAAATACCATATGAATAAAAATCGGCAATAACTACTGAAATTGTGTTATTATATAATGTAATAATATAAACAGTGCACACCCGGCTCGATCGACGGTTGACCTACAAAGGCGCCGCGGGCCAGTGTCGTTTTAATAAAAACACACGATATAATGTCATATACGTACCTACACGTTATACACGTAATATCGTTTAAACTATATTATATATTTATATTACTAGTGTTACGTATTATTATTATTATCATCATCATCATCATCATCGTCGTCGTCGTCGTCATTATACGCAACGCCGGATTAAGAATTAAAGACGCCGGGGGCAAAATAAATTTTCCAAATAATAGGATATTGGTACTAAAAATATTTGACGCCGTTCTTAATATATAAAAATTATGACGCCGGGGGCAATTGCCCCCTTTGCCCCCCTTTAGACACGGCACTGATTATACGTATTAGATAATACGCGGGCGGGCGCGCATGCACGTCGGACTAATAACGAGAAAACAATAATTATAATATTATATAGCGCGCCTACGACGCGCGGTAACAACAATAATAATAATAATAATAATATCTGACGGCGGCGGCGGCGGCGTAACCTTACGGCCGGCGCCGTCCGTTCAAGGCTGCGCGCGTGTGTGTTCTCCTCCGCGGCCGCGTTATCGCGCGCGCTAACGCGTTTCCAACAGTCGCGCGACGGCCGGCCGGAGCGTATATAACACCGGTGCCGCCGATCCCGTGCGCCCGTGGTCCGCTTCGTCTCGTCCTCTCGTCACGTATAATCCGCGCGTCTCAGCCAGCCGCCGACGATTCCGCCGCAGAGACCGTCGACCGACTCCGCCGGGACGAACCGACTTGTGCGCCCGCCCGCCCGCCGTATAGGTACAATAACGATCCGACTTGCGCACT
Source organism: Schizaphis graminum (assembly GCA_020882235.1). Classification (NCBI taxonomy): domain Eukaryota; kingdom Metazoa; phylum Arthropoda; class Insecta; order Hemiptera; family Aphididae; genus Schizaphis; species Schizaphis graminum. The sequence continues at coordinate 16,977,978 of CM037031.1, forward strand.
GCCGACAAGCCCACCGGCCGGTGTTTGGTCGAGATAATATTCATTATATTGCGTACACGACAACTCGGCCGCCGACGATACGACATTATACACGATTATTTTATTGTCGCGTCTCGTAACGGTATAATATTATATTGTCGGAGGAGGAACCAGGAATTCGGTATAGACCAGCTGCAGCGACCGCAAGATGCACCCGACCGTTGCCGCCGCCCTGTTGATCGCCGCCGTTCAGGTCGTTCAAGTCGCCGGCGCCTACACGCCATGGGTCAGTATGTTATTACACGGCAATGCGTACCTACTCGGTTTATGTCCGTTTCATTTGTTTTCCAATAAATTATTACGATCCGTACGTTACAGAGAAATAAAGTGTACATAATAAATAATTTTTATTACGTGGTAAATACGATGACGGGGAAAGCACTCGACGGTGCCGCCCAACAGTTTCGTGTACTATAATATTATGTTTCTATAGCAGGGCACCGGGTACCGGAATTAGAACTGGAACCCAACCCGGGTAACCGCCTCCGATCTAAACCGGGACAGGAAAATATATTATTTTATTTGTAGAGAACTTTTCGGTGAAACTTTTTTGGTTCCAATACTATTTAGATATTTTATTTACTGAAGTAATAATGATTGAATTTGGTTGAAAATGTATGTATTAATTTCTAATTTTTGATTTCATTAATTTATTTAAGTTCCCAGGAAAACAATGTAATATGAGCAGTTACTAACATTTTAATATATGTATACATTTTTATTTACCCGTTCGACGGTTATTGACTCATTTTCATGATTATTTTATTTTTGTATCTAATGACGTTTATGACTAATAACATAATAATTAGGTATAAGAAACGTCATAATTATGCACCCAAATAAATTTTTATCAGATTGTGATATGGACTAATTGATAAATATATGAACAAAAAATAAGCAAATGACATTAACAACCACAAAATTCGTCACTTTCTAACATGCAAAAATATACACTAATATTTAAATAAAATTACTTTTGTTAGAAACAATTAGATCAAATAGATATACTGATACCGCAACTTTTTATAACGCATGTCAACCAAATGTTATTAAAATGTGTATTAAATATATGAAAACTTAAGATATTAAGTTTACTTTAACCCATTAAAATGTCTTAATTGATTTTATCGTTTTAGATATGAAGTTATTACATTACTTAATAATTTTTTTAAAATTTTAAAAATGTACTTGTAAATCCGGTATTTACTGGAATCTTTATTCTGAAACGTTAGGAACCGAAACTAATTTCGGAACCTAATTGAAACCGAAAATAAAAAAAAAACATAAATTTTCCAATCCCTGATCCCTAGGTCAAGATATTTCTAGGAAATTTCACGGGACATTTTGAAAATAATTTTTTTAGATCAACTAAAAGGCAGAATGCTTGGAGTGTACTCAGGTTGAAATATTTTATAGAGCTCCATATTTGAGGTAGGCTTTTAGAACCACAATGTGACGGGTCTGGAAGTAGTTTTTTTTTTTTTAATAAAGTGTTTATTAACTGTTGCCCGTTAGTGGATAGTTTAGATTGGAAAAGTGGGCGGGAATAAGCAAATATTGAGAATGGGTGAACTTATTTTTTCCCGAGGTGACAGGTTTCGAAAGACGATTTTTTTCCACATTGACGAATCGCCAAATCCGTGTACCTATGCGCTATTCGAATTCGACCGTTTCGAAATCACCTGTTGCGCGGCCGCGGGCAGGGTCCGTAGCGTATTAATAGTACTGCAGCATTATAACATGATAATATAATATAATGACATTATTACGATCGCGACCTCGCCGAACATATATAAGGTCCTCCCCAGGAGTCGTATGCATGCGATACAGCTGGTGTGCTGAAAATTATAATATATTATATTAAAATTTATCGAATTGATTTACGTGTCGTGCGTTTTGTTTTCAGGATCATTTATTCGACTACCGGGATGAACAGGTGCCGGATGAACGGCCAACCAAATATTGCGCGGCGTGTGGTAAATATATAACAATAAAAACCGAAACTAATCGCGAGTACAATCATTAAATTGTAAAAAAATATATAAATTGTACATTCTGTGCGAGTATAAGCGCTTGAATTTCTGGAAGCAACGTTTATTTCTTAATATTTTTTTTGTTTACATTGTTTTATGTTGTTTCGTGCTTTTCCAAAACAAACATACTACACTATACATGGCACATGTGATTTATTATAAATGATTGCATTTTCAAAGATTTAAGCTTCTGCAACGGCATTATAAAATACTGGTATTGTCTTTAGGACGATTTACCAAGCATGCTTGCCTCCTTTTTCTTCAATAATTTAGTTATTCAAAATCTGATTTTTGGGATTTCTATACTTGAAGCCTTAAAGGCCATACTTTTATATTTATTCTTAAGATTTTTTTTTAGATATTAAGTGTCCTGGAGGTACACTTCTATTTTTCAAATGAGAAGAGTTTTCCGCGTTAAATTATTTAGTCAATAATTTTTCGGAAAATATTTACGTATAAAAATCAAAATTTAAACTAGTAGTATTTTAGTTATTTAGCTTAATATATTAAGGATAAAATAATCATGTTGATGGATAAAGGATATATGGAAACTATAGTGATTTGAAAGTTTAGTAATTTATAGTAATCTATCAACTTTTATAATTTTTTTTTTTTTTTTTTGATAGCCTTTAGTTCTAAATCCAATATTTAATCTAATTTATATTTTTGTAAAACCATGTGTATAATGTATATAATATTACAATATCATCCTTATTATATTAATTTTAATAATTTAGGAACTACCTACTCGTTGGGGTTTTGAATTAGATACAACACAATTTTTAGAAAAAATATCCACTAAATAATTTACAGTAGAAAAGAAGGGATCGCGTTTTAAATACAGAAGTTTCATCGTAAAAATACATTATTAAAAGAAAAAGTGGGGATGAGCATACTCGTTTATTACTCTACTTCGTATACAACTATTTTTGTTGAGTAAACACTAGCTACGCAAGATAACATGAAAATCACGTTACGGAGGAAAACACACGTCATATTTACGTATTGTTTTGTGTTCACAAGTAGGGAGACATCGTCATCGGACGAAACATAAAAGGCTATACCGTCGGCTTTATCTCCAGAGGCATTGAGATATTTCGATAATGGTACAGCTGTTTCGGACAATAATTGTATTTGCTTTTAAACGGCCGGATCTTAAGGCTATACTTAAGTACGCAAAACCATAGCGCACACACACGACGCTTTCCAGTCGACGTGAACTCGACGGCCCTAAGTAGACACACATACGTTTAAACAATATAAAAGAATCGTAGTGTTGTTTTCGTTTACATTTGGTAAATAATATTATTTTAGTCCTTCCCCTTCAGCTGCAATTATGATCTATTGGAGCAAATTTGTTATTTTTGTGACCGAACGGAAAAAGCAAAACATATCATTTCGTATACATGTATTTATCTTATAACATTCTGTCCCCTTAAACCTCCGAAACAGACCGAAAATCGATTTACAACACGCCGACGCCGGCACGTGTCATTCTGTTTTCGCTACAAATCAACGTTTCGCGCGTTACGATAACACCGCGGCGCAATCGAACGAGTAGCGTTCAAAATCGAATTTCGTACACATCGCAGTTTAATTGACCCGAACGGCGGCCATATACATAAATATTATATATTATTATACATATAACCTTAACCCAGATACGATTTTCGAACAATTATTCGCCTGTCTGTAGTACATTTTTCGTAAATTATTATTTATAGACCCTTCGAATTTCCAAACGTGTAGTGGTACTAGTCTGCAGTAACTAGTAGTTATTACATGTTTTTCATTAGTTTGGTTTAACCAGATAATATTTAATATAATGTGTATACTGTATATACTATCTGCAACTATAATATATGTATATATCGTTAAATGGAGCCAAACAAACTTAAACGACACAAATGCGTTACCCTATATTTTTAATTGAATTCGTGTCAAGTTCTAAACTAAAAGTATTATTTTTTTTAATAGTTTATTATTATTATTATTAATATTTTTTTTGTTTTAACAAAAGATTTTCTTCGTCATGTAAATGTTCATCATCAATAATAATGAGGATCCACTCCAAATCTGCTTAAACTCTCTAGTCTTCAATGATCACGTTTTGAAATATTATTACGCATAATGTTTATTTTTGCCATTTGCCGTTTAGGTTAACTATAATAAGTAATAATATAATATCCATGCGTATAAAGGGTTAAATAACGGTAAATCGTTCCTAATCATGATTTATCGAGTTCACAGAATAAATATGTAATAATGGTAATATAATTTATACATTTAACTATAAGCAATAATAATTGTACATAATCCTTTGTTGCGTAGTTACGAGTTATGATGTTATGGTTAGACGGCATACATCACTACTATTATAATTACTGTAAGCGAGTGTACATAAACTTTCGGTTATTAATTATGTCGTTAATCAGTGAAGGTACCGACTAAATGCGCGTTGCTACCGTCGATATAATATCATTTAAAATCGAATTAAGAATTTTTATTATCGAACTAAATATATACATAAAGTCGTTTTATGTGTGTGTGTGTGTGTGTGTGTGTGTGTGTGTGTCGTATATGAACAACAATACTAGATTAATTATCCATTGGGTACCGTAACAACACACCCAGAAGACGATTTTCAACTCTTAAACTTCAACCTTTTCACTTCCTTCAGTATTCATACTACGTTGAACTACAATGTTCAAAACTCCCATCCTCGCTAGTTATTGAAAACTTTGCCATAATATTGTTATCTGTTATTGGTTTATTTAGAATTTGTCAAATAGTAGGTAATAAATATTAAAATGTGATCTGCACATTTTTATTTTACCTACTTTTTAAAATATCTTTTGAATGTCTGTATTAAAATTGTTATTTTTTTTTTGAAAGAGATGAATTCCTAAGGTTAAGAATTCTTCCCTCTCTACCCTTCCCCCCAACACTTCTCACTTAATCTAAGCTTCACAAATAATATTTTAATATAATAATTACATTTATCCTCTAACGTCAGTTGATAATATATTTATTTAATCGACACTCAATTTAGTTATTACGCATATTAAATTATTAACTTTCGGATTCAGGTACATTAAACTGTTTTTAATAACTAATACTATAAAATATAAAGTATAAAGTTTAATGTACAAACAATATACACAATAGATCACACGTGCAATAACAATTAACTATACTTATAATATCGAATGTTCTGTATACGTGGACCAAGATTATTACTGTTTAATATACACGTTAGTACCGAACAATTGTTAAAAATTGTTGTTATAAATAAAAATAGCTATAAACTAAAAATAAATTTCAATAATTCAATATTGCTCATGTTTGGTGTATGAAAATCTGATTATGGATATTGAATTGGTGGTCGCCGAATCGCACTATTATAATGTAAAACGTTTATGCGGTAACTTTCTTCGATCGACTTAATCAATAAACGGTATTTCACAATAACATAGCGACATTTAATATTTGAATATGAATAGAGAGTGAAGAAATAACATAATATATCGTCTCGGAAGTAATTTACGTATGAAAAAGAAACACGAAACCTCGTCAGTTGTCGCTGCACCTGTCCAACGGCATAATATTTAACTGCGCGTTCCATTTTCTCGTATATGCCACATAATCGCATTGTAACGTTAATTTTAACAACTCCTCTATATTTTCGTATACATTGTACACGAACGCACATAATTTTAGCCACATATATCTATATCATAAAGCACGTCGTCAGCCGCGTACCACATATTATTATTATTATTATTATTATTTTATGTCGTACACGAAGATAACATATTTTACGTCATGCGCATAGAGCTATACTGAACCGTTTTGTTTTCAACAACTGCAACAAAATGTTTACCTATATGGCTGTATTATGACGCTTGTCTATATCACGTGTACTTACTACTTACTAAAAATTACCGAATAAACGATACATTATAGTATATAACTCAGAAATTATTCGATAAAATTCAGATTTTAGTAATAATTCGATATTCTTAACAACAAAAAAAACTGTTTGTTCATAGTTTCATAAAAAAAAATATATTTGTATTATCTGGAAAAACTACAAGTACTCTAAAATGTTGACCAAGTACCTTGAAATTTAAAAAATAAGATTTTTAATCGACAAGCACACATATTCATTAAAATAGGATGACTGCAACGATTAAAAATAACCATGATATTATACATAATACGGTATTACAATATATTACGGTTGATAGATTATGATGTTTATTCGAAGTCATCCGTCACGGAATCCTGACCAAAAGGGAAATCCAAGCAAACGCTGTGCACAGCATGTCTGCACGTAGATTCGGCAAACGATATCTTGTCTGGTATGGACGTATGGCTAGCACCATTTTCCTTTTAATTGATGTTTTTTTGGCGGAATTGATTGTGCTTCCGTATAACAACGACCACTGTGATCACCATGAAAACATTATAATATTACGATGTTCCGGAAACGCGAACGTAAATTACTTTGATAATAATATCGTATTATTAAATTGTTATTTTGACACGAAATATGTACAACGGTGTATGTATTAATTTATAAGAACAGCAGATAATGGTGGTTTTCCATTTTGAAGAATGTGTGAGCGTGAACCGTAATAATTATTGTAGTCTATTTGCAGACATTATCGTTATTCGTTGTCATACGACATACCAGTACAGTTAGCAGCACGACGACATATCGTAAAATTCATATTCGTGGTTAAGTTTGTAAAAAAAAAAAAAAAAACCAATGTACCAACAATAGAAATGAACAGATGTATCAGTTATGGCACATTAAAGGACCTGAAAACAATTTTCGTCTTATATTAACAAAAAAAAAAATGTATAGATATAATATTTATTCATGTAACTGAATATTATAGAACCATTATGTATGATAACATAAAATAGAACGCGTAGTCGAGTAACATATTTTCTATTCCGACATTGAACTTTACGTCACAAGTGCGTTTTAGCCGCTGCACAGTACAATAATAATGTGTTGTGCAGTGGCGTACTCACGGGGGGGGTTCATGGGGTTTGAACCCCCTCCATTGGCCGTATTTTTTATATTTCATATGGGTATCACAATACAATATTTTTTTACCAACAATATCATGGTATTCTAGTAAATTTTCAGAGCCCCCCCCCCCATTAAAAATTCCTGAGAACGCCACTGGTGTTGTGTAAACCAAAAGGGTCATTTTAAATATTCAATTGTTGTTATTTTTAGTTTGTACTTAAACATAATAATAATAATATGACATTTTATTTTTATTAATTAACGAATTATTTGTAAAAACAAAAATCACTGTATATGTGCATTAAACAATATAATACTATTTTAGCAAAGTTGTCTATTATCCGCTATTACATTAAGTCTATTAGAATATCGTCTGACTGTAGTTTCGTTTTCGAAATAGATAAGCCGTGCGGAACCCAACCGGAACGGAGGTCGGCTTTCGCGAAGATCGTTAACGGAAAAGACACGCGGGAAAACGAATTTGGTTGGGCGGCTACGTTGGCCCGTCGCGGTCAGTTCTATTGCGGCGGCACGCTCATCACCAAGAAGCACGTGCTCACCGCCGCCCATTGCGTCGAGAAGTGAGTAATAAGTGCACAGTACCTACCATTTACATACTTAGTGAATAAATCAAAATTATATTAAGTCTACCATCATACAGAAAATATGATAATACGATTAGTTGGAGATCTATAAAATCTAAAATCATCCTAAATCGATACTTTTTATCGGTGGGTTTGTGTCACACTGCAGTGCTATTTCTAATAATTTTCGCTTCATTTTTCCAGTTTCAGCCCTAAAGATCTAACCGTGACCATCGGTGAATACGACCGGAAAGTCGATACCGGTCGCAAGTCCGTACACCATGTAACCAAAATCCACCGGCACCAAGATTTCCGACTGAGCACATTCGACAACGACATTGCGATCATAGAACTTCGTGAAGCCGTATCCCTCAACAACCCGTGGGCGCGCGTAGCGTGCTTACCCAAGTCCTGTGAGTATCTTAAATGTTACATGTGAGGTATATACATAGACACATAGTGTATACCAGTCACAGTGCGATTGATTGCAGTGTGATTTAAACTTTATATGTTTATATTATATACACTTAAATAAACTCAACTAAACGATATTTTTCCGCACGTAGCCGACATATCTTACGAAGGTATCAAAGGAACCGTGATCGGATGGGGCAGATTGGGTGAACGCAAAAAGTCGTCCAACATCTTGCAAAAAGTCGACGTACCAATCATATCGAATGCGGACTGCAAGGACATGGGATATTCGCCAGAGAAGATCACCGGTAACATGATATGCGCTGGTTACAGGGAAGGCCAATATGACGCCTGTCAGGTATAAACCGTATTATTTTGATAATAATATATTTCCGATAAAATTGTTTTTTGCGAATACTCACAACTCCGCGCGCGTGAAAATATTAAATTAGGTACCGTAAATGTATTATATTTTTTGCAGGGTGATAGTGGCGGACCTATGCACAGACGTTTAGACTCATCTGATATCATGGAAGTCATCGGTATGTATAATAATATATTATATAAATAATTATGATAATATGTTACCGTGCAATTCATATAATATACTAATCTATCGCGTGAATGTGTTTCGGTCTACAGGCATCGTGTCTTGGGGCAAAGGATGTGCCAGAGAAAACTATCCGGGAGTGTACACCAGAGTGGCCAACTACCTGGACTGGATTATGAATCATACGGGAGACGAATGCATCTGCGGAGCAGAAAGTTCCTGATCCCCCGTTTTTTCGTTACCTCAACTTCACCACTTACATTTTAATATACCACACTTAAAATTATTATAATAATTATAATTATTATTGTTATTATTATTATTACTCTCATGTGCATAATTAAGTATAAATCGAAACATATATATTATATTTATATAATGTTACTGTATAGCTTATAATGTTATTAACCACCGAATATGATTACCTACATTTTAATATTATTATATTGTTATATATTAATTTATATATACGATGTAAATTACGTAAAGTCTAGTCAACACACAGCTGTATAATTATATATTGAATTTTAAATAGCATTAATTAATACGATTTAACATTGTTCTATATTATTATATGTATATGTATTATACAGTACACCTTCTTATACCTAATGTACAATAATGACCGTACGCGTCAAAAGTCGGTTTCCGGTATCGGTTGGTTGCGCCGGCGACTGCGCCATTTACTCCGGATATAAAACCGTGACAACCGAGCCGTTTTATTTTCTATTATCATATTGCATAGCCACATTTCCACGACGATTAATGACTCTAAACGGTATAATTATATGCAATAAATGTTATCTGCGCACATAGGTTGTGATAACACGTCTAAGTCCTCAAATCGTGTACAAAAGTGAAATACCTGCGCTCGATCCGGAATTAGTAACATTTTTTTTACCACCGACAATCGACATTATACAATTATTTAAAAATTAGGTGAAATCTTATTTAAGGGGATTGGAAACGTTGATTTTCTGTCTTTGTCTTACACACGTGGAATATAGGAAAAATAGCTATACTCGCCTAACAAAAATTAAGGTACTTCTAGTTGTTCGATTTAAAATATGTAAAGATGATTGAATTGGTGTACAAGTTTACTTTGCATCGGTCGAAGTATATTTTTAATATTTTCAATATATATTTAATAATAAAAATTGACAAATTTATTAAATTTAAAATATTTATTCTCATCAAAATATTTATCTTAAACAATAAAACAATCGAAAAAGTACTTCGACCGATGCAAAGTAAACTTGTATACCAATTCAATCATCTTTACATATTTTAAATCGAACAACTAGAAGTACCTTAATTTTCGTCAGGCGCGTATAGCTATTTTTCCTATATTCCACGTGTGTACGACAAAGACAGAAAATCAACGCTTCCAATCCCCTTAAACTTATTACGTCAAATTTCTGTGATTTGTCCGATAATTCATCGATTGCAAGAAACGTACAGGTAATCGACGTTAAATCCATTTTGTTCGGATAAAACAAAACGTTATATCACTAGATTACGCGTGTGTTTCGTCGACCCAAATATTATTTACACTGATAACACAATATACATTACGCTCGCTACGTTTTACCGATCAGTATTGTTCTTGATTTAAAATGTATTATTATATCGGTTTGTATATTATACACAATGATAATATAATGCACATTAGATTGCCGGCCGCGGTATTTCTGTTGTACACATTACACGGTTCGTTGGCAGCGCGTGCGAGCGATGTTCGCTTTCGATGATCGGCGGCGTTGTGAACAAATTATAACATAAAATATTTTTTTATAAATATATTCGTCTTTAGCTGATTCGGAATCGGATACACGTGTAACGTGTCAAGTTTGTCGACTGTATAATCTGCGTTATAACATTACACGCGTTCGCCACGAAACGTTAAGTGTTTTTATTTTATACTCGTCTCATGTGTACTCATTGTTCCGAGTCCCCGTCGGCCGTCACCCAGCACGCCGCCGCCATACAATTCGTCCCGTGATAATGGTAATAGAGCTGTCTTATCGTCCGATCTTATGCATAATTTAAATGTGAAGTGTAAACGAGCCGCGCCTTGCCGTCGTCTTCCTCCCGATATTATAATAATATACTATTATTTACGTATCGGAAGTGGTCTTTTCACATGATTATGATAATATATTATTATAATAATACACGAGTACCTACCTATAATAGTATTATATATACATACATCAATATAATAACTAAAAATTAATATAATAATGTCATTAGAAATCGAATGTGTTTTCTTCAACGCGTACGAGACCATTGTCTTACTGATGACAACGTATAGAACATCGCACGTCGCATCTGTACCTGCGGTCTTCGCAAAATATCTCTCAACGAAAGTATATTACATTATTGTGCGCGAAACTATTATAGATTATGTCGATGTGTATTGTTAATTTGTCGACAATCGTCTCTCAGATCGGCTCTCCTAAAACGCAGAGGAGCCTACTGTATTATATAATAAATAGTACTAACACACGATCGTACAGACATTTCAGCTGTGACTATTCATTTTACAGCGGAAAGATTATCGTATAAATTTCAAAACTAAGCTTGCATAATTTCGGACTCGTTATACATTAAATATTAGGTTAAAAAAAAACTTAATTTTACTGGGATATAGATAAAAATATATATTTTTGGTCACTTTGTATAATATGATTTAGGAGGGGAAAAAGTTTCAAACGCATTTTAAAACTTGCAGTAGCCTGCAGTTTTCTGCAGAGTCGGATAATGCACTATCACAATTATAGTGAATAGTGAATACCGACCATGCTACAGCCTAGTGTTTGACGCTAAAAGCCCCGTCCAGGTACTTCGTAGAAAACATAGAAACATTAGAAACCTAAGCACAGACTCGTAAATTATAACAAATGACTACTAAAATAATATTATAGAGTAATTAGATAAGAAGTATCAACATCTGAAATTATTCAATAGATTTTTTTTTAATTTATATTAAAAAGCATTAAGCAAGAACCAACTTGTTAATAGTACAATACAAAATAAAGTACAAACAGCGAACAAGGTATGAAAACTATTAATTACAGTGCATATTCATAATTTGTTGTAAAATATATTAAATTAATGGTTTTGACAAAACTTGTATTAAAACTATGAAAATTATGATATATTAGGTTTAATCATGCGCAATACTTGGCATTCAAACTAAAAAATATATGATCGCATCTTTACATGGCGTTATAGATAGGCTATTTCGCTACAGCACTGCCATGGGTTAATTTTTTCAGTATCTTACGTATAAAAAAGAAAGTAATCTAATAAAAATACTCATGGATAGACTAACAATTAAGTATAAAAATCCAAAGATTTTAGACATAAATTTCTTTGATAAAATTTAGTAATTAGCTATTAAATAATAAAAAAAAAATATAAATCACATACCTTAAATATTTAACCATGTATCACAAACACTATAAACACCATTAAAAATCTAAAAACTTATAATTTAATACCTCATCAATTTAGTTGTAATAATAAAAATTAATATTCTTTTATTCAACTTATTTCACTTTTCATAATACAGTTTTAATTTTACTTAATAAACCTTACTTTGAATCTTTATACAATTTATTCGATTATGTAAACAACTTTTACTTAAACTTTAAAGCTACCTTATTTTATTTTCGTATTTCTTATTTGTTCTTTACATTTAAGTTTTATAATCTGAGAGCAAAAAAATATAATAATATTAATAAACTATAATAAAAATAAAATATTGGTATTAATTAAAATGAATATATTATTCTTCTTTTTGATTTTTCATATACTATATTTATTTAAATCTTTTCAAAATATGTAATTATTTAAATTCTTATCTACTTAAGTCTTTTTAAATAATCCAACAAATATTTAATGGTATGTACCTTGTGCCTTTATCGGTAAATGTATATAAGATGCAAAAATAAAGCTTAAAAATCTTAAAAGACACAATAAAATAAAATCTTATCCTAAAACATATAGTTAATTTACATCCGACGGAGACATACTACAACTGTAGTCTTATGTGTATATCTACATAAACTTATAAATCTATAAATATATTTTTATTTTTTACCCACTATTAAAATGAAAAATTACTTAAAAAATTAACGCCACAGCTACAATAATTTTATTAATAGACACAGGAATTGAGCTATTTTATATTTGAAAAATACAACATTGTAAATTGTAATACATAAAATAAGAAATTTTTATTTATTTAAATATAGTATATTATAATCCATGTTTAATATAAAATGCACACATTCCCCTCCCTAGACACGCCACTGGTTTTTCAATGCTTCATTCATACAAGATACAACTAAAAAAACAATTTAATGTTGTTTATAGCTTTGAAATATAAATATTTAACGATTTCCAATAATTTTTATAAGTTGAGTGATAAATATATTGATTTTACAATGATTATTTTTGTTTTGTGTTTTTACTTTTTATATGACTGTAAAAATGCTTTGATTTTCGTCTTTGGTGGTATTTTCTGTTAGTGAATATGAAAAAGTTATCGACAATCTTAAGTAAAAGATTTAAGTACTTTTCTTAATAATTGTAAATAAATGGAGATAAAACAAAAGTTTTTACACTAAACTAGTTTTCGACAATATTAATTTCTTTATTTTGTTATTAATCAATAATTTTGAAACTCTTAACTTCCACAAAAAGTTATTATATTATTATTTTCTTCACGTGATATGATTTTCAAAATACGAGTAAATTGGCTATATTTGAACTACCTATGTATAAACAATTGACATTTTAATTTTTTTTTAGTTATTTCTATTAGTATAAAAAAAAAAATTCACCAAGTAAAAACGTTTGAAACTTTTAAACTAGTTTTCCTCATAAGTTTTGGCATTTTAATTTAAAATTTAATCAAATTTCATCAAAATCGTATACATTCTAAAATTATCTTGTAATTAAAAAATCAAAAATATTTTAATATTTGTCCTATTATTGTATAATTAAATTCAAGGTGGTTCATCTTTTCATTATAAACTTATAACTTATAAAGTTATAAATATAAAGTACGATGCATAGCGATGATAATTAGTTTTTATAAATCAAAATAATCATTCGTATATATTTACAACTTTTACGTTTATTAAGAATTAAAATTTACAAAATTAAATTTTCAAAATAATATTATGTAAGTATAGCTTTATTTTAAGATATAACCTGTTAACTCTTAGTTATTAACATTCACAATTTTTGACAGTAAAATAGTACTGACACAAAAGTCATTAAGAATAATATAATTTGGTATAAATACCTATATATTATCATTAATTATTCATAACATAAAAAATACAATATTTTCAGGAAAAATTAAATCAACCTATTGAAATACTCATAGTAAATTATATTTATAAAAATATAAAAAAAGCATATTATCATTAAAAAGTACTTATGATATAGGCTGTCTAACAGTCTTTGCTCAGAATATCTTTTTGATTACAATGGTATATCGTTGAGTTTAAATTAACACATCCATTATATTAATCCACTCAACACTTGCTGTATAACAGAACGGACAGAACGGTACCCACTTTTTTTTCACTTAAATTTGTAAAACGACTCTCTGGAACATAAATTTTTCGTAAACCAATAATCAAGCCGTTTACAAGCCACAACATCAAATTATGTTATACGAATTATACTTATCGAACCATACAATAAATGTATCTGAAAATATTAATTTTCGTATATATATTCGTTACGGAATCTAATACAGAATTGTATTAGATTATACTATTTATAACAGCAAATTCCGTTTTAATTGTCGGTCTTTTTCGATAGAATATTATTTGTGCTTCCGTAACGGGTAACGGCTATAGTAAAATCACTTGAAATACATACATTATACGTATTATAAATTATAATGTTCCGGATAATTTACAAAATATAATATTATAATAATACAGGCAAAGGACGATGACGATGTACGTCAACGATAATAATATTATATTATTATATCGAAAGGGCGTATTGCAAATAATGCGGTTTGTACACTCCACGAACGATATATCGTCTCTTTCTAATAGCATAAGTAATAAGTATGCATTGTAATATGTGCGCATAAACTCTGCAAACCGTAATAATCATAACAATATAATAGGTACTTTAGGTAGGTACATTATATTCTGTTATATTAAAATATATAAATAATATAATATGCGCAATAGCAAGTACTACATTATCATGTTATAAAATATACCTACATAAATAACACAATTCACTTTATAAGTTAATAATAACAAGTTAATTAATTCGTATAAATAATTTTAATTATTAATAAAAGTTTTCTAGAATTTCTTTACATTATAGAAATTAATCAATAGTTAATTTTAATATTAACTAACTAGTAAAGTTAAAAAAATTTTTTTTAATATGAATTTTTAGCTACCTAATACCCTCTACAGTTCTGATAATAATATAGAATAGTTTTAATTTATGTTTTTCTATGGTTGAAATTTATTTATTTAAATACAATAGAGTGTACACAACAAAATATCATACAAATATTCTCCAGAATCTTTATTCTCATTCATTGGCAAAGATAAATGTTGCATGTTATTTGACACATCCTATTTTTGAATTACAATACAAAATAATACAATGTTTTGTAATAGCAAAATTTTATACAATGCAATAATGCATTGCAAATTGTGATATAACTAACATATCAAATTCTATAAATATAGTGAAATATGTACCGATATGAGCTCGGTAAATTTACCATTACATTTTATGGGTGAAAGTAAATTTACGTTCATTAATATATATAATGATGCTTATTTTTCGAATAATTTTTTTTTTGCATTCTTAAAATAAAGTGAATCATTTTATATATGTCTACAAGCGTAAAAACTTGTTTTTTTTTGGCTTGGTATAGGCTAATTAAATCCATGGCCACAATCATCACTCTTCTCCGTGTTTCTCTACCATTTTTTAGCTAGTTCTTCGTCATTGTTAACTCTTAGCATTTGCAGGTGACTCTTAACTCTGTCTGTCCATCTTTGTTTTGACCATCCTAATACCCTCTTTCCATCTGGGATCTATTTTGTCGCTTCTTAGATTGCTTGATCTTGTGTTTTCCATATATGTCCTATCCAGATACACGCTTACTCTTCAATATTACTATTAATGTGTCCACTTCCCCGAATAATTCCCCAAACTCCAAATTGGTCCGTCGTTCCCGCAAACCCGTTAAATGATCTTTTTTGGACCGAATATCCTCGGTAAGACTTTTTATAGCTACTCTTTGTTCATCTGCTTTTGTATTTGACCATGATTCACTTGCATATTAAGCAATTTATTGGGCGTATAATTACAATATTGTTTATGTTTTTAGAAAATATGAAAACAGGTTTTAAGACGAAGAAGCACCGGTTAGCTGCAGTATTAATTCTTTTTCAAATTTCTCTATGGTTATCTCCATTTTTATTTAGTTCAGCTACACATTTTCTATTAAATATTTATTCCACACAAATTTACATAATATTCTGATTATAGAATATCACTTGTCTCATAAATGAGCTGTTCAAGAGTTTGAACCAAAGGATATCTAGGTCATCGAGAAAATATGCAATTACCTATTATTGCTGGGTACAAACGAGAAAAATGTTTTTTTTTCAATATCTTATTACGAGAAGGGTAAAAGAAGATGAAACGTTTCTATCGGATTCTTTTCTATTTCGCAGAGTAGTACTGAGAAATTATTATTAATAACATACAGTATAATAAATGCAATTAAAATATTATTTATAAAATATACTCATATTATTTTAATAATAAAAATATTTACAATAACAAGCCAATGCGGCAGTACTAATACCGGGAATACAAAACTGTATTTAGTATTTCAGTATTTCAATTGGATTTTTATTACGTGCTCGGAAGCTTTGAAGTCGTATTTCGCGGAAAAGACGCGCACAAATGCACAACACAATTTGTTATAACATAGAATTAATATAAATATGTTTTTTTTCAAATAAAATGCATACCAGCCGTTACGTGGAAAAAACATTTCCGATTCTTTTTAAAACTGTGGTTTGATGTTAAATGCTTGAGACATAACTGCAATAACTGAGTTATAAAATTTTACATATTATATTATGTTTATACATATTTAAGTATGTATTTATATTAAATTTGTCATGTAAAAAATAGGAAAAAAATCCTTTGATTGCTATTATTATTATTATTATTTTCATACATCACAATCATTTACTGTTTAATTTTTGTACAAAGTAACATTTTAATGTTTTACCAAAGAAACACGCGTGTATGCTCGTCATAGTAATTAAATAAAGACAACTTTATTTTAAACTTCCGTTTCGATATCAAAGTTATATGTATGACGTGTTGAGCTTTATATAACTTACAGCCCAAATACTACAGTTATTGCTACAGCAGTTTAATAACTATTTTTAAATGCTGTTATCCTGAGATATTCTATGTGATGTTAAGACATATATGCATAATATATTATAAGCAAAGCAATATGAATACCTCTTATAATATACACCATAAATTATTCTCATAAGTTTTATAATTTTCTGTAGGTATCTAGGGAATTTTATGACTCGAATAACAAACAAAATTCTAAATGAACAATAATCATATCATATCCTACAGAAACCAAAAACTTACGGGTTATACCTACATAACATATAATGAAACAATAAAATATCGAAACTCAACGCTGATGAATATTTTAATTTTGTACGTATTTGTAGATACAATATTAAGATATTTTAAACGTTACCACAAGTCCACAATGTTAAATACATTATCTAGTTTAGGCAAAAGTGAATAAATGTATAATTCGTTATTTGTAACCGTAATGTACAACACTTCCATAATCCATTTTATTATTTTTTATAATAACATTATATAATCCAATTTTAATACAATAATAATAACAGTTGATACGTATACCAGCTGAACTAAACTCGCATCTGGTATACGGAATTTAAACACACACTTCTATTAAATATTTATACTTTTATTCTTTTCGGAAATAATAATTTTCTGGTTTAGCTTACTGAAACGTCGTAGAATATTAGAACTGATCTAATATATTCTAAAATCTTTTTAAAATAAACTAAATCTATTTATTTTATTATTATGTGAATTTAAATCATAATTAAAAAGAAAGTATCTACATTAAACCAAAATTGTGTAAAATGAATCACGACAATCATTGTACTATTTCCAACCAATTATTTTTAGTTCATCTTGACATAATTTAATACAAATTGTCAATTTTAATTTGTACAACTGTTTAAATATTTTAAAATTTGTATTATAATTATTATTATTTTTCTTTTAATGCTTTTAATTTGAAATGTCACCTATCACCGCTCAAAATATCCATTTTAATCCAAATTATAAATAATATACTATATTATATTATACTATCATCATACGTATATATCGAATGGTTTTTAAAGATTCGTGTTTACTTTGTGGTTTGCATAGAAATCGTCGATGCTGGTTTTTATTCGATTATTTTATGTTAGTGTGCGTCTTAATTTAAGTAAACGCACTTCTACCGTCGACGAACACTGTCTGAAAAGTAAACATTTTCACTTTCATAAAGCCGGTCTGACGCCATAATCACGTTCTATTAAAATGACAGTATATACCGATTTCCAATTAAATCGAAGCTAAATATAAAGTATATGTTTATATATTATAAAATAAATATATTTTGGTATATCAAAAAACTGTTGTAAACCATGAACGGTTTATTTTACTGCACTGCGCGGTTAATACCTAACCTAAGATATAAGAAGTAAAACACCTTAAAGAAGATACAATTTGTGTTAATTGTTAAACTGTATTTCCATGAAAAAAAATAAACATAGTCTGCAGGATAATAATTTTATGTCGATTTTATCAATCAATTATTGTGATTCTGAAAAAAAAAATAATTTAGTCAAGTTAGATTAATTATAACGATACACAATTATTTAATAAATTATTTTTGCTATGCATTTTTGAATGTCAAACTAAAATATTTAAATTTCTTAAAATAGTTCACGCTTAAATATTGAATATTTGTAATTTCTAATAATTTATCAGCGTTTTGAGTTCAGACAAGCGGAGAAGTGCAACAAAAATTGTATAGAAAAATTAAGATTGCGTAATATTATCTAAAACTTTCGACGCTTCGTGATAAAGTTTAATCGCATGGGTACGATACATAAATATTGAAATGTGTAATTTTATTTCATTTTTTTTCAATTGATCAATTCGAATAGCACAACTCTGTTATTACTAATAACAAATGTAATTAAGTGTAATGTACTACCATTATACAAATACATTTCGCTTTCTTTTTTTCATTTTTAAACTACACACGTGTATCATAAATATATTTATATAATTATATATAATATTATTATTCGTTTAATCGTCTTCAAGCTTAAAACATATAATATTATAATAATAAAAATTATTCGCACTTATAACAAACTTTATTTATTATGCAATGTAATTTTATAAACGATTGATTTACCTGGTTGAAACATATTTTAAGCCCGTGTATGTTTTAACCACAGTATTTAGCTCATCAAATAAGCAATCGATGAAAACATAAAAATACGAATATCGCTACTCTGTATCATATATATCAAATCAAGATAAAATGATAAATGAATATGTTCAACTAAATTTTCTTTACAGTTGCCGAATTCACACATCTTACGTAAATTACCTACTGTCAAAATCAAAAATAAATATTATATTTAGTTAGTGTATTGGATATAAAGGTATGTGAGGTTAATAAAAACAAGAAATAACTTATAAAATTCAAACATAATGCTTAATAGCACTGTTTATTTGTCAACTTACGATTGTAACAGTTTTACTGTCACAAAAAATGCAAGCATATTAGATACAATAATGTATATACATACCTTATACCTATATACAAATCGTAATTAAATATAATTTATAATAATAATTGAAAGCAGAAATTGATGAAATACATAGCGAGTAGGTATGATTTATAAGAATTTGAGTGGAAGTATATAACTCACTTTTAATCGTTTAAATCTTGTTTGTATATAATTTTCATTGCATAATTTTTTTATGGCAATAAAAAAAAATGCTGCTTTAATCTGTTTTTAACCAGTCTCCTCTCACGTCAAATTATTCAAATCGACCGAAAAGTTATTCTACGTCGTGTAACGACATAATATTATGTACGCTTAAATTGGCATATTATATATACGTTAGCAAACAGTTGATAGTAAGCTTGTATCGTGTAAGTATTGGTAGGTATAGGCAGAAAAGGCAGGAATACAGGCAGGTCTGCTGCAAGCCAACGTACGTTTATTTAATACACTTTTCAACTTTTGCTAACTTTCTGGTTGTAAGTCAATCAAAATTCGACGATCGTCTTCACAGAAAAGTGTGCACGTGACATTTGTACAATAACTTGATTTCCAACGAATTTCATTGTTGCGAAATACATCAAAACTTTGGTGCTCATATATACACATATTATAATGTATACTATAGTATAAGGCACGACGGGAGCTACAAACACGAACGTTATTAGTTTTACATTTGTTATGAGTGCGTAAAATTATTACGGAAACTGCACAAGTCGAACTTAATGATTATATTATTCTATACGCGTAAGCAGGTAGTATAGCGCGCTAAAAATGTATTTTTTTTTATAATTATTACCACATGACGGAGCTTTGTCTTTTAAAATTTAATTCCGGTTAAAATTTTGCACTGGTTAATAATGTTTTACCATATAAGTGTAGCGCATACCTTGTATAATTAATTTTTAACAGCATTAAGACGAAATAACACGAATATAATGTATATATATAAACGTACGTATTATCGTTTTATATATTATACGAACCCTGCAAGCTTTTACGAAATTATAATTTAATAATATGAAGAGTGATTCCGCACACCACAGCATTATAATAGCATAAAATATTTATGTAATATACATTAATAGATTAATTGAAAAAAAAACATCACGTAATGTTAACTAGTATAGCGTATACTATATTATAACCGTTGTATCCTAAACACGTGATGAAAAAAAACTGTTTAAGTTTAAATTAGCCGACTTATTAACGTTTGTGCAGAAATGCAGTAATATTATTATTATATATTATATGGTATCATAATAAAATAAAACGTTTCTTAAATTAAAATTCGTTCCAAGAACCACTAGGTATACAGAGTACACTAATTAACTGTAGAAAATGTGTTTACTATAATACGTATATAGATTAATTTCTTTTTTAAACTAAGTGATTTTAAGTTCCGGTTAATGAGAAGATACTTTAACTTCCATAACTTGTTATTTCGTTTTTTTTTCAACATACTTTATAACTTTTATCCTTAATTGGATAAACATATAATTAAATGTTAAATACTCTAAGCACCCATTACAATAATTAAAGAATTTCATTAAACAAAATATAATAAGTTTTCATAATATTTAAAAGGTTTTTTTTCACTTAAAAAATGTCATTAAAATTTCACAGTAATTAGTCACGTCTTCATTGACATCTTATTATTTATTACTTATTTAATTTTATTTTATAAAATATATCACGATAATATCTAATAAATAAAATCTATTACAATAATCATGAAACACATGAAAAGTGGACATTTTATTTCAATAACTTATCTTAAAAATAGAAGTCTTACTAAACTTGGCACCATTTTTTTATGAACTCAATGCGTGTTATTTTGTTTAGTGAAAACCCGTCGATTATTTATGCAATGAGCTCCTGTTTTTTTTTTTTATTATTCATAAAATTCGTTTACTTATATACCAGAGACTTAGAAAAGCTCAAATTAGTATTCCAATATTACCGTTAGCAGTTTGGGAATTTACCTGATTGTAAAACCTTTTTCGACGGGAGCCGTTTTGCAATAAGCAAACAATGGACGGGAGCCGTTTAGGATGCGCCGGCTGAATATTATTTAGGAACAATTTAAATAGCTTTTTAAAGTGTTAAAACAAAAAAAAAATAGTGAAAACAAAGTGAGAACCGTTTTTCTAAAAACTCTATAAATAAGTGATGCCTTTAGACGACTTTACATTGCAGTAATAAATTTGATAAATAAAAATGGTTTAACTAGTAAAAGTAATTTATAGTACTATATTAATATCAGCGGCGAATAGAATTTGCGCGAAAAAAACCAACTGAGTACCTATATAATGTGAGGGAGAACGGTAAATTATTGAATTGATGGCCGCCGTGTCGTCAAAAAAATATCGCCCCTAGGTTAGGTTATCGAATATAAAACAATAAGCGATCGCTCGAAACGAAATTTTTCGATCTCGTGACAATCGGTTTCGTCGAGATTCATCAACGATATTATAATACATATAGGTACATTACATACATCGAATTTATGATTTATCATATTTTATTATATTATTATTGCGGGTTCGGGCCACGGCCGACCGCCGTCGGTGGCGGGGCGGCTTCAAGGTCGTCGCGTCCGCAAGAAAGTGAGAGTAGGTGACAGAGTCGTACAGGTACATAATACAACAATATCATATAAAATATACATGTATGGTACATACCGCGACCACAATATCAACGATATTACGGAGCTACCGGTGCCTCGCGCGAGCACGTCCGCTTTTACTCGCGTCCGGTCCGCTGGCGGGTGCACTTTCTTTCCGCCGCCGCCGCCGCTGCTGCCGTCGTCGTCTCCGTCTCCGTCTCAGTGGCAGCGACGCGCAGTACGACGCGATAACTCGGTTTAGTGTGTGCACACGGCTCGCATAGGAGGTAACCGCTTACCCGCGGTGTGTAATACGCGCGTCGCGGCTGGAACGTCCGTACATCGCTGCTTGGCCGGCCGCACGTCGCACTCGACAACCACATCGATCGCTCGCTCGCACGGACGGACGGACGCGCAGACCGCGGCCAACGCGCGTTTATGGTGCTCGGCCGCCGTCGACGATGATGCGGTCGCAGCAGCTGCAGCTGATGGTGGTGCACGTGTGCATGCTGACCGCCGCCGTCGCCTCGACCGTCGGCCACGGCTCGGCCACCGCCGCCCCGGCTACCCCGTCCACGGTAAGCTTCTGCGGGGTGAGCGCTGTGACGTCGGACGTCGTCGAACCGTCCATATATAGCACGCTCGCGACGTCTCCGGACGACTCGTTCCCGTCGGTACACGAATGTCAGTGTTTTCGGGGTGGTGAGCTAGGAGGACGACTAGACCGTTATTGTAGGACGTTTTCTAGCTATAGCTAGGGATAACCACATATGGTTAGGATTACGCGTCGTTATACCCATTCTTTATGATACGACTTTATATTTTCGTCTGCATTGGTATATTTTGTAAATCTCATATCACAATACTAAGTCTTCAACTATTATCTAAAACCACACTAATAACTGCGTTATTTATGGTTTTCGAGGTGAGGATTAACGGTAAAAAAGTCCAAATTTTTTCGTAGAAATTCACTGTTGCAAATTTCGACATGACAAAGGCTTATGGTTATATCATATTTATTACTTATTACTTATTAGTTATTAACCTACATTAACAATTAGGTATTGAACGTTCAATATTCTCTAAATATTTTTTTATTCTCTTTTGTTATTGTTTAGTATCGAACAACAAATATAGTTGCCACAGTGTTAAGATTTCAATACTGAAAACTATAAGTTACATAAACACTGAAAGCTATATCATGAGTTTGAATGACCATGGTAGATAAAATTGACTAAAATTTTGGAAATCTCTGTGATCATTATGTATATCATATCGCGGTATAATAATTATGGGGCATTCGTTTTCCCATATCCCTAACCAATTCTAGGATGGCTATAGACTATGCACTAATTAATAATCAATAATAATCATGTCTCGAATCGGCATTGTCGTTCTCTCTTATGACTAGTTCGAGATCGGGACGCCGGACGGTGTGTTACATTTCTGTGGTAAAAGTAGCTCTGCTGCAACCGAGAAAGAAAGAAAACACATACGCCGTGTGTTTAAAAAAAAGAAAATTATAATAACAAAATAACGTTTTGACGAGACGAACGCTTAAAATAAATTACTATCATTACACGTATTTAAATTTCAATCTGATATCACGTGAGTACGTGACCCACCCTACTATACCTAACCTAGACATCTGTATGTATACGGGTTTTATTAAGAAGTTATTGAGAATAAATTGTTATGTGTTAGGTCCTTTTGGAGTATAAGATTATTTATCCTTTATGAGTATGTATATATGTGCTTATTGTTTATACTTTCTTTACACAGGACGACGACGATGATGGCACGTCCAGACCAGACAGACAGGACGACAAGCGGATATTCTTCGACGATATATTCGGTTCAGTCAGCTACGAACCTGAGGAGAAGTTACCGGTGTCCAATTGCACTTGCAGTGAGTACATAATATATATATAATAATTTAATATTACCTGCGGATTACATTATTAGTTATTGCATATTAATATTAACCTGACACAATAAACCATCATTATTGTGTCAAAATCTTATTAGGGACGCCGTTCGACCTGGTTACCGATTTCCGGACGTGTTTCGGAAACTCCTCCCATACCGGCTACAGTGGCGCTAGTGCGTTACTCGGTTTTCGGGTCAGAATGTAAATACATAATATTATACTTTTACCGTCACGACGAAATTCGTTTAATATATATTAATGCATATTTTAAATTCGTAACGGAAAGCATTCGAAATACTTCCTGACAAGGTGGTTCCCCATTTCTTTCGTGCATACCACACAATGTATAAAATCGGTTTTATTCAATCGACACCAACGCTTTCGATATAATATTATATCGTTTTATAATATCACACGTCAATAGCTCCCACGTCAAATGACGTTTATAAATTTAAATTATTACACACGTACATTCATCAGACGGGTTTTCATTTAGCATTATCATTGCTTTTTTCGGTCGTTTATATGACATCACAATGATTTGTATACGGTTGTTAAAGTCACTCCTTGATATCGAGTTGGTTTTTATTTGGATTCTGTATTATTATGTGCACATTCTATTTTGTTTTGTCGCAGTTTTACAGACTTCGCCGGCAACACAAAAAACATCGTCATATAAATACCGCTACAGCTACCCATTTTTGAATTAAATAACCACTACTCGTATCTACGACCCATATAAATCATATTTATGGTTTAAAATTACCAAAGATACAGCGACAATTTTAATACTTTTATTGTATATTATAATTCAGATAAAATAGGGCGGTCATCTCCAAATTCACGAGAATCAAACCATATTATTAAAACTAAAGGGTCGAAAAATTGTTATGGTGATATTAGCCGCCCTTCTACTAATATCTTTACTCGAGACTGATTAAATATTTTATGCAGCTTCCATAACGATCTATAATTGTTTTTAATCTTTTTAATCGTTTAACTTTTAAAACGTTTATCTGTATGTAGATTGTGGAGTGCCTAATCAAGAAATCCGCATAGTGGGCGGTCGCCCCACCGGGGTACACAAGTACCCTTGGGTAGCGAAACTCATGTATGAAGGTCATTTCCACTGTGGTGGATCACTCATCAACAGCGATTACGTACTGACTGCAGCTCATTGCGTCCGGAAGTGAGTGCACATTTTTATTAAACACTAATAAAAGGTACTTTGAAAAAGTATTTCATAATTATAATAACTTACTGGTTATTTAAATGTAAAACATTAAAAATATACAAAATAAATGATAAATAAACCATGATTTATAATTAATTAATATAAATCTGAAGGCAATTTAACGAAAACAAAAACTATATTTTTTTATTTACAATATTATATTCAATACTCATCACAACCCATATGATAGTAAAATTTAATTAAATTTAATATTTTTTTTTCATACATATTGTTGCACTACACCTGTCATGATAAATTTATAATAATATGATAAATATTATAATAATAATGATAAGTATTTTGGCGATAAATGACAGCCGAATACTTATTTTTTTCAAACCTATCACTTTCACTTAAATTATAATTCATTAATACAATAAGTAGACAGTAATGAATGATAAAGTATATAAAAATATTAACATACATTTGCGTTTATATTTGTGCATTTATAAGCTCGTGTAACTATATGGCCATAACACCCGGGTGTTGCATGAGGAGAGGAGAGTTAGATAGTAGTGTAATTTGAGCACCAATAAGACGTGTGTCCGTTAAAATAATCGCATATATCAGTCAAAAAATGGTTATTATTAAAATTTATAATAATAAACAATATTAATAATATAATTATTATTATTTATTTTTATTTGTTTTTCTAAAACAGAGATACAAAAAAATATTGTTTAAAAATTCGCGTACTCAAGCTCCAAATTACGGTAAATTACTGAACAATTCGTTTTAAATAAATAGTCACGTGTGTACGAGTATACCAAAGAAAGAGAGAGAGAGAGATAGAAAGACCAGTTGCCGTTTTTATATACGCGCAACTAGTGGGTCTACTTCTATGCATAGAAAGTTTTAAGACCCTCAACTCGTTGTACAGCGGTGGCCAATAGCTGCAGTCGATAACATTTAATTACGATATTAAAATAATACAATATAGTATGTACATGCTGCACGCTGTACGAAATTAAATTTTAATTACTTACGATCGATTATCGGTATATGTTATACGGTACTCGAATGTCTCATCGTCGTCGTGATACCAGCAATACTCGGTACAGACCACAAATTTGGGGTTTTCTAACTTTCTATACACTCATACACATTACGCATGGATATCGATGTTTAGAAGCGGTCTTATACTATTTATATATAATATATTAGCGCACGCGTTTTGTAAATACGTCATGAACCCATACTACATACTATGCGTGACACCGATACACTATTATTATTATTATTATCATTATCATCATTATTATTGTTTGTCTCTGATTTCGGAACAACCGTTATTGTAATAATGATATAGGCACCTGTATTGTACCGTAAAAATCACTTAAAAAAACCACAAACGCATGCGGTCAGATATGTAAAGGTATTTACTGCAGTAGTGCAGTATATGACTTGATTTGTTTAAGTATCGTCAGTAACTTTTTTTGTAGGCTTTTATTTTTCAAAAACAAAATACCCTGTCTGGAGAATGACTTAATGAATATTCTTTTTTTACGATCGTGACGTTTTAGTCTTTTCAATGACTGCTTTATTTTTAATTTAATTATCTGAAGCAAAATGATTTTCTAAAAGTGTTATATACTTATATGTATAAATATAGTTATCGCTTAATCAAATATTTACGACAGTTCTATAGATGACTTGACTAAAAGCCCTCCAATGAATAGTCTATGCACTAGATATTAATATAATAGGTACATCGCTCATTTAATCTCGAGTTATATTTTAAGTACCTACAGATATATCCGAAATGTACAGGCCAACTGCTCAAGATAATTATATTGCTTCAGAGTTTTGTCAAATCACCATTGTAAAAATTTGTAAATTGCGTTAAAATTTATTGGTAATGATAATATTTCAAAAACTGCGTCAGAAACATATAAATCGACTATGAAAATTAGTGTATAGTAATATGCCACATATGCAAATCACTACGTATGTATGTAGATGATACCCGCTGTTTTTGTAACGGCCGATTACGGTATACCCGTATATTGCCGTATAATATTATAATATTCGACGCGTAGTATTGCATTTCCACTATCGATTCGCACCGTCATTATATATTATATACGTTTATAAACCTACTGTATTTCAATTGGCCGTCGCCATACCGAGAGATTTCGTCCTAAATTGTTGCTTTACCAGCGTGGAGTAAACAACGAGGTTATAATATGCATCCGATAGATATGATGGCCGCGGTACCTATACGCGCGCATAATAACTTTCCATTGCGAAATTATTCATAAAAACAATTTCGAATACACGAAACGAACATATTTTCATTTCACAAAACGCGAACATCGTTCACACACACGTATTCTGTGTATTTGCGTGTGTTTGTCAATTAAAATTTAAAACGTACCCACGACTGTTGTACACGTAGCGACGATTGCGAACGGAATATTTTCTACGATATCATTTTATAAATTATTATTACATAATAACATATTATAAAATTATATTATATTGTATATTATATTAGATCGAGTACAATAGGTAATTAAAAATTTAGTTGCATACCATTGAATATGATGTTAAGCGTTTGATGTGCTTTTATCGGTGTAAAAAATCGCATTCGGTTGAATATTTACTATTTTTACTCTTACTGGTTACTCGTTATAAAATATAATATATAGCTAATAATATATAAGATGCAATATGTATATATATATGTGTGTGTGTAGGCAGCGTGATTTCGAGTTTGTACCAGTTATTGTTAATCGAGGACTTGGAGAAAGTTAAACACACATTCACACTTGTTTTCGTATTATAATGATAAACAAGCGTATATCATCTGATTAAGATCCATAAATTTAAAGAAAGAAAAAATACTTCTATTTTCCTCTGGACTGCAGTTTACTGTTAATGGAATAACATTTGTAGTTGTCTACACGCGTATTATCGTTATAACCGAAGCATAATACTATATGATATACATATTAGCATATTATTATATATGGTGATTCGGCGTTTTATTCTTTCTCGTTGTGTTATGCATAAAATATATTATTATATTACCGTCTTTTAACGAGCAATAACGACTGTTTATATAAATATATAATGTAACGAATGGTGATATTTATAGATTGAAAAAATCTCGTATACGTGTGATATTCGGCGATCACGACCAGAGCACGACGAACGACGGTGAAACGATCACCAGGATGGTATCTTCGATCGTGCGTCATCGGAACTTTGACGTGAACTCGTACAACCACGACGTGGCTCTATTGCGGCTGCGGAAGGCGGTACCGTTCACCAAATCTGTGCGGCCGATATGTTTGCCGATAGCTAGTAAGTACATGCCTACTGTATTTAATTCAATAAAACCTAATGGAGTGCGATGAAATTATTGCCAACAGTATAATAATAAACTTTGGAAATTCCACACACCTTGTCCGTCGTCTTTTACCCTACAATATCGCCCGCGACTTTATAACCTAACCTAACCTAGGACGTTGACAAATCATATAGATTTCTTCCGTTCCTTGACCTTTTAAGTTTTTATAATCCCTCCAAATATTCATATTTCGTTATAAAAATAAAAATCTTGCTTATATCCTGTTACAATATTATATTTAATTTCAATAATGGTTCACTCCCCTACCTTCTTCGTAATATTATAAAGTGATTATGTATCTCTGAAAAATAATTTAACTTTTCTTTCGTATTTTCGTCATAATCTGCTTTGAATGAATATTACATTATAACGATTTTATGGATTTCAGTTGATATCATTAACTATAGGTACTTAAAAAACTGCAGTACAGTTTAGAAAATTTAAAAATGACATTTTCAATATTATAATTACACACTAAGATCCAGAAATCGAAAAAATTACTAGCTGTAACCAGCAAACTGGTCTCTATGACATGTTCATTAATACAATTTATACGTCCGTTATAATGGTTTACATAAAAACGATTGCGATTATAAATTTAAAAAATCGCTATAGAACGACTTTTTCAAACTTTTATCGTAAGCACATTAAATAATCATCGTTATAATTGATATTATGTGTAGCTCGTGAACCGTCCGGAAAAGTAGGAACCGTAGTCGGTTGGGGACGATTGTCAGAAGGTGGAAATCTGGCGGACGTCGTACAAGAAGTTCAAGTACCGATCCTGTCGCTGGCGCAGTGCAGGGCTTCAAAATACCGACCACAGAGGATCACAGCCAACATGATTTGCGCCGGAAAGGGAGTTGAGGACTCTTGTCAGGTTAGTTAATATTTTGATTTGTACGTATAATAACCGCATTTTGACTTTCAGTTCGTATATACTTACACAAATTCAACACTCCAGCAACTAAGCATATTATGCCTATTTTCACATATAAATAAATATACTCAGCTAGTATATTCGACTGTGTGTTTCTTCGAACATTTTTTAAAAAATCATTATTTTAATAAATTATTACATCGTTATTATATGAATCCGGTCTAACGATTGAAGACTGTGGTCCCAGGAATGAGACGTCCGTTTCTGACGAACCATGATTCATAATATAAAATTATACGCAACGAGCGAAGTCACAATAACCACTACCTATACATATCATTAGTATCAAAATTTCCAGTCTCAATCTAATGTCTATAACATCAACACCCTGTTATTTTCTATAAAAAGCAACCCGGGAACTTTCTAATGTATAACTGCATTCGTAGTATTTGATTAGCGTCATCGTCATGTAATATATTTCAATTGATTAATCTACATATTTTATGTATAATTATCTATTATTATGTATTTCCCACGTGGAAGGTGGAACGTGTTTGAAATTGTTTTTTAAAACACTAAAATAATCTAAACATTTTTTTACACGAAACCGAAAATTGTCAACACTACTCACGATTTGCGACACATTCGCGTCGCCCACCAATCTATTATAGGCGTATTCAATAATGTTAATTTTTGTCGTTGCAGGGCGACAGCGGAGGTCCTTTGTTAATAAACAGCGATGTCGATGACAAATTGGAAATAGTCGGTGAGTATAATATAATATCATAGTATATGATATTTTATAATCCATTCGTGGAGAATACAACCATAATGTACTACTAATGGTACAGAAGGTAAACATTCGTTGTTTCCATAACTCATAAGTATTAAAATTTTGAAAATATATTTAAATTTCCAACGGGCATATGATTATAATTGTTGTAAGTATTTAAACTTAAAATAATTGCACTTATTAAAACAGTAAATAATAAAAATTTGATTTTGTTATGACTTCGATTTGTGTAAAAAAAAATATTTTCCAAGACTTAAGCACTTTTTGAGATAACGAATGTCCACTGTTCAATGATTTACTCAGTATAGACTGCAATATTAAATTTGGTCAAACAATTGGTTATCCATAATCGTGTTTTATTCGTCTTCATTTTTAATAACGTATCGTTTTTCAGGCATAGTCTCTTGGGGCGTCGGTTGCGGTAGACCCGGTTACCCGGGCGTGTATACCAGAGTTACCAAATACCTGGATTGGATTCAAAAGAACATGCGAGATACCTGTGCGTGCGTTAGATAGTGGCCAGGATTGCAGTATAACAATGGCATGCTGATGAAAAATAATTTATAAAATTTATCTCTGTGAGTGTTATAAACGTATTGTACATATTATATCGTATTGTATTATTACTTAATATCTAAGTATTTAAATTAAATTATTTATTTGATCTTGTATTTTTTTTCTTTTTGTTATATCCCGTGTTCACTAACATTTAATAAACGTTTTGTTTGGAAAAAGAAAAACTCGAATGAAACGTTATATAAAACTTACTATATAATATAATATTATACACATCACCGTCTATTATTATTTTTTCGTCTATGCTCGTACCTAACCGTCTGCAGACAAAAAACGTCACTGCCGCGTCGTCTCACTTTCAAGTTTTGACGATATAATAGTAAAATACGACGAACAATATACAATCGATATTATATATTTTGGTAGGTGTACATTGTAAAATAATGTACAGTTCTGCGATATCACAGCGTGTTCGCGTTGTGTATACGAGTACGTTACGCGTTGCTCGTCGTCATCGTTTCTGTCGTTCATATTTTCATCTTCTTTCACCGCCTCGCGGTGTACCTCTATGATGTGTACGCGTTTATAATATAATATAATATAATATAATATATGTATGACAGGTACTTCCGTCAGGCGCATTTCTGAAATTCCGCATAAAATGCACACAACGTGTCTATTAGCCTCGCGGACGCATTACACAATCCGAACACGTTTTAATAATACACACGCGCATTAATATAATATATATATATATATATATTTTTACTGGACCCGTCGGTCGGTCTTGAATTGGCGTGTAGAAAAGTGGATTCCCGTTTGTTATGTCCAAGACGTACGTGTGTGTGTATACTCAGTGTATTTGTGTGTATTTGTGTGTGTGTATAAATTTTAACGATGTCCGATACCGTTAAACGTATAATACTTGTGGCCGCTACGGGTCACAGTCATGACACCGAGTCGCCAAGGTTCGTTTCTCGCTGGCGTTCTGCTCGTAATAGCATGTGCAACGCAACAGGCAAGTACCTAAATTTTATAAAATCATAATGCTTTATCAATCCTCGGCTTCCGCATTGCGCGTATATCATGGTAATATTATACGTCAAAAATGCGTTGACATTCGACTAATATTTCGCGGCGATTTCTGGTGCAGGGCCATGGCTTGAAAAACGTATTCACAGACTTCGGTTATCGCAAACCTACGCCTCAAGTGGCCGTGGATTTGATCACCAAAAACGGCCAAGAATGCGACTGTAGTGAGTATATCTGAATATTTCTAAGTACCAGATAGCCGTGGTCGTTAAATTTAATTCAAATAATAGCACATAGTTCATATCCACCTTGTGTTTAGACTTGCACGACATTTATTTTAATATAACAATTCGTTTTGAAGGTACCTATAGGTATAATCACAATAGTGTATTGTGTGAGTATTTTTTTACACTTTTCCCCGAATTACGAAATTTTGAAAACAAAAATGAGCCCAATCGGTTCATCAGTTTTCAAATTATACATTTATACCAACGAACAACATTTAATTTTAATTTATATAGGTTCAAATATATTCTAGCCCGTGGATAATAAAACAGGTAATAAGGTATATTCTATACATATATTATTATATTACTCTATATTATACAATGTAATATGTACACTGTACACTATATGAGATATAATGTGTTTTAGAATATGACTTAAAACTTGGAAAAAATAATAACTGAATCGTTTTATTACGAAGAGTTGACGGTTAAAACAAATTGTGAACTGAGTATATATAACTTAATAAAAAAAAAAACAAACAGTAAGTATAAAAATATAAAATAGATACCTAAACGACACAAATTGAGTTGTGAAAACAATGAAAATATTTGTAATTTATCATTAATAACAAAAAAGCAAATTTTAAATACATACGAAATTGTTCCATAACAAAGCTTAATAATAAAATAAAGTTAAAAATCGTGATCGCTAAATAACATTTTAAAACTTGTCGGATAATGCACTTTGCAGAGAACTGATAATAATATTAATATTAACGTTAATTTTATTTTTGGTGTCACAACAATCCAAGAGTAAATGTAATTTTCATTTTAATACATAAAGTGTTTTGGCTTTGACGTTTACGAAATTGAACTTTGCGTATTTAAACCGTTTTGACATTTATTTAATCAAAGCCACCGTCCCGTGTCGGCACGATGTTTAATAACCGTATTATTATGACATACTATCAAAATATAATGGTCATTGATGTGATAACTTAGGATTATGCGTTATAAATAAGTTTTTACGTATAATATTATTAATAGTAGTACTCAAATATGTACCTTTTATAATTATCTTTTTCTGCGCATCGAGTCGAGTAAAATGTGATAATTTATCACACGACAGAAGATTATACTACGTGGTATAACGGTTTCATAATATATTATTAATAATTTAAAGTTTTAAACATACCTATTTTTTTCAAATGTGGTTGAATAACTATTATATTATTATGTTAAAATAGGTATAAAAAATAAATAAATAATATATTTATACATATTATTTATCATTTTAAATATAAAATATATATTGATTTATTAAATAACGAGTATAATAAGTAAGTATTTAGTATACTTATTACACAAGTTTTTTCTCAAAACGTATAAGTATTATAAAACAATAGTTGGTAGTGTTGGTACAGCACCCATTTACAATGTTTTATTATTCTCCTCTTTTCTGGTGACCAAGATCGTATAGCCTCGTTATACCCATTGTGTAACGTGCAGTCAACAGTCAAGCACATATTTATCGTCCATTATCCATATTGAATAATATATTGTAAAGAGCTTAGAAAAAAATTCTTCGTAAGAGTGTATGACCTTACCGAAGTCTTTACAAAAAAATTTGACCCTTTAAAAATAATATAATTTCTTATTTAAAATAAATTAATCTAATATACAATCCAATAAGCATCATACTAATTTAAGTCAACTTAATTTAAAATATATACGTATGTATATTATATAATAACGAGTAACCCGCACAATTTTAGTGCGTGTCCGATAAATATACAAAAAACAACTGTCGAATATGAATTGTCTTAAAACTGATAATTTTTATTTAAAAGTCAAATATATATATAAATATATATAAATATATAATATATATATGAACGAATAATTAAAATTAATTTAAGACTATTCGGAATGATGGGTCTATATAATAAAACGTATTTATTTAATACCGAAATAACCAAAAAAAAAAAAAAAATGCATTTTAAACAATCGAGAAATATAACGAAGTATTCTATAAATAATTGTAAAAATTGTTATATTATTATTAAACACACTACACGTGCACAATATCATAGAATATTAATCAATGGTAATATGCTTTCATATAATATTTTAAAGTCGTATTTTCTTTTCGACACTACATATTTTATTATATTATACACTCGCTATTTTAAAGCACAGATTTTAAACTTTAAAATATTTAATACCTACACGTGTTTTGTGTGAAAAATTTAAACAGGTTGCGGATCTCCGAACGTCGACACGAAGATTGTGGGCGGCGAACCTTCGGGCGTGCACGAATACCCCTGGATGGTCCGTCTGTCGTATTTCAATCAATTCTACTGCGGCGGTACACTGATCAACGATAGATACGTGCTGACAGCCGCTCACTGTGTCAAAGGGTACCTATTATAACTACATTTCTACAATGACGATAATGATGATTTGTATAATATTTATAGATTTAAAGCACAGGTTTTTTTTCACTATTTAGTAATTATAGTATACGATATGGACAAATGACACATCTTAGATCTCCTGTTCGAAAGACTTGAAATTTTCACTGAATATTCATGTTACCATTTAACGATAGACACAAAATAATTTTCAAAATAATCTAGTTCTTTTTGATTAATTCCTAGATATTTTAAATTTTCAACTTGTTTTTGTTTTATTTTAATTAGCATAATATGATAACATTTTGTTTTTTGATAAAACGCTCGAAAGTTCAATATAAGTTCCTTGTAATTGTCCATTTATTATTTAAAATAATATGAAAAATACATACTCACAATTGTTTTTAAGTTTTATACACTTTTAAGAAATTCGTAAAAATCTCGAAAATGTAGAATCTATTCTATAGTTAATGATTCATACATTCTTAATATTCATGACTATAATGTATTAGATAATAACATTAATAACTAATATTATACTAATATTATTTACAGAATATTGATAAATTAAAATTATTTTTACATATTTTATACAGCCATTAGTACGTACATTTATATTGGTGCATTTTATTATTTTAATTTGTTACATACTATTTCTCTGGTTTGAAATAACTTGAGAATTTTATGCTTTATGTTCTGTGTTGTAACTTGTAATATACATTCCAAAAGCGAGCTTTATAAACTCCGAAAATTGGTATTTGCCTTTCGGTTATTAAATATATATCAATGTACCTATATGTATAAAACAATAAACATTAAACACAGAAAAAGTTCACTTCAGATTCAATGCAAATAAACCAATAAACTTTACATACATATTTGAGTCCTCATTATTTGTTTTGTAAAACCAAAAATGCAAGCCTAAATATAATTCTTTGATGTAGTAAAATTCTTAAATGCGTTATAACTTAAAACTGTTTCGTATCCCTTTAAAATTAAAAGGCGGGGATAGAATACATAATACATAATATTTTAGTTTACTTCAGTACAGTTTTCTAGTATTACTTTTATAAAGTCTCATTTAGTTACTACCACTTGGCCTCATATTGGGTATATTGAGTTACCAGTCACTACGAGATTACCTATAAACAAAAAAATAATAATAACTAAAAAAAACTTGAACTCAGAAATTATCTAGCTAACAAGCTAACTTACTATAACGTTATTGTTATATAATACATTATATTTGAATTTGAAGAATATAAAATGAATATCAATGAATATTTTGTTTAATCATTATTTTTTTTCTTTTATGATAAACATTACTTTTAGAATTAGTTTGTATAAACTGTAGATAAAAATTGAAATGATTTATAACTTTTGTTTCCGAACTCATGATAATTATAATTTTTCATTCGTGGATTGACTATTAAAATTATTATCACGTGTGAAAATAACAACAACTACAACCAAATAATTCCGTTCCCGGTATACTATACGTATTATAATTTCTTATTTGTAGATTCTTTTGGCCACTGATCAAAGTCACCTTTGGCGAACACGATTATTGCAATGCCACTAGAAAACCAGAAACCCGTTTCGTCTTGAGGTCTATCGTGGGCGAGTTCAGTTACCTGAATTTTCAAAATGATTTGGCGTTGTTAAGACTTAATGACCGTGTGCCGATGACCGCCACCATAAAGCCCGTTTGTTTACCGATTGATGCAAGTACGTAATGTTAAATACACCTTTTTATTAAATTAATACTTCGCCTCCATAATATAATGTACATTATCCAGAATAGGTACCTACACTGAGTATTAACAATTTTTTTTTAAACATTACTTTGTATTTTTATTTCCATATTTCATAAAAAGAAATTTTCTTAATAGTTTTCTTATTTAAAAATTTCTTGAGAGGTTTTTTTAATTAACTTTTGTTTTAACGATTAGATATTTCATATTATAAATTATAGCAAGATGTAGTGGCGTACTAACTTGGGGGAGATAACCCCGCTATGACTTTTTTTTTTATAAAATACTTTTGGTTAGAAGGTAACACAATTTCACAGCTCTCCCCCCACACACTAAAAATACGACTAAGTACTAGTAATAATATAATACGTTATCTTAAAAAGACAAATATGACACGAATTTTTCAATTTAACATTTTAACATTGGCTTAATGTATAAATCATTGAATTTATAACAATTTAAACAATTAAACAATATTGCAGATGATCCTCAGCCATATATAAACTAAGTTTAGACACATATTATGTTAGGGATCAAGAAAAACGGATATATTTTATTAATATTTTATTCCATCACTCGTAAGCAAGGAGTTCAAATAATCTAGATGAATAGAAACCTGCTCAATAA
Organism: Schizaphis graminum; assembly: GCA_020882235.1. Taxonomy (NCBI): domain Eukaryota; kingdom Metazoa; phylum Arthropoda; class Insecta; order Hemiptera; family Aphididae; genus Schizaphis; species Schizaphis graminum. The sequence goes on from CM037031.1 coordinate 17,014,970, forward strand.
TAAGCCTAAAAGAGAAACCCTTATAATACCCGACTGACCCATAATAAAGGGCCCTTTATTATAAAAGGATTTTTAAGGGGTTAGGTAAATTGAGTCCGAGATAAGTTATAGGTACATTTTGAAAGCGGTAAATTGAGTCCCAGGAAAAAACTGGTAATAAGTAAATATTTTGACTTATGTTAAGTTAATTATTTGTAAACTCCTACAATTGTAGTGTAATCTCCCATTCAAAAGATAGTGTTAACTCCTACAAAAAATTGATACCACTCGTATTGCTTTAAAAAAATATTAGTCTTGCAATATATTAACACATAAAATAAAAATTGTTTAAAAAATATAGTAATAGTGTTAATAAAACAATAGTCATAATAATTTACACTCCATTTATTCACAAATTAATTGCTATGAGTGTGTCGTTATTTTATCGTTGGGAAAAAAATAATTATTTAATTAATAATAATTATTTCAAAATCTTATACAATATGCAGTCAATAAATGTCCAAAAATCACAAATAAAAATTGTAGTGCATAATTTTGTATATTCTGACGTTAGTGCATGTTTGCAAGCATATTTTTAAATTTAAAATGCATATAATTCGTTTTTTCCCCGGGACTCAACTTACCTACTATCTATTTTTTCCTAAGACTCAATTTACCGCGAGTTTGGGTCATTTGGGACTTAGCCCCATTTTTAAATATAAAATAATATGAACAGTTGATTTAAAGTAGATACCTAAATTATACAGTAGTGCAGAGCACCCGTTAGTTTTTCTACAAAATTGGTTTTCATAGTTAACAATGTATTCAGTTCATAGCAATGACGCATCACTGATGCGGGCGTTAAGGACAATCCAACAAAGTAATACAATATACCGACGCGTATATACTCGTATATTATATATACAACGCACGAAAAACTACCCCCGGTGCAAGTCGGTAATGAATGCTGGGAAAAGTCTAATACATCAAACACTATTGTCAGTCCTGAATTTATTCGTGCGCTTAAGGCTTGCAAGTCAGATATCGGTTTAAATATACAATATTACGAATACGCCGTTGCTCTGTATAGTTTTATAGTGATTCGACCGCCGTTTAATTTCCGCAGAGATTTATTTTGGTGTGTATATTGTAAATAGTACAAACACAATACATATATTACATATTTACCTACATTATTTATTTCAGAAATGGTCCTAATTCCTGAATCTGTATGGTGACCACTAGTCAGAGGCAAACTACTAACGACGAAAGAATCCCTTTCCGAGACATTAGTAAAGTTATTCTACAGAGGGATATTCTCTGGAAAATTGCATGAAATCCTGACTTTAAAATTGCCTTTTTCATAATTTCCCATGTAATAGTTATGCCAAGTTTACAACACTCTCCCCTCCCCCCAATAACAACTTATTGTAACAAGTTTAAAAATAGAATCTCAAACAGATATTTATTAAATTTTATTTTATATCAATTATAAAAAAAAAAAAAATTGTGTTTACAAAAGTATAATTATATTTATTTATATATATATATATATATATATATATACATATAAAGGGCCGTTAGTGTACTGAAGGACAGCTAAAATTATGATTTTCCCGGGCTGTTTTTTTCTCTCAGTTCGCCACTGCCCCCCCCCCCCCAAAAAAAAAACCGCTTTAACAATTCACAGAAAACAAATACCTATATACAATTATTTCAACATAAAGGAATAAAGTTTAAATCGCTATAAATTTCGAGTGTCTGTAAATAGTGTAAATATGGTATTTAATGATATTATACTTGTGATTTATGTGTACGGTATACCTATATCAAAAGTTGTTTTGCAATGTACCTTTATAGACTATAATGCTATAATAATACAATATATCGCTATCGATGATAAAATATAATAATTATGATATACGCACGACTCACCAATATAATAATAATAATACGACGATGTTGTGAATAATGTTACAGGCGACACATACAGCAACGGTATAGGAAAGGCGGCGGGTTGGGGTACGCTGTATGAGAACGGAAGTCCGTCGTGTCACCTGAGACAGGTGGACGTGCCGATCATTGACAACAAAGAGTGCGCCAAAACCAATTACACGGGCGATTTGATCACGGACAACATGATTTGCGCGGGGCACGAAATGGGCGGCAAAGACTCTTGCCAGGGCGACAGCGGCGGACCTCTGATGAGACTCATGGACAATAAACGGTTCGAGATCATCGGTACGTATTTAATAAAATTATTATCGTATTTATTGTCCATGTAATAATATGCGTCTTATTAATATGCTGCGGATAGATGTATTTTTGGAGATATATTATTGTAGGTAATGCAACGGAATCGGATTTCGGGGGAAACTGAATGATGGTTTGCAACAATATAACCATAATTATTATTATTGAATTTACACAAATCAATAAGTATATGTTTGACGTTGATAGGGACTATGACAATATATTGAAAAAATTCATAATTTTTTATTTAATACTGCAATAGTGCAGTTTATACCTATTAGTGCTATTACGTGGTGTAATACGGCAACAGATAATATTAAAATATAAATAAATAATATCATATAATAATATAGGACCTATACTATAGGCAATATAACTAGCGCGCTCTGCCCCCAATCCGCTTTGCTCACAGATCGTATGCGGCTTCGCTCCCGTAACCCGAAGATTTAATATCTGTATTTTAAAATATTTAAAAATAAAAATCTAGAATATAAAATAAACAAAACGTTAGGTATTTATAATAGGGTTTTAAGTAGGTACCAAATTAATTAATGATAATAATTATTACCTAATTTATTTATTGGTTGCCGTCGGCAATCATTATAATATGGACGATAGTAATTATATATTATAACATAACTATACAGAAGTAGATTTAAGTATCGTTATTGTGAACTATATATAGTACACAGTGTCAACGACCTACACGGCTGCACGAATTAAATCAAATACTTAAGTATAGCTGTACTTAATTTAATGTATATAGTGTAAGTAGTAAGTACATATTGGCTATTACTTAACCTGTATTATTTAACAATTACCATAAAAGAAAAACTAACAAAAAAAAATTAAAATTTCAAATGTTTATATATAGCTAAAAAAAATTTAAAATATTAAGACAATTATAATATAAACACTTAGATGAAATTTTCAAATATCTACAGTTATTCATTTTTTTAAACTACCGAAAACAAATAAAAAAAGTAAAAACTATCATTTTATGAGTCAACATTTAAACACATTTATTATGATAATATTGGCAAATACTGGTTTAACGTAAAAATCACAGTTTTTCTATTCTATTTATTTTTGGTGTATGTGTGAGTATTTCGGGTTTCGGTTAGATAAAACCTTTTTTATTTTTAATCCACCAAAGAACCAACTTGATTGACTTAAAAATCTGCTACATATGTCTTATATACTTAAGTAATTATCTTAGCGTTTACCTGTGCATATCATATAATATCTTTCTGCCAAAAACTATAAGACAGAATGCTGTATAAACGACATAAAGTATATAATAATTGTATAATGATACAATATTTGTGTTACGTTTAGGAATTGTAAGCTGGGGTCACGGATGTGCTCGTCCTGGATATCCTGGAGTATACACAAGAGTTGCCAAATATTTGTCTTGGATCAAAGAAAACTCCAAAGAAGGATGCTATTGTTCACAATAATTAAGAATGATGATACAGTACTCTGTATACAACTAGAAATTACAATATAAATAAAACATAATATGCCTATCTAGTATTATAGTAGTACAATGTTTGAACGAAGACACATAATTTATTATTATTTATTTAAAGCTTATTACCTAGTTATCAAATTTTAATAGTAACTATCATTAATGATTGTGATAAGAGTTATAGAAATATAGAATACACTTAGTACATCATGGACAGTGGACATAAAACTTCTGACAATTTGAGATTTAAATTACAACATTACATTATTTAATTATGTCTTTTAACATATTCATGATACTTCTTACATAGCTTATACAGTGTGTAATATTAATTGTAGTTAATAACCCTTTTAAATTTAAATTTTTTATTTTTTACATGCATTATGAAAAATAAGGTTACTGACTTTATGATCAATTAACATCCTATAGAATGTTTAATTACGTGGGCATTGTAGAAAAGTAAGAAATAATTTTGTTATTACATTATTCAATAAATGAAAAAAAAATACATTAAACATTGTAAATTTGTAAATTGAATAAATACTAGAAATTTATAAATATATAAAAACATAGCATGAATTTAAAAAAAAAAAGGTAAAGTATTTTATTTCTAAAATAGTTTAAAATGTATTATTTAAATGAAAGCTATACCCAATTTATTTTTTAACTATATAATTTAAGACGTAGATATTATAATGTCAATTAAGTTAAGATTGAAATATATATATACTTGTATGATTAACAAAATGTAATTTTAATGCCAATGTAAATGTTTTAATTCTATTTAAAGTCAATTTACACAAGACAGATCATTAATCAAAATTTTTCACGATTCCTATGTAACTATGTAAATAACAATTTAATTTTGAATTATAAGTAAATATTAAACATAATTATCAAATTAATGTTATAGCATACCAGTTGTAACTTTTTTTTTATTTATAGTTATTAAAAGTCTGTAAATTGGTATTTGATAAAAATAATTTCATAAAGATTTGCCTCTTTTTATGTGAATAAGTATTATTCACTCATTAAAGTGTATTAATGATTTTTATACTTAATTATTATTAAAAAAAAAAAAATTATATTATACAAAAGGTTACAAGCTTTATGAAATTATTTTTATTTTTATACTTTGTCCATCCTAAAACTATTTTATAGTCACATAGTTCAAAGAACAATTTAAAAAATAAACAATACTCTGAATATAAAATATTTTATAAAAATCTATACATATTTCAATATTTGTGGGTTTTGTATATGAATATATAAAATACTAAAATAAAAATTTAAAATATAAACATACATTTTATTATATGACAGAATTTAATTGTATAAATACAAAGTAGTGAAACATTTAAATACCTTAATATAAATTTAAAATTACAATAGGGTCAGTTCAGTTTCAAACGGATTCAATCGAACTCACCAAGATATACAACTTTGTCACTGGATCCAGTCATAACTAAAAAAATAAAAATCATAAATAACAAACAATTTCATTGATAAATGCATATGACATGTTGTATAAATTATTTACATGTACATTTTTTAAAGTTGTTATCATAAGTGATATATTGCCGTGAGATACAGTGATTACCAGTCAATTATACTTGAATATTTAATTTTAGTTTAACGATTCTAGCACCAATATTAATCATTTCTGATCTAAGTTATTTTTTATTTTTCATCTAGCTCACTCAATATCCACTAAGTAATTTGTTTCTAATCATTAATTAATTAAAATAAAAGATACTTTTCTAATTTATATAAGTGATTATATAGTGATATAACTTTACTATAAGTGATACCACTTAAGAGGTGGTGGATGTCTTACTCGATCAAAAATAGTTGGTTGCAGTGGAAAAATATCTATTTCATTTTAAGTAAATCATGGCACTTACAAAAATTTTCTAAAATGATAATAGTTATGCTAAGACTAATTTAAAAGAAAAAACCTTATTTTTATCATACATTAACCCTAAAATGACTGCATTCACATAAGCGCTTCTTAATATTTAAAAAAAAAAAATCTGTATTTAAAATTAAATATTGTTTTACTATAACTACAGTAATATGTAATTTATTATTTACTCTTGAAAAACTTGGAAAATGACAAATTATAGTACCATCAAACATTCAGAATAGATTCAATGCTATTAAAATAATGATAGTTATCTTGTAACAATAATTAAAAATTCTTAAATTTATTATTAAAAATAATTATAAAAACATAGCATTATATACGTTGCCTTACTTTGCAATTATATCCTATGTTATTACTAACTAATAAGACAGCCTATAACCATCATCATTTTACTTACTTATTGGTTCTTTTGGATGAAAATCCACATCGTTGACACTTCCATTATGACCTGGCAATTTATATAATATTCTACGAGTATTTGCATCCCAAATATACACATATCTATCAGCTGAGCCCGCTGACACTTTTGAACCGTCAGGTGACCATGCACACCGCAACAAATTCTTATAACAAAAATTAAAAACAAGTTATTAAATAAGTATAAAATTAGTCAAATAAATGTATTCTTAATATTCTTTTTAATATCAATGTACCTACCTTTTCAAAATTATGAGTATGCCCCGAGAAGACTTTCAAACATCTATCAGCAGGTGCATAAGGTCTCACATCCCATATTCTCAAACTATTATCCATTGCATTAGATAGTAAATAACAGCCATCAGGTGACAATTCAAGTCCGGTTACTGTATCCGTATGGCCAGGTAAACGATGAAGTAACGCATTTTTACGTAAATCCCATATCTATTATAAACAATTATATTAACCATTTTACATTAGTAATACTAATATATGTAAATAATAATATTACTTTTATTTCGTTATCTAGACCACCAGTTATAACATGATCAGCTGTATCATTAAAGCATACAGACATCACTTGATAATTATTATTAAATGTAGTTACTGCATCACCTCCCCGTTTTCTAGGATCCCATACTTTTATGATGCAATCATCTGAAGCACTTGTGATCATCTGAGGTCCACGTCTTGCAGAGTCACAGGAATTAACAAACCCAGTATGTCCTATAAAAACAAATTGTGTTATAAAGAAATATTATACATTCCATCAAATAAAAATATATTATATATAAATGGGAACAAAAAAAAAATAGAAACTATGTACTAGCCAATTATTTGGTATGAATCTATAAATTTATTATTTCCAATTCTATGATTAGGAAACGTTAAATTAATAGTTATGTATTTGTTAAAGATTAGGCTATATGTGTACATATTGAAATATATTCCTGAGAAGTGAGTTTTCTTATTAAACTTTTAACACTTAAAAAAAACCAACTGCCTATTAGTAAATTAATCAACTTATCATTTACATTCATATTAAACAAATACATTAAGATCATTACCAAAAACCAATATAGATACTAAATATTGAAATTACTCACTACTTATTAAATAATTAATAAAAAATGAATATTATAGAATACCTTTAAGTTTCTTGACTCTTTGACCTTTGTAAATATCCCAAAAAGAAACAGTCATATCAGTACTACTTGTGTATATTAATGTTCCATCAGTAGAGAATTTCATATCTAAAACAGCTCCGGAATGGCCAGTGAGGACTCCCAAGTTTTCACATTCACCATACACACTCCATATGACTGAAACATGTTAAGTTAATTTAAATAAATGTATATAATGGCAAACATGTACTCACAAATTTTTCTGTCGTAACCCGAAGATGCCAGGTAATCCCCTTCAGGATGAAATTTTGTGGCAAATATATCACCATCGTGACCTTCCAGTGCCATAATAGGCATATAGAGACTCGATGTGCGGACATTGGACTGTAGTAAACAAAACAGAATTAAATTCAACAAAATCTGCATAACTAAATATTAACGGCCAAACCTACTAAGATTCACTGGACTTACCTTATCGGTCTTCAAATACTTTTCTCTGACTGATTTATTCTGTTCGGCGTCAGCCAGAGCTACTTCGCTCTTGCGCTTTACCATTTTATACTTTTTTTAAATTTGACTTACTCGTAAGATATTTTTTTTTTTATAATATATCCGAACTAATAACATAAATAATGAATATTAAACAATACAAATTGTTCTGGACTTAAATAGTTTTAATACTTAAGTAATAATACTATTAATACTTCAATGGTTTCTTATTCTTACTTCTGTTTCTGTTAATGGCTAATCACTTTCAGTTATACGTAGTGTTCAAGGGCGACCGCAAGGGTGGCAGGGAGGGGACAACTCCCCCCTCTAGCTTTCCTGCTAGTTAAAATAATTATATCCAAATTAAATATTCTAAAGTCCCAAAAATCATTATTGGTACCAAGGTGTATTGATATTTCATATAGGTAATATATAGTCGATAGGAAAATATTTCTTTTTTTTTAAGATAGTGAATTTCATACAACTTTGAAGAGAAGTATTATTATTTATATGACTATTCCACCAACAAATTGTAGTATAGAAAGGACATTCAGTAAATTACGTCGTATTAAAACCTGGTTACATTCAACAATGTGTGAGAACCGTTTATCTGGATTCTGTATATATTCTGTAAGTTAACATAGAAAAAAATTGAAGAACTTAATTTATCTGAAAAAGTTATTAATGAATTTGGAAAAATAAAATAAAATAACAATTTGTGTTCAATTAGTTAATGCGTATAGTTACTATACATCTATAAGTGTAAAATATAATATTAATTATTCTATTACTTTTCAACATTTTTTATAAATAAACCTAATACATTATAGTATAATATAAAACAATTTTGTTGTTGATTATTTTTTGGAAAATAGTGTTCGAAATGAATTTTGAGGTTAGATAAGTGGTTAATGAACTCATTTTTGACGATCTCATTCAAGTTCATATCATATTCTTTTAGAAATGTATGGAGCATAGGAAAGCAGTCATTAAAAGTGTTGTCTTCTATTTTAGTCTTCCATAAAACTAATTTTCTTTGGAAAGCCGTAATTTTATCAAGAAGCTCAAAAATGTGGGTTTCATTTCCTTGTAACGATTTATTTAATATATTAGATTCTGAACGAAGTGATGAATGTATTGCTTTAACAATGATGTGTTTTTTTTTTTTTTTTTTGTGACGACAACATTTGGGGCAGTAATAATGCTCCGATTTTTGACTTCAGCCCCTCTTTGAATAGATAATTGAATCTAGTTGGTACTTTGGGGGGGTCAAAATTAAAATTTTCAAATAGTTTTCAAAAAAATCGAGAAAAACAAAAAAAAAAATGACAGAAAAATGGCAATTTTACGAAAAACCACTTTTCGACAAAATCGATTTTGCTGTAACTCAAAAACAAATCATTGTAAATACTTGAAATTTTCACCAAATGTTTATATTATGGTTATCTCTTTACAGTTAAATTTTCAAAAAAATTTGACCATTTTTAAGCTACTTATAGACAATTGAAATTTTCGACTGGGTGGCCAGAAAATCTTGAAAATTTAATACAAGGTTTCTTATAAGTTGCTCTTAAAGTGATAAAAAAAAATCCAAAATCGTTAGTCACAATTTTTTTTTATAAGTGCTTAATGTTCGAATTTATACGAAATATTTCAAAATTTAAATTAAATTTCATACTCTAATTATGCGTATGTTGCCTAATATTTTTTTTATTAATAAACAGATACTATAAAGTAACTATAAATGTGTATCATAGTTACCGTCGCCAATCTTTCGAATAAACATTAGTTTTAAAAATTTTTTTTATTAAGTTGATCACCACTGAACAAAACATGAATAAATGCGTTTTATCAGCGTTATTTGTCTGTTTGGGTGAGTGTTCTGAATTCGCATCTTTGTGCCTTACTGTCATGAATTTATCTGTATAATATTATAATGTGCCTACTTGCTTTCCAATATTCTCGTTACAATGTGCCCTATACTGTTTGTATTTTTCAGTTATTGGCAACAACGTGAAGTTTGGCTCGCTTGCTCCTGGTTTATCCAATTTGGATCAGTTTAATGAGCCCATACCGGTCTTAGACGAAGGTGAAAGAGTGTTGAAAGAAAAATGTTTAAAATATAGCAATTCCAACCAATCTTATGAAATGACTGTGGTAAGCCTTTAGTATTGTTATTTTTTTACTTTTAATTCTTAGAATAGAAACATTAAAATATCTACCAAATTATAGGAAATATATCAGGCGCGGATCTAGGAAATTTTAACAGGGGGCGCTCAAAAAAAAAAAAAAAATGATAATAATAATCATACCTTTTTATTGTTCTATTTTATATTACATTTATTAGTGCCACATTTATTTCAATCGTCAGTATTCAATATTTATTAGATATAAACTTAAAAAAAAACATTAATTTGTTTTTTCTTATATATATTGTAACTGTAATTTTCTCGGGTGTTTTTTACTGAACTCTTCAATAACTTCTTCTGTAGTAATTTTAATATCCCTATGAATATTAAGGAGCAAAAGTCCATTTAACCTATCTTCTCCTATTGTTGATCTTAAATAAGTTTTTGTTCGTCGAAGTGAAGAAGTGAAGTCACGTTTACGAAGAGATTCAGTCGATTCAGAGTCATTTCTAGAATCCGACATCGGAAAATAATTATTATATATTTAAAGCCGTGTATAATAAAAAACCGTGTTTTACTAACTATTATATAATATTATATTCGACAGGCAATCACGAGCCAACTAACTGAGATGCATAAACAAAATATTAAATAATAATAGGTATGGCAATATTATTGACAGTGAATACCGAATAATAATAATAATAATAATAGCGATCTAATAAAAATAATTATCCGTGATTTTTGCCGTCGCGCGTCGTCATTACAATGTACGAGTATTATACGAGATACTCGTACAACGATAAAAACTAACAAAAGTTGTTATCGTCGTATGAGACATTGAGACGACGGCGGCGGAAAACACCGATAATATAATTCTTATTTTTAAAAATAACACAAAATTATATGTAATTTTATATTTATTATGTTGGTGGCTTAAACTAATGACAGAGGGTGCCCGAGCACCCATAGCCCCCCCCTGAATCCGCGCCTGAAATATATAGAAGTGAATGAGTTGAGTATGAGTTATGTGCTTTGCTATGTTAACTCTTATTGAAAATATTCATTGTTCATTATAAAACTATTAAAAATATGTTTTACAAGTTTTTTTTATTCATTTTATGAAGATTCTAGATGTTACAAACTAGATTATCTTACTTGCGTTAGGTTATAATTTAAAAATTGATAACCCCTATAATTTATATAAGTACCTGAATTAACGATTTAATGCACCATAATAAAAGATTCTTTATTTAATTATAAACATTTTTAATATTTTTTAATTAAAATTTATTCTTATTTTTTTTTTTTTTTTTTTTTTTTTTTTAATACAATTAAGTTAAATGTGTTTGGACCCACTGTATAATGACCTTATAACCTATTGCATATATTATGTAATATACCTATGTACCTATGTAAATTTTTAAAAAAGTAACCTAACTGCTTATTAAGTGTATAAATAAATAAAATACTAATATATTTACATTATGGGTACCTTTAAAACAGTAAAATAAAATAGTTGTTTTTGATAAGACTTTAAATTTAGGTAGGTACTTAAATATTTTTAAATATTAATATTATATTTAATTGATTGCTCGGTTGATTGTTAATTATAAATATCTTTAAAATAAAAAAGGGAGAAAGTATGTTACTGCTCTGCTTTACAGTAGATTTTGAGTACATCTCATCAGTAGTCATTGAGTAAGTTACTGTCATATGAGTTAAGTTCGTGTTCTATGATTATATATACTATAACTCTTTATGATAGGACTTATATTTATAATTTATATTAATATTAGATATAGTTATTTTTTTGTTATTAATGATACAGCATGTTGAATTAATTTTGGTTAAAATCATTGCATTTAAAAATATTAAAAATAAAATATAATAATATAGGCATCTACATAAAAATGTCAAGTCCTCACAGATAATATTTTTGAATTCTAATGAAATAAGTGAAAATTGTATTTTCTGTTCAAATATCTAATTTTGTCTTTTGAACTTGAAATGTCTATATCGTGTCTACATAAAAAATGTTCTTCTATATATTTTTAAATCTTTTGAATTTCAGAATTTATGAGAAACCTTGTATTAAATGTTTAAACTTTTTTATTGAGTGAAAAATGTTTAATCCTTAGTTACCTATATAACAATGTATGATAACATGAAAATTTGCTATTGGAAACCATACTCTAAGTTTAAAATCAAAGCATTTTTATTGTTCCAAGTGATGATAATAGACTAAGAAAAAACACATTGTAAAATACTAAAAATCAATTTATTACATTTAGCATAGTATTATTATCGAATATTGAAATATCGGCCGTCGTAAGAGTTTTGCCTGGCCGCGAAATTTTAAAACATGTCACGGCGCATTTACCATCCGACAATCTTATCACACATAAGATATATGATAACAAATTTGAATTTTGTTGATTACACTGCTAATTATTGTTAATTTTAATTTCCCTTTACAATTATTAGTTATTACAATAATTATCATTAACCTATTAATTTCAACTAAGAATGGAAGGTTTAAATTCTAAGGTACCTGTCGTAACATAATTAATATGTATAATATTTATTTATAACAGTTATTGCAATTAGTTAGCACAAATTATACATGTCAAAATTTGTTAAAACTTAACGGTGAATCAATGATAAAATTAATTGAACAAAAAAATAAAGATAATAATATAGAATTAGAATATAATCAAATAACACGTGATACACTTACTAAAAATATAGTTAATAAAAAAGTTACAAAAAAATTCTCGTTTGGTTATGATAAAAGAATAATATTACCAGATTATGATACAATACCATACGGTTACAATTAAATGAAAATGATTATTAATTTTTAATAAGAATTATTCTATTAAAAAAATAATATTTAAAATTTTGATTTTTGCAACTCTTCGTTATAAAAACTCCCTTCAATCTCTTCATTGTTTAAATCTATAATTTTATATGTTATAGGATATGTGTTTAAAATTTCTTTAATTATAAATATTTCTCTTGTCCAATTACTACTATATTTATTACCAAATGTTTTTTTATAAGCTTTTATTCTTACTCTATCACCCACACTAAATTTAATTTTTGGTTTAGGTTTATTTTTTGTAAGAAATAATTTGTGTAGAACATCGTTTTCATTAGATTTATTTACTTCACAAGGTTTCATTACAATGGATCGATGTATGTCTTTGAAATTATATTCATCTAATAAATTTTGTAAAATATTTATCCATTTTTTAGATTTTTGAACTTCAAAACATAATCTCATTTTCCCGTTTAATGTTCTATTAAACCTTTCAATAATTGCTGATTTTTCTTCGTTATGTGTATGATACATATGAATACCATATTTTTTCAAAACATTTTTAAAATGTTTATTTTCAAACTCTAAGCCTTTATCTGCATGAAGTAATTTTGGTGTTTGATGATTTTGTGTTTTGGCTTGTTCTATTATTTTTTCAAAAGCTTTTGAAACACTAATTCCATCTTTCTTTTTTAGTGGAAAAGCCCATGCAAATTTTGAAAAAGTATCTATACCTAACAGTTATTATATTACAATAACCCTCATTTTGATCTGAATAATTTCTCATTATAACTAAATCAACAGCCCATAAATCATCAATACCTTTAGTAAAAATTCTCCTTTTAGGAAATCGTATTCTAACTGGTTTATGAAGTTCTTTAGCTAATAACAATTTATCTGTATAATTTAATTTTTTATTAGAAATTATTGAGTTATTAGAGTGTTTAATCTCAGGAGTTTTTATAAATTTACTTTTATTTGTGTTACAAATGAAACATTTAGATGAAATTCTCCATCGACCTTTAACTGTTTGAATTTTAGTTGCATTAATATTTTTTGTTCTTTTTTTACATTTATGGCAATGTATTAGATCATCTTCCATTTTATATTAATTATTTTTTTATATTAATTTTTTAATAGAATGGTTCTATTAAAAAAAAAAATCGTAGTAAATTATTTTTTAAATAAATTTTTTATAATTGTCAATAAATTCTAAACACAAATGCCCACATATAGGAGGATCATTATAATCTTGAAATTTTCTATCGGTATACCATAGATTATCTTTACCCAAATATTTTACAACTTCTTTTGGAGGTTGAATTCCAAAAGAATCAAAATATATTTTTTTATTTTTTATTTTTTTCCATGCAACCCAATGAGAACCTTTTTGAGTAGAATTATTTAAATTAAGAACTCCACATTCATTTACCCATGATTTCATAGGTAATTCATCCCTCATGAAACACCCTCTATAGTTTTTTATTTTATTTCCAAATTGATTTATATCAAAATTACTTAGCGGTTCAATATTTATATTTTTTTCTTTGCTCCAAAAAACTGTATAAACTCCTTTAAATTTTTTAATATTTTTTCTAAAATTTGTTATATCAAAATTATTCATTTTTTCGACTTTAGATTCTGAACGAAGTGATGAATGTATTGCTTTTACAATGATGTGTGTTTTTTTTTTTTTTTTTTTTGTGTCTGACGACAACATTTGGGGCAGTAATAATGCACCAATTTTTGACTTCAGCCCCTCTTTGAATAGGAAATTGAATCTAGTTGGTACTTTGGGGGGGGGGGGGGGGGGGGGGTCAAAATTAAAATTTTCAAATAGTTTTCAAAAAAATCGACAAAAACAAAAAAAAAATGACAGAAAAATGGCAATTTTACGAAAAACCACTTTTCGACAAAATCGATTTTTTGATTTTGCTGTAACTCAAAAACGAATTATTGTAAATACTTGAAATTTTCACCAAATGTTTATATTATGGTTATCTCTTTACAGTTAAATTTTCAAAATATTTTGACCATTTTTAAGCTACTTATAGACAATTGAAATTTTCGACTTTTCTAAGTTTTTTTTCTTCAAATGCCGATAAAAATTTTTTGGGTGGCCAGAAAATCTTGAAAATTTAATACAAGGTTTCTTATAAGTTGTTCTTGAAGTGATAAAAAAAAATCCGAAATCGTTAGTCACAATTTTTTTTTATAAGTGCTTAAAGTTTGAATTTATACGAAATATTTCAAAATTTAAATTAAATTTCATACTCTCATTATGCGTATGTTGCCTAATACTTTCTTTTTATTAATAAACAGATACTATAAAGTAACCATTGTAATAACGCAAAAATAAAAGAAATAAAAGAAAAAACGATAAAGAGAATAATGGGAGTAGTGACGAAATAAAATATGTAGGTTATAATTATATTAAGTATATTATATTTGGGGCGACAGATACAAGGGACACAAGCCTTGAATAAATGTCGGATTTGATGGACCTTCTTCCCTACACTTATAACTGCTGGAGAATAAAGTCACCTATATTAAAATTACTTAAAATTGCGCTATTACCTTCCTCCTGATGGTCGGAGGGCTCTCGAGGTCGTGATTCGAGAATATGATCAAATACACTATAGTGATTAAGTGTAGAGAAGCAGAACTTACACAAATTAATGCAAATAAATAATACTCATGCACCTTACCTTATTCGCTGACCTGTAGTTATCTTAGTAATATTAAGAAATATTAAACACACGGAACCAAGTAAAGAAAGAACAACACTGAATTGTTTTGTTGGATGAAAACGGTCCAATTGTCGCTCGCAGTCTCCGGTGTGGTGGCTGTGTATAATTCCTGCACTCTTGAGAGATGATACTAAATACTGGTGCACCTGCACTCAGGAGAGAGACGTTACTCAAAAGGGCGGTATGTCAACACTGATGAGAGAAGACGACGTGGTCAAGCCGGCCAATGTCGCAGGCGGCTCCATCAAAGGCCTCCGCGTCCTTAGAGAAATCGGCTTTCTCCCCGACGACGGAGAGCCTCATTGGACCATCCCTTGTCTTTGGCGGCACACGAAATAGATCACACGCTTTGCGACATATTGTCACAATAACGTGTGAGTCCCTACGTGACCAAACAATGTGAATCGTCTCTTTCATCAGTGATCAATAGGGATTAATATTAAGTGCTATCTGCGTGCGACAATTTTACCGTTATTTATTTAAAAAATAATAAACTGTACAATAAATTATGATATGTGAGCATATCATTACACCATAGTAACATGTAAAAACTATACTATTTGTTTCAAAATAGAGTATATGACAATATTTAAATATAATATATCCTAAACTGACAAATCATCTTCGTTCAGAATCGTTTTTCGTATACAATGATACCTATCATTGCATTCAAATTTAACTTAACTGAGTTAAAAAAAATCATTAACTTGCCCAGCCTTGATATAAAGTGTACCAGAGTGCCCCACCTACTACTTCCGTATTTGTTCAGGTTTTTTTTATCGAGTTAATTTATGACTTACGACTCAGAATATAATTATTACTAGTTGACTTTGGATTTGTGGAGTGTGATGAACTTGTCCTCATAGATTTCCGTTTTTTTTTTATATTTATTTAATTTTTTAAAATTCTGTGCTTACTATATGATGTGAGATCGAGCACGTTTGAACAACGAAACGAAAAATAATTGCGAAAAAATATCATTATCACAGTCAGGAGACGGTTGATACTCGCTGGACTGATCGTCGTCACATTGCAAATTTGGAATGTGTCGACGGCACCGACTGAGAAAACTATTAGTCAACTTCTGATGTCATCTGGGAAAGTCGGTTTGGTGAAGTATTTCAAAGATTTAAATCTAGACAATTTTTGCAATTTTCCGTTACTGGATGTCAAAAATTTCATGTACACTTCATGTACAACAGAGCAGTTACCTACTTTCCTCCTTTTTAAATATTTTAAATGTCAAGATGCAGGGGAGTAATAGTATGATACTCCAAGGAGTTGAAGCAGGCTAGAAGCAGTACCTCTAATTAAAAAAAAATATTCTAATAATAATTATAATTATTATTAAATTAATTGAAATTTAAAAAAACAACATTCAAATATTTTATTTTCATATTAGTGCAATATTTGTTATCTTTCAAATTCATGTACTAAACACATTTATACAAAATCTTTTGTTTTGGTTTATGAGTAATCTCAAAGTTAAACTAGAAAGTATAATATATTTTAAGTTTGATTTTATATTTTACTTACTATATGAGTATACATTTGACTTTAATAATAAAATAATAATTATAAATTTAATTATATGCTAAATTTTTTAAGACAATATTTAAACAACATATGTTAAACCCTCAAAAATATAATTCTTTATAATTTTTATAAAAAGTTACTTAACTCCATGGTTATATAATCCAATACTAGAAATAAAAGTTGATTTATTATGTTTTGTCTATGTTACACATGGGTCAGATAGAAAACAAATAATGCACTGACAACATATCATAAAAAAATTACTACCAATGACCCTATATCAAATTTTTACCCCAAACAATGTGTATCTGAAATCTGAAATACAATTTTATCAATATTATATTGAAACGAGAAGTAGGTACTTGGATACTGTTTTTTAAAGTGAATACTTTTATAGAACTAGTTATCCCGCTGTTTGTTTCTTGTTACCTACATAATTGATATGTAATTACAATACTACATAATGTGTTCAGTGGCACATTTAAAATATATGAGCCCCGGGCGAAATTATTTTATTGCCACCCCCCCCCCCCCCCCCAAAAAAAAAAAAAAAAATTATCGCTTCTCTTTATAAGCTCAGACTTTCCTTTTGCGCCCTCAATTAATGAAAAATATGCCCCTTGCTTGTTTTGAATAACATAAAAATGTGATAAAAAAAAAAATAATAATATTACACTCAATAAAACTGCCGCCCCTAAAACTGTTAAAATTTTGCTGCTGAGGGCATTCGCCCTCCCCTAAATGCGCCACTATATGTATTATTATATTTTAATAAGCTATATCAATAACTGATTAAAATATTATTTAGGTTAACAACATTAAAGATGGTCAGATACACCGAAAATGTAAACACGAGGGTAAACATAATAATTTTTTTTCAAACTGAAAATTAATATTTTGTTCATACTTTATAATACTTTATAATTTTACTTTTTAAAATAAAAAATAATATATATATCATGCTTTTACAGAAAAGTCACATTTGGTTTGCTATACAATAATATCTACACTGTCGACGCTATTTTCTGTAGCATTTTATTTTAAGGAAAATGTAAGTATACAATATTTAAAACTATATTCTTCAGTTTGAATTCATTACCATTTTCTGTGAAATCTAAATAAGTTATAAGAAAAGAATAATAATAAACTATTCAACATTATCTAACAAAAAAAAGAAAAATACCAGACATGACATGTAATTGTACTACAAATAAAAATGTTTATATTAATGTTTTCATCTCTTTCTTCAATTTATTCTCATATAACAATAAGATTATCTATCTAATACTATCTTATTTCAGATAATTTCATTCTTATATGGAGAGAGAACACCAAATCACCCAATAATTAATATCGGAACAATCAGCCGATAATTAATATCGGACCATCAGTGAAATATAAAAAAATTGTAGTAAAGTAAAAACGGACTGTGCGCGCAATATATATAGGTATATTTAGTTAGTTAGTAGAGAGAAGTTAGGTTTATTCTTTTTTCATTGCAATCATATGCTATGAATCCATAAACTGGCACCAATGTTAGTATAACGTATATCATAGTTGATTGTGGAAGCATCATAAGTGTGTATTGTCCTAATATTTTACAATTTAGTCTAACTTATTTCTAATATTAATTTTCTATTGATGTGTACATTACAAAATCTTATGGTATTATATTGTATACAAATTAATATTTACATTTTAGTAGGTGTTTACATGTTTGTTATAATATTTTCTACTATTGTAATTAGTGATGTAAAATTGTATAATACAAATGTATAAAATCGTATTATACATGGTATTATACACGCTGTATAGAATTATTTTATACAATGGTATAAAAACGGTATAAAACTAAATAATAAAATTGTTAGTCGTTACTTTTCTTGTTGACTTTGTTATTACTTTTGAATTTAATTTATAATACTTTTCTTATTTGTATTATAAAATTAAATTTTCAAATGAGAAATGGACAATGGTAATCAAGTAATCGAGTAATCAAGTTTAAATTTTATATGTTATTTCAAATTTGCATATATTTTAAATTTTTAATACAGGGTTTTATACCGTATAAAATGTGTATAATATTGTATAATACAAAAAAATATTATACCATACTTAAATACAATAGTATTATACAAGGTTTAATACACGTAGTGATGTAAAATTGTATAATACAAATGTATAAAATCGTATTATACATGGTATTATACACGCTGTATAGAATTATTTTATACAATGGTATAAAAACGGTATAAAACTAAATAATAAAATTGTTAGTCGTTACTTTTCTTGTTGACTTTGTTATTACTTTTGAATTTAATTTATAATACTTTTCTTATTTGTATTATAAAATTAAATTTTCAAATGAGAAATGGACAATGGTAATCAAGTAATCGAGTAATCAAGTTTAAATTTTATATGTTATTTCAAATTTGCATATATTTTAAATTTTTAATACAGGGTTTTATACCGTATAAAATGTGTATAATATTGTATAATACAAAAAAATATTATACCATACTTAAATACAATAGTATTATACAAGGTTTAATACACGTATAATACCAAAAAAAAATAAAATACCGTATTTTAACATCACTACATAAATGTATAAATATAATATTTTTACCTATACTAATTAATTTATAACATAACTCACAGGATAATTAATTACTTACAGCTGGTATATAATTAATATATTATACATAGGTATGTATTTATAATAGTTATATAATATATAATATTAATATATAAATATATAAATATATAAATAAATAAATATATATATATATATAAATATATTAATATATTAATTTATTATTATTATATTATATTATTAAATATATTATTAATATATTTATATTAGTTACATAATATATAATATCTATATTGTATCTTACCAATTTTCAATCATCATTTTTATTAATATAAATAAACAGATATACAGTATCCCCTTTTTATTATTATTTGTCAAGTACAACAAATAATTTTAATACCTTCAAGTATAGTCAAATTAGTCCTCTACTTATTACTTTTTAGCACAATCCTCCAATTTTTCGCTTATTGTAATATAAATAAAAACGGTATAAAACTAAATAATAAAATTGTTAGTTGTTACTTTACTTGTTGACTTTGTTATTACTTTTGAATTTAAATTATAATACTTTTCTTATTTGTATTATAAAATTAAATTTTCAAATGAGAAATGGACAATGGTAATCAAGTAATCGAGTAATCAAGTTTAAATTTTATATGTTATTTCAAATTTGCATATGTTTTAAATTTTTAATACAGGGTTTTATACCGTATAAAATGTGTATAATACTGTATAATACAAAAAAATATTATACCATACTTAAGTACAATAGTATTATACAAGGTTTAATACACGTATAATACAAGGTATAATACGGTATAATACCAAAAAAATATAAAATACCGTATTTTAACATCACTAATTGTAATACAATTTTACTTTAATAGCTTGTAATCATTATTTGTGTTGATTTTTGCTGATATAGATATTCTTATTCCCTATATGTTTTTTTTTACTAATTAACTTCTCATTTAGAATTTTTTTTTTGTGGTTTAATGTTTATTATTATTTTTATATTATGTTATTTGATGTAGTTTTAAATATAGATATATTTATTTTAATCTTGTTTTTTCAACTCTTTTATTTTTATAATTTAAATTATTTCTTTTTTAAATGAGTGAATATTTTTCTATTCTTACCACTTTTCTCTTTCATTTTATAATGTTTTTTTTTTTTTTACTTATTTTACATATACTTATTATATAATTTCTACTTAATTTATTTATTTATAATAATAACAGTTATTATTATTATAAATGTTTTATTTTGTTTTATATATATATTTTTTTTTATCTTTGAATGTATGGTTTCATTCTTCTGACATGAATTATGTCATCAGTTACTTTATTGTTTAATGTTAATTGGACTTTATAATTTAAATCATTTATTTTTTCCAGGGATGGAAAACGTTTTTAATTTTTTCGTTTTCGTTTTTGTTTATCGATTTAAAAAATATCGTTTTTGTTAAACGTTTTTAAACGTTTTTGGTTATTACGTTTTTGATTAACGTTTTTAAAAACGTTATTTTTCCATAGCGTTTTTGATTAACGTTTTTAAAAACGTTATTTTTCCATAGCGTTTTTGATTAATGTTTTTAAAAACGTTAATTTCTTATTGTTACTAAATAACGTTTTTGGTAATTTTTTTTTTATATATATATAATATAATATATTCTTATAGCTTATAACTCGTAACTTTTAACTTTTAAGTTATAATAGTAACGCGCAATATAGAAATGCACTTAAAGGTTAAAAATTCAAATTAAATATCTTTAATATTTAAATTTTAATTTTTAAATCAAAATTTTAATTTATATAAAATTTAGAAAATTTAAAATTTCTGATTTAAAATTAAAATATTTTTAAATTTTAAAAGTGCATTGGTAAAGAATGTCAACAATATTATCAGAATTATCAGTTTTTCGGGGTTTTCCGTTTTCAATAACAGATTTTTTTTTCGTGGTATAAATAATTAAATAATGTATAATACTATAATTTATTTCCGTTTTACGTTTTTGTTTTCGTTTTTTGTTTTGTTTCGTTTTCGTTTTATTAATTGTTTTCGTTTTTTGTTTTTTTTCGTTTTCGTTTTATTTATTGTTTTCGTTTTTCATTTTTTTTCCGTTTAATAACGTTTTTTAAAAACGTTTTCAAAAACGTTTTCCATCCCTGATTTTTTCGATTATTTTAAATGGCCCTTTATATTTAGAGGCAAGTTTTGGAGATTTTCCTATTGTATTGAATGGAAATTTGATTAATATCGAATCTCCTGGTTTGAATGTAAGTAGACGATGCTTTTGATCGTGATATTTTTTTTGTGAGTCTTGTGCAGTTTTTATTAAAGTTGGAATTTTGTCTCTTAATCTGTTTAGTTCTGTTAGTGATTTTTTTATGTCATAAGGAATATTGGTTGGAATTATTTTGTTATCAATTGGAAAATACGGTTCAAAACCATGCATGAGATAGAAAGGACTATGTTTAGTGCTAGTTTGTGGGGTGGCATTGTAACTCAATGTAACATATGGTAAATAATAAGACCATCTCGATTGATTATTTTCATCAATATAGTTTTTAATAGAATTGCATAATACATCATTTATTTTTTCGACAAATCCTTGTGTTTGTGGGGAATAACTGGTTGATAGTATTTGTTTTATTCCTAAATTTTCACAAACTTCGCTTACCATTTGGTTTTTAAAATGTGTGCCTCTATCAGATGAAAATTGGCGGAAACAACCCCATTGTGATATTATTTGAATAATAAAATTAATAGTTGATTGAGCCGTTGCTGATTCTACAGCTTTAGTGAATATAAATTTTGTGTTATTACACGCTGCTACTAAAACATATTTTTTATTGTTACTGGATATCAATGGTCCTAAATAGTCAAATGTTAGTCTATCTAAGGGTCTGTTTGAAAGGGGTATTGGTTGTAGTTGACCAACAGGTTTTCCATTCATTTTTTTATTTATTTGGCAATTATGGCATGACTTAATATATTGATTTGTGTCTTTAGTCAAGTTGGGCCAATAATATTTGTTTTGTATTTTATTAAGGGTTCGTGTTATCCCTGTATGTCCACCAATAGGTGATTCATGATAAGATTTTAAAATTTTTTTTGTTAATGATTGTGGGACTACTAGCGGATAATTTACATTGTTTGGTGATTTGTAATGTTTATAATGTAATATATCGTTTAAGATTATGAACTGTCTAGATTTTCTTTGAATACTAATTGGTATTTGATCGACATGATTATTATTAATTGCTTGTATGATTTGTGAGCAAAATTGATCATTACTCTGTTGGTTTTTTATATCAGTTAAGTCAACAGTCAAATTATCATTATCATTTTTAATGTCAATTTTATTAATAGGATTCCTCGATAAAGCATCAGCTACTTTATTTTCTTTCCCTTTTTTGTATAAAATATTAAAATTGAAATCTAGTAATTTTAGAGTTAATCGAGCTATTCTAGCCGATGGTGTTTTTAAATTTTCATAATATTGTAAACTGATATTATCACAGAATACAATAAAGTGTCTTCCCCATAAATACTCCCGGAAATAAGTGATGCCAAAACATAGTCCTAATAGTTCTAAAGTTGTTGATGAATAAGTTTTTTCACTGTTTAATAATTTTCTTGATGCGTATCCAATTGGATGTAAAATGTTGTTGTCATCTGGTTGTTCAAGATATGCTCCTAATCCTGTCAGTGATGCATCGGTTGTTAAGAATACTTTTTTATTATCATCAAAATGTTTAAGTAATGGTTGTGATGTTAAGTGTTTTTTTAATGTATTATAAGATTTCTCATGAATTTCTAGCCAATTAATTTTATTGTCGCCTTTTGTTAGTTCTGTGAGGGGGTGGGCTATTTTTGCAAAGTCTTTGATATGTTTTCTATAATATGAACACATACCTAAAAATGATCTGACATCTTTTTGAGTTTTAGGTTGTTTAAATTCAGTTATGGCTTTAATATTGGTGTTTAATGGTTTAATGCCTTCTTGTGAAATTACATGGCCTAATAATTCTATTTTTTTATTAAAGAAGTGGCATTTTGATGTTTTTAGGGAAAAATTCATTGAATCAATGATTTTTAGAGCTTTATCTAAGTTTATTAATGCCTCCACGAAATTGCTTCCGTAAGATGCTAGATCGTCTATATAGATGATTATAGATTTGTATAGTAATGCAGAAAATGCTTCATTTAATACTCTTTGAAATATGGCACTGCTATTTTTAAATCCTTGAGGCAACCTAGTGAATGTCATTAAGCCATGAACTGATGTAAATGCCAATTTATATTGGTCTGTTTCTTTTATTGGTAACTGAAAAAAACCACTATTGAGGTCAAAAGAAGAAAAATACTTTGCACCCTCTAAAGCTCTTAGTAAGTCATTGGTCCTAGGTAAAGGGTATTGGTCTGTTTCAACTCTTTCATTTAATTCTTTGTATGAAACCACTAATCTGTATGAACCTTTTTCTTTTTTTTTTACTAAGAATGCAGGTGCTGCAAATTTTGATATTATCGGACGAATAATATTTGCTTTATTTAATTTATCTAATTGTATTTTGAGTTCATCTCTTTGTTGTGGAGACACTCTATGAGGAGCATGGAATTTTGGGTCTTTATAATTTTGTTTCATTTTTATTTCGCATGGCTTTATATTAGCTGGTTTTATATTAGATGCGTCTGAAGTAAATAAATGTATATATTTTTTTAATAACGATAAAACTTGTCCGTATTGTAAAGGATTTAGTTCATGGGATATTTTAATCGGGGTGCCTTCATTATCGTATATAATTTCTTTGTCGGAATCATTTGTAATAATATGGTCTACATTAGTTACGTGTATATTTTCTTTGAGTTCGTTATTTACGATAGGTTTCTTTATATTTTGGTATTTATCTTTTATATCTGTGATTATTTGTTGTAAGGGTGTAAAGTCGTTTATTTCAATATAATTGTGTGGTAATTTGAGTGAAGGATTTATGGATTTAGTGCCTGGGATCCAGTGCGTGTTTTTATTTGTATTGTACAGAACAATCGGGGGTCTTTTATAATTTTTATTACGGTGGATAACGGCTGTTTTTGAAGTCTCGTCGAAAATGTAAGTGTCATGATTATAATGGTTGGCAATGGAGGCCAATTCATTGTCGGACCACCAGTGTCCTGGGAGGTCAGATAATTGTAATAGTTCTAACAGTTGATATATGGATGTTATTTTATCTTGTTTATTATCATTCAATGCGTTACATAACGCATAGAGACCACAGTTTCCATCTCCAGGGACATTCTCGCCGGGTTTATAGTTGTTAAAAATTGAATTGATTTCGTTACTATCGTTGACATTTTGGTTTGAATTATAATTGTAAATTGATTCTATATTATTAGTGTCATCGGTCTCATTATTAACGTTTTCGTTAATGTTAAATTTGCCAGAACACAATTTTGTTTTATTATTAAAATTATCGTTAATGTTGTTAATATTTTTAATTATTTTATTATAATGGTAATGATCGTGTATTAAATTAATAACCTTTTCGTGTTCTTTTGTTTTCCAACTATTTGTTATGTGATTTTTGGTTTTGTGGCAGATTAGTAATTCTGTGTCACAATTTTGGAATTCATTGTAAATTAATTGTTTTATCATGGACCAATTTCGTTTGTCCAGTCCAGCTGCTATGGTGGGAATAGCGATTTTATAATCATGTAATTTATTCATGGTTTTTTTTAAATTTTGTAATGCGGTTTTTATATTTTCATATGTAGGCTTTAGAAAATAATTTTGTTTTGTAATAAGGTAATAAATTGTTCTATTCCCTATGTTTATTGGAATGGCCTCACCTACCATTGGTTTTAATTTATCTAATTGGGCCGAGGCGTCTCCGAATTTATTTTTTATTTGTGCCGCTAGGCCTTTGCTCATTTTTAAGTCTGCCGAAATGCAGTGAGCTATCGAATATTCAGGGCTTGTTTGAAAAATATTTTGTACCTCTTCTTTAATATTATTTATATTATTATTATTATAAATGTTATATGTTTTTATTACTATAACATCATTATCTGTTTTGTTTCTATCATAGCCCTTATCTAATGTTAGTGTATTGTTTAAGAAGTCTATTTTGGCATTATGTTGGTATAAGAATTTATTCCCAATTATTATATGACAAGATAAATTTTTTATGACATATGCTTTGATTTCAAATTCATGAGAGTTAATTTTTATTTTTATTACGATTGACCCGAACAGAGTTAAAGGTTTATTGTTTGCTCCTGTTAATATTATAGGTTCTTTTTTTAATTCACTATTTGGGGGCATCAAAGTATGTCTAATACAACATATATTTGCTCCTGTATCTATTGTTACTGGAATTGTAATATTATTTAATGTAGCTTTGATATATAGTGGTTCGGTTATATTATTTATTTTGTAGTTATGTTTTGGCAAATCTGAAGATGAAGGTGAACATCTATCAGTAAAGTTTAACCTAGAAATTAGTTTTTTGAATTTTGATTAATAGATCGACATGTTTTTGCTGAGTGTCCTACTTTGTCGCAAATTTGGCATGTTATTGTAGGTTTATTATTGAAATAACAGTTTTCTGTTTTATGGTTATTTTTGAGGCATATTTTACATTGTTGTAGTTGAATATTATTTTTATTTCGAAAGCATGTCTCTGTGGTGTGATTGTTAAGTGAACAAATTTCACATTTTTGTCTTTTATTATTAACATAATTTTGATTAGAATAGTTATTTCGTCTTATTAAATTTGAAGATTTGAAAAAATTATTATTTTTGTTCATGTTTGATTTTTCATTTTCTAACAAAGTTTCAATTTTTTTATTTAATTTCTCATTATTTTCATTAGAAATTTTTAATTGTTCGTTGAATTTTTCAGTTATTTTATTTATTTGGTCATGTATAATTGCGTTTTGTATGTCCGTTTTAGATTGAGTTATTTCTCCCGTTACCATAAATTCAATTAAGTCATATTTTCTTATATTGTCTTTTAGTTGCTTGAGAGTGTTGTTATCCATAAGGCCTATATTTCTAATAATGTTTGGTTTTAATCCCTTCATAATTGTGTGTATTAGTTCTGTTTCAAGCATCAAGGGATTTATTCTTTTACATAAGGATTCTACTTCGTTAACGTAGTTTATTGTTTGTTCGTCGTCTAGCTGTTTTCGTTTTTGAAGTAGTAATTTTAACATATCTAGCTGAGCTGTGGGTTTAAATTCACTTTTTAGTTTATTTTCTAAATCGGTCCATTTTGTATCGTTAATTAAATTTGATTCATTATTATCATAGAATATTAAAGCGGGACCTTCTAAATATAAAGGTAAAAATTTTATTTTTTCTTCATCAGACCACCCGTTTATGCTAGCTGCTCTATTATAATTTTTAATAAATGTATCAATATTTTCAGAGATTAAACCGGAAAATGTGTTGGGTTTATAATATGGTCTTTTTGTGCTGTCCATTTTGTTTGTGTTAAAATTATTGATAAAATCGCTTGGTGTTGTGTCCCCGTTAAGGTATTGTGTTAGTCTATTTTTTAATTCAGGAACTGTACCCGTGCTGATTAGGTTACGTTTGGTGAGTTCAGTTATTAATTGAGGTTTTAGTAGTTTATTGATTTCTTTTGAAGAGAGTATAAGTGTATTTAAATTGTCATTAGATTTTTCCGAGTCGGGGATTTCGTCGTTCATTAGTTATTTTATAAATTTATTAATATTATTTATTATTATAATTTATTTTATTTTTGTTTTAATTATTTTTTTATTTAAAAACTTTTTTATTTCGTGTTACGAGCCACGAGTTTGGGCGCCACTTGTAGTAAAGTAAAAACGGACTGTGCGCGCAATATATATAGGTATATTTACCTTTTCTTTATTAATTACAATTCGTTATTTGCATATATTCCGCACACAATCACACACTTCAAATTACTACCTTCTTATATGCATATATATCCACGTCCGTCGATATACAGGGTGTTCCAAATTTCATGTGACAGCAGATATCAGCATGATCTACTTAAATTAGGAAAAAATTACCTATGTGAAAACTTTTTTGAATCATATAATCTAAATTAATTTGATATTAAATATTTTTTTTATTAATTAGGATGGGGAGGTTCGAGGGGTAACTTTAAAAATTCAAATGGGAACCTATATTTTTGAAACATAATTCATGCACAGATTAATTTTAAATGAATTTTGACGGGTCATTCACAAAAATGTCTTAATAATTGAAGGAGTTATTGACATCTGAATATTGGTGTTAATTTATAAAATTCTACAGTGAATAATTAATACTAAAAGTGCTTCTGTTGTACGACCTTAATTATCTGGGTATGTAATTATCAATTTATTACAGTAAACAGTAGCAATACAAAACGTATATCAGTATTATCGCTGGATATTATTAGTTTATTACCAATTACAGATTATTTTTATTTTTTGTTGTCCTAATTGCATTTCTTAATCTGACAATCGATGACTTTAATTAAATTTTATAAAATAAAATAATATATTAATATGTAGGTATAACCTATAAGAGTCTGAGACCGTGATAATAGCGTTTTGTATTATTTAATTATTTTATCAATGATAATAGTGATATAAGCATGAACATTAGAGAACTTCTTTAAAATTCATGGATATAAGATTAAAGATATGATGATTTATAACTTTAAGATTATTTAATTTTAATAAAATTTTCTACGTCAACCTTTTTGAATCATATAATCTAAAATAATTTGATATTAATAATTTTTTTTTATTAATTAAAAAGGGGAAATTTTAGGGGTAAATTTTAAAATTCAAATGGGAACAAAAATTTTTTGAAATATGATTCATATACGATTTATTTATTTTTTAATGAGTTTTGACGTATCATTCATAATTATGCATAAATAAATAAAGAAGTTAATAGTTATTAACATTTTAATTTTGTATTTTAATTTATAAAATGCCATCAATGAATAATAATAATAGACATTTGTGCTTCTGTTATACGCCGATGCATTCTTATGCAACCTTTAATAATCTTTACGCTATCTAACTATCAATTTATTATAGTCATAAAACGTATGTTTGATATCTTAATTTAAGCTTAATATATTACATAGGTAAAATCGCATCATTGTATTGAAAATAAAAAAAAACAACACATTATAACAATATGTATACCTACATAATATTACAATACGTAATATATTGTAGGTATATTGTTCTATTTATTATTTATAATATAAAGTTATAAACAAATATCATACAGTAAATAAATAGGCTATAGCTATTTAATACCAAATTGTTGTATAAATTATATTATACAGCATAAAATTATTTAAAATTTATACAAATAGGTACCTGTATTTTTCGACTATTTTAGGAACCTAAATATATTTTTTAATTTAAATAATAGGTAATAACTAGGGCCCAGAAGTTCATGCATTTGCATGTTTTTACTGAGTGCATCAAAACGTTGGTGGATGAGATAAAAGTAATCACAATCTAACGAGTTCAAAAATGAAATTTTAATGTACATATTTTCGCATAGGTATTTTGAGGTTTTTTAAAAATACGAGTATAAGCATACTTAAAATAAAATTGCATTTTACTGCATTTTAGTATTATTATTATTATTATTATTTTTTTTTTATTAATATTTCATGATAATGTCAGACTTTGAGTATATTTCAAAATGTATTTGTTGAAAGATATGTCCTTTCAACGTTGCCAATATGAAATAAAAACCTGATTAAAATTATTAGCGTCATTGCTTGATCGGGCTGATAATTGTCATTCATTTGTATTTGAAACCCTAACAAAATATTCAAAATCCATAGTTGTAAATTTTAATTCTTGAAGTAAATAATATAACATATTAAATCATATTAAAATTGATATTTTTCCCATCTTTGAATTATTATTTTTACAGAAAAAAAAACCTTAACGTAAAAAAAAACAAAATACACATTTAGCTCATATTTTAGTGATTTTAAGCGTATATTTTGATAGTTTTTAATGTATGAACTTTCAGGCCCTATTAATACTATTATCATACCTATTTTCATATTTTGTTTGAATAAACTTAATATTAGATATATCATTTCTAAACACTACAAAATGACAACATTGATTTCGAAAACTTGTATGATTAAATTTCGCGTTCAACATATAGCTAAATGATGCATAAAAATCAAACAGTTTTTGAGAGAACATCATCCTTTCACAACATAAAGATACGATTTATCAAATATTAAATAAAAATAATAACTAGGACTTGGATGTTGTTACAATGATTAAAAGTCATTAAAGACTTAATGTTATAGCTAGACTTGGGAATTTAAAAGTTATAAAAACAGACAAATACAAATAAAAATATGAGCAAATACAAACATACACTAGAACAAGGCAATTTTGACTGAATTTATTTGAAAATGTGTCTATTATTTGTATTATCAATTTTTCCTTTTTTTGAATAATTGTACCTACCTATTGATCCAATATCAATATCATTGAATAAAATAACTGATAGGTTAATATGAAGTATAATATTCATCTGTGGCATGGAGAACAAAGCCAATGACATAAAATTCACACAATATTTACATAACATTGGTAAAATACATTACATAATAAGTACCAATAAGAACTTTAATTTTTAAACTAAATGTACATGACATTTTTTCCTCTAATAAGTAAACTATTTAACGTACGTATTTGCTAATTTTATTAGTTGCATACCATATTTATACGTATACAAATGTATTATGTATAGTTTTATATAATAATAAATATTATAATGTGAGTTTTTAATTTAATTCTAACAACATCCAAGTCCAAATCATGACTTCAAACAAAATATGTATTTTAAGTATGTCCTATTGCATCAGCCATCAGTAAAAAAATATTCATAATATATTCTGAGTGGTGAATTATTTTTGTCATTTAGTTTATTTTAGTATATTAAAATAATCTAGTCACTGAGACTAAGGTTTGTATGGTAAACTAAATTTAAAAGCAAATTAATACATTTTAAAAGACTATCAATTTTTAAATTCATAATTTAATTTTAATGAATGTGAAGATAGTTGAAATGTGTATAATTTTGTCAAGACAAATTATTGTTGTCATTTAGTAGGTAGGTACATTTTAGTATAAAATAAGCAACCCTGCGACCCATTGAGATATGTATCATACTATTATGTATGGTAAACTAAATTTGCAAAACTAAAATTACAAATTTGCTTTATTTATTACACTATTAAATGTGATAATAACCAATTACTTAAATATTATGTTCAAGTATTCATATGAATTAATTAGTTAAAAATAGTTGCTTCTGTGTGAATAACATTATAAAATATAAGTGCTAGTCTTTAAAAAGTTATATCAATATAGGTACTAATTGTTTACAACACTCGCAATATTTAAATTAAGCTACAAGTAATATTACCTATGATATGTGTATTTATTGTGATTGTCTTACAGAAACTTACAGAATTTTGGTTCATGCCAGCGGTTTCATGTAGTACAATTGAATAATAAATCATAATATAGTTATTTACTATTTTGCTATATTTATTATAATTATGTTTAACATGATTAACTTACAGAAACTTACAGAATTTTGGTTCATGCCAGCGGTTTCATGTAGTACAATCGAATAATAAATCATAATATAGTTTTTTTTTTTTTTTTTTTTTTTTTTATTATAGCTTCAAGTTTACAACTAATATAGCTATCATAATATAGTTATTTACTATATTTATGTTTAACATGATTGACTAGTTTAACTTACAGAATTTTGGTTCATGCCAGCGGTTTCATGTAGTTCAATCGAATAATAAATCATAATATAGGTATTTACTATTTTGCTATATTTATTGCGACAGTGCTTAAACAAATTAATAGAAAATATTGATAAGCTCAAAATAGTAGGTTTTCTTTGAATAACCTTATAAAATATAACTGCAAGACTTTAAAACGTTATAAATTCTATAATTTTATTAACACAAACCAACAATAAACCATACAATATAATAATATTTATTAAGTAAATTTATGAATTCTATGTACCTAATTATTACTCATGAGCAAGAAATAAATAAAATAAATAAATTAATTAAATACATTAACAAATCTAAAAGTTTCAGCTAAAATTCACCGAATTTTATTATTTTTCATGAAAATAAATATGTACCATCAAAGGTTACAATATCAATAAGGACAATAAAATTTAATGAAAAAAAAATGATGTCACATTTGCAGTCTTATGTACCTACCTACAATGACTTTTAGAGTAGGTAGTTAAACATTTGCTTTAATTTAATTAGCTACCATACATTTCAATAAACTTTTGTCTAAAACTGAAGAAAATGGATCATATCCAAAACAGATTTAATTTAAATCAATGGTATAATATGCATAAAAAATATACATATAAAATGTATAGTTATGTATAGTTGTATACTTACATATAATTATAAATATTATAATACTTATGAATTTTTTATTTAATTATAACAACATCAAAGTCTCAACCATGACAACAAACATAATAAGTAAGTATTTCAAATATTTCAAATTATATCAGTAAAAAATTATAATATATTCTGAGTGGTGAATTAATGTTGTCATTTAGTTAATTTTAGTATAAAATAAATGACCCATTAAGATATGTATGGTAAACTAAATTATTAGTTTGCTATATTTATTATACTATTAAATGTGACCAATGTTTAAACGAATTACTTAAAAAATATGTTTAAGTATTCATATAAACAAATTAGTTAAAAATAGTTGTTTCTGAGTGAATAACATTATAAAATATAAATACTAGTCTTTAAAAGTTATATAAATATAGGTTCTGATTGTTTACAACACTCGCAATATTTTAATTTATTAGCTACAAGTAATATTACCTATGTGTATACTGTATATTTATATTAAACTTGATTGATAAATTAACTTATAGAATTTTGGCTCTTGCCAGAGGTTATCTAGTTCAATCAAATAATAAATCATAATATAGGTATTTACTGTTTTGCTACATTTAATACAACATTATAAATGCGATCTATGTTTGAACAAATTAGTAAAAAATAATGATAAGGATCATAATATCCTCAAAATTGTGGCCTTTGTATGAATAACCTTTTAAAACAAAATTGCAAGACTTTAAAAATTTATAAATTCTATTATTTTATTAACACAGACCAACAAAAAAACCATACATGCAAATATTTATTAGTGTAATTAAACATTTGCTCTATTCTAATTAGTTAAGTACTAAAGTACCATACATTTCAATAAAATGTTGTCTTAAAATTATTGAAAATAATGGATTATATCCAATAATATTTTTAATTTAAATCAATTGGCTAAATACAAATTAAATAAACAAAGAATACACGTTGAATTGTGATGGAAAAACTAATTTAAAATTTGAAGTCTTAGATATGTACAAATGACCTGTGATTATGTATAAAAAATTAACTAAAGACAGTGATGAACAAAAATTTAATTTTTTTATGATCCAAGCAAGAAATATAAAGTACCTTCAAAGTGTAAATAGATAAATTAATTTTACGAATAATATATTCTGAGTGGTGAATTATTGTTGTCATTTAGTTGATTTTAGTATATTAAAATAATCTAGCCACTAAGACTAAGATACCTATGTATGGTAAACTAAATTTAAAATATCAATGGGCATGGAAAGCAAAGTCAATGACATAAAATTCACACAATATTTACATAACATTGATAAAATACATTACATAATGAGCACCAATAAGAACTTTAATTCTTAAACTACATTTTCATGACATTTTTTTTCCTCTAATAAATAAACTCTTTAATATGCAAAATACATAGTTGCATACCATATTTATACATATAAATGTATTATGTATAGTTTTATATAATAAATATTATAATGTGAGTTTTTAATTTAATTATAACAACATAAGTCCAAATCATTACTTCAAACAAAATAAGTATGTTCTATTACATCAGCCATCAGTAAAAAAATGTTCATAATATATTCTGATGAGTGGTGAATTATTTTTGTCATTTAGTTGATTTTAGTATATTAAAATAATCTAGCCACTAAGACTATGATATGTATGGTAAACTAAATTTAAAAGCAAATTGATAATTTTTAAGACTAGAAATAAATGGGCTTAAAAAAATTCAATAAGCAAAAAAATCACATTAAATTAGGTATAATGAAAATGCTAATTTCAAATTTGAAGTCTTAGATAAGTACAAATATAGTATGAATTGTATATTGTATATGAATATTGTACTAATGATGGTGATGAACAAAAATATAATTTTTAATTATTCAATGATCAATAAAAGAAATATAAAGTACCTTCTTAGTGTAAATAGATAATTGATACATATTATCAAAATTAGGTATGTCATTTGATTTAGTTTAAAACAAATGCAAATACTTCCAGACAGTAACAACCAGTTGACGAAAATTCAAACGCACTAACTACAATGACTTAAAATATGCATTTGATTGAAATAATGAAACAATTAGACACGTATTTAAATATAGTTTAACTTTTTGTCTTAAGAGGACGCCACACCCGCATGTGTTGTCTCCGTCTTACAAGTGCGTAATATTGAAAACACTGTTTTACGCGGGAAAGAACCAAGAAAGCTACAGTTATAACTAAGAAACGAAATTTTCACCATATAGAAAGGTAAATTTTGTCGGTGCAATATCGTTCTTATTTTTTCGATATCACTTATACAAAAAAAGTTCTTATTGTTTCATAATACATTATTTTTGTATATTTTTAAACACGAATAACTTTATTTGTAGTTCTGATGTCGAAAAAATAAAAACGATATTTCACAGACAAAATTCTTCTTTTTATATGGTGGAAATTTCGTTTCTTAGTTATAACTGTAGCTTTCTCGGTTCTTTCCCGCGTGAAACAGTTTTTGCAATGTTACGCACTTGTAAGACGGAGACGACACATGCGGGTGTGGCGTCCTCTTAACTGTCATATACTCATATAAAAATTACAAAGTGACAAGTGACAAGCGTTATCATTTATCAACAAACAACCACATCATCTCAGATTATCTATCTCATCATTTATCACTATAATTTTTAGGTTATAAATTATTATCACAGACTTAAAGAAATCTGTGATTATAATATCTTGTATTATCATCAATAAAATAATTTGATATAATCAACTATTATCGTGGTCTTGGAGTTTGGACTTTTCATCTATTCATAGATTAAGAAATGCAATTAGGACATCATAAATAAAAATAATTCGTAATTGGTTATAATGTCAAACGATAATACTGATATACGTTTTGTACTGACTACTGTTTACTGTAATAAATTGATAATTACATACCCAGATTAAGGTCGTACAACAGAAGCACTTTTAGTATTAATTATTCACTGTAGAATTTTATAAATTAACACCAATATTCAGATGTCGATAACTCCTTCAATTATTAAGACATTTTTGTTAATGACCCGTCAAAATTCATTTAAAATTAAGCTGTGCACAAATCATATTTCAAAAATATAGGTTCCCATTTGAATTTTTAAAGTTACCCCTCGAACCTCCCCATCCTAATTAATAAAAAAAATATTTAATATCAAATTAATTTAGATTATATCATTCAAAATAGTTTTTACATAGGTCATTTTTTCCTAATTTAAATATATCATGCTGAAATCTGCTGTCACATGAAATTTGGAACACCCTGTATATACATATAAGGATTTAATTATATGGTAAATTGACTTACCCTGATTTGATTGAAGACCCGTTGAATGTTAGATGGACGAAGGAAGAAGAAATGGACTTGATATTGAATTTACTATAGATTTATTTTTAATTAACAACACAACTTATGTATTTTAAATACTTAAAAAGTATATTTATTATTTAAAATATAAAATATTACAATGAACGTATGACTGCCATCAAGGGCGAACACGGGGAGAGTGAGTCTCTGTGAATCTGGCCGGTGGTCGAAGGGTATCGTCCGAGCACAGATTATAACGGTTCTTGTAAAAAAAAGGAGTAAGGACATAACTATAAAAGACCACAGATGTTTATTATAATATAAATATCTGTATGACCGTATTATACAATGTTATAATATAATATATTATATTGAGGGACATGATGATGACACTCTTTTTATATTAGCTAGTTGTGAAGAGTGGCTATCATTACAAAATGAAGAACAATGAAGGTGTTAATTTATATTCACTTTATTTGAAAAATAAAAAAAATTATATTATACAAAAGGTTACAAGCTTTATGAAATTATTTTTATTTTTATACTTTGTCCATCCTAAAAATATTTTATAGTCACATAGTTCAAAGAACAATTTAAAAAATAAACAATACTCTGAATATAAAATATTTTATAAAGTGGGCCAGCAGCTTGACACGGCTACGGCGGTGTTTCAATGTGACGGGGTCCGCGGTGAGCCGGTTAATCGTGGTGGTGAGTTGGTGATGGCACAAGTAAATCACTAGGCACAGCACAGAAAAATAACGAACACCGATATGGATGTGAGGTTGTGTCGTTTATTTCAATAAAGGTGTTACACGGTGATTCGATAAAATATCGCGTTACACAAGACGTGAGACTAACGTGACTTTTGGTAGTGCTACTTGCAAAACAAAAGGTATCGTGCGTATATCTTTATGTCGGTTGTTTCAGAGTCGAAAACAGAACTAACTGTATATCGACGGCCGGTACTTGTCCGGCGCGACCTGTCTTCCCGTCCTGCCTAGCCTTTGTGGCATGGTGGGAGAGTCGGCTGTGTCGCGTCGTTTTTCCCCGTGGTGGTGGTTGATAAAGTCGTAGACCGGACGCCACGGTGCCTGTACTTTGTACCGGCGACCGTTGCGTACCGTGTCATACTCCCCCCCCAAACCACCACACGGGGTACACTTGTACTGGTGTCGAGTGGTGGCGTAGCTTGCACTACCTCTTGCCGTGGCTTGAGGTAGGCTCGCCTAGCCTGTGCCAACACTTATGGTTGGTTCGGAGACCCTGCCGGAGTGAAAAATGGTTTGTCATATTCCATCTCCGGCAGCCCGTCCAGCAATGAACCTGGCGCAGCTAGCCAGGCGTCCTCGGAGGGTGTCTCCGGTCGGGCGGCTTGGTTTTGTTGCGCCTGGTTGGTGGTTGCGGCCGGCTCCTCGGGTGTCTTACCCTTGGTCGTCGGTTCGTCCACCTCCATCGCTGACGACGATGTGGTTTCGGACGGCGGTGGGCTGGCGACCTCAGGATCAGATTCTGGCACGGGTCGCTTGGCTAGCCTGTGTTGCTGGCTTGCCGTGAGCTCCCTAGCCTGTCTCTTTTCCTTCAGTTTCTGGAATTTCTTCCGCTGCCGTGCCCGTTGTGCCTCCGTCCTTACCTTTGTCGTCGATTTGACGGTCGTCCCTGACGTACCGGGTACCGATGTCGGTCCCCGGCTCGTCACGGGATCGGCGACCCGAACCGCTACCACTGTGGCCGCCGTTTGCGTTGCCGCCCTTGGCGTCGTCGTTTGTGACGGCCTCGGTGTTGGCTGATGTGACGGCCTCTGTGTGGTCACTCGTGGCGGCCTTGCTGGCGTGGACGAAGTGGTCGATTGCACCCTTGTGGACCTCGGTTGCTGTTGCAGGGTCCGTTGAATGTCTGCCGTCCGGTCATCCCAGCCTCGCCGGTAGATGGCCGCTCGCACAGGGTCTTGTAACAGGTGGCGTGTGGTCATTCTGTTGACCTGGGCGACCGTCGTTGGCTGGTCCGCCTCGACTAGTCCGAGCCGCGCGATCAGGTCGGCCACCTGCTGCCACTTCTCCCCGCTTTGGCTGTTCATGTTGTCTGTAACATTGTCATTGTGGATAGAAGATAATGGGAGAGAAGATAAATAGCGATAAGTAAATTAACATTTGAGTGATAGGTGTTGGTGTGACGATGTAACGGAAGAAACAAAAGAAAAGAAAAAAAAAAAAATTTTAATTCATAATTTATTTCAGGTTTGTCCCGTGGGTGCGCGTTTTAGGCAAGACACATGTATTTTCCGTGGTGGTTGCTGGTCGGTTAGGAAGACTCCTTTTCCGACTTGCTTCGCCAGACCTACCGGTCCCCACCATTTCGGTGCGAAGCCGGCATGAAAATTACAGTGTGCTTTTGATAGGTGGTGTGCTTTGTAGTATACTACGTCGCCCTTGCTGAACTTCACCGGTTTACTGGTGTTCGCGCTCGGTTCTACCCCTACCTTTTTTCCCAAAACTTGTTGTTCACGCACTACCCTCTCTTCCTGTGTTTTCCCGATACTGACCGCTGTTGAACTTGACAGTGCCCAATCTCCGGGTCTCTTGCATTCCCTGCCGAGAACGAGGACCGCAGGTGGGTAGCCTGTCTGTTCGTTACACCTGTTCCGTATCGAGAATAGAATTGCGGGTAGTTTCGTGTCCCATGATTTGTGGTTGCCGTCGACAAGCTGTGCGCGCAACCCTTTTTTCAAATCTTGATTTCGGCGTTCTACTGGGTTGGCCCTCGGATGGTAAATCGGAGTTGTCCAACCCTGTGTTCCCCAACGTTTCAACGCGTTTATCATGTCGTTCGACACGAATTGGGGGCCGTTATCGCTGAGACACACGCGCGGGTAACCGAAACGTGAGAAGAACTCGCGTTCTAGTGTTTCGATTATTGTTTTAGATGTTGCTGTTCCTAGGGGGTAAGCCTCGGTCCACCTACTAAAACAGTCGGTTGTCACCAGTATGTATGATTTTCCCTTACCGGAACGTGGGTACGGTCCCATCAAATCGATACTAATGACTTCCCACGGTTGTCGGGGGGTTCTAGGTTGTATCGGATCGTTTGGACGTGAGTTAAGTGGTTTCGTGCACGCGCAAACGTGACACGCACCGACGTATAACTTCACGCCTTTTTTTTGACCTTTCCAATAGTATCGTTGTCGAACCGCCCTATATGTCTCCTTCCAACCCGGGTGGTTGGATAAGATGTTGTCGTGACACCTCCATATCACCTGTTGTGCTTTGGACTTTGGTATCACGATGGGTGCGTTAGGGCCAATGTTCGCGCGCAAGATGCCGTCAGAAATGACATATTTGTCGTTTTCCGTTTTGGTGTTCCGTGTGTTTCGCGCTGGGCCGCCTAACGTGAAACCGGTAACCATCTCTACAATCGTAGCGTCCTCGGACTGCCACTTTCTGAGCGTGGTTGTGGTGAGTGGTGTGTCGTTCCTAACGTGGTTGTCGTGTATAGAAAAGATGTGGTCCTTTTCGAGGTCAGAATTGGTCGTCGGCGGTGTGGGTGGGCCTATCAATTTTTCCTCGAGCAGGTCTTCGTCTATAGGGGTGCCTGGTACCGGATCCCGGGATAGCAAATCGGGTGCTTCGTTTTGTTTTCCCGGGACGTGTACCGTACTAAAATCTAAATTAGCGAGTTGTAGTGACCATCGTGTTAGTTTAGAATTTTTGTCTTTAGCCCTGTGTAACCACGTTAGTGCTGAATTGTCGGTTAGGAGTTCGAAACGGCGAATCTCTAGATATGGCCGAAACTTCTCAGTCGCCCAAATTATAGCTAGGCACTCGCGTTCGACCGCGGCGTACCGTGTTTGTGTCACACTAAACTTTTTACTTGCGTAGGACACTATGCATCTTTCCTCCGGGCTGTCACCCCGTTGGAAAAGAACTGCACCGGCTCCAATCTCGCTTGCATCAGTCTGTAGACAAAACGGTTTACTATAATCGGGTGGTGATAGTTTCGGGGATGTGACTAGCGCGTTCTTAATTGACGTAAACGCGCGTTGTTCTACATCAGTCCACTTCCACCTAACTCCCTGTTTCAATAAATTTGTTAGGGGCGCTATGGTGTCCGCGTAATTATCTACGAATTGGTTATACCAGTTGCACACCCCCAAAAATTTCCTTACGTCCTTAACCTTTTTTGGAACTGGAAAATTGTCTATACAAACCAATTTTTCCGGTTGTTTTTGTATCCCTTCTGAGTCTACTATATGCCCCAAAAATGAAATTTCGCGCAGTCCGATTTTACATTTTTTTGTGTTGCACGTTAGTCCGAACCGTTTGAGACGCTCGAGAACCTTATCTAAGTGGGCCTGGTGTTCGTACTCGTTCCTTGAAAATATAACTATATCGTCTAGGTATACTTGTACAAACTCGTCCTGGTACCCCCTCATGACTTCGTTCATGAGCCTCACGAACGTCATGGGACTATTTTTTAGACCGAAAGGAAGGACTCTAAATTGGAATAGACCTCTACGTGTCCGAAACGCCGTGTATTTTCGTGCTTTTTCGTGGAGTGGTACTTGCCAGTACCCGCTCCGCAAATCGAGTACACTGAAAATTTTTGCACCCCGCATTTGCCTAATCATTTTGTTTAAATCGGGCATAGGGTATGCATCGGATTCCGTCACGTCGTTAAGCCGCCTGTAGTCGACACAGAGACGGAAAGAACCGTCTTTTTTCTTAGTCAAAACTACTGGTGCGGCCCACGGTGAGGTGCTTGGTTCCACGAGCCCTTGGAGTTCCATATCGCGCACCATACTGTCAATAGTGGTTTGTTTCTGTTGTGGGTATGGGTATGGTTTTAGCGCGATCGGGGTCGGGTCTTTGAGCAAAATTTCGTGTTCAATTAATTTGGTACGTCCTACTTTTTCACTGAACACTACCGCGTATTTGTTTAATACTTTGGTGAGTTTCGCGCGAGTTTCGGTGTCGTTTCCAAATTCTAATTGAGATAAGTCGGGACTAGTGGTGGGTGGTTGTGACTTCCCTTTCCAGCATGTCGACGTACGAATTTGCCTACCCATGTGTATTGTGCACGCGGCGTAATCCCAGGAGACTTCGTTATCTACGAGAAAGTCGTGTCCCAGTAGCGCGTCGCAATACAAGTTGTCTAAAATAGTTGCTTCGAATTTGATATTGAGTGCCCCTATTTTAGCTTCGAATGTGGAGGTGCCGCTGGTTGATGCAGTGTGACCATCCGCCATTCGGACTGTGTTTGTTTGCCCGTAAGTGTGAGATACACCGTGTTTACGGGCTACGGTTGGGCTTACATACGATT
The DNA here is from genome assembly GCA_020882235.1 of Schizaphis graminum. NCBI lineage: Eukaryota > Metazoa > Arthropoda > Insecta > Hemiptera > Aphididae > Schizaphis > Schizaphis graminum. The sequence continues at coordinate 17,055,600 of CM037031.1, forward strand.
TTTGTGCCTGCGAATCTAATAAGGCAGTTACGAAGCCTGACGGAAATTCGAGTTCGACCGCGGGGGTCGGAATTTTGTCCGGGCGTGATCGCGTGCCGTTATTATTTGCATTGTCATCGGTAGTGCGGGACAACTGGTTCTTAACCGCGACAGAGATCGTTTGGTCGTCGGTGTTAACCGTCATTACCGCACTGTCCCTATCGGTTGTCACTGTGCCTATCCGATGCTTTACTTGCGCAGACTGACCTAATGCGGGGGTGTATGTAGCGTGTGTGCTTGTGTCCCCGCCACCCGTGTGGGTGGACACCCGTGTAACTGTTGCCTTTGTCCCTACACCTGTGGCTCCCCCATGAGCCGGTTGTGGTGGAACACGCATGTCACCGGTGAGGTGTGCGTGTTCGGTGGTGGGGTGGTGTAGGTTGGGGGTCTGTGACTGGGTGTCTATAGGTGGTGTGACGGAAAAAATGTTCGTAGTTGGCTGTTCATTAAAATGAACTGCCGAACTACGGGGCTTTCGATTGCTCATATTTTTTCCGTCCGTATTGCCGAGCGTTGTAGTTGGTGTGTGGGTGGGTGGTGATGAGTCGGCGGAAAAGACTAGTCCCCGTCGACTCCCCCTCCGTTTCCCGACCTAGTCGGTTTGTGTGGGCACTCACTGTGCCAATGGAGTTCCCCACAATATCTGCATGGTCGTGACGGTTTCGGTTCCGATGGTGTTACCGAAACTTTTTTCCTAACCGGAAGCAGTTTTTGTGGTGGTTCCCAACCTTTTTTGGGTCTGGGGGTCCATTGTGTGGTGGTGGGGTTGGTTGTGGTCGTCACCGGGTCCAAAACGCCTGCGATGCGTCGCAGCTCGCTGAACGTCAGTGGACGGTGTAGACGTATGTGTGTACGGAATTTGTCGCGCGTTAACCCGGCGATAATACCTACCAATTCCGATTCGGATAGGCCAGTATTTACGCGGCGTGCGAGCTGGTTTTTAATCAGTACAAATTCCGTTAACGACTGCGTTGGCGTTTGTCGTGTAGACACGATGTCGGCGCGTAATTGAGATTGAATCTCGGAGTTATCGAAATTTTCAAAAAATTCGACCCGAAATTCTTCCCAGGATAGGTCTAGTACTTTGATAGAGGTGTACCAAGTACCTGCCGTTCCTTTTAATTGCGGTTCGACCGCCCTGCACCAACCCGCGGTGTGTATACGCGCTTGTGTCAAAATTGATTCGGTGTTTTGTATATACCTAACAGGGTCTTCAGCCCTTGTTCCTGAGAACTCGGGTAATGAGGACCTCGCCGCTCGTAGGTCGTCGTATGGTATAAGCACCGATCGTTCTTGCGCGCGTGTATTGTATGGCGCGTAATGTTGCGCGCCGGTGGTGTGACCCGTTCGGTTGTCGAATGTGTCGCGCGTGAAAAACGGTCTGTCGGTTCCGTCAGTGATGTGGTTTGCGCTCTGTTGTGCGCTACCTCCGACGTACACATTTGACGCACCCGACTGGTAATCCTCGTGTACACGAGTAGTTACTTGTACGGGTGACGGGTGTATTTCAAACCGCGGAGCTGTGTTGCCGAGTGGCTGCTGCGCGATTGTTGATCGCGATTCTAGTAGGAACCGCGAAAAACTCGCTTCCAGTGCCATCAAACGTGCCTCGAATGACGTTTCGTCCTTCGATTTCGGCAGCGTTTGTTTCAACATGTGTAACTGCTCCGCTGCGGTTTGAAAAACGTTGTTCGCCGTATTGTGTGCGGACTCGACCTGTTGATTGAGGTGTGGTGGCTCGCTCAGTTCTGGTTGTCCGCCCGTGTGTGTTTGCACGGCCGTATGGCCCGCAACGCTACCCACGGTCGGCCGTCCGTCGAACTGGCTTGCCACTGTCCCTATCAGTGTTGATGTGGCGTGCGGCTGCTCCTCCGTACTGCTCGTTGATCCCGTGATCAACGGCTGCACAAACGAAAATCGCACGTTCGCCGGGTCTTGTCCACTTCTCCGAATGTTTTCCTCCAGCCTAATCATAAGATCTGGCTTCGACCCCGATATGCTGATACCTCGGGCCGTGCACTCGCTACGTAGCTCTGTCGTCGTCAACTCTTGTAATGTTTTACCAGTCATTATGTATTACTACTTTTGACAGCTGTAATCCAAATGTGGTCGATACACTGTTGAGAGTTCAGGCCGTGTAGTGTGAGTTTTGAAGGAAAAACTTTGGTGGAGATACGTAATTTTTCTCGCGGCGTTACGGAAATACGTATATTTGTTTGTTTAGTGTGTTTGCCGATATGGATCAGCTGGCCGCGGCGGCGCTTCTCCAAATATAGCGTTACTAGGTCAACGGCCTCGGTGGCGGCGGTGAACCTGTTTGTCTCGGCGGCGCACGGCGGCTGCTCGAGTAAGAACGGCGGCGCGCGGTGGCGGCTGACAACGGTGGTGTGCGGCGGCGGCTGATGATAGCGGCGCGCGGCGGCGGCTTACGACGACGACAGCAATACCGGCTTGGGTATTCTTACCCGTACGCTGCGCTGTTATCTGCGGTAGTGTCGCGGGACGATAAGGCAAGTGGTCGGAGGGGTTGCGTTATATAATGCTATAATTCTATAATATTATATCTACTTCCCACAGCCGTTTCACGGTTATTCGCGGTCGCGATGGAATTCCCTTTACGTACCAGAATACTTCTTACGTAATTCAACTCGGGAATCCTAGCTAACCGGAAAACACAGACCTGGCTAAAATAACTTAATACTAATATAATAAGCACTTTTCCGAGGTATGTGTCAGCGTGAATAAAAACTCTTACCTTTACGCTGACTGCGACTTGAGGTGATTCCTTTTCGGGGAGCCAATTTGACACGGCTACGGCGGTGTTTCAATGTGAGGGGGTCCGCGGTGAGCCGGTTAATCGTGGTGGTGAGTTGGTGATGGCACAAGTAAATCACTAGGCACAGCACAGAAAAATAACGAACACCGATATGGATGTGAGGTTGTGTCGTTTATTTCAATAAAGGTGTTACACGGTGATTCGATAAAATATCGCGTTACACAAGACGTGAGACTAACGTGACTTTTGGTAGTGCTACTTGCAAAACAAAAGGTATCGTGCGTATATCTTTATGTCGGTTGTTTCAGAGTCGAAAACAGAACTAACTGTATATCGACGGCCGGTACTTGTCCGGCGCGACCTGTCTTCCCGTCCTGCCTAGCCTTTGTGGCATGGTGGGAGAGTCGGCTGTGTCGCGTCGTTTTTCCCCGTGGTGGTGGTTGATAAAGTCGTAGACCGGACGCCACGGTGCCTGTACTTTGTACCGGCGACCGTTGCGTACCGTGTCAAGCTTGTCGAAAAAGATACAGGTCGTGTCGAAATAATATAGACAAAATAATTCTACGTGTTTATTAAAACTGAATGAAAAATATTCTAAGTCCAAATAATTAATTTAATTGGAAAATAAACTAAGTCCAAATGAACGATTTCTGATGTAAAGTGACGTGAAGGTGCTTGCGCTAACTCTGGAAAATCACGTCTGCGGGAGTCCTCTTCTGGGCCCCCTTATATAGTCAGTGTCCCCTGATCTCCTACCCAGGTCCCTTCTGGCCTATTCGTAATCAGGTCATTCGCTTCTCACGCTATTACTCATTTCAGAGGCTGCGCGTGCGATGATGACGTCCGAAGACCATCCGCTCTTTCAGGATGCGCGTGCATGGTGACGTCCGGCGACCGTTCGCCCACATGCTGTGGTCAGCCTCGCTCGAGATTCTCGGAACTCGAGATTAATATTTAATAATTTTAAATATGATTAGAAATCATATTTCGAGTATAGGCTTACAGTGTATCGTGGAGTTCGTTGATCTCCTATTTCCGAAGGTTGTTTAGTTTAAACGTATTTAAATGTTAAAGGTGACACTTTCTTCATCTCGTATATTTCGTTTAGGCCTAACCTGTTACCTCTCAGGTATGCAGGTATCTACTCCCCATTATATATTTCTAAATATTTCCACGTCGTACTATTCTTATTACCAGTCATATTTTATAATATATGGTTGATTACTATCCTATTACCTAGGTTTACACTGTATTGCCCCCTTTATGTATTATATTATGGGTATAGGACATCAGAGCACGTAGCACCTCCCCACGAAAAAAAAGGTTTATGTCCTCAAGACAGAAATCTTTCAAAAGTCTTAGCACAAAAATAGTTATATAAGTTTACAAAATACAATACAAGTTTTGTAACTTGTTTACAATAATTTCAATTACAATACATTTTACAATTATTTGTATGTTTTACAATATCATATTACAATTATTTGAACATTTTCATAAAATTTCAATTTTACAATACATGTTTATTGATTACAATAGTGTGCTTAATATATAATTGTTAGTAGTTACATTTTTTCTTTTTTTTTTCTTAATACAATAAATAAGTGGTTAGTGAATAATATAATGATATAATTTATATAATATAAAGGTTAGAGTTTAGTGGATAATAATGCATTTATTGTCATATAATGAAAATGTTAAGGTATATAATAATGAAATATATTTGTAATGTATGGTTTCTATTTATAGAAAATTTTATAATATTCCTAGTATATCTGATTCGTTTTCACAAAATATAAGTGTATATATATATACATATATATATATATAATATATATACAGGGTGATTTTTTTATCGTGAACCAGTAAATATCTCGGTAAATATTAGGAATTTTAAAATAATTTTTTTTTTTAACTTTCTAGGTTTTACTATTTTACACTGTGTTATAATTTTGATAATTTTAACTTCATCCCTTATTTGATAAAAAACTATCAACTTTCGATTTTCAAATGGCAATACCTATTTTCGATAACGAACATTTATAAGCATACTGAAAAAAATAATTTTAACGTTTATAGAATTTAATTTCAGTAATCCGTTTGCGACTTATTACCGTTTAAATATTCGTTCAATTTATTGCTACCGGGAAATTTATCAAACCCAACAGTAAAGACCAGAAGTAAAAACGAAATGATATCTTAATTTAACAATACCCATAACGGTCATAATCGATAATAACTCATAGGTAACAAGATAGATAAACAATACTGTTAGAAAAAAAAAAGTCCTATCAACACTCCCACCAGAACATACACCGTAGTGTCACAGAATATTCTGTGGTAGTGTCAGTGTGAGTGATTATAAAGTATAAAAATAACATATTATTACATTTACCATCATGGTTACATAGTATATCACTGGTTACTGATTCTTGGTATAGGTATTATATCACGTATCATTTTAGTAAATAAATGATAATAATGTTATCTGTTTCTGAAAACATGTGTTTATAGCTGGTTAATCGTTAATGTTAATTTTCTATTATCAAATATCGAATATTAATTAATTAATAATTAATAAATAATTATTATTCTTTGAACGTTTAACCACAGAATATGATAAAATAGGTAAATAATTTATTTTATCATGCCACAGAATACGTTTTAATAAGTAAATACTAAATACTAAATTATGTGTATTATTTAAAATATAAATTTAATGTTTAATCCGATTATTTCAAATTTCAATGCATATTATATTATGTTGTATTTTGGTTAAACAATTTGAATTTAATTAAAAATATACTTCTATCCAATCAGCAATAGTATTATGTGTATGGCAATTAGTTTTCATACTTTTCCGACAACTAAAAAAATAATTCATAAATGTGCAGATATAAAATATGTATATGGCATAGTATGTAGGTAGCCTAGGTAGGTACTTGGATTCAGGGTATAGAGCTAAGGTTAGGTTACCTACAATAATTATTTTAAAGGAAAAACTAATTCAAAAAATTATTTATTATTTTATTACCATAATAAATATTAAATAGAATAGTCTAACTAGGATAATGATATAACTAAAATTCATGTAAGACATTCGTTCGCTAATCACGGTGAGTTTTGACATTGTCATGAATTCGTTTTCCGCAGCGGCGACCATATAATATAAATTATAATATTATTATAATACATGGAAATATTTATCCGTTTTTTGTTTAACGTAAAGTAACTGCTAATAAACATTTTTTTTCGATTAATTTAACTAAGTGTATTTATAAAAGCACCTCATATAATATTTCCTATCGTATAATTATATATTTATATCACATTTTGGTTTAATCTTTAAAAAAAAAAAAACACTTATAAATAAATTATATTACGAATTGACCATACATGTAGTAAACGTGTGTAATATTATTTTGACGATCGTGACATCGTTACCTACAGATTTTTGACGCCTAAACTGGCTATTTTAGTTTTAACTCGTATAGCTAATATTAGAATTAAGCGAGGGGTTGCGCTTGCATAATATTGTTTTATTTGCTCAAATAACAATTTTTCTTGATACCTACATTAAAACTTACATTTTTTTCTCATAAGTACTTCATAATAGCTATGATAAAGTAATTCGAAACTATACAGAACCTATGACAAACCCAATATGGGAGTTTTTATAAAATTTGGTAAGTATAGGTGATGGATAATTTATCACAGTTATGACAGTGGTGTATTATAATTTATAATATTATAATTGTTACTATTTCATTAATAATAAACCAATATTAAATATAATTATACGAATAGATAGATTATGATAGGTACTAAATACTAACACATTTGGTTAGATTATTCGAAAAAAAAAATAAGATCATTTGCAATTACTTTACGTTAAACTAAAAACTGAAAAACGAATAAATATTGCTGTGTATTATATTATATTATGGCCGCCGCCGCGGCGAACGAATCTGAGACGTCACGTTAAATATTAAAAATCATCGTAACTAGCGAAGGATAAAGACACATAAATTTTAGTGTATAATTTTTTTCGTCATTGTATGTACTATAATTTAAACCAAAGAAAATTTAATGTATGGTCCCATAATATTACTTAGGTATTATTTTTAGTAGATACATTAATATTATTAATATTAAAAATCAATAAATACTTACTGTTAGATAAATGTAATTGTAGACAATTGAAAAATACAGTTGTATAAATTGTATTACCATAAAATGTACTAAAGTAGTAAAGCTATAGTATTGGCAATGGTACCTATAAGAAGATATTATACTGTATTAAATTGTATTATAATATTATATTGTATGTAATAATATAAATTATATATATTTCATTAAATCAATGAATTACATACCTTTTAGACAATTAAGCACCCCCAAGTTCCACGTCTTTGTAGTTTCAAATATCTAGTTTTAACAATGTAGTTTATTATTCAAACACAGAGTTCTTAAAAACAGAAATGTATTAAAGAACAATTTAAAAAACAGGTTAGATGACATAAAAAAAAAAAATTCTAAATAAATAAGTATTTCCAAAAGTTGCATTAACCATACCTATTGTCAGTTCTGCGACATGCAAACGAAGTTTTTCCTCAATGAGGAAATTGAAAAATTGGTTGCGAAGCAACATGTTACAGCAGCGTTTTACTTATTAGTAATTTAACCTATCATAAATAGGGCCAGGAAGTTCATGCACAAAAACTATCACAATATGTATGCAAATATGTGCTTAAAATGATTAAAATATGCGATAAATATGTATTTTTTTTTTTACGTTAAGATTATTCGTTTTTAAAAAAAATAATATTTAAAAGATGAAGAAAAATATGTACAATTTCAATATGATATAATATATTATGTTTAGGTCAGTGGTGTATTGGGGGGTATACGGGGGTATACGGCGTATACTTACTCCTCTAGTTTTTTTTTTAGCGTATACTCTCTAAATAAACGACGATACGCGGGTATACGACCGTATAGCTCCGTATACCTGTTAAGAATTTTCAAAAATGAATAAATGCACTAAAAATACTACAAAAATGACCTTAAAGAATAAAATTCCCTAAAAATGCAAAATAATAACTGCTGTACCATAAAATTCTATATTTCATGAATTAAATTTCTATAAAAACGAGCCTCAAATGTAATCATTAGAAAAAAAGATGCAAATGCATCAAGTTCCGGGCCCTAGCAATCATGATTAGTATTTAGTGCACTAATCACTAAGTTATTAGCAGTTAGTAAAATTAAAATAGTATCCATTCTAATTTCTTAGACTGTACTAATTGTTTAAACTTTTTCTCTGGTCAATACTGATAATTAGAATAAACGTTGTTAGTGAATTCGAACGAAGCGAGAAAAAAATTTTTTTTTATTCAATGTTATAGGTATATCTTTCAATCTTTGACATCTAAGATCTAGAAGGCGTATACCCACGAATATTTTTAGCAATACACCACTGGTTTAGGTACTTCAAGAATTAAAATTTACAACTAGAGATTTTGAATATTTTGATAGATTTTCAATTACAAATGAACGCAATTATCAGCCCGACCAAGCAAAGATCTTTAATTTTTATCAGGTATTTATTTTATATTGGCAATGTTTTTAAAAGGACATATTTTTCAAGAAATGAATTTTGAAATATACTCAAAGTTCGACATTATCGTGAAATATTAATAAAAAAAATAACATTAAAATGTAACAAAATGCAATTTTATTTGAAAGTATGCATATATTTTTAAAAACCTCAAAATATGCGAAAATATGTAGTATGTACCTACATTTAAATTTAATTTTTGAACTCGTTAGATTGTGATTTGTTATCTCATCCAGCAACTTTTTGATGCACTCAGTAAAAACATGCAAATGCATGAACTTTTATAGGCTCTAATCATAAAAATATTGATAGAAAATGATGTTTAACACTTTAAAGTGTAATGTAGTATAATCAAAATAATCAAATACTATAATAAAAAAACGAATTGTATCATATTTTTTTTCCAAAAATGATATTGCGAATATAATACTAGTATAATATAAATACTGAGAGTTGGGGGGTGTGAGGGGCAAAGCCTCCCATGGCATTGTAAGCAATTTATAATTGTAGCACCCCCAAGATTTGAACTCTAGTTGCGCCACTGACAGTAAATGTGAAAAAGTGAACAAACGAATAACGAATGATTGTAATTTTATAAAATAAACATAAAATATGAAATGACAATATTTTATTATAATTTACAAACTATAATAAGAATATTACTACCAATCACTCCACCAATGGACAATCGTCAAACTATCATCGACGATGCGCGGTGGTCGGGCGGCATCTCAAGCAATAACAATAATAAAAAAATAATCGCGTGTTTTGATAAAAATTTTCATAGTAACTATTAATATATTTTTAGACATGTAGTGTTTGGGCAATAAGTATGGACCGTAGTTTATGATGCATTGTTATTTATATAATAATAATATTTGTTTTGTGAAACACTATGAAAATGTCTCGATGTGAGTGACAATTTAAAGAACATTTAAATATATTATCGTTTAAAATAAATAATAATATAATATTATTATATATTTACCATTAGATCCGCGGTTCCTATAATAATATCCTAAACCTTCATTTTTTACATCCAATATCCACGAAACTCTTAGGTTTTTTTCTAATGTAAGAATATTTATGCACTTTCTTTAAATTATTTTTATATATTATTCTATATAAATATAATAAAATAGAGTATCATGTTATGGAAGTCGAACATGGATCGCCGGCCAAACTCGTGGGCTATTTTTCCTCACACTACCCGTCAACATCTTTTAAATAATATAATATTATGTTTACAAGAACCGGCAGTTTGCCCCAGCGACTCCATAGTCCATATACTGAAAGTTTGGTCAAGTCAAGGTGTTATGGTATTTATGCTATTTACCATGCCTATTTCAGTTCAAAATAATATCCATTTTAGACCACGGGTACAGCAAAATTTAACTTTTCTCCCCGCGGTGATCCGGTTCAGCAATATATACATACGATCCAAATCCAAAAGTATATTTTATCATCAGTACCATTAGTGCTTTATACTACACAGGGCATACTGCATAGAGATATATTTACTTTTTATATTTCATTTCTTGAACACCCATATATAGGTACTAAAGATAATTTCGCTATAAAAAATGTGTAGGCCACGACTATAGATACCGGCTATATATTATCTTTAATCATGGTGTAGACAAATAAATAATAACTTATATATTTTTGGTGTAGATATACCTACTTAAAATATAAATTCAAAACTGACTATAAAGTACTCGTAGCTACGATGTTATTTTAGTTAAGAGGGGCGTTGATGGTAGTTTGGTTTTAAATTATTCTGATTTTTCAAGTATACACTTAGTCCTATTATAATATTTAGCTATCTAAGAATGCTAACAATAATAGTGGTGACATATAAATAATAAGTAATTATAACAATACGAGTATATAGCTGCAATAGCAATATACCTAGTAGTAAAAGACTGATTAAAATTTGATATGGTTTTAATTCTTTGGTTATTAATTCAAATTGACTGGATTCAAGAACGATTCAGATGATTCATTTTTTGGAAAACTTGTAGTTTATTCCCTAAAAGTATTCGCTATTTGGAGGTGCCCGCTATTTAGAGCCTTAGAGGCATTCATTAAAGGAGGCTTCAATGTATAAATATATTATAGTATTATTATTGTATAGGTAATATATATTACCTATACATTATATAATTAATAAGTGTAACGTTAAAAAAAATTATTATATTCGTTTGATTATTATTGTTTTATTTATTATTATTTTTATCCGAACGATAGTCTTTGGTCTGAGGTAGAAAGAGCTTAATATTATGATCTAAACGTAATAATTGATTTGATTCTAAACGGTAAAATATTATTATGTCACGAAAAAAAAAATACCTAAGTCAAAAAAAGTAAAATGGCATAATTATTATTAATTTCATTAAATTCTTTAAATGATTATGAATTTAATGGTTCTAAAATCTAAGTCATTTATATGTACTTAAAATATAATTAATATATTTATAATCCGATTTCTGTAATACTCGTAAGTCGTAATTATCAAACTCAACTTAACATGTATAGGAATTTTAAAATTTTAAAATCGCTACTTTGAAAAGTTAACTAAGTTGACTAAATCCAAAAATGTCGATTTCCTAAGACCAAAGAAATATTAAGAAAAATATTATTTTAGGTATTTGTATTTTATAATATAATTTTATGAAGTTCATCTGAGCAGGTGGGGAACAATAATGAAAGACTGCAGTGGGTGACATGTGGGTGATTTGTCACAACCAATAGAGACTATATTTTTTACGAAGTATTTAATGTACCATTATAAAATTACTCGCACACGATTTAATTTGCTGACAATCAGTAAGTAAATTCACTCAATGTAATCGAGGTTTAAAATATATTTTATATGTGATCTAATTATCCAAAACAACTAAGTATACCAAGATAAATTTTTTCAGACAAAAAATGATTAAAATTCTTTAATATAGGTATTCTAAATATATATATATATATCTGTAAAGATTGCTAAATCAAATGACTGAATACAATAGGTTATTTTATACAAATTACAGTGTTCCTTTAATTAATATTTAATAATACAAATGTAATAATAAATAATAGATCCCGAGCTCGTGCTGTTTCCTTGTTAGAAAAATGGGTAGTAATAAAATAAAAATTGTAAGTAAGAACACGAAACATAAATCACTACATGGAGGTAGATGCTTGCTAAAAATGTAGATAAACGACAACGTCACGCGTCGCTCAAAAAATCATTCTCAATCGTTTGAATATTACAGGTACAAAATATTATTTCTTTGATTTGCCAATCGTGACAATCGTTCTCAATTGTGTTACTAAGAAAATAAAACGTTCTCAATCGTATATAATACCGATATTAATACCTATATTATTATATTTTAATTCAAAGTATTAAAATTGGTACTTATCCTTGTAAGTATAATGTGACAGTGGTTTTATTATAATATTGATTGACTAATTAGTTAATTTTATAATACGTATTAGGTATGTATTATATAGTTAAATAAAATCCAACAAAAATTGGAAATTGAATGTTTGATTTCCAATCATTAGAAATATGAACACAATATTTCTTTAACAACGTTAGATCATTGTTGTATATTCAATATTATAATATTATTCAATTGCTGTTAGAAATACAATGTTTAATTTATAATCAGTTTAAATATACATACAATGTTTAAATAAAAACATTGGATAATTATTGTATTTCCAACATTATAATATTATTGAACAGTCATTGAAAATGTAATACTTAAATTTCAATGAAAATAAATGTGTGTGCAATATTGTGTAAAGAACATTGGACTTATATTACATATTAAACAATGTATACATATTGAATCCATACCTAGTTAAAATCTAACATTAAATAATTAATATGAAGACAATATTACGGGAATAATATATACATTTTCAATTTGAAAATGAAATAATGATAGAATGTTTATTTAATCTAAAATTTGCAATATTAATTTATCAATGGGCAACCAATATTCATTTAATATTGGCATTGCAGAATTGCTGTATGGGGAATATATAAAATACTAAAATAAAAATTTAAAATATAAACATACATTTTATTATATGACAGAATTTAATTGTATAAATACAAAGTAGTGAAAAATTTAAATACCTTAATATAAATTTAAAATTACAATAGGGTCAGTTCAGTTTCAAACGGATTCAATCGAACTCACCAAGATATACAACTTTGTCACTGGATCCAGTCATAACTAAAAAAATAAAAATCATAAATAACAAACAATTTCATTGATAAATGCATATGACATGTTGTATAAATTATTTACATGTACATTTTTTAAAGTTGTTATCATAAGTGACATATTGCCGTGAGATACAGTGATTACCAGTCAATTATACTTGAATATTTAATTTTAGTTTAACGATTCTAGCACCAATATTAATCATTTCTGATCTAAGTTATTTTTTATTTTTCATCTAGCTCACTCAATATCCACTAAGTAATTTGTTTCTAATCATTAATTAATTAAAATAAAAGATACTTTTCTAATTTATATAAGTGATTATATAGTGATATAACTTTACTATAAGTGATACCCAGTGGTGTATTGGTGAAAAAAGTTTTGGGTATACGCACTTTAAGCTATATTTTATTGCAAAAAAAAAAATTTTCTCGCTACGCTCGAAATATTACTTAGGTACATAAGAAATTACAATCTACATTAAACAATTTGTACTATAATCTTCGCTCTTTCTATTATTATACACAGTATTTCAGTTTGTATGTTAGTTTTTAATATACTTTTAACTATTATTCAGACACTCAATCGATAAAATTTTTGATTTTAAAATAGTGATGTCTTTCACAAATTAATCATATATCTAAAAAGTTTCAAATTCTAGACAAATATTAATATACCTATAATCAGGGGTGTTCCCATAGGGTATACTACATATACGGTATATACTCTCAAGATTTTTTTTCAATATTATGGGTATACTGCGTATGCTCTCCATCTCAATTTTTATCCATATTATTGACACCCTCTTTACCGCCGGCTTAACTCCATAAGAAAAATATTTTTATTGTATTAAATGTGTATATTTGATGATAAAGTATACTTTCAAAAAAATTAATGGGAACACCACTGCCTATAATCGTGGTAATAGTGCCATATTGTATACAAAAAAAATATTCTCGATTAATTTGTGATATCAACAAAAATATTCAATAATAAAATTAAAAATATATTGTCAATATTGCATATTTTTAATTTTATCAGTATACGCTCCTATACGGGCGTATACCTGCGTATTGTGTATATTTTAAAAGCTATACGCTCTGATCGACAAATACGTTATGGGTATACGCCGTATACCCCCGTATACCCTCCAATACACCACTGGTGATACCCCTTAAGAGGTGGTGGATGTCTTACTCGATCAAAAATAGTTGGTTGCAGTGGAAAAATATCTATTTCATTTTAAGTAAATCATGGCACTTACAAAAATTTTCTAAAATGATAATAGTTATGCTAAGACTAATTTAAAAGAAAAAACCTTATTTTTATCATACATTAACCCTAAAATGACTGCATTCACATTAGCGCTTCTTAATATTTAAAAAAAAAAAATCTGTATTTAAAATTAAATATTGTTTTACTATAACTACAGTAATATGTAATTTATTATTTACTCTTGAAAAACTTGGAAAATGACAAATTATAGTACCATCAAACATTCAGAATAGATTCAATGCTATTAAAATAATGATAGTTATCTTGTAACAATAATTAAAAATTCTTAAATTTATTATTAAAAATAATTATAAAAACATAGCATTATATACGTTGCCTTACTTTGCAATTATATCCTATGTTATTACTAACTAATAAGACAGCCTATAACCATCATCATTTTACTTACTTATTGGTTCTTTTGGATGAAAATCCACATCGTTGACACTTCCATTATGACCTGGCAATTTATATAATATTCTACGAGTATTTGCATCCCAAATATACACATATCTATCAGCTGAGCCCGCTGACACTTTTGAACCGTCAGGTGACCATGCACACCGCAACAAATTCTTATAACAAAAATTAAAAACAAGTTATTAAATAAGTATAAAATTAGTCAAATAAATGTATTCTTAATATTCTTTTTAATATCAATGTACCAACCTTTTCAAAATTATGAGTATGCCCCGAGAAGACTTTCAAACATCTATCAGCAGGTGCATAAGGTCTCACATCCCATATTCTCAAACTATTATCCATTGCATTAGATAGTAAATAACAGCCATCAGGTGACAATTCAAGTCCGGTTACTGTATCCGTATGGCCAGGTAAACGATGAAGTAACGCATTTTTACGTAAATCCCATATCTATTATAAACAATTATATTAACCATTTTACATTAGTAATACTAATATATGTAAATAATAATATTACTTTTATTTCGTTATCTAGACCACCAGTTATAACTTGATCAGCTGTATCATTAAAGCATACAGACATCACTTGATAATTATTATTAAATGTAGTTACTGCATCACCTCCCCGTTTTCTAGGATCCCATACTTTTATGGTACAATCATCTGAAGCACTTGTGATCATCTGAGGTCCACGTCTTGCAGAGTCACAGGAATTAACAAACCCAGTATGTCCTATAAAAACAAATTGTGTTAGAAAGAAATATTTTATATTCCATCAAATAAAAATATATTATATATAAATGGGAACAAAAAAAAAGCGGGTGGTAAGTGAGTATCGTTCTGCTGTACATTAGGGGGTTGGGTGGACCTCGGACTAGGGTAGGTTAAATTTGAATGCAATGATAGGTATCATTGTATACGAAAAACGATTCTGAACGGAGATGATTTGTCAGTCTAGGATATATTATATAAAAATCGAAAATTATTTAGTAGTAAAACGTTATTTTACACGTGTATTTTTGATTTCAAATTAAAATTAAGACTTTAAACACTCGTAAAAATTTTTAAATTGAATAATCCTCAAACTTTTTTATAATTATTCTAAGCTTAACTTATGGACAGCATAGTATTAAATTTTCAATTCTTAGCTTTTGATAGTAAAATATTTATAAATTTTTAACTACCAAATAGTGAAAAATATTCATGATTTTGACGAATTTTTGTCAATATTTGAACTTCAAATGCTAATAAAAAAAAATTGTGCCTATGTATATTTATAATTTTTGAATGAGTGTTAGAACAAGTTATGTGGACCCTTCAATTAAATTTTCAAGTAATTTGTCCCAGCTAAATTTTTTTTATCAACATTTATAAAAAAAAAATAAAAAAAATTTGAAAATTTCAATTGTCTATAAATAGCTCAAAAAAAATCAAATCTCGTAAAGAAAATGGAAATCTAAATAACTGGTAAAATTTTCAAGTATTTCCGACTTATACTATTTGAATAACAACAAATATCAAAAACCGTTTGAGGCTAAACCGTTATTTAACGCGGTTTTGTAAAAATTTAAATTTCAAACACTCATAAAAAATTTTTGTTTGAATCCGGTAGTTTTTTTTACAGATGGTTGAAGAAAAATTTATGGAGAACCTTGTATCAAATTTTCAAAACTTAGTTATAAAAGAAAAAAATTTTACTATTTTTCAAACACAAAATTACTTGCAAATTTTCGCAATTTTGACATATTTCGTATAAATTCGAACTTTAAGCACTTATAAAAAAAAATTGTGACTAACGATTTCGGATTTTTTTTTATCACTTTAAGAACAACTTATAAGAAACCTTGTATTAAATTTTCAAGATTTTCTGGCAGGCCAAAAAAATTTTATCGTTATTTTAAAAAAAAATACTATAAAAAATTAAAAATTTCAATTGTCTATTAATAGCTCAAAAAAAGTCAAAATTCTTTGAAAATTTAACTGTGTATAGAGAACGCTAATATAAACATTTGGTGAAAATTTCAAGTGTTCACATCGATTAGTTTTTGAGTTATAGCAAAATAAAAAATTCGATTTTGTCGAAAACTGGTTTTGCGTAAAAATTCCCGTTTTTCTGTCACTTTTTTTTTGTTTTTCTCGATTTTTTTGAAAACTGTTGGAAAATGTTTACTTTTCACCTCTATAATGCACCAAGGATATCCAATTTTACATCGGAAACCACCCCCAATGTTTGAAATTGAAACAATATTTCGACTAGTTATTCTGTACACAGACACAAAAAAAAAAAACAAAAAAAAAACACACATCATTGTAAAATCAATACATTCATCACTCCGTTCAGAATCTAAAAATAGAAACTAAGTACTAGCCAATTATTTGGTATGAATCTATAAATTTATTATTTCCAATTCTATGATTAGGAAACGTTAAATTAATAGTTATGTATTTGTTAAAGATTAGGCTATATGTAGTACATATTGAAATATATTCCTAAGAAGTGAGTTTTCTTATTAAACTTTTAACACTTAAAAAAATCAACTGCCTATTAGTAAATTAATCAACTTATCATTTACATTCATACTAAACAAATGCATTAAGATCATCACCAAAAACTAATATAGATACTAAATATTGAAATTACTCACTACTTATTAAATAATCAATAACAAATGAATATTATAGAATACCTTTAAGTTTTTTGACTCTTTGACCCTTGTAAATATCCCAAAAAGAAACAGTCATATCAGTACTACTTGTGTATATTAATGTTCCATCAGTAGAGAATTTCATATCTAAAACAGCTCCGGAATGGCCAGTGAGGACTCCCAAGTTTTCACATTCACCATACACACTCCATATGACTGAAACATGTTAAGTTAATTTAAATAAATGTATATAATGGCAAACATGTACTCACAAATTTTTCTGTCGTAACCCGAAGATGCCAGGTAATCCCCTTCAGGATGAAATTTTGTGGCAAATATATCACCATCGTGACCTTCCAGTGCCATAATAGGCATATAGAGACTCGATGTGCGGACATTGGACTGTAGTAAACAAAACAGAATTAAATTCAACAAAATCTGCATAACTAAATATTAACGGCCAAACCTACTAAGATTCACTGGACTTACCTTATCGGTCTTCAAATACTTTTCTCTGACTGATTTATTTTGTTCGGCGTCAGCCAGAGCTACTTCGCTCTTGCGCTTTACCATTTTATACTTTTTTTAAATTTGACTTACTCGTAAGATATTTTTTTTTTTTATAATATATCCGAACTAATAACATAAATAATGAATATTAAACAATACAAATTATTCTGGACTTAAATAGTTTTAATAATTAAGTAATAATACTTCAATAGTTTCTTACTTTCTAATTCTTACTTCTGATTCTGAAGTTTCTGTTAATGGCTAATCAGTTTCAGTTATACCTTATACCATTGATTTTATAATATTATAAAATCAATGCTTATACGTAGTGTTTACTTACATTAGCATAGTATTATTATCGAATATTGAAATGTCGGTAGTCGTATGATTTTTACCTGGCCGCCCTGGCCAGATGATTATAGGTTATGTTTACTAGCATGAACGTAAAAACAAAAATAAATACTGATAACAAGACCGATGGCGCTGCTACCAACTTCAGTAACTTCAATATGATAATATAAAATATTCGGCATTCCAGTTTATTCAGTTTATTGTTGTGACTAGCTGTGTTGTGCTGTTGTGTGTTGTACTTTTGTATTTTTTACCTAACTCTGTAGGTATCCGTATTTGTTCAGGTTTTTTTTATCGAGTAAATTTATGACTCACGACTCAGAATATAATTATTACTAGTTAACATTGGATTTGTGGAGTGTGATGAACTTGTTCTCATAGATTTTGTTTTTTTTTCTCCGTTTTTGTTTGATATTTATTTAATTTTTTAAAACTCTGTGCTTACTATATGATGTGAGATCGAACACGTTTGAACAACGAAACGAAAAATAATAGCGAAAAAATATCATGATCACAGTCAGGAAACGGTTGATACTCATTGGACTGATCGTCGTCACATTGCAAATTTGGAATGTGTCGACGGCACCGACTGAGAAAACTATTAGTCAACTTATGATGTCATCTGGGAAAATCGGTTTGGTAAAGTATTTCAAAGATTTGAATCTAGACAATTTTTGCAATTTTCCGTTACTGGATGTCAAAAATTTCACAAGGGTAGAAAATGAATACACTTTTCCTTGTTTTTGTACGGTAATTTACAATGTTAGCAATGAATTTGAATATGGTCTCATAAATGCCACAGATTTAGAAGCTGCAAAATTAATAACTAATAATCACAAATTTAATGATGAAAGCATGTATAATATGTGGATAAACATGACCAAATACTCCCAATCAATGAAGTTATTAATGGATCCGCTGAACAGTATAGACAAATGGAATAAGGTCTGTTATAACTTACAGAATGAATTGCATACATACTGTAAATTTTTAAATGTAGAGGTGTTACTGTTCATCAATGGTGGTTTAGAAAAATCTAATAAATGTAAGTAATATTATAAGGTACACTATAAATGTACAATTCTGTATTTAATTTGCTTTTAGCTATAAAAAAAAATTTTGACAATCCATCAAAAGACCTTAAAGAACCCGTTGTTCCTAGTGTCGTTGTTGCAGAACTGAAAAACCCTGAGGACCTACCTCAAGTTAAAATTGATAAATCTCTTGAAATTGAAAAAACCGTAAGTATATCAAGTATAATATTACTTTTAAAGATTTGTATAAAATAACCCCATCTTATGAAATTTCTAATCATTTAGTTTGCAGGTATATTATATTATGGTTGTATTTAAATTATTTTTACTTTTGAAATGGAATAAATTAAAGTTATACTATTCTATTAAAATTTTTTATTAAAAGCTGTATTGTATTCTGTATATAATATGTAGCTTTGTTTTGATAAAACACTTTTAATTAATTTACTGTGTTTTAAAGCCAAATCAACTATTCATAACATCACATTTTCTTAAATAAACCAATATTATATGGATATTATAATGTATGTAATTATTAGCATTATTTTAGTTTTTATGGTTACTGTTTAAAAGAGTTACATATTATTTTACCTAAAACTTTAGGTTAAAATATTTATTTAGTTCTATTTGGTATAGATCTTATTAGTCATTATTTATTATATAACAAACATCATAAAATAATAATAGACCATTAATTGTACATAACATGTTAACTGGAGATCAATATTTTTAGAAAATCATAAATAAACCACTAATAAATGTTGCATTGAAGAGGCAAAACAAAATAAACTATTGATTTTATAATATGTATTCTTTTTTCTTAAAAATATTTGTAGGAATTTGAAACTTTTAACATAATATATATTATTATATTTTATAGGTTTAATGATATTTTCAAATGCGATGTTTTCGACAAAAATTAATTTAACCTACTATGTTTAATATTTATACTAGTAAAATAAATTACTATAATAACAATTTAAATATATCATAAAATAAAGATAGGCTAATCGATTATTTTCGCTCAGAATCATTTTTGTTTGCAATAATTTATCTTAAAATTCAATTTTAATTCATACTTTACAGTAACATACTTTTCTATGACTTGGAAGTACCTACATTCAACACTTCATGTACAGCAGAGCAGTTACCTACTTTCTTCCTTTTTAAATATTTTAAATGTCAAGATGCAGGGGAGTAATAGTATGATACTTTAGGGAGTTGAAGCAAGCTAGAAGCAGTACCTCAGTTAAAAAAAAATATTCTAATAATAATTATAATTATTATTAAATTAATTGAAATTTAAAAAAAAACAACATTCAAATATTTTATTTTTATATTAGTGCAATATTTGTTTTCTTTCAAATTCATATACTAAACGCATTTATTCCAAGTAGGTACTTGGATACTGTTTTTTTAAAGTGAATACTTTTATAGAACTAGTTATCCCGCTGTTTGTTTCTTTTTACCTACATAATTGATATAGAACTATATAATGTATTCAGTGGTATATTTAAAATATATGCGCCCCGGGCGAAATTATTTTATTGCCATCCTCTCCCCCCCTCCAAAAAAAAAAAATTGTCGCTACTCTTTGTAAATTCGGACTTTCCTTTTGCGCCCTCAATTAATGAAAAATATGCCCCTTGCTTGTTTTGAATAACATAAAAATATTTTAATAAGTTAATATCAATAACTGATTAAAATATTATTTAGGTAGACAATATTCAAAAAATAGTTGAAGTCAATAACGATAATAATAATAATGATGAGGAACTTCGTTCAGAAATGCCAAAGGATAATATAAACTTTGATGATGATGAAACTACTGTTGAAGATGAAAAACCAGTTGAAGAAATAGAGACCCAAACTCCAATTGATTCAAAACCTAATTCAAGTTAGTACCTATCATCCATAACTCTAAAACTATCTCAGGTTGTATGTAATATTTATTATATAACATTAAACATGTTATTTATTTTAGAGTCTAGTGTTGATTATCCTAAAGAAGACGATGGTACCATACACCAAACAGGTAAACATAATATTTTTTTTCAAACTAAAAATTAATGTTTTGTTCATACTTTTATAATATTACTTTTTAAAATAAAAATAATATATAGATCATGCTTTTACAGAAACTAAAGAAAGTGTATCAAGGTTAGGTCCAAAACCTATATTTACAAATCATGGGTTTGACGATACAGAAGACTCACATTTCCTTTTCTACTTCAGCATAATGACAATACTATCAATGCTATTTTATTTAGCTTTATACAATAAGAAAAAAGTAAGCATACAATATTTAAAACTATATTCTTCAGTTTGAATTCATTACCATTTTCTGTGAATTCTAAATAAGTTATAAGAAAAGAATAATAATAAACTATTCAACATTATCTAACAAAAAAAAGAAAAATACCAGACATGACATATAATTGTACTACAAATAAAAATGTTTATATTAATGTTTTCATATCTTTCTTCAATTTATTCTTATATAACAATAAGATTATCTATCTAATACTATCTTATTTCAGATAATTGCGCTTTTAATTGAAGGGCGGCGAAGTACAAACCACCGAAGACGACCAAATACGGCTAGTTATTCAAAAGTAGAGACTGATGATGGATCAACTGTATTTTAATGAAATTTATTACCTTTAGTGATTTCTATTGTGAAAACAAAATTAGTTGTAGACTCTCAATGTTGTGATGTTGAGTGGTTGTTGATTGAAGAATTTCCTATAACAATTGTTGAATATGTAATGGTATATATTTTAATAAGTTAGAAAAAATTCTGTGATTAAAACGTGTATATATAAATTTTACAACTTTTTTAGGAGCCTTTAGTTTTTATTTTGATATTAATTATAAACATTACGAACTGTTGATCTTAACTTTTTAACTGTCCAAAAAAAAGTGACATAAATACTTAAATTTGTAATAAAAATATAGTTTTGTTTTGTTTATTTAACAAAAAAATAAGAACATTTTATATGCATAATATACTTAATATATAAAAGTAAAATGATCACCTATTTATGTTCATTCTTAATGTACTCCTACAAATAAAATTAATCACTCCAGACACAGTAGTCATCTTTATCCTTCCAAATTAAAACACTCGTTATATAATATGAACATATTTGTTATACTTTCATTCCAAATTTTAATATATATATACTTAATTCCCTACAATACATTTTTTGTTAATTTCAAAACCAAAAATAGAAGTTTATAAAAAAAAAAAAAATGAATTACATTTATGTTATAGACTAATAGAGCATTCATAGTCATTCATCAATTAGTCATTTTTAAATTCTGAATTCTATAATTCCAATAAATTAAATTATTTCACAATAATATATGTAATTTATATATTGATTATGAGTTTCTTGTCTCATTTTGAAGTAGAAATAATCAAACTACAATTTTAAAAAGAATTTCTATTAACAAATTAGATCTAGTTTGTACTTTGCAGATAAAGTAAGAAACTAAAAAAAATATCTGATAAAATCGAGAAAATAAATTATTCAGCATTATAACTTCTGTAATTTAAATATTAACCATAGATATTTGAAATTTTCATCAAAATTGATATTAACATTTTTTTTTGGTCATAATATAATTTTTAACATAATATTGTAACTATTGTTATAGGTTTAACTTTTTCAATACATGTTGATTATGCTGAGTGTGTTATTCTTTTTAGTTTTTACAAATATTTTAGTAAAAAAAAAAAAATTTTGATAATATTGTTAGTTAAGAATATGGATTAGGCAGGTATCTACAATTTTAATAACACCAAAACATTTAGCATTTAATGGTCCATAAAGAAAAAATGATTTAAAAATGTATTTAAGTTTAATTCTCTACAATTGTAATGGTTTTTTTTTAGTAATAATAATAGGCAAATAACTATAATAATATCACAGAATAAATCAAAAATAACACAATATACGTTAAAAGTTTTAAGTTCCCGTGAATAATGTTTTTATTAGAACAAAATAATTAACATAGTTATTTATCATTTAAAAAAGTAATTTCTTCCAAGTACTAACATAATAAAATGTCTATAGAAATAATTTTAAAAATATATTAAAAACTTATGAGGAGCTTTGTATTAAATGTTCAAGTAATTCTACCCAGCGAATAATTTTTAATCGGCATTTATATTCAAAAAAATTGAAAATTTCTCATGCCTATGATAATAATTAAAAAAGTCAAAATATTTTATAAATTTTAAATCATTATGTCATGATTAGAAAATAATTATATAAAAATTTGGTGATAAATTCTACCATCAACAGTTATAAGTTATAACTTATTTGTTCTCGAATTATGTACATCAAAAAATCAAAATCGACTTCAACAAAAATTGGATTAACATAAAAATTCTCGTTTTTTTTGAAGTTTTTTTTCCAATTATTAAAAAAGTAAATGAGGATTTTCTAGTTTTAATCTCTTCAAAGTCAAACTAGATTCAACTTTCTACCAGAAACCACCCTCTTCTCTGAAAATCAAAATGTTTTATCGACTACGTATCGTGTAACACTATACATACATAAAAACACATTACCTATTGTAAAATAAATGCATTCATCGTTCCACTCAAATTCTTATATAATATTTAATTTATTATTAATAATTAATAAGTAATAGTAATATACTAATATACTAATATGGGTACCTAGGCAAAATAAATAAAATATAAATAAAGTATGAATATCCAAAGAAATAGAGGTGATTCTTCGCCTTTGCCGTGGGCCATGGTCTTAAATATTAGATAGGTACTATAGTATCTACATCCGTGGTTTCCGTTAAGACACGTTTAGGTACCTAACACATTACACATCCATTACAGTTCTAATATTCAGTGGCGCCGAACCTATATAGTAGGGGTGGCGACCGCCACCCCTTTTAAATGGGTGGGTGGTGGCCGATGGCCGGTGGGTCCTGTTATATAGGTGGGTAAATATCTAACAGAAAAATTGGACGGGTTGATACTGAGTGTTTCATAGTAAATTACTACTTGGAATCAAAAGTGTAACGGCTGTAACGTATATACAGTCACGTCCATTGGCGTGCAGACAAGACACAAATAGGGCCTAGGCCCCACTTGAAAATGGGGTGGGTGTGGGTGATATTTTTTGTTAAGAATTATACGAGTTACTAAAATTAAATTTGTAAATGTTATTATACTACGTGCAGGGCCGTCGTTAAGGGTAGGCATCGCTGGCATGTGCCTAGGGCCTCGCGCTTGTAGGGGCCTCGCAATTCGCACTTCATAACAAAATATTATTCATAATAATACTGTTCGAACACCGATCCTCTTGACGCGTTTTGGCCGGGTCAAAGGCCATCGCAACGCAAGTGACAGTCCGGTCATCACACTTGTTTATTTTTCCCTCCCGAGTGGTCAAGCTGTGATCGTCGCGTCAACTTTGTCGCGCCTACTTCACTCTTTCGTCAAACCCGGTTGACGTGTGTTGTTTCCGAGGTATAAGCTTTACGCATTGTACCCGTGTGTCCGGGTTCTTATGTCCGGTGACACCTGACAAACACGTGGTTTGTCATGCACGCTAAGTTCACGTTTTTATTGCTCGTGTTCTTATTCAATTGAATACTTTTATTCACTTTATTGTTGCGTCGTGTGCGAGTTGTGCGACCCGATATAATTATCAGTGGCGGCTCGTGGCTTGGACGACGGGACGATCGCACCCCCTACTAAAATTAATTAAAAGAAGAAAATTTATTTTTTTTTTTAATTCTATAATTTTAAAAAAATAATTTTTATTAAGACCTAACTTAAATTTCTAGTATATTTTGTCGTATGCGAACATTAAATTTGTTTCCCTTAGATACCAGGAGCATATGGGTACGCTGGTACGCATGCACACACGAGCAGTGTCTGGACGACCGGCAGCGTCGTCCACATAGATATTATAAGAATATAATATCTTATAATATCTATGGTCGTCCAGACGTAATTCTGAATCACAGACTTCTATATAGAAATCTGTGTTCTGAATACGTACATTATAACCATTGACATACTAGTATCTATAGCCATGGTTGGACTCCAACGAGTCAGTCGTGTGAGCGCGTTAGTGGAGTGCGCCCAGTCTGGCGTAGTGACGTTTACACGTTCGCGTCTTATTATAAAGTTTATATTATTAATATTTTTATTCTTAATGATCATAAATATTATTTACTGTTCATCTACTCATTTACATTACAATAAACAACTAGTGGTTTTTATTTGTGCATTGGCTTATTCCTATAGAGGCTATATCATATAACATAATCCAAACGTAGCCTCTACAAACTACTTGATTATTGTTAAATCAACACCAATATTTCTATGCGTGGTGGATTTGATCACCAAAAACGGCCAAGAATGCGACTGTAGTAAGTATATCTGAATATTTCTAAGTACCAGATAGCCGTGGTCGTTAAATTTAATTCAAATAATAGCACATAGTTCATATCCACCTTGTGTTTAGACTTGCACGACATTTATTTTAATATAACCATTCGTTTTGAAGGTACCTATAGGTATAATCACAATAGAGTATTGTGTGAGTATTTTTTTACACTTTTCCCCGAATTACGAAATTTTGAAAACAAAAATGAGCCCAATCGGTCCATCAGTTTTTAAATTATACATTTATACCAACGAACAACATTTCATTTTAATTTATATAGATTCAAATATATTCTAGCCCCTGCAGTGGCGTATCCAGGGAGGGGGGCTTAGGGGGCTTCAGCCCCCCCATTGGCCGTGTTATGGAGTACATTTTGTAATAATAATAAATCAGTCCCTACTTCCTACTATTTAAATATATGATATATCACTAATATATTATGTATATGTTATAAAAAGTATATATAATAATGAAATATTACAATTAACAGCTATAAGACTTTATTGAAGCTAGTGATAAGATGTCAAATTTTTATTTACTTTGTTTAGCCCCCCCCCTCCCCCCCATTCGAAAATCCTGGGTACGCCACTGAGCCCCTGGATAATAAAACAGGTCATAAGGTATATTCTATACATATATTATTATATTATACTCTATATTATACAATGTAATATGTACACTGTACACTATATGAGATATAATGTGTTTTAGAATATGACTTAAAACTTGGAAAAAATAATAACTGAATCGTTTTATTACGAAGAGTTGACGGTTAAAACAAATTGTGAACTGAGTATATAACTTAATAAAAAAAAAAACAAACAGTAAGTATAAAAATATAAAATAGATACCTAAACGACACAAATTGAGTTGTGAAAACGATGAAAATATTTGTAATTTATCATTTATAACAAAAAAGCAAATTTTAAATACATACGAAATTGTTCCATAACAAAGCTTAATAATAAAATAAAGTTAAAAATCGTGATCGCTAAATAACATTTTAAAACTTGTCGGATAATGCACTTTGCAGAGAACTGATAATAATATTAATATTAACGTTAATTTTATTTTTGGTGTCACAACAATCCAAGAGTAAATGTAATTTTCATTTTAATACATAAAGTGTTTTGGCTTGACGTTTACGAAATTGAACTTTGCGTATTTAAACCGTTTTGACATTTATTTAATCAAAGCCACCGTCCCGTGTCGGCACGATGTTTAATAACCGTATTATTATGACATACTATCAAAATATAATGGTCATTGATGTGATAACTTAGGATTATGCGTTATAAATAAGTTTTTACGTATAATATTATTATTAGTAGTACTCAAATATGTACCTTTTATAATTATCTTTTTCTGCGCATCGAGTCGAGTAAAATGTGATAATTTATCACATGACAGAAGATTATACTACGTGGTATAACGGTTTCATAATATATTATTAATAATTTAAAGTTTTAAACATACCTATTTTTTTCAAATGTGGTTGAATAACTATTATATTATTATGTTAAAATATAAAAAATAAATAAATAATATATTTATACATATTATTTATCATTTTAAATATAAAATATATATTGATTTATTAAATAACGAGTATAATAAGTAAGTATTTAGTATACTTATTACACAAGTTTTTTTCTCAAGACGTATAAGTATTATAAAACATAGTTGGTAGTGTTGGTACAGCACCCATTTACAATGTTTTATTATTCTCCTCTTTTCTGGTGACCAAGATCGTATAGCCTCGTTATACCCATTGTGTAACGTGCAGTCAACAGTCAAGCATATATTTATCGTCCATTATCCATATTGAATAATATATTGTAAAGAGCTTAGAAAAAAATTCTTCGTAAGAGTGTATGACCTTACCGAAGTCTTTACAAAAAAATTTGACCCTTTAAAAATAATATAATTTCTTATTTAAAATAAATTAATCTAATATACAATCCAATAAGCATCATACTATTTTAAGTCAACTTAATTTAAAATATATACGTATGTATATTATATAATAACGATTAACGAGTAACCCACACAATTTTAGTGCGTGTCCGATAAATATACAAAAAACAACTGTCGAATATGAATTGTCTTAAAACTGATAATTTTTATTTAAAAGTCAAATATATATATAAATATATATAATATATATATGAACGAATAATTAAAATTAATTTAAGACTATTCGGAATGATGGGCCTATATAATAAAACGTATTTATTTAATACCGAAATAACCAAAAAAAAAAAAAAATGCATTTTAAACAATCGAGAAATATAACGAAGTATTCTATAAATAATTGTAAAAATTGTTATATTATTATTAAACACATTACACGTGCACAATATCATAGAATATTAATCAATGGTAATATGCTTTCATATAATATTTTAAAGTCGTATTTTCTTTTCGACACTACATATATTATTATATTATACACTCGCTATTTTAAAGCACAGATTTTAAACTTTAAAATATTTAATACCTACACGTGTTTTGTGTGAAAAATTTAAACAGGTTGCGGATCTCCGAACGTCGACACGAAGATTGTGGGCGGCGAACCTTCGGGCGTGCACGAATACCCCTGGATGGTCCGTCTGTCGTATTTCAATCAATTCTACTGCGGCGGTACACTGATCAACGATAGATACGTGCTGACAGCCGCTCACTGTGTCAAAGGGTACCTATTATAACTACATTTCTACAATGACGATAATGATGATTTGTATAATATTTATAGATTTAAAGCACAGGTTTTTTTTTCACTATTTAGTAATTATAGTATACGATATGGACAAACGACACATCTTAGATCTCCTGTTCGAAAGACTTGATATTTTTACTGAATATTCATGTTACCATTTAATGATAGACACAAAATAATTTTCAAAATAATCTAGCTCTTTTTGAGTAATTCCTAAATATTTTAAATTTTCAACTAGTTTTTGTTTTATTTTAATTAGCTTAATATGATAACATTTTGTTTTTTGATAAAACGCTCGAAAGTTCAATATAAGTTCCTCGTAATTGTCCATTTATTATTTTAAATAATATGAAAAATACATACTCACAAGTCACAATTGTTTTTAAGTTTTATACACTTTTAAGAAATTCGTAAAAATCTCGAAAATGTAGAATCTATTCTATAGTTAATGATTCATACATTCTTAATATTCATTGAGTTTATTGATTTTGTCAAACATTTAACTAAATTAAACAATCAGTTTGTTATAATAAAAATATACTTATAATTTTATATATTTTATAATTTTTGTGTATACACAAACGTCTTGTGATATTCGTCGCTCGTTACGTTCGCGTCCGCTTTCGCATATCATGATCACAGTCAGCATGAGATGGTTGATACTCGCTGGACTGATCACATTGCAAATTTGGAATGTGTCGACGGCACCGACTGACAGGGATGGGCAAATTATCGAAATTCGAAAAAAAAGTAATTAATTATAAATTACAAGTTACTCAAAATATCAGTAATTAATTACAAATTACTAATTACATGATTGTAGAACATTTAATTACAAATTAAAAATTACATAATTGAATTACTTACAATTACCAATTACATTTAAAAATTTTATTACAATTATATTTAATATAGGTATACCTACATAGAAAAATTAGATAATCCCGTAATTTTGGTTACCTTTTAAAAATACAAGTTTTTCGAATTGTTCGTCAGACAACCGGGAACGAGTAGGTGTAATTATAAAGCTGTTCGATAAAACTTATGCTGTATTAGTTATATATATATATATTATATTGTACATTGTAGAAAATCCTAAATTCTAAATTTTCATCATTGAAAAATTGTAATTCTTTATACCAATTACAAATTACATCAACATTTAATAATTAATTACCAATTACAAATTACATAAATATTTTTATAATTAATTACCAATTACAAATTACTTAAGTAATTGAATTACTATAATTGAATTACTGTAATTGAAAACCCTGCCGACTGAGAAAACTATTAGTCAACTTCTGATGTCATCTGGGAAAGTCGGTTTGGTGAAGTATGACACGGTACGCAACGGTCGCCGGTACAAAGTACAGGCACCGTAGCGACCGGTCTATGCCTTATCAACCACCACCACGGGCTACGAAGACACGACACCGTCGACTCTCCCCCCCGCGCCGCAAAAGCACTGGGCGGGACGGGAAGACAAGTCGGTCCGGACGAGTACCGGCCGCCGGCCGTCTCGCTCTCTTGCGTGAACCGTCTTACCGACAACGGTGAAAACGTCGCCTAGTCGTAAGACCGCGTAGAGCATATTGGTGTATTCTCTTTTATATCGTCAACACCTGACATAGTGACATTCAACAACTAGCTATTGTGTACCGTTGTTTATCATCAATAAAAATACACCGTACAAATAGTGAAATTCGTGTTGTTCTTTTATACTGACCGGCTCACCGCGGACTCAGCGAGTACCTACCGCCGTAGCCGTGTCAAGTATTTCAAATATTTAAATCTAGACAATTTTTGCAATTTTCCGTTACTGGATGTCAAAAATTTCATGTACACTTCATGTACAACAGCGCAGTTACCTACTTTCCTCCTTTTTAAATATTTTAAATGTCAAGATGCAGGGGAGTAATAGTATGATACTCCAAGGATGTACTAAACACATTTATACAAAATCTTTTGTTTTGGTTTATGAGTAATCTCAAAGTTAAACTAGAAAGTATAATATATTTTAAGTTTGATTTTAGATTTTACTTACTATCTGAGTATACATTTGACTTTAATAATAAAATAATAATTATAAATTTAATTATATGCTAAATTTTTTAAGACAATATTTAAACAACATATTATGTTAAACCCTCAAAAATATAATTCTTTATAATTTTTATAATAAGTTACTTAACTCCATGCAGGTTATATAATCCAATACTAGAAATAAAAGTTGATTTATTATGTTTTGTCTTTGTTACACATGGGTCAGATAAAAAACAAATAATGCACTGACAACATATCATAAAAAAATTACTACCAATGACCCTATATCAAATTTTTACCCCAAACAATGTGTATCTGAAATCTGAAATACAATTTTATCAATATTGTATTGAAACGAGAAGTAGGTACTTGGATACTGTTTTTTAAAGTGAATACTTTTATAGAACTAGTTATCCCGCTGTTTGTTTCTTGTTACCTACATAATTGATATGTAATTACAATACTACATAATATGTTCAGTGGCACATTTAAAATATATGAGCCCCGGGCGAAATTATTTTATTGCCACCCCCCCCCCCCCCCCCCAAAAAAAAAAAATTATCGCTTCTCTTTATAAGCTCAGACTTTCCTTTTGCGCCCTCAATTAATGAAAAATATGCCCCTTGCTTGTTTTGAATAACATAAAAATGTGATAAAAAAATAAATAATAATATTACACTCAATAAAACTGCCGCCCCTAAAACTGTTAAAATTTTGCTGCTGAGGGCATTCGCCCTCCCTTAAATGCGCCACTATATGTATTATTATATTTTAATAAGCTATATCAATAACTGATTAAAATATTATTTAGGTTGACAACATTCAAGATACACCAAAGATACACCAAAAAGGTAAACACGAGGGTAAACATAATATTTTTTTTCAAACTGAAAATTAATATTTTGTTCATACTTTATAATACTTTATAATTTTACTTTTTAAAATAAAAAATAATATATATATCATGCTTTTACAGAAAAGTCACATTTCGTGTGCTATTTGATCATGTCAATACTATCGACAATTTTTTATATTGCCTTTTATTTTAAGAAAAATGTAAGTATACAATATTTAAAACTATATTCTTCAGTTTGAATTCATTACCATTTTCTGTGAAATCTAAATAAGTTATAAGAAAAGAATAATAATAAACTATTCAACATTATCTAACAAAAAAAAGAAAAATACCAGACATGACATGTAATTGTACTACAAATAAAAATGTTTATATTAATGTTTTCATCTCTTTCTTCAATTTATTCTCATATAACAATAAGATTATCTATCTAATACTATCTTATTTCAGATAATTTCATTCTTATTTGGAGGGAGAACAAATCACCCAATAAAAATTAATGCCGGATCATCTTCTAAAGTGAATTATAAAAAAATTAAGAAAAATTAAGGTGTTAATATTAATTTCACTTTATTTGGAAAATAAAAAAAAATTATATTATACAAAAGGTTACAAGCATTTTATTTTAAAAAAAATGTAAGTATACAATATTTAAAACTATATTCTTCAGTTTGAATTCATTACCATTTTCTGTGAAATCTAAATAAGTTATAAGAAAAGAATAATAATAAACTATTCAACATTATCTAACAAAAAAAAGAAAAATACCAGACATGAGTTAGCGATTATATAAAACTGTAACCACGTCCTACATGTCTAATTCGCCGTCAAACATTCTAATGTTAGCTGGTAATTTTGTTGAACATATTGATTTTTTTAATACATCTTTGACAGAATTTTCTGTTCAAATATTAAGATATATAAAATTAAAAATTATAAAGATTTTTGTTTTTATTTTTTATTATTTATTTAAGTTTTTCATGTATTACTTTGTATTCTGTGTATACCTTTTGATATATTTTAAAATTGTTGTAAATTATTTTTGTAAATTATAAATTCATACCTATCATTATAAACTCATAGATATATACATTTTGTATTATATTATATATATATAAAAAAAATAACAAAAGTTATTATGTGTGTATAAACCAGCAAACAACTTTGTCCACGATAAAGGTAAGTACCTATTAATAGCTATAACTATAAATACTAATATATTATAAATCTATATTTGACCGGCCCTTGAAATTTCTCGTCATAAAAAAATATAAAAATTCAAATATACCAACGTTTTATTTAATGAGAAATGCATCACATTTTCAATTTTCTCAAAAAACAACTTAAAATTCTCAATATTTTTAGTACATTATATATATTATTATTATTATCTGAAGACCTGAATAGTATAGGCTAAAAATTATAATATATTACTTATTTATAATTACCTATATTACTAAATTAGTATTAATTAACATTAGGTATAATAACACATATTGTAATACTAATGTGAAAGATATTTCAATAATTAAATATTCTTTACTTTTTTACATCTATATTTTAACATTTAATTAAACATTTTAATAGGTTAGATAAAGTTTTTTTTGCATATTAGTGCATATTTTGACTTCAGAGAATATTTCAGAATATTTTAGTTTATGGTACATAATACATATTATAGAATATTTTAGCATATTTCTGTTATATTTGATATATTGGATTATATTAAAGGATATTCAGCATAGGTATATTAGACAATAATCACAGACCGCCGTACTAACTTTACTCCAGAAAATTTGGAAAATATTATTGTACATTCCTTTAAAAACATTGTATTATATATTTTTTTTATATTAATATATTGGATAATGTAACATAAGATATAATTATATAAATTTTAATAAATTATAAATTCATAATTATAATCAATAATCATATTGGATTTTTTTTTTTATTCATTTCTTATTAGTTGGTATTATCAATATTTTCAGAATACTTTGAATATTTTTCAATTTTAGCTGCATATAAACATTATATTTCAAACGTTTTAACAGAATATAAATCCGTACTCTACTAATAACTAATAATTATATAATAATAACAAATTATTTTTGAGCAGCGGCCCACCGGGAAACTTCCCGGTATCCCGCCGGCCCAGTCCGTCCCTGATGATAGGTATCATTGTATACGAAAAACGATTCTGAACGAAGATGATTTGTCAGTTTAGGATATATTATATTTAAATATTGTCATATTATATTCTATTTTGAAACAAATAGTATAGTTTTTATCAGTGGTGTATTGGAGGGTATACGGGGGTATACGGCGTATACCCAAAACGTATTTGTCGATCAGAGCGTATAGCTTTTAGAATATACACAATACGCAGGTATACGCCCGTATAGGAGCGTATACTGATAAAATTAAAAATATGCAATATTGATAATATATTTTTAATTTTATTATTGAATATTTTTGTTGATATCACAAATTAATCGAGAATATTTTTTTGTTTACAATATAGCACTATTACCACAATTATAGGCAGTGGTGTTCCCATTAATTTTTTTGAGAGTATACTTTATCATTAAATATTTACATTGAATACAATAAGAATATTTTTCTTATGGAGTTAAGCCGGTAAAGAGTGTTTCAATAATATTATGGATAAAAATTTAGATTGAGAGCATACGCAGTAAGTCAGTATACCTACCCATAATATTGTTATAATCTTTTTTATGTTATGCCCTCATAACGGTACATGTAGTTATACATATGAACGAAAGGGGGAAAAAAAAATAAATGTATATAATATAAAAGTATGTGAGATAAATAGTTTTACAGTAAAAAATATAAAATTGTAATTAATAGAAAAAAAAAATAAAAATGTACATTGTTAGATTTAATAATCTATAGATTAAATAGTTGTATTAAAGGGTTTAAAATAAAAAGTTATCATTGTATAATTTTGAGTATATAAATATTAAGATAAATTATAATGAGTATAGTAGAATATAATATGAAATAATTATAAGATATAATTATAATTATACGTTTTTGTATAATAGTTTAGAATATAGTTAATAGCATGCAGTAAAATGGAATATAGTTAGAAATACAAATGAAAGGTACATTTTTTGTATAATGAAATGTGGTATCATATAATATTATAATGAAATATTGTAGCTAACCATACAATACATTAAAATGCATTGTAGTTGTGTAATTATAATTATAACATTTTTTGAATAAAGGTTGATGTTGAATGTTGTTTGATTATGAGATAGTTGATATTAGCATTGTCAATTGTACTATGTCTATAGCTGATATAAGTTCTTTCTTTTAAAGTGATATTGTCCTGTTATTTGGATAATGCTTTGTTGAGGTTTTGTTTTGGATTTCAGTTAATGTTGTATTAGGTAACTTGCTTGTCGGATTGCTTACTTCTTTGTAAAGTTGTTTATTGTGGGCCTTGTGCATAACATATTGTGTTAAACTTGAGAATATGCCCGCTAATAATTTTATACTCCATCCAAAAGTTTGATATAGTATGGATATATTTAAACCCGTGTTTATTGCTGTAGTAAATGCCCTCCAAATTACAAATAATCCTAAGAGTCCTGATATAAAAGTTCCAAAAGAGGTGAACCATCCCCACATTTTTTGTAATTTATTTTCAACCATATTACCAATAGTATCTTCGTCTAATAGACTTTTTAGTCTTAGTCCTTGATCTACAAAGTTATAGCCCATTGATTGTCTTGCGATGTTTCTTTGGACTGAATCAATTTCTTGTGGAAAAATAAGATGTTTCTGAAGTGCAGTCATTATGTCTTGTGTATAAATCCCTGCAATCATCAAAGCTTCTGGACTTCTGTATGTCCAAGTCCAGGTCGTGGATGGTCTTAGTGTTTGTGGTACTTTTATTTCCCTTGGTGTTGGAGCAAACCCGAACCATTCCCCGTCGAGAAGGAACGCTGGTGGTAAAAGTTCGTTGCAGTCCATTTCGGTACCGTATGTTTGTAAAGTGTGTGTTTTTGGCGCCATAAAGTGTGTTTTATTATTATATTTTATAGGTAGTTCATTAAAACATGATGTATGTCGTGCGATTTCCACGTCTACTGGTTTGCATTTCAGTAAGTATATAATTTCTCCAGCCCTTAATGCTGTGTATCCGGGACCTTCACCCATTACTCTTTGATTTAATATTTAATATTTTGTATTTTAATTCTTTATACTTTTATAATCATAATTTGTGGTGCTAATGAATAATAGATAATAATATTCAGTTCTCTATTCTATAGAATCCATACGTTTTTAGTTTAAAGCTAAGCTTTTAATGTCAAACAAATATGATTGATTCTTATTTTTATTTGGTACAAAGAAATTAAAATCGTTTGTTTTCAGAATGTTTTTAGTCATATGACATTTCCTCACCAAATTAGATCATTAATAAACCATCTACGGAGTCTACTTATCGCTTGAACATCATTTGTTATTGTATTATCCAGTTTCTTTTCTAAAATGTTTAAATTCAATACGTCTAGCAAACATACTACTAACAACCAAACTGATAAGGACCTTAAGGAAGAAGGTAATCGCTTATTCAGTTACAAACAGTATGAAAAAGCCATTGAATGTTACAATAAAGCAATTATTAAAAACCCTGTGGTTCCTATATATTTTACAAATAGAGCTTTATGTTTCTTGAAATTAAAACAATGGGACAAAGCATGCACGGATTGTCGACGTGCTTTAGAAATGGACTTCAGTTTCATAAAAGGTTGTTTCTTTTTGGGTATTGCGCTTATTGAGTTGGGAAGTTATGATGAAGCAATAAAGCAATTACAAAGAGCACGAGACTCTTAATCTCGGGGTCGTGGGTTCGAGCCCCACGTTGGGCGCCACTTTGTAATAAAATAAAAGGCGGCAAACTAAGGTATAGGGAATGAGGTAACTATAATTATTAATTAGACCTACTAGAATACCTATACCTTATGTTGGTATACCTATATTTATTTTATTACCTTTTCCTATTAGAGGAAGTATTATTATTGGGGTCGTGAGTCCTTTTACAATAAACTATAAAATTACCTATGAAGAACACAACTGTTCTTCTGTGAAACCTGACTAATT
Organism: Schizaphis graminum; assembly: GCA_020882235.1. Classification (NCBI taxonomy): domain Eukaryota; kingdom Metazoa; phylum Arthropoda; class Insecta; order Hemiptera; family Aphididae; genus Schizaphis; species Schizaphis graminum. The sequence continues at coordinate 17,091,696 of CM037031.1, forward strand.
ACATATATAAATATAATATAACACCTTACAAAACTCACCAATATATATGATTGAATTTTGCTAAATTACCAATATGGAGAGAGATTTTGGCTTGTAAATAATATTATAACCTTTTACCTTTTGTGAAGATGGATGCGCATTTGCTTCGCGTTGCACCGATGATGAAGATTGATAAAGTTCCAGGTGTAAAAAAAGAAGGAGATAGAATCTGAGCGTGATTATGAAGAAAGAAAGAGAACACACTTCTTTGAATTAAAACACAACTACGATGGTGACGACACGTAAAAAATAATAACCGCAGCCTTCATGAACGTCCTTTACACATTTACGCACTGCAAGTGTACGTGTGTAAGACGCTAGAAAAACTGGCTGAAGATGAGCCAGTGGGAGGGCGTTTTATGCTGCTTTTTGTTTTCGTCACTATCGTATTTTTATTTTTATTATGATAATTGTTATTGTAGAACAAAGTATATTTACTGTGATATTAGATTATTTGAATTGTCAATAGTACTTTGATATGTATAATGACTTAGACTTTATACATTAGTGAATTATACATTAGTAAATAATAATTACAATAACATGTCATATTAATTGACTATAAAAAAATGTTCATTGTGTATGATATATGGATATCATTACAATATTGAAAAAAAATCTTGAGAGTTTACGCCGTATATGTAGTATAGGTACCCTATGGGAACACCCCTGATTATAGGTATATTAATATTTGTCTAGAATTTGATACTTTTTAGATATATGATTAATTTGTGAAAGACATCACTATTTTAAAATCAAAAATTTTATCGATTGAGTGTCTGAATAATAGTTAAAAGTATATTAACAATTAACATACAAACTGAAATACTGTGTATAAAAATAGAAAAAGCGAAGATTATAGTATGAATTGTTTAATGTAGTTTGTAATGTATTATGTAAGTAATATTTCGAGCGTAGCGAGAAAATTTTTTTTTTGCAATAAAATATAGCTTAAAGTGCGTATACCCAAAAATTTTTTCACCAATACACCACTGGTTTTTATATGTTTCTATGGTTACTTTATAGTATTTGTTTATTAATAAAAAAAATATTAGGCAACATACGCATACTGAGAGTATGAAATTTCATTTAAATTTTGAAATATTTCGAATAAATTCGAACTTTAAGCACTTATAAAAAAAAATTGTGACTAACGATTTCAGATTTTTTTTTATCACTTTAAGAACAACTTATAAAAAACCTTGTATTAAATTTTCAAGATTTTCTGGCAGGCCAAAAAATTTTATCGTTATTTAAAAAAAAAATACTTAGACAAATTGAAAATTTCAATTGTCTATAAATAACTCAAAAAAAGTCAAAATTCTTTGAAAATTTAACTGTGTATGGAGAACGCTAATATAAACATTTGGTGAAAATTTCAAGTATTTACAATGATTCGTTTTTGAGTTACAGCAAAATCAAAAAATCGAAAAGTGGTTTTTCGTAAAATTGCCATTTTTCTGTCATTTTTTTTTTGTTTTTCTCGATTTTTTTGAAAACTATTTGAAAATTTTAATTTTGACCCCCCCAAAGTACCAACTAGATTCAATTACCTATTCAAAGAGGGGTTGAAGTCAAAAATCGGAGCATTATTACTGCCCCGAATGTTGTCGTCAGACACAAAAAAAAAAAAAAAAAACACACATCATTGTAAAAGCAATACATTCATCACTTCGTTCAGAATCTAAAATGTAATTTGGAATTAAATTGCCGTTAATAAAGATTATTATTATTATTATATGTTGGACTAACCACGTTCTGGAACACCAAATGGCCATCACCTTCATCCTGACGACTAGATCTCGTTGATGCAACCGAACATACCTATAATATGCAGTTGGTGTATTATAGTTGGTGTACATATGCTCGACCATATGGAGAGCAGCCATCTCAATTCCTTGCGGATTTTGCAGATTGCAAGATACAGGTAAAATAGAAATTGAAAACTTGTTCAAAATTATATTCTTCGCGTTTTTCAATAAGTGAATTAAAATTGAGTTAGAGTTATCGCTGATACGACGAGGATAAATATCATTAAACTGGTTCCAATTATCCATATTATTATAATTTTTTAAAAATAAATCGTTGGACTAATAAATTTACTGAGAAGAACAAAATACTGTTATTTTAAACACTAAATATAACCAAGGTAACGCATTTCAGGATAACACTGCTGTTTACGTGAAAAAAATAAAACATTGATTTTTATAAACGATTTTAAATTTTGTTTTCATAAATTATTGATAAATGATAAACAACGTTTGAACTTTGAAGATGATGTTAGCTTTTGTTTTAACGTAAGATCTTGAAACTTTTACACTTAAATGTTTGAATTTTTTTCAAAATAAAATATTTGACAATATTTAAATATAATATATCTTAGACTGACAAATCATCTCCGTTCAGAATCGTTTTTCGTATACAATGATACCTATCATTGCATTCAAATTTAACCTTCCCTAGTCCGAGGTCCATCCCACCCCCTAATGTACAGCAGAGCGATACTCACTTACCCGCTTTTTTAATTTAAAAATATCAAAATCAAAAATAAATTTGGAAACCACTGGAAAGCTAAAAAAAATGTTAACTTAAAAGGTAACACGAAAAGGTTCGTCTACTTGTTTTGGTACGCAATTCGTGTGCACCGGTTTTCGAGACCCGTTAATTTTTATTATTTTTATCGTTATCACTGTCGTATTACGATTTTTTTATTACCTAAATTACATTTTAACCAATCGATCCCGAGTACCGCGTCAGTGTTCACATATATACGCAAACTATATTGATATACCCGACGGCGGGCAGCGGGGCGATCAGTAGCCGTATGAACGCGTCAGGCCAAAAGGGCGGCCGAGCCCTGGTCTGTGACTACTGCAATGTGTTCTTGACTCTTCTTGACTCTTGAGCAAAGTTAAAGTTTCCAAGTTCTTAAGTACTTATATAATAGTCTTAATAGTTGATTCATTTTTATTTAACTTTTATTTTATGTATTTTGGTTTTTTTTTCATTGGTGTTTTTTTCCTTTGGTTTTTTTTTCTGTTGGTTTTTTTATTTTGGTTATTTTTTCCGTGGTTTTTTCTTCCTTGAATTTTTTTTCCGGGATTCGTACAATACACATATGAATAGCTATTAGCTACAGCCTACAATCAATGCAATCATTGCAATATAGCGTATATATATTACTAACAAGTTATTATATATTACGTCTGAGCAGCTCGTATAGTCGTTTCAAAATTTCAAATAATAATAAGAATTATCAATATATATATATACGAGTATAAATATTTAAACATACTACATAGTACACGGCAGATCTGTATTATACTATTATGCAATATGTATATCGTTCCGTGGTTACCAGTTTTCACTGGACTTGGGAAATATAAATTAAAATAATCAAGTAATACCTCAATATATAAAAACATTTAGCTTCATTTTTTCAACTTCACGGTGGTTTTATACGTTGTCTAAAATTGAATAATATAATACGTGCAATATAATATTTTAATAATAATGGACTGTATTCCGTATACACATATATAAAATAATAACAATACCATTAGTCCTTACCAGGTCGACCCACTCTAATGTAATATAATATATTTTATATATTGATCTTAAAAACTAATAGGTACATTTTTTGTGATTTAATAACATAATAAAAATTATACATAACAAATATTTAAATAAATCTGACCTGACCAGCGACAGGAAAGAACAACCGAAACGCATCAAATTGAATCACCGTTGAGCCATATCACACCATATTATAATATAGGTATTATAATAAAATGTAAGTTCAAACGCGTTAAACTACACCCGGCGTGTAATAATATAATAACCGAACCGCGTGTAAGAATATCGAACCGAATATAATATAACAGCAGAATCGCTTATATGACACTATATAATTATAATTTATAGTACACACCGTGTGTACTGTGTAAAATATACGAACAGCGAAAAAAATATTAATGTACTATGTACACCGCGTACACGAATAATAATAATAAAAAAAAATATAATAATTAAATGGCGTCGGGATGACAACAACGACGGCGACGCTCGATGCCACGGATGATCGGTCCTGTGCGTTGTCATCGTACTGCTCACTGCTCAGGCGGCCGGTGGAAACACCATCATTCATCGATGTTATTGATATCAAACATTATATATGTATGGTGCTTCGCACATCTACTGAACTTAGTTGTTGTAATGTTGTAGATACTTGTGATTGTTGTGAAGTAACGAAACATTTTTTTTGTGCTGACTGCTGAGGGCATTCGCCCTCCCCTAAATGCGCCACTATATGTATTGTTATATTTTAATAAGCTATGTCAATAACTGATTAAAATATTATTTAGTTAGACAATATTCAAGACGACGGATTATCAAGGTTTGACGATACAGAAGAGTCAAATTCCCTGTTATACTACATCATAATATCATTTATGTCAATTCTATCAATGTTATTAAGCTATTTAGCTTATCACTTTATGAAAAATGTAAGCATACAATATTTAAAACTATATTCTTCAGCATAGGCGTGCGCAGGACTTGGTGGTAGGTGTTGCTGAAAATTATATGATATAATAAGTCAATACATATTATTTATTTGATTAATACAAAAATGTCATTTATTTTATATTCGTCATTAATACGTATTATTATTATTACAATGCTTGACGTCTTTTGTAATGTTTCTTATTTTGTAAATTTTAATTACTACGTTAGTACGTTACTAACTATTTTTAGTTAGAAAAAATAAAAATTGTGAGTGTTTGCAGCCCGCAGGTGTTGCTATAGCATACACTGCAACACCCGTGCGCACGCCTATGTTCTTCAGTTTGAATTCATTACCATTTTCTGTGAAATCTAAATAAGTTATAAGAAAAGAATAATAATAAACTATTCAACATTATCTAACAAAAAAAAAGAAAAATACCAGACATATGTACATAAATAATATATTACAATGTATTAAAATATTATTTAAACAGTAGAAACTCATATTTTTATTACAGTGGGCATAAATAACAATCATGAAAAATGGATTCAGTTTGTACAGTGGCAACTGTCCTTCGTGTTTCTCATTATCCATCCCAGATATTTATCAACCTTCGTGTAAACTCCAGGAAGGTTTGGAGCTCCGCACCCAATACCCCAAGATACGATTCCTGGAAAATGAATAATTTAACACGACTACCGACGTATTTAACTGTTATAGATATTAGATATTATAAAATAATATTGCTTTAAGCTCACCTGCCACTGTTAATTTTTCGTTATTATCATAAAGCATCAAAGGTCCACCACTGTCGCCCTATAAAAGGATTATTGTTCAATCTCTTATGACCAATATGCAAAGGGCAAAGGCATACCCTATTATAGGTCATAAAGACCTCAAGATTGGTAAATTTTTGACAGCAGCGGCTTTAAGATAAAACCGCCGCGTATCAAGCGTTCACTTGACCCAAGAGTTAATAATTTCAGTTCCAGATTCAAATATATTTATTATTTATAGCTGTAGTAGGATAAAAAAAAACCTGTTCTAAGGATACACTCCGCACATCCAACACACTCCGTTCCATTTATACTCCGTAAAAATATTGTGAAGACGCGCGAAGGAGCCGTAGAACGAAATAGTTTGAATACCTCTGATATATACCTATGTTATCATAAAGTTTTCATGTGGTAAAATAACTTAACAAAACATTTAATACAGGTTAGAATAATTTATGCAAAATTGCAAATGTATATATCCACCACGTTAACGAGTATAAATGGAACGCGTGGGATGTGCTGTTGGGTGTGCGGAGTGTGTCCCTAGAACTGGCTTTTTTATCCTACTAACTTTATATTCCGTCCAATAATTTATACACTCAGGGTAGATGACCTGATTGATGTATGAACAAATAATTATTCATTTATTTATTTATATATTTAAATACGCTTTTTTTGCAACTTACACCTAAAACCTAATTGAATCCGACAAAAAGGCTAGTTAATATTGGATTTTTCTATTGATATCTTATGTACGTCATATTTTAATACTATAGCTATACGAAATAAGTACCTAGCCGGCTAGCCAAGTAGGTATAGCATAGGATGAGATGACTAATTTCATTTACAAATATAAACCAGTGGTACATAGTCTATTATTGATAGTCTGTAAGTCGAGGAATTCGACAACAACAATATTATAATAATAATTAATAAGAAAACAATCAATTGCAGTAAAATGCACATGTAGATAATATCAGTATTTAATTAGTCATTATTTTATCAATAATTATTAAATAATAATTATATTATTTTTTCGGAAATCGACTCAAAATCTATAAACACCGTCCTTCAGACCTCATTTATATATATTTTATTCGTTTATATAAGTGTATATTATCAATCAATCCCCAAATAACACCAGGTTTCCATTATATAACCATTGACCATTGACCACTTAATAAACCTACGCATATAGGTACCGTATATCCGTATTGTATAATTTTGAATAATGTACTCAACTGGTTATTATCAACTCGTTAGTCTTACAATATACATGTTATACCGACATTTTGTTACCAACATTATATTAACTATATAAAATACGACACCGACACGACACGGTGTAGTAGAAACGAGCTTTAGACTTAAGTTAAGTTAAGTCACTTAACTGAATCCTTTCACCTTTGCTAATAATACGTGTCATAATATTTGATTCTCAAAACACCAAATACTAGCCGATTCGCCGTACAAAAGTTTTCCAAGTAAATACACTGTGACTGACGCACTTCCTAATGTCTGCACCAGCCTGTATTCAGTGTACCCTATATATTATATTATATTTATATAATATTATACTTATTACCTATAGGTTTATACCATATATATATATAAATATATCAATACCGTCAGTTCTAGTAGCCATAATATGATATATTAATATTATTAATAATTATTTTGTTTTATATATATAGAACCATGTGGCATGTATAGGTAATAGTGTAATACTAAAGTACCTGACACGAATCCACTCCTCCTTCCAGAAGTCCAGCGCACATCATGTTGGGCGTGTAACCCGTTTTCTCGATCTCGGGTACGGCGGCACATTCCTTTTCGGTCCACACCGGAAGCGTGGCGTGTCTGAGGCTAAGTGACGTGCTGCTAAATTCGCTCAACTGCCCCCAACCGGCCACGGCCGCGGTTAGCCCACCGTAGTCGTACCCTGCGTAGAGCATAGATCATATTATAATCGTGACGAAGATAAACGGTTTATGTTGAGGCAACAAGAAAATAAAAAGGTGGGAATCGCGGAATTACTTCACTTTTAGATAGTAAAATATAGTATTTAGATAGGTTGATTAAAATCGTTTTGTATCTACGTAATTAGTATAATTGTTCGATTGTATCGACTACACGAAAATAATTGATTTGTAGCCTTTGAAATAATAGCGTATTTTAACATTAACTAATAACTATATTTCACATCATATTATTGGTACAAATAGCTATTAATTCCCTATTAATGTAATATGGAGTTAAGTTCATTTAATAATATAGGTAGCTTTAATACAAAGCATTGCAGGAATCAGTAAAATTACTTTTTATTTTGTAGTTAGTTTAAATCTTTTCTCAGAACAATTAACTGTTTTGCTGGTTACTCCATTAGGACTTAAGAGGAGTTTCCAACTCCGTATAGGATTAAAAACGTAAAATTCAAACGTAATATAGACTCGCTCATAAAGTCATAACAATAGTAGGCCAGACCAAATTTTCATGTGGGGCAAAGCAATTTTTTTGAAGGGGGCATAATATGTAAAGACAATATCAAAAAAATATTTAGGAGGGGCAATGACAGGGTTTAGGGGGGACGCTCCCCCTGGCCCACCATGGTTGCGGATCTGTAGTAGACACAGATTCAGTTACCCCTCCCACCTCTCGGATTTGTTATATAATATTATACATATCTTTAAATATTTGTCACGGTTTTGAATATATATTATCTAATAAACGTCTATTATTTATGTTAAAACTTAAAACTATATTTATAGATTTTCTAAAAAAAAAAAAACATTTGCTCCTTACCTTAATATCAGATTTTTAGATTCACGGCTGACTTTATGTATAGTTTGTGCTTTGTACAAGCAAGTTTGTATTATACAACTCTAGTTTATTCTTTTTAGATATTAAAAATATGGACAATATGGTATCCACTATTCTTTTAATTACCGTAAGAAAAGTCAACTTATTAAATAATTCAAGTTTGTATATGAAAGTAATATTGTCAATAAACGTTCCACAGTATAATTTTATAAAATAATTCACTTACTGATCATTGGCAGACAAATGGACTGGGTGGTACGTTCAAACTTCACGGGTCTGACCATTTTGACTAACGCTATGTCGTTGTCGTGCACGTTCGCCCCCAGTCGATTATACTTGTGGTGTATCTTCACTACCGACGCTCGGATAACGTGCGGTCCGCCCGGGTACAGTCTGCCGGGCCTTCTGGTCTGCCCGAGCACAACGTGAATCTCCCGATAATTGGTCGCCGGCACTTCGCTTTGATGTATAGACGATTATAATTTGTTATTATTGTGGTTAGATAGTTATAGTTTCGATTTAATATTTGCATGTGGTTTAAGACATTAGACTTATTGTAACTAGGTATATAATATATTATTTTTCAAGTTATAAAATTCATTGAATAATTTGAATGGATGAAAAAGTGATTAGCTCAAAGAGTTGTGAGTATAAATACCTTATATTTACTGATTATAAAAATATTTTGTTTTATAAATATTATCGATTGTATCTATATTTATAGCATGTGAAAAGAAAGAAAAGGACTTTCGAATGGTCATGATTTTTTCCGAAAATTATTTATATGCATATACTCAGTGGTGTATTGCTAAAAATATTCGTGGGTATACGCCTTCTAGATCTTAGGTGTCAAAGATATACCTATAACATTGAATCAAAAAAAAATTTTTCTCGCTTCGCTCGAATTCACTATCAACATTTATTTTAATTATCAGTATCACTTTGATCACAGAAAAACTTTTAAAAATTAGTACAGTCTAAAAAATTAGAATGGTTACTAATCGTGATTGCTAGAGCCCGGAACTTGATGCATTAGCATCTTTTTTTCTAATTATTACATTCGAAGCTCATTTTTACAGAAATTTAATTCATGAAATATAGAATTTAATGGTACAGTTATTATTTTGCATTTTTAGGGAATTGAATTCTTTAAGGTCATTTTTGTAGTATTTTTAGTGCATTTTATTCATTTTTGAAAATTTTAACAGGTATACGTGGCTATACGGTCGTATACCCGCGTATCGTCGTTTATTTAGAGAGTATACGCTAAAAAAAAAACTAGAAAAGTAAGTATACGCCGTATACCCCCCAATACACCACTGCATATACTTTGGTACGGATATGTACTTTAAGGCGAGAAAATGCGAAATCCTCTTCTAGGGGGTTGTCGTATCAATAATATACAGGGTGTGACAAAATATCCTCTCTAGTTTACCTATTAATTCCTATGTAAAGTACATATTATAAACTAGGGAGGGAGTTTTGTCACACTCTGTAGTTCATATTAATTAATAATTATTAATTGGTACAGCTGATAAATCACTTACCTAAAACAGTGGGCAGCAGTAAGTACATACTGATCGGTGACAATTGAACCACCGCAAAAGAACTTTTTCTTGACATTCCACAGAGATACCATCCAAGGATATTCGTTTTCTCTGACTTCGCTGCCACCCACGATCCTCGATCCGGGATATCCAACACCGCACGCTACGTACAATACGTAATATTATAATACGAATAAACGCAACAGTTTTAATAAATAAGTATAACAAGCGAATTCGGATTTCCACCTACATATGTGATGTGTAAGTTCCTACACGAAAAAAAAAGGTACGTATGTTATTAGTTCCTACATGGCGGAAGACAGGTACCTATGTTAGTTTTTACACGACGAAAGACAGGTATACTTGTGTAAGTTCCTACACTAGGAATATTATAAGTTATCAATATATGTCTATAAAATACTGTCATACATTTTAACCCTTAATATTCTATATAATATATAATTTATAAGCTATCTATCTAATTTAATTTAATAATTTTAATATAATAATAATTCATAATTGTAAGAACATAATAGTGTGGAGTAAGTGATGAAATAATGTTATCGCACTCGTTAGGTAAATAATTAAATATTATATAGAATGCATTATTTAAATTTTTTTTTACAATAAATGATGATTATTATTACAATTATTATTTTTAAAATTGTTAAATTGATAATATTTATTAATATTATAAAGAATTATATATTATATATAATAAAGGGTTAAAATGTATGATAGTATTATAATATGATATAACTGATATTAGATTGATAACTTATAATATACTTACTACTTAGTGTAGGAACTTACACGTGTACCTTTTTTTTACCGTGTAGGAACTTACACATGTACCTGATTTTTACTGTGTAGGAACTTACATATGTACCTTATTTTAGTGTGTAGGAACTAACATATGTATCTTGTTTACCTGCTAGGTCTCGTTTAGGAACTTACATTCACCCAAAAAATATAAGGTATAGACAAAAAAATGTGTGTGTACTTATAAACGGTTATTAGGGGATTAAAGCACCTTTACACTATTTTTAAATACACCCGTAATGACTGTAACACTAATAATAACTTAACTAAAATACTTTTGATATATGTTTTTTTTTGTCAACCCCCCTTCTTCGAGTATTATTAAATATCCACTTATGAACATGCCGTCTTTTTAAGAATAATACTATAATAATTTATATCTCACTACACGGTTTACATCTGGAATCCACCGCTCCGTCATCGACCTTTTGGCTACCATGAGCAAAATACACCTATAAAAATAAAATAATTATAATAGATAATAATAATATTATATTCCCACAAAATATAACTGTAGAAATGGATCGTTAGCCGCCTCGCCGGCATGGCAAGTATATCCATATGCATATTACATATAATTCACTGCAAGTGACAAATATTTGTAAATAGTTGGAAGTACACCAATTACATGAATCCGACTTCATATAGATTCGTACTTACGTATTATATTTATATCAAATTTAAAAACACAATTACGATAGTACATTAAATTATTATAATTAAATAAAACGTTACATTACGTTACATACTATGAATATCTATTTAACTGTCGTCTGTCTCCGACTAATTGTTTCACCATTGTCCATTACACCACAAACATTGTAAGTTTCGTTTTGTTCCGTCAAATAGAAGACTGGCTTTATGTACCAACGTACGTTTATTACATGCATATTGTAGGTATTAGAAATTATTATTTGAACAGCTGTATAATTATGCATAGTTTGTGTAATCAAAAATTATAGTTGAAGGAGAAAAAAATTGCATTTATCTCATTGAATGTTTAGCTAATTCTCCCAACGATGTATGTCTTAAGAATTACGATGGAAATTATATTTTATGTTTGTGTTTAGTTTTTGATAAATATACATATAAAATATATTATTATAGTTTAATGTTAGTGATTGATCATTTATTCTCTAACTGATGCAATAAAAAAGTAGTATTATAATATTAAAAAATAATAATAATAATATTATAATTATCAAATTAAAACATGTATTATAAATTATAATTTATCATAATAATATTTTACTATACAAAAATATAAAATACTACAGCGATATCTATAAATGTTATAAATTATTAATCTTTTCTTCCTTTACTTCATAATTTTATTTTAGTTGGCCAGAGAATAAAATCAATAATATTTTTAAAATAAAAAAATATTTTTAGTGATTATAAATGTTAATTGTTGTTCTATATTTTAATTTTTAAGTTACGTATGAGCATTTTCAGTATTTTCTATATTTATACTATCTTGCTTAATTACTGATAATTTTCTTACCTGTAACTTTAATAATAGTTCAATTAATTTTAATATTAAAACTAACAACACATAATGAGTTCTAAACTGAATGCAAATTGTGTATGCTGTAGCTCATAAGTAGCTCACTGTAGTGAATTTAAAGATCCAACTTGCTTGAAAACATTATAATATTGTTCATTTGTTGAATATGGTTCAATTATATGGAGTCCTTACTAAACTGGTTTTGTTATTAAAATCGAGATGATTCAAAAGCGTTTTTTTCATATGAGATGCGCTATAAACTTGGTAAAATTAACACCCTAACGATTGAATTAGCTAAAGACCTTAATATTCATTTCCTAGCGGATAGGCGGTTTAATAATTATGATTTTTTCCTGTATAAATTGTTAAATAACCAAATTTATTGTCCTAAGATCTTAGAAAAAATTCCACTAAATGTCCCACTCCACACTATCCACTCTGCAAATACCTTTAACCTTTATGTACAACAAAAAAAAAAAAAACAAAACTACAGTCATTGTGCTCCTATATACAGAATTTTATTAAATAGTCATTCCATAAAAAACTTCTTTGATCCACCAAGCAAGTTAAAAAATGTTCTAAATAATCATTTATAATATAATTATGTGTTGAACATTTATGTTCAATTGTGTTTCAATTTAATAATTGAGATTTTTATCTAAATTTCTTACTTATAATGTTATCTGTATTTACTCTATATATCTGTACTCTAGCACGATACCCCAAATGGCGCCCCTGCTCTAGCTGTGCCCTAAAGGGCGTTATTATTTATTGTAAATTGTTTTCTTTACAATAAATGATGATTATTATTATAAGACGGAAACGACACATGTGGGTGCTACTTAAAACGCATAAAACGCATAAAATAAGAGATATATTATATTATAGACCTTCGTCACCCCACGTATTAAAAGTGTATAACCCACTCGCCAATTCGCCATCACTCAAAATCAATTATTTCACTCGATTTTTTTTATTTATAGTTAATTTATACTTACATGTCTAGTGATGTTCCGTCGGGTCGACATCAAAACGACAGGGTGACACAACAGCGATGCAATTAACGACAATAACTGCAGCGATAGCTCCATCACGAGTGTCTATCATAATATATTGTACACATCAAACAATACACTGATCGTAACAGTTGTACAGACGATACATTTTTTTATCGTCACGAATAAACCTTAATCTAAAATTATATAACACTTATTATAATGCCTATTACCTATTTTATAGTGCGGCGAAACTGCCAAACGCTCGCACGAGTGGCGACTAACCCGTAAGCCACGAATAGTGCGGTGCCGGTGCACGTACAATATGCTGCTGTCATCGCGGCAATGCCGACGACCGTAATGATCGGCAATTAATAACCCATTAAACAGTAAAATCGAAATATTACGTTATTGTAATATTATATACACTACATTGTCATTTACCTGTCGTATATTAATGTAATTCCTAACCATTAGAAATCGGAAACGGGGTAAATGCTTGTAATAAGTATCGTGTACTTTGCTGGCACGATGAGTCGATGACGAACATAATGTTAGTGTCTATTATAATATATTTTAGCACGCGTTAATCGATGTCATTCGTTCTCATCGTCACCGAAGTTTTTTGACATGTATTTTATGTTTTATGTATAATTATATCAATCCAGGCTGATAACACACAAGAATTGAAGAATGCAATCGTTTTTATAAACTTTAAAATTAACGTTATTAATTTATTATTATCAAGATTATACGAACCGGTCGATTGTTCGCGAGAATTAATCCACATCAATATTTATTATTTCTTGATCAATTGGCACAATAATTAAAATCATTTCACACTGATCACGTCTATTTTATTTTATACACGGAATTATGTGTTTTCTTAAAAGTCTGTAATTTGTATTTTTGTAATAAAAGAGGAACCATATGTTCACTGTGGCGTAACTCTAGCCTAACCCAGTGGAAGCCATCTTCAAAACAATGGTGTTACCAAATGACCTACAAGATCACCCACCTTAAGCCGTCAAAATTTCAATTCACATGTTGTAATTACTATCAAATTAAGTTACTTTTTAGTTGTTAACTTGTTGCGATCAACCGGTACACAAAATAGTCAACTATGACCACCGGGGTATCAAAAATTAATAGTTGTTTGGTACAGCATACAGCCGCCACTAATATAACATAAAGTAATTAAGATGTTCGTATCGATATAAATTATATAAATAATAACCATCAATAACCTCTATTATATTCTGTTCCAGCAAGGGCTCATTTTATCTTCAACAGACCACCACAGGGCACAGGGCTCGGTAAACCGGTGGGTATGTTTTTTGCATCAAGCTGCATGCCTGTATCCACTAATGTAAAAATTTAACTTCTACACATTATGTCAATAGGTAAGTATAAATATTATAGATGGAATAGTATTTAAACTTGTAACATTTCTTTTATTTTTTTTTATTATTTTCATAATATTTGAAGAATAAACTATGAATTAACTACTTAACGTTATAAAGAATCTATTGTTAGGTATACCAATGATTTTTTTCGTAGTCATATTTTATCCTGTTAACTGTTTTAACATCAATAACCGTCGATTTTTTTAGTGTTTAGTGATTAAAATATCTATACAAATTTTATTGTTAAGTTTATTTATTGAAATTTATTCATTTCAAATAATACAAGTAGACGTAATCTTTACAAACTTGAAAATTAACCAAACTTTGGTGTTTTTATGAACGGTATTGATCATATACATATAGATATACATATACATATAATAGATTGCTGCATACATGATATAACCTAAGGCTCTTATTAATATGCACACTGACTGAGTATTACTAACTGACCAACAACAATACACTTTAAAAACGTAAACAACCAGCTATGTTGCATATAAATATATAATATTATATCTAATACACGTTGTGTTTAATATTATAATTGAAAAAGGAAGTGATTTTCAAGTACCTACTTGTCGTGCAGCGTCAGCGCGTAAACAATGAATTAACATATTATATGGTTTTACATTATCGAACACGAAACGGAATTATATTTTACGGGTTCGTTGTTATACACACTTGAGAATTTACACGCATACATATTGCATATTTGATTGGCCGCGATCGAGATTGTGATCCGTAAAAGAATCTTTTGAATAACACTAGCTACTCGTGGCCGTGTGTCGTGTTGATTATAATACATTTTTTTTTAAAAACCGCGATCGTTAACAATGCTGCAGTATATAATATATATAATACTGTAGATCTAAGTGGTTCGTTCCTGTACAGCATAAAACTATATAATTGACAATAATATTCTTGTTCTGTATTTTCTCGGTTACAGCAGTGTTTCTATTTTTCGGGACGTTTTTATGATTACTGTATAGTTCATGTATCACGTATTCGTAATTTAAACTTTTTTTTCCAAAGTCATCATAAACCCGTATTTACGTATAGTTTAGGAACAAAATATTATAAAATAATCCGAACTGAATTTTTTCAGAACACTTGCACACCGGACGCGTAGATATGACAGTTGGAAATCAATAATAGTATAATATAATGATTATAGACTATACGGAACACGTATTTCAAAAAAAAAAAATATAGGTACGCCCGTTAGTATAAGAATACAAATACTCACGTAAAGGCATGCATGTACATAAAAAACGACTATATTAATATAAAACGATCTACATATTTTATGATTTCAAATAACAACAACAACGATTATTAACATTATAATATATATGGTATGTATATATTATTAATTTTTTCGGATTATGACTGTAGAAAATTATTAACTACCTATTTGTTACTATATTTAAACCCATATAATGTTTAGCTATTATAATTTTTACCATTAAAATAAGTGGTAAAAGTCGAAATTTCATAGTATAAAATGAAATCGCAATGTGTACACTATAGATGTATATTCAGTACTCGAATTGATAGAGCTTTCTACTATTTTATTTTTATCAAAAATAAGGGATGGTATTTTGTTATTGTAAAATAGGTTTTTTTCAAGCATAATTTTAATAATTTTGTATTTTATAAAATTAAATTGAATAATATTATATTAAGTTTAAAAAATTGTTCAATTTTTTATAATTATGATACCTCATTAAAGTTATCGTATTGAATCTAAAAAAGTATAAATGAATATGCATGTAGTGCAATATATCTCAACCTGGGGGTGTGGGGTTGTGCTGAGGATGCACAAGCAGTCATTATGAATTAAAATTGCATTTATTAAATTAGTTTTATTTTACAATATAGGGAAAAATGAATAAAAAAAAGTGATATTTTTTTCAATTTATAGGAGAGAGTGTGAAATTTTTGAAAACCTATAAAGAGGACACAAGATAAAAGAGGATGGGAATCATTGCTGTAGTGCATGCATTATACATTTAATAGTTAATAATTAATATAGATAATTATTGTGGTTCAAAAAAATGTATTTTAATTACTTACAAGTATAGTTATTACTAATTTTCTAGAGTGTTATAAATATTTGTTAATTGATTGATGATTCTGTTTGGTGTAATGCCACGAGGAAGGGGCAGAAGTCAGATTGAGTTAAAAATTTGAAGGATATTGATTTTTTTTTTAATTCAAAAAAGTCCCCCTTATGTTTTCCAAATTTGAGTACTGCATATATTATTATCATAATTATTAGGTATTACAAATGTTCGCGATTCCTATAATTCGTCATACATAATATAATAATATCGTCAAGTAACGCAAATATTACGTATACGTGCGCAGAGCGTGTGAGAGTGAGAGAAAAAAAGAGAGACAGAGAGAGAAAGACTGAGAGAGAGGCACTTAATCGCCGACATACGTAAATTGATATATAATATTATAAAAGTTCATACATAAAATAAAAGAAAAAAAAAAGTTTCTAAAAAATATCCTCTGCAGGTGACGTATGATAACAATGATAATTATTATTATCATATAATGTATAAATATAATATATGGATATAAGTATATATAATTTATTATATTTTATATCGTTGGCGGGCGTGGCAACGTTCAGCCCTTCTGAGCCTCGGCCGTACGCTCGGCGGTCGCAGCCGACCGTTCCTCCAGCCAGAACAGCTCCTCGTAAGACTCGTCATCCGCCACCGGTTCGATCGAGTCGCCGCTTTCCTTCAACTCCGGTCGGTTGTACTTGCAGTGCGTGCCATCGCCGCGCTTGGTCACCCGGCTCCGGACCATGGCGGGCGTCGCGTACTTCTTGTCCCACACCCAGCCCATCTCTTCGAAGAAGTCGATCAGCATGGTGGTCAGATTGAAGTACTGACCGAACTCGGCGGCCCGGTAGTCCCACGGGAACGAATGGTGATAGTTATGCCAGCCCTCGCCCAGCCCGAACATGGACACGTAAACGTTTTCCACGGGCATTATGTCACTGCACCGAGTCAACGCCGTCGAACCGACGAAAACGTTTATATTATTACAATAATCAATAATATATATCATGTACATTTATAATCAATAACCTAACACATACGTATTGTCGTCGCCGTCTTACAAGTGTGTTTACCTATATTGTCGAACTTGTTAAGGTCGAAAATGTTATTGTATTTGCACGTTGACAATTTGGTATTTCAATTGTATCCAAGTTTTAGACCCATACGAAATATTTTAATGTGCCACAGCAAAAATTTAAATATTGTAAAAACCAACGTACAAACACAGATAATATTCTTTACTTTAAGTTTGATCACGACATTATTTAGAAATTTAGGGGGCAAACCTAACCATTTGATTATAGAAAAAAAAAAAGTAATTATACAATAAAGAATGAATTAAATTAATTATTGTTGAACAAATTGTAATTCTCTTTTTAAAATTTGGCAGAAAATTCTTTAATTATATTATCTTAATTGACGGTAAACGTTAGAGATTACTTTCGATATTTATTTATTTTTAAAGCTGCCAAGAAATGTATGCAATTTATAATAATAAATAATATTATTAATTATAGTAACAAATCGTATAAAATATTATATTTATTATAGAAAATAAAGAATTGGAGCCCATGAGTAGATTAAATCATTGAAAATGTAAAAAAAAAATATTATCCCATCGCCCTCTGTTGTAGATATTGTCCATTCATTTTTATCTATTATTAAAGCTAGGTAACAATACGTGATCAATTTTACTGAACGAACATTTTCTTTGTTGCTTGTGGGTTAGAGTGAGAAAACAATTAGTGCGCTAGCAAAAATAATAATCCTCTTAAATACATTTGATATAATGTATAGGTAGTAGTATATTTATAAGGAGAAGACCAAATAGGCATATATGTCTATCAATGATTATTTTTAAAGCTTTCAATTTCATTATAAGCGAATCACCACGTGTAAGGCGTGACGAAATAACGATGGAATATACAATCGTTACGTATACAGATTTAGTGAACGGTAGGACAACATATAGAATAATGTAGGTACTCACTTGGTAAATGGTTTGTTGCCGTACAGATGCGCCGCACTGTTGACCAGCCATGTCAAGTTCAAAACCGTCATCAGCCGAAACAGGAAGCACACGAAGAAGCCATTCCACAGGGTTTCCCCCCAGAGGACGAATGGCACGACCATCGGCATCAGCATGGCCAAAATTGTGAACAGTATTTTGTAATATCTGTGTGAGGGCAACGGTATTAAATAAAATTAATAAATTTACTTATAATGAGTGCGTATAATCGCGGATGTTCACTTTAAAGGCACCACTAATGAAAATAAATTTTGTAACTCTACGACTAACCATGAAGCGTAGTTATCTTAACTTGGAAAAATCGAATTTTGTATAACTCTACAATAAACGTGTAATTTTTTAAAATAAAGTGACTGTATAATATATGGGTGCCTTTTTAATCGAAAATATAGGTTTGAAACTTACTTTTTTTGAAACATAACGTATGGATCCATTTCGATGTCGGTCATGTCGATCTTTTTGCCTTTTGCAATGACTTCCGGATGTTTACGCACCATCAACCATCCAATGTGCGAGAAAAAGAAACCACGCGACGCGTTGTGCGGGTCGGCCACCGTGTCGCTGTACTTGTGATGCTGTCGGTGGTCTCTGATCCAAACATACAAGCAATTCTGAGGAACAACAACAGAACGCGTTTAAGAAAAATAAAATAAGAGCGAAAAGTCGACAAAATTCCTCAAAAATACTAAACTGTAATAATATTGTATTATATAGACTTACCTGTCCAGCGACCGTCTGCCCGAACACCAGCAGAGCTTTCACCCAATCGTTACATTTGAAAGTCCTGTGCGTGTATAGCCTATGAGCGCCCATCGTGACGGAGAACGCACTTGCGCCCGCCACCACCAATGCTAAGTTTATCAAAACATTTTAATTAAATTCTTAACAGTTAAAATGCACTGACCGAGTGAATCTTTTACCTAATGTAAAACACTCATTATTTCAAAAATAATTTTTCAACTTTATTTTCATTATATAATATAATGTTTAAGGTTTATTTTTGCTAATAGATTAACATTTTTAATTTCATACTCCTATTTCCTAAGCAGAATATTTTTTTGAAGTATTTCGTGATATTTTAATTTAAATTTCGAAAGTAGTATAGTAACTTAGTTAATTATAACATATTTTAACATAATCGATATTTATGGATAAGCAAACTACAAGAATTACATTTTGTGGCGCAAAAAATCATTTGTATAATGGTAACGCAATTTAAATTTTCGTCAAAGTACTTAATAATGTAGACTATAGAGCACTATAAAAGTTGATATTTTTAAAATTTGTTTTATATTGCTTATAAACAAATATTATCCTCAAAATAGGACAATATCTATGACTTAAAGCATTGGTCAAATTAAAAATTACACTCACCTAACTAAATACTTTGTTTACTTTATTAAGTTTATTTATAAGCCTAATTTCATTATTACTATCTCGCTATAAAATGTAGGGAAAATCACTCGATATATTTTAATAGAGTAATCGTGGACAATAAACGAGTAAACTATGATTAACTTAACTATAACGACAATAATTTTCTTGTATTATTTTTGTGATTTGTTTATGAATAATTAAGGAATTAGTATTAAATATTGAAATACAATACGATCGAGTGCAAAAAACATCATAATGTTGTCAAATTTTTATCTACACGACTTTAGAAATTCCCTATATTTAAATTCATCTTGATATTTTTTAAATTTTAAATTTTTTAATGACAACTTATATCACTAATTTCGTAATCGGGTATATAATACTTTTTTTATGAATAAATATTATTTATTTAATATTTATTTATTTGTTTTTTATTATTAATACTTTTAAACTAAGTTTAGATGCATAAAAATTGTGCAGAGTACCTGCATATGCCTTACCAAATTGAACTAAATTGATCTAAAATACCCACTTATTAAAAAAAAAAAAAACTATATTCTGATAATCTACTTCAGATCATATAAAATAAAAAATTTAGTCTGTTAATGTATTTTTTTGAAACAATTCACAAAATCACAAAAATAAGAAATAGGTAGGTACCTAACTAGCGAAAATATTTATTTTCTAAAAAGGAGTATGATCAACTATAATAATACGAATCACTTGGTCATCGTTATCGATTAAGATTAGATCCTATACTAGGTATACGTATACTAATTAGTTATAATTCGTTATACTTACTCCACAACATGGTGAGTACCATCGTCGATGTCAAGAACAAGTACATACCGTACAAGGCGCCCAAGTGGAGCACAAGAAACCCGATGGTGTTGAACCAGACGATCTGTCTACGGTACACGTACTCCGACCCATTCGAATCGTTGGGCTGCTGGCCATCGTCGTCTTTCTGATCCTTTTCGGCGGCCGCCAACTCTTTGTCCAAAATATCCATGCTCTTCAACGCCCAGTTGTCGCCGAGCTGCCAATCGAAAAATAATTTCCTGCCGAACAGAAGTTCCTGCGCTGTGGTCAGCAACGTGTAAATCAGCCTCTGCGAATAGTATCGATATCAATCGCGAATAAATCACGTATCTACCATGATAACACGCGAGTGCATGCGTGTATGTGTTTATATTTGCAAGTGTAACAAATGCGATCGATCGGGCGGTATATTAATCGTTACACCCGCGCTACGCGTTTTTATATAACGCCGGTCCGACCGTATACCGCGACAATATTATGCTAATTATTTCTAGTGACAGACCAAAAACATTTTTTTTTCCATAACACCCATGTCCCATTGTTGTTTTGATCGGTCGTATACGTTTGTAATAATAATAATAATAATAATATTATATTATACACGATGTTTTATGTATTATATAATATAAATACACGTATAACATACGTATCTATAGACATAATAGTAGTGTGAAAAAAGAAGAAAATATCAAAATATATAGTATATACAATATATAAGATATGTATTTTCCGATCATAGTCAAAATATTTTATCGTAAAAACTAAGCAACTCCTCCATAAAAATAATACAGTGATTTTGGAAGGGGTGACTGTTCTACACATGAATATTTTAGTAAGTATGCAATTATGTATTACCTAGATTTTTTATTACTAATTATTAATTAGTATTAAAGTATGAATTCAGCCCATCTACCAAAATGTCCTCATTTGGCACATATTCTCTTTATTAGTAAATAATAAAATATTATAATAATAATGGCATTCTATATTATCGAGATTTACGGGTAGGTACTTTCTATATTTATTTTATACACCATATATGATCGGAAATAACGAATAATTAAAGGGACTAAAGGGACTTAACTTTCATCTCAATCGCATTTTATGATCTAAAAGTCACATACTATATAAGACAAAAAGCTGATATATACGAGTAGTGATCACGCCTCCGCTCTAAAACGAAACATCATGCCAATAGCCTCATCGCTCAGCTCGAACCATCTTTCGGAAAATCCAGCCAAACGTTTTAAATGTGAATGGCTTAGCCATCTTTTCAATGTCTAACATAAATATCTTTTTTCATACAATTTAATTTAATGTTCAGGTGCTTCTATAATGTGAAGAATACCAATGTCTTTCGCCGTTTCATTTATATTACATAGTTTACGTCATAACATTTACTTGTTTATACACACTAGTATATTATATTGTAAATTAATTTAAATAAAAAGAAACAGTAATTAAACTCAATGGTATAAAATTGAATCATAATTATATAATGACATATAAATTTGTTTTGTGTTTTCTTAATTATTAAAAAAAAAAGCACTGTATTATAATGAACTCTCTCGTTTCAACACAAGCTTTGCTTTTGAAATGAGAACCCAACGATTATTTTAATTCTATATTTATATTTGTATTATTAATATTGCAATGTTTGTGTCATTATTATAATGTTATTATTATTATTATTATTATTATTATTATTAAAGTTGTATTTTGTATTACACAATAGTTATATTTAATGTACATAAATAAACCATCTGTTTTTACATAGCGTTTCTTAATGTTTTTATTTCGAGTATTTTGAAATAATTTCAAATTTCTTCCTATTTTATAAGCTACTAATCT
Organism: Schizaphis graminum; assembly: GCA_020882235.1. NCBI lineage: Eukaryota > Metazoa > Arthropoda > Insecta > Hemiptera > Aphididae > Schizaphis > Schizaphis graminum. The sequence goes on from CM037031.1 coordinate 17,114,278, forward strand.
ATTCATTCGATAAACATCGAATAAATAATCGCAATAAATATTATTTTTAAAGGAAAAAATGCCTTAAAAAAAGTGGTTCAAAAACAAAATAACCTATTTTTATAAATTTTTAAATAAAAAAAAATCGTGTTCAATATACTGCAGTATTTATGCACTTTAAATCACAGGCACTGTCCATGTATAAACTATAATGTATATTGTCCAAACTAAAACCAATTGTGTGACCAATTTAACAACAATCGTACAACATATCAAATTTTAACCAGTTATGTATTATTAGCTTATTAAAATGAACTGATCTAACATCAATCTTAAAGGTAAGGGCACCTCGTAGTTTTTATTTATATTTCAATCTCAAATAGAGTTATAATTTTATAAATATTTTAAGATTTTACATCATAATGATAAATTAATCTGCACTTCAAATAAAAACATACGAGTTGTTGTAGATAATATTCTAACTTTTGAGTTTGATCATACGTCAATTATTCGCTCTGATATTAAAGCTAACAATACAAAGCTAGTTGGTTCTGCTGAACACAATTTTACAAAGTTGTACGTTTGTAATGTGGAACAATACACACGCGGGTGTAACGACCTCTTAAACGTAAAGTAATATATTATCATATTGTAATAGGTAATTATAAATCTGCGGCCGTTCTAAGACCACACTGGTGTATAACGTATAAATAGTAATTTAAAAGAACGAATCGTCTTTCTTACGTATCTCATGACTGCGATTCGCGTTCAATCTCTCCTATATGATTGCAATTTGGATCCTGGTAATTCAAAATCGATATAAGGACGAAAATTCACCAATTGTATTGTTTTCCGACTTCGCATCAATAAAATATAATATAACGTGTTGGCGTGACGCTTATAGTTTAATCTTAAGTATGTACGACTGTGGACAGGGAATCTAAGATTGTAAGGTGAAGCGTATGTCGTGGAGTGCCGTGGACCCAATTGTTGTGATCTACACTGACAAAATTAACATGTCATTATGCACGGAAAAGACGATTACATGCTTTGAATTTAAAAATTATATTAAAAACGTTTTCGTTCGTAATGACAACGCCTATATAAATGCATATAGTAGTACGTATTGTGCAAATTGATACAAAAAAGTCTGTAAACCTGCAATGGCAACTGTTATGTGTCTATGCCTGTTGCCAAACGTTAGTCACCGCTGTTTTTGCTTTCAATTTGGAATGTTAATTATTTGATGAGTAGCTCTAAAGACTATATCATATTATAAAAAATTACTTTATAAGCAATAAAAATAAGTGTTAAAACTATTTTTTTAAATAAAAATTTTCTTTATTTTTATAGTACCTAATAGGTAAGTATCCTAAACTAATTTAACCCTCGTCCTAGAGAAAACAATGTAACTAAATTTTTCTTAATATATATAATAAATTATTAAATATGTAATTTTTGACATTAAAATGAAGACATTTACAGTAATAAAATAAAATAAGATTTTACACATTTTTATTTAATTATCGGATTTTACTGAAAAATAAAAATAATAGTCCAATTGGTTGTTATCGAAATTTTTGAATACATTAACATAATTCAAAAATGCATAAGCATAACGATATTTTAGGCAACATAGAAAAATGTTTAAACCGGCATTAAAAGTGCAAAGAATATAGTTACAAGATGTAAGTACAAATTTACATATTTATGCTAAAGGCCACGGATTTAAACGGTAAAACATTCATAGTGGCTACCTAAGCTAATAATTATCGTTATTATTATTGTGTCTACGATATTGCAATTAAAATTGCATGACCGTCGCTTTCATTTAGACTATATAGACATGACGATAATTTAATTTATGTTCCGGTATATTTTGTAAAATATACACACACACACATATACATGCACATATAAACGTGCAATGAACATTTTGTGTTGTATTTCGTAATCTAACCTATAACCTCTTTAATGTGTGTTTCGATTTCCATTTTACACGATTATATTGTAAATATTATAATCAAATGGAAATCTATCACATATATATAGTGCAAGTATAATTGTGCGCATATATAAGGATATTGTAGCAGCATACGATGGATTGGCGCCAATTGTTGAGATTTTATCGAATTATGTGTAATTTTGGACCTTTACTTATCTAGGGGTGAAAAGAGTACAATACTCGCTTCTCAAAATTCTAAAGTCGACAGTGAACTAAAAATTGGATCTAGTTGATGTTTGGAAGGTCAAACTAAATTTTCAGTACTTTTCAAAATAATCGGGAAAAACAAAAAAAAGTATATTTTTATGCAAAATTACAAACAGGGGTTTTTTTATAGTTGTTTAAAAAGACACATGACATTTTCTCCAAATATTCATATAAGTATTAATTAGAAATAACTTATAATTTTAAAAATATTTTGGTTCTTTTTGTGCCACTAGAATATATTTAAAATTGATGACATTTTTTAGCTTAAATTTATGTATGATTAAATGTTTGCTTTTAAGTAAAAAATCTTGAAAATTAAATACAAGGTTCTAAGTTGTTATATTTTTTATTGGTTATCAATGTATATTCAAATTTCACAAAAATCTGTAAACTGCAGTTTTATAGTTAAAAATGTATAAACATTTTAACATTACCAAAAGGAGAGGACATTCAATAATAAAGCTCCTTGTAATTTTTGCAATTAGAAACTTATAAATCTCGAAAATATAAAATATGTACCATTTATTTTAGGTAGACATTTGAAGTTAAAATTCCATAAAATTTGATAGTTAAACAAAAAATAAGGAAATTTGTTACTTTGTTGCAATTTAAAAAAATTATATTTGTACTTTTTATTATTATTATTATTATTATTATTTACTACACACAATAGCATTTTCCAAAATGTTTAAAATTATTTTAATTTTTTGGGTAGTGCCATCAGCGTTTGTAAAACAGATTGTAAATATTTTGTAGAAATAAAAATAAAACATTAAATTATTTAATTTATTGAAGTATGGAATTGTTTAGCACGAACTTATATTTTCTTTACACTGTTTTACTGTAAGTAAATATTAACTCAATTTAACACATTAATTATGTTTCGCTTCGCCTATATTTTTAAGGAAGTCGCCACTCCTAATATCTATGCCCAAAATATATATCGACTATTAACATATTTACAAAAATCAGTTTATTGACACTATTTATAATTAGGCCATCTTCTATAAACCTTTGATCCTTATCGTTAATATAACCATTATGATTGCATGCAATTTACATTTATGATAACAAAATACGTACACTTAGTAGTTGTAATATAACCACTGTGCCTACATATTGATTCCTATTGTATTTTAATATTAAAACTGGTCGAGTTTAGTCGTGTTCAAAATACTTCAAATAAATATGATCATGAACAATATTTTTAAGATGAATTCCACAAGACACTTGAACAGAATTTCACCTGTTAAAATTAATTTTCGTCAACAAAATATACTAGGTATTTAAAAAAATGTCCATATAGTTCCATCATATGATTAATAAAAATTATTAAATAACAATATTAATTATTAGATATTCATTACGATTATTGCTGAATCCTATTAATATTCACTCTAGTTTATGATGATAATTTATATTCAATTTTTACTTCAAAGTTATTCTCAAATTTAGTTATTCAGTTTCAGTTCATGTTCTGGAGTAGGTAAACGAACCACGAGGCTCTGTAATTAATAAACATTGAACAATTGATTTGTTCAGTGTGAATAAGAAATAAAAGCAGCTTGTATTTTTAACGACTAAAAAATAGATAAGCACTTTTTGTCAAGTACATATTGAATAAATATACGACAAACATAATCTGCAACTGATCAAACATTTTAAGGTAAGTAAACATAATATAATACATATTAATACATAATTTATCCGTTCTTAAATGATAAAATTATAATTTGTGATTTAATATTCTATAAGACAAGTGGTAAACCATCATCATTACAGTATTTATATTTTACAATACCTAATATAAACACATTACACTTTTATGTACACATTATATAGAACATGATGTGTATGTGTGTGTCATATTATAAGAATATTCTGTATTACTACAGAGTCCACCTTATCCAACTATTTTTGATTACTTCACTTTATTTACAACAATAATCTTTTGACCAACAATTAATACGTGTGCCGATACAATCTCTTCGTTAGCCCCGTGTATTATTGCTACCAGGTTATTTGTAAATTAAAATATATTTTATTTAGATTTTATTTTAATACACGTTAAATTGTGGATTTGTGGTTGGTTTATTTGAGAAAAAAATAATTTGGTATTTCTGTTATCAATAAATCGTATCAATGATAGATAGCGTTTAAAAGTTACGGCTAGGTAACACAAATATTCTGTTTAGGGAAATATTTGCAAAAGTAAAATTATACAAAAGACAGGATAAAATATGACGTACTTAACTTTATATGTATTACTTAGGTATACCTAAAATATATATGTATAACGTATTTATTCATTCTTCAATTATTTTTGACGTAGAATTAATTTTGCATCATAGCTATAAATAAAAATAAAAATTGTTTTTAACATATTTATTCAAATAATAGAAATATTTCAATACATTACAACAAAATAAAAATAACGATTTCAGCAAAGTGTGAAAAACTAGAATATATTATAATTAAAAACTAACTTACGCGATGTTGATTAATTCGAGAATCAGTATTATTATATATTATATCGTAATGCGCTTATCATTTACAGATAATTACATAATTAATTTTAACAATAGATCGCACAAATATGTGGCTTTCGATTTTCACGACGTTCCTATTCGTTCTGGCAATTTCTTCAATAATATTAAGCATCAAAGGTAGAAGAAAAAGAATGTTAGGTAACCGAATACCAGGCCCGGAAGGATCATTTTTAGTGGGTTTGTTACCGTTGGTCATACAAGGATCGGAACAAAAAATCAAAAATGCTCAAGTCATATACCGAACGTGAGTTCCGTACTTTTATTATAACGTATCGAAATAAAATAACTTAATTAATAATTTAGTAAACTAAACACTGCAGTATTATTATTAATTATTCTTAGCAATATATTGAAATATAATTTTTGTTTTTAATTAAATTAAAAATCGAATTATATTCAAATTCATTGGGTAATCGATAATATAAATGGAAAATATTCTATATTACAAACCTACATTTTAAATTTGCAAAATAATATAAATTAATATATAGTTATTCTATTAAATATCAATTAGATCATTTTATACTTAAAATGCTGAGCGTTGAATTTATTGATTTTACTATGATGTTCTTTTAATCATACCAATAAAATGTTGCATATCTACCGTAGGTAATATTATATATTATATTCATTATTTTTGATATAACTCATAAGTATTTAAGAATGATTTCTAATTAACCAATTGACCTATTTTAGTTGCAATATTGTTTTAGATTCGAAAAATCTATATTTAAAGCATGGTTGTTAAATAAATTATACATTATTCTTACACGACCCGAGGATGTTGAATTCGTTCTTACCAATCCGAAATTTTTAAGAAAATCCAAGGAATATAAGGTCATGCAACAGTCCATCATGGGACAAGGGATATTTACGATTGATGACATAAAGAAATGGAAGGTTAACAGGTAATAAATCATATAAAATCATAACATTTGTACGATTGTCATTATAGATCAGGGGTGGCCAGCGAGAAGAGACTTGCGAGCCATCAAATATATTAATAAATATGGAAGAGCCAAAATGTAATAAAAAAAAAAATTATACATAAATATAAATAAATTCATATGAAAAAATTTTTTCGTAAAAATTTTACGATAAAATACGAGATGCAAAAGTCTATGACGCGAGCCGCGATTTGGCCACACCTGTTATAAATGCTATTATAATCATGATTTATGAATACGAGTTTCTCAAAATCTATTTGTAAATCAAATCTGCACGTTAGATTAAAAGACGATAAAACATTTATAACGTTTCAGAAAATTGTTAACTAAAGGGTTTAGTTTTAAACTGTTAAAACAATTTATACCGATATTTTATAAAGAAGCACTCGTCCTTGCTGAAATACTCCGAGACAAAAGTGATTCGACATCGAAAGAATGTGACATCAGTGGTCCTGTCAGCATGGCGACGATGGAAATGATCGGAAAAACGGCTTTGGGCGTTACGTTTAACGCTCAAAAGGGCGGCTCCAATCGATTTGTCGAAAATTTACTAACAGCGATGCACGTATGATAATAATATTATGTTCATAATAATATACAATGAGATACCCAGAACTTCACCATAATATATTATATATGCACCAAAATATTACTTTTGTTACGTATAAACTAAAACTATTAATTAAAAAAATAAATAATTAACTTTTAATTATTTCGGAATTAAATACACTTATTGGGTAAACAATAAACACAAATAAGTTTTTAATAAACGGAACTCAATTCTAAAAAATCAGTAGGTACGCATAAATCACCACTATACTTATAGGTATAGTAAAGGCATGTATAATTACAAAAGTTAAACTATAACCAGCAGCTGCCTTTTCAAATTTGTACGTATATTTCCCAAGAAACAAAATTTTCACCTACTTTCTTGTCATAGGTTTCAATATATTTTAATTCCATTTACAATAATTTAATTATTAAAAACATATTTTCACGAACAATGTTTTAATTCGTATTCACAATAATTTATACAATTAGTACGTTTCTACTTTGTACATCTGAACATTATTAGCATGAAACGCAGATACTGTACGATCGAGTAAAATTGAACTTTTCAGAACGCTAACATTTAGTATCATCTTATCACCTATTGGCTATTATGTACATATATATCATACATTTATTAAGTATCTGTGTTATAAACAAGTCTGAAGTTATGATAAATTATATTAAAAATGTTATAATTGAAGTTCGATGAGAGATGAACACTGTTTCTCATTTAATATCTAATAATTTGGTTCTATAAATTTAAGAAATAAAGAAATAAATCTATATGGTTTACCCTTTTGATATTGATTAATTTTCATTCCTTTAACATGTGACTATTTTGTTTGATTATTTAGTACCTACACGAATATTTTATGTACCTATATATTATAATATTATAGACATGGGAATATAGGATTACGCATCCGTGGTATTTGAGCAGTACATTATTCCAATTTTCATCAATTAAACGAAAACACGATCGTAGCCAACAAATCATCCACGAGTTCACCAATGATATAATCAAAAGAAAAATCATAGAGTTAAATAAATCAGGAAGCGAGAATGTCATGAATACAGACCACGACGATAACGAAGACATTGGGCAAAAAACGATAACTCTCACTGAAATTCTTTTGGAAAACACTCATGAATTATCTCTCGATCAGATACGAGACGAACTCGTAACAGTAATGATTGGTAAGTACCAATATATATATATATATATATATAATACTATAGTACATCAAAGTTTGAATTATTCCACAACAGACTACAGTTCCACTGTACAACTACGCTTTATACTTATATAATATTTTTAATATTATTCGTACCGATACAGAATAATCCAACATAAATGTATTATTGTTATTACTATTGAACAAATATGTTTTTGGTCAGCCCAAAGCAATATTTTCATAACTTTTCTACGGTGAAAATGAGTGCTGCGTTATTATTAATATCGGTTATTGCTAAATATGATATTTTTCAATACAAATTTAAAATTTATAATTAAATAATTAATAATTGCAAAATAAATTGTAATAACATAAAAAAAATAAATATCATCGAAGTTGTTTTTTATAAATTTAATGTACCTACACAATTCATATGCGTAATATATTACAGGAGGACAAGAAACAACTGCTTTGGTGAACGCTTGTGTGGTTTTTATGTTGGCCCATCATCAAGACGTACAAGATAAGGTAAATAGGTACATATATTATAAGCGTAGCATGTACATACTGTAAATATTAATTAGTGGGTAAAATCCGTAAGGGTTTACTTGAGCTTCTAAATACGTTGTTCTTAAAATAATAGATTGATAATTTATTATAAACATCTAATTTTGGAAGAAGGCCACGGGTGTATACGGTTATAATATACATATAACACGCAACTGTATTATATATATTATGTATCGCAAACTAGAAATTTCACTCTAGCCGTCAACCCCACCCCCTTCCCGCAAGGAAATGTATAACTAGGGGACGGATTTAAATGCAAAAATCATTTTATACATCTAGGAATTAAAAAATGTAACTTTTATTTTGTATTTTTGGCATTTTTAATGAATTTTTTATGTTTTCAAGTCATTTTAATACAGGAATTGATAAAATTCGATAAAAATTAAACAGCACCCGATTATACAACGATATTATGAAACACAAAGTAAAAGTGTAACAAATGTGTCTAAATTGTACATTCTTTTTTTGGAAATAATTTTCAAAGTAAAAAGTAAATAGGAGAAATATAAGATGATGAAAATTATATGAATAATTAATACCTAAGAATAAAAATATATATAAATGTACACATTTTTTCAATGTTAAAAATAATTTTAAGAGCATTTGTTAGTGCATTTTTTAAAAAAATGTCTGTTATGAGTGCATTAAATGGTATTTTTTTAAGTCATTTTTTCTTATTTTTTAGAGCATTTAAATCCTTTCCCGATTTATAACAACCTACAGTTACACCCTTGGAAATTTGACACGATATGTACGTGTTTTAATTGTGCACAAATTTACAAACACGTTTGTTCTGTATATATTGTATAAAACAGGTGTTCAAGGAACTGGAATCGATATTTTCGAACGGAGATCGTAACAGACCGGTCACATTCAACGATTTGCTTCAGATGGAGTACCTCGAACGAGTGATCAAAGAAACGCTCAGGCTTTTTCCTCCGCTGCCCGTGTTCGCCAGAGACCTAACCGAAGACACGACAATCGGCGATCACCTGTGCCCAGCCGGTACGATATAGTATATAAATCTCAACGAGTGACGGTGTCGATATAATACGTATTATGCCTTGCCGTATATTTTAGAGGAAGTAATATTTTCTGTAGACTGTATTATATACAGGTAGGTAAACGGTTTTAGAAGGGACCCATTACAGAATATGCGCACGATGCAGTGCAGACGATTCGGATAGACTTTGTACACTAGGCTTAGCTTAATTAGCGTTCTTAAATTCTTAATTCTCAATTAAGTGTATGCTATGTAAAAAGTTTATATTCAATTACGTATTGAAAGATATATTTATATGAGATAAAATCATGTGCCTGCGAGCTATGGTATATCCATTTGAAAGGCTCGTAGAGATAACGTTAAACAAATAAAGAATACAATTTTGAAAAAAAAATATATCGTTTAGTGCCTTTTTAATCGAACTCCCGTAGTTATGCGACGGCACGCCATTCTGAAAATTATCAATGGAGGGGGGAGGGCAAATTAATAAACGCCATACGCAGTTTTAAAAAGGTTTGATTTTTTTCCACAAAATAATAATTCTAAAAACTAATTTTAGACCGATTACCGCAAATGGGTTTAAAATTATTTTGCCAGAAAAAAACTGCCGCTTTAATCCACGAGACTTTATGTATGTAATGACTACGAACAGTACGAACATAACGAGCAAACTAAATCACATTCAAACGATTTGTCAGAATTATTTTTGGTGGAAACAAAAATCGAACCCATTTTTGAATTTCGGACGGAAACAGCGTCATACAAAATCGGCAGATATACGAAAAATTCGTTAATTCTAGAGTTAAACTAAAATATTACTTTACACGGACGTTCCCTTATAGGCGCCACGCTGGTCATCACCCCGCTGTTCTTGCATTCGAGTCCGCAGCACTACGGTGGCATGGCCCGTGGCCCGGACGAGTTCAATCCGGACAATTTTTTGCCCGAAGCCTATCGCCAGCGACATCCGTACGCATACATCCCGTTCAGTACCGGATCCCGGAACTGCATCGGTATCAAGTACGCGATGCTCCAAATGAAGACGGTCATATCCACGCTGATCCGTCACCACAGGTTCCGGCCGTCCGACAGGTGTCCGACGCCGGACCAACTGCGACTTATGTTCTTGACCACGCTCAAACTGGCTGACGGCTGTTACGTTAAAGTCGAACCGCGGGAACTGAAATGACCAACAGACACTGTAGTGGCTGCCATATTTTATACCTGATGTATATAATGTTGGTCGAAAACATATTATCAATATTATTATTACCTAAAATTATTATTATTATTAGGGTGCAGATTTATATGTATTCAAAATTCAAAAATATGTACATATATATGTATTTATTTTTATCAAAATATGTAATTAAAAATACCAAATATGTAAAAAAAAAATGTTTTCATTCTTGAAAAAAATTATAAAATAAGTGTATAGGTAAGTAGTCAAGTATAAATATGAAAAATAAATAAATAAATAAATAAATAAATAATATAAAACTACATTAGATTATTATATTATTATTACATTCAAATTATGTATTTATTCGTTAGAATTATGATCTTCTTCGTCGTTAACAAAACAATTGACAATCATATACTTTTTTAGATTGTCAAAAGTAAATCGACGTCGATTAGGACGTAATATGTTTTTATAGTGGTTAAAGGATCTTTCCACGTCGACGGAAGTTTAGGAGCAAATTTAAAAGCCCCTAATTCAGTAACACTAAATTCAAATGAAGTTTGCGTATCGCTGCCGTTATGAAAGTTTGAAATAGCTTCAAGTGTCTTAAAACCTGGGTTTTTACTAAGTACTTGTTCAACTTTTTTTTTTATTTTTATTCCGACCTCTCCAAGGGCTTCTTTCAATTTTTTGATGCTGTTAGAGACAATACCCAGGCTATTAGCCAGAGAAAATTTTGAACTTCAAGTTTCGAAATAGAACTGGCAAGGAATGTAGTATTGGAGGATATGTACACTAAATTATTTTTGAATGAGATACTTTTAATTAAATTTTTCGCATTTTCTACTGAAACAGCATCCATTTAAAGTTTGGAAATCACATCTTCAATGATACTAAAATTGTCGCAATAATATGCAGCAGCTTGTAACCAAGTACCCCGCTACGAGTTATCACTATAGGTACTAAATAATAAATCTACATCAAAGGTCGTGGTAAACAGTAGCGTGAGAAGACTTATTAGAGACCCAGTGGCGGAACTAGGGGTGTAAAACTTGAGATTGATTCCCGGGGGTAACATTTTAGTGGGCGTAATTTTTTTGTTGGCCTTTATTTAATTTTTGATATTAAAAGTTAAAAAAACTATTTTTATTTCACATAATTTGTTTATTATTTGGTTAATGACCACGTTTAAAGGAATGAAAAACAAAAAATAAAACCATACACAGCGCAAAATAATTTAATGGTTATTCTATTATTAATTATTATTCGATCAATAGACGATAGGTAGTGCATATTACATAAAGACAGGACAGACTAATAATAAAAATTAAAAAGAACGTATATATTATGAATAAAAAATATAAATATAGTAAAAAATATATTTTGTAATCGATTATAGTACAAAATTAATCTCATTTATAATAATTAATACCTATGTCGTTGTCATGACAAAATAAATTATTATTAATTATTATTATTACTCGTATTTTTTTAATACAATTCGGGATTCACCATTTTCGTTATCGATCTGGACATCATTCTAGTTAACGGTAAGATTATGATTAGATTCGTTTAAGTATTCGTAGTAAACTGGTATATACCATAATAATTAAGTGAAGCATGGCGTGTATTGATGCTCAGTGGCGTAAATAGCAGGTAGGTAAGGTGGCAACCGCCATGGGCCCACAACTGACGAAGGGCCCTAATCTAAACAATAATACTCTATTTTATATTAAATTCCAAATGGCAAATAGAATAAAAAATATAAAAATGATATTATTTTGATATACAATTTTGTTAAGTGTATATACTGTACAACTATCGTGCATTTTTAAATATCAAATATCTATTTTAACATTTTTTTTTCAATAAAAAGGTTCTTTCATTTAATTAAATAAGTTTATTATTACTTATTTTAATAATTAGCTGTGCAAATAGTTGTGTAAAAATCAGAATAACTTTTATTAAGTTTAATTATTGTAACATAAGTAGGTATAATACGATTCTATGAATAAGAACAAGGTAGCTTGATATTTTTAACTTTGTTAGTTAACATTTATTATGTGTGTCAATAAGTATGTAGTATATTTGTCATTTGAATTCCGATTATTAAAAACCAATTGCAGGAAAGGATAATTCAGTCTTGGTCTATGTTTGGGCGTAAAAAATCTAAGTTCCGCCTCTGGTTAGGGTCCAGGCAATCTTAAAAAAAAGCGCCTTTTTACCAATTAAAAAATTTACAAATGTATACCTACGCAATATACGCATCAGTAACAATAATAAATGGAACACTGGTGAAATAATTTGGGATTTTCCTTCATAATTCCATGATTAAATTTACATGTAGTTTGTGTAAAATAATAAACAAAATCATACATATTTCAAAATGTATAATAAAAATAATATGACGTTTTGAAGGTAGAATAAAAATACGATATGTAGGGCACACTTAGCCATACCCTAACGCCACTGGCTATACTTAATTAATACTTATATACTTTAGTGGTTAGTATTATTTTTTATTAGGTACCTATTGTGTGTTGGCTATAGACATAATATAAAACGTTAACAATTTATTCATATTTTATATTATAATTTATAATAAATGTTAATAAAATAATATGCTGGCTAAATAATGTGTGTTATTAATTTTCTTTTAATAAATAAAAGAAACTATTAAACTGTTTATTTCTTATAATTGTTTTTATTTTTTTAATTTCGTTCAAATAATAAACATCAATTTTTATTTTCGTAAATTATATTTATGTTTCTTCGATTACTCTTCATATTTGTAATTTCTAAAAGATTTCAGCAACTCCTTTTAATTTTCTATGTTTCTTTTTATTCAAATAGAATTTGTTTTTTTATTCTAAATATAAATCATTACATCCTTTTAGCTTCATAGATGCACTGCACATCAACAATGAATGCAATTTTAAATTAACAACGGACTCCGTGTGATGGTAAGAAATCTTATTTTACTTTTATATAAGTCTTGGCAGGACCAGATTGGCTCGACGAATTGATGAGTAAAACTTGATGGGCCACAACAATTTTGAGCCGTTCAAGTCACGAGGAACTACTAACCGAAAATATGTTAAGAGTTAAAAGCTGAAAAAATGGAGACTAAATGTCGGACTTACTTGTTAATATTAAAACTCGATGAGACGAATTTGTCCAATCCGGCCTTGAGTCTTGATCAGTACAGCTAAGTTAAACTACAGGCACCTAATTCAAGTAAGATAATTTTATGTATTTTGTAAATATATTTATAGATGTATAGAACTATTAAATTATTTTTAGTATTTATTGTAGTTGTAACGTAGTATATAATATATAAATAAGTCTTTAATTGCTTTACCTACATTTATTTAATACATTTGCGGATAGAGAATCACTTATGATTGGAACAGATGATGATTCAATGACCAGCGGATTTCGGCGATTTAGTATATTGGAATAATAATTGTTCATGTCGCATCATCCCCAAATTATTCGTACCGCGTAGGCACCTATATTATTATTATTATTTTATTTAGTCGTCTCCCCCTTCACTGCACCGCTTACCGGTTAATCATCCAATACATCGACTATCGCCGGCCAGCAACACACACACATATAATACACATTAACCGTTTATTACAATATTTTATATTATGCAGTATATAGTGTTTAAGTTGGTAAATCAGCACAAATCGTATTTTTATTTCTAAGTTTTTTTATTTAACTAAATTACATATTGTATTATTGGTACTACATATAGACATATAACTTTAAGTTGTATATTTTTTTAAATTATTTTAATGCGTTCATATTATGTATTACGTGTGCAAAACACCACGGAATTTATTGTATTTTATACAAGGTGTCGGTGTACCCCATTATCACCTATATATTTGTAAAATGTCTATTATATTGTGCGTGATTTTTTTTTTTAATATTATATAATATAGCTAATAGGATCAAGCGGATAATCTGACCAGTCTGCGATCCGTAAGATATTTATTATTTATCATTTTGTGAGTAATATTTATTTATTATTGTTGTACTGTTATAGACTAAGTAAACTCTAAGTAGATATTGTAGTTTTAATAATTCAGTTCCAATAGCTGTCTGTCTAATCTAAATATTTACAATAAAATATTATATCATAGACACTTGTAATAATTATTGATTTATATTATGCTATATACCTATTATTATTATTATCATTATTATTATAATATTTATAGTTAAAATCTAGTTAGAATAGTTATTATTATAATTATTATAGTTAGAATAAGAAAAATGTTGAATTTAAATTTCACTATTTAAATATGTAAATTAGGCAAATTTATAATTTAATATTTTTATTTATCAATTATTTAAAATGTGTAATTCATAATTGCTTTACTCTAGTTCCGTCACATTATTAATTCAGGGAGTAAAAAAGGGTAACCCGCAAACAATTTTACCCTATTCCATTCCTGAAACCCACTTACACAGCACCAGCACCTTACTCACACTGCTCGCAAATTTTACCCAGTTTCAGATGAGAAACTCATAAACAATTTTACCCGGTTTTGAATGCAAAACTACCAAAAAAAACATAAACCACTAAATTTTCAACCCGATTTTGAACGCAAAATCCATAATTTGTAAATGATTATCCCCTTTTGTACCTCACGCCCCTAAAGCCTTAGCCCACAAAAAATTACACCCGGTTTTGAACGCAAAACTCACAAACCACCACAATTTTAACCGATTTTGAACGCAAAATCCATAATTTGTAAACGATTATCACCCTTTTGTTTCTTACACCCCTAGAACCCTATCCCTCAAAAAATTGTACCCGGTTTTGAACGCAAAACTCACAAACCACCACAATTTTACCCGGTTTTGAACGCAAAACTCACAAACCACCACAATTTTACCCGGTTTTGAACGCAAAACTCACAAACCACCACAATTTCATCCGATTTTGAACGCAAAATCCATAATTTATAAACGATTATCCCCCTTTTGTACCTCACGCCCCTAGAACCCTAGCCCACAAAAAATGCACCCGGTTTTGAACGCAAAACTCATAAGCCACCACAATTTTACCCGGTTTTGAACGCAAAATCTATAATCTGTAAACGATTTGTCCCACATTTGTACCTCACGCCCATACAACTCTAGCCCACAAAAAATTGCATCCGGTTTTGAATGCAAAACTCACAAACCACCACAATTTTATCCGATTTTGAACGCAAAATCCATAATTTGTAAACGATTATCCCCTTTTTGTACCTCACACCCCTAGAACCCCTAGCCACCACAATTTTACCCGATTTTGAACGCAAAATCCACAACTTATAAACGATTTGCCCCACTTTTATACCTCACACCTTTAGCCCACAAACAATTATACCCGATTACATACACAATCCGTAATCCATAACATTTTTACCCGGATTTTAATAAAAAAATCCGATAAGTAGGTACCCAAAAAATCTTAACCCATTTTTACTCCCTGAACTTTTAATACGATGTGACTAATAATTCCTCAGCACCTACATCCCCACTTATTTCTTTAAAAGTTAAGACACGTATTTAAATTCAACACTAGTAAGCTGGAAATGGGTGAATGCCGTGCTACGACAAAACTAAAATTATAAATTTAAACTAATTAAAACCTTCTCATTAAACGTATAATTCGATATTTATTTGTTCATATTACCTATATATTATGCTTTACTTATATAGGTATATAATACCATTTTATACGCGAGAAAGTGCAGTTACTAATCAGCCTATCTATATCAATTATTAAAGTCGATCGACGTTCACGCATTCTAGCTTACGATGTGGATTAGGCCTACTGGGGACACCACAATAAAAAAAACGCGCCTCGTGTAATACCTCATAAGCAACACGGACGATGTTATTGTGTGTCGTTTAAAGGTGGTGAGGAAAATTACACAACGCTGTTGTCTTAGTATTTTACATAAAATATTTATTAAACACCAATTAAATACTTATTTATACCAAGAAACAAGAAATATTGACGTTTTTTAAAGTATTAGTAGTATTAAAATACAATAGTTTTGAAAAAATAATATCACCCAACTTGTTAGACTCTGAGTAGTTATTTTATTAGTCTTTATTTCACAATCAAAAACACAAACAAAAGTGGGTCAAATTTAATATTTCCCGAAAAAATGTATGTATATCTATTAATTGAAACATTGATGATTTATCAAATACTTTATTTATTAATTACGAATTATTAATTACGAAATGGAAGTGAAATACCGTTCATTTTGTCTGGCTTACCATCAACTTCAAGTTTATAATAAAACTGGACCATTTAAATTAAATGAAGTGTTGAAGTTCGTGATATCTTGAGTCGCGACTTCTTCATATCCAAGTATTTGTATATTTTGTATAAAATATTTTATACGCCTCCAGTCAGCAACAGTGCAGTAGTGCTCCAGTGCAACTGCGGAGAGAAGTTTTAGCCAGCTAAAATTTGGCAATATTGAGCATAAAAAGCAGCATAGCACAAACAATCAATTTTTATAACGTAATAAGTATACATTTGCATTAATTAAAAAGCCCAGACAATTATTGTAATATTCTTTACTATTCTTACTTTTATTTTAACATGTATATTATAATTGAATTGAATTATTTTTCTATTGAATTAGAATTTAGAACTGCCTTCTACTGTGAAAATAACAGTTATTGATAACTAAAATTAAATAAATATACTGCAACTATGTATACAATTAATAAAATAATAAATATGTATAAGTCCATCTCAAAATTTAAAATACCGAAATTATTTAAATATTCCAGGTAAATTTGTTAATTTAATATCAATTTTAATGCAACAAATAAAAATATAATTAATTAATAATACCAAAGTTTGTAAATACATTTTAAATTTCACTTAAAACTTAGTTGTGACTTATGTCTTATCGTTTATAGTTATATTAAATGTTGGTATTAAAATATGATATAAATAAGGTAAATTGCGAGTGCAGCAAGCGACTTTGCGATGCTGAGTTGGTTGAACATTCTAAAGTCTAAACAGTGACCTCTCATAAGTGAGACAGACCTTCATTACTAAAATCCTAGATTCACCACTGGAGACAATACACGCAGATTGGAGGTTGAATTTAAAATTTTAAAACGACTAACGAATTTTATGTTTCTTCAGGTAACACCTAAATTTAAAAACTAATCTCGCATGTTTAGAAGAACAGTGTGCTTTTTATTGGCGAACAAAAAATAGATTAAGTATATTTTGACTATTGAATACTTTAAATTTTCTATCGATGCACCGTTGATAATTTTGAAATTTTCATATCATTTTTTTACATACATTCATGGGGTAAAGATTGTCGTATAAACTCTAAAATTAAACTTATTTTCTACGTAAAAAAAATATCGTAAATTTTTATTGGTATTGAGTAATTTCTGGAAAAACGTGTTTCTGTCAACTTTGTGTAATTTTGATTTAGTGAGTAAAAGAGTTATTCAAATTTCAAAACTAGGCTTACATTTTTAAAGAAATGTTTTAATTAATGTTTATTGCAGAACGAAATCGAACCTACGGGTAGTAAAGAAATTATTTAAATTAATTTACATTCAAAAACACGCCGAGTTAAGCATTAAAGAATTCAATATTGTTTTTCACATGCTTTATTAAGAAATTGCATTTAACGTTTCTGTGTTTGTTAGTTTTGACTGATCTTGCTCTTTGTGCTTGGTACTAAAACATTTTTATAAGAAATCAAATTCTTTAATATTCGAGACAAATCGGCGTGGATGATAATATGGAGGATCAACTGCAACTTCGGTTTGACCGACAACTGGTCTGTAGCGGCGGTGGCAACAATGATTGCAAAGCTGATTGTCGAGCCAACTAAAAACCATATTTTAGGTTTTACGATACCGTCTCTTTAAAAAAAAAAAAAAAACATAAATATATAATACATAAATTGAAAAAATTCTAATATGTCAAGTGTCGACACAGTAATTAACACAAATTATATTTTTAATCATATGAAATCTAGAAAAATTGTAAACTTAGTCATATAGTTAAAAGTACCGTAACTAATTGTAATTTTTTACTACAAACAAAGTTAATTATTGAAGCATTTGTATTGTTTCGAAAGACAACGATACACACAAAAATAAATTTATAAAAAACATACCTACACACATGCTTTAAAGTTTATTTGAAAATCAATGTATGAACCCCAGGGTCACACAGAATAAAAAACTTAGAAAAAAATAACGACGTAGTCAAATAATTATGTAAAAAATACTATGTTAAAAAAATTAAAAACTTTTTGAAATAATGAATGTGTACACCAGTGGTGGGCAAACTTTTTTAATAGGGGGCCACAAAATTTAAGAAATTCTAGAGGAGGGCCATAATTATAGAAAAAATGCATTTTGGGTTAAAGCTTTGAACCATATAATATTATAAAAACATGACACTTTTATACTATACAGGCCATATACTATCCATGTCGATGAACCCTCGGCGGGCCGGATAAAATATCTTTAAATATTAACACTTAATGGGCCACCCTGAGAAGTTCTGCCAAGCTATACTATAATATAATATACAATACCTACTAATCATGGGCGTAGGTAAGGGGAGGGTTTTGGGTGTTCAAACACCCCCCGAAATTAAATAAAACAATTGTATTATTTAGTACATGCAAATAAATTATTCATAATTTTATAATATTACTATAGATTTAAACAAAAACCCCCTCTGAAAATATTTCCTACCTACGCCCATGCTACTAATATATTGATAACCATCAGTAGAGGATTAACCACGTGAGGCAAATTTGTTATGTTATTCTATTTTTATTCTCAAAAAATGAACAAAAACAGAATCGAGCCATTACTGTCTATGTCACTCCCGGGGCGGCTGCGGCTATACCCGATTACCCGTCACTCTTCGGTGTTGACCCATTTAAACGGCAATCCTTGGATAGTATTGAAAAAAGGGGGGCTAAAAACCACTGAGCGTGTCCCAGGGCACCGTGAAGGTTAATCCGCCACTGAATTATAACCATACGCGGAATCTATGTCGAGTTTCGTCACGGGTTACCCTTGTTTTTCTTGAGGCCTCGGCGGATGAACTTGCAGATCTTCTGAACGGACGATAACTTCGTCTTGCATCTTTCCGACAGCGGCAAACGCGAACGGGATTCGAGCGGGCCGCAAAGGTCGACGTTTTCGGTGGACATCGCCTCTGAACTCAACTCCGCGTCGTCCGCCTCCGCCTGCAGCGCACCGATCACCGGAGTGGACGTTCGCGGTTGTTCCTGCAGCACGTCGTCCGCAGTGATGGTCTGCACGTACGTGCTGATGGAGCTGTCGTCCCACCAGTGACGTTGGCGACGGGCGTCCGACGGGACGCTCTGGGACGCGTGATGGCCGCGCCGGCGGTCGATCCTGCAGTTGGACGCGGTGGACGCGCGCGCGGACTCCGCGTACGGCCGCGGCGCGTACGGCACGTCGCCGACCGGCATCGGGCACTCGTGCACCGCGTCGAACATGCCGATCCGGGTGGCGCGGCCTCGACGTCTGCGCACCAATATCTTGGCCACGCCGCGCGCCACACTCCGGGCCACGGCGGCCGTCGGCGCCGTCCGGTCGCCGTGCCTGCAGTCGGCGTCCAGACACGGGTCGTCCGACACGATGTCGATCAGCCACGGCCGCGTGTCGTCGCCCAACACGAACGTGCCGCGGAAAAGTTCCAAGCAGTTGGGACGCAGGCCGAGCGAACCGGCGGTCGCGGCCGCGGTCATCGCCGACACGACGGACCGCCGAATCGCCGAGTGGATTTCGTCGTCGTTTCCGCCGCCCCCGTCGGCCGCCCGTCGCCGCTGCCGGCGGTTCCGCGGTCGCTTCTGCTGCTTGACCGTTATCTCGTCGCGCCGCGCGTTGCCCGCCAGTTGATCGAGGCCGCACGTCAGCGCCGTCGGCCGCAGCACCGCGTGCAGCCCGCGCCACTTGGCCCGGTCGAAGTGGCCGGACGCGGCGGCCTCCCGGTGCAGCGAGAACCGATGCGCGTACGGTTGGACGGCGCACGTCCGGTGCAGCCACACCGTCAGCCGGCCGTCGAGCGTGGACAGCGCGATCCACGTGTGCACGTCCGACTTGGTGTCGTCGCGCAGCAGCGGCGTCTCGATGTACTTCTGCACCACGCGGTCGGAGCCACCCGACCGGCCGATGGTGTCGAGCAGTTCGTCGATCTTGTTCGACATCACTGGACGGCCGCCGTGCGGAGCGGCCGTAGACTTGACGATCCACACGTTCTGATAGCCGTCGATCGCCGTCTGCGGCCTGGCCGCGGTCAGCCGATGGACCAGCAGGACGCTTGACGAGGTCAGAAAGCGCAGCACCGCTTCCTCGTCGTCGACCGGCACGGTGAACTTCCGCCGGTCGTGCACGATCTTATAGTAATGTTTGAAAAACGTTTCCCAGGCACCGCCCTTGCCCGAAAACGATGCCGGATATAGCGACCTGTCGTCCGTTAGGTATTGGTGACATTTAAACGCGGCGAAGTTGAGTGCCGAAAGAGGAACCTGCGATATCACGATATGGACAATAATTGTAGTGTCGAAACGTTTCAGATAAATTATGAATGAAAAATTGATATTGTAAATATGCGTGATCGTGTCTCATAGTACTAGTCATACTAACCTATGTATGCTATACTGCTGTACACAGTATTACTACAGGTATCGAAAACACAATTTATGTTAATTCAATCGTATTGTTGATCTATTCATTGGTTTTAAGTATAAAATATTTTAGATTCTGTGCTGAGCGATAATGATATGTGTTTTTATTATTTTTGTGTCAGAAGACACTTTGTCTAGTAGAAAAAATGATTTGATCAAGGACTTTGATTTTATCTGATAAGTATTTGTAAAAATTTTAATATTATTTTTTCCAAAAATGTATATTATTTTGATTTTAAGCTATTTAAATTTAAAAATTAAAGATATTTACATAGCCTAAAAAAAATGTTTAATACATTCAAAACAGTAATCGGACATCGGTTATATATTAACCAACATTCCACTTATTTGTCTAGACTTCTAATGTCATAAGAAACATACGGGTACTCTAACAACTTTAAATTGTAAAACTAAAATTATTTCTGAATATAGTAATAAAATATCGTATATTCTAAAACTGA
Organism: Schizaphis graminum; assembly: GCA_020882235.1. NCBI lineage: Eukaryota > Metazoa > Arthropoda > Insecta > Hemiptera > Aphididae > Schizaphis > Schizaphis graminum. The sequence continues at coordinate 17,135,654 of CM037031.1, forward strand.
AAAACCCGTCGACATAATAAAAATAATATAACCATGGATTGTAAAAAAGTCCGTGTTCTAAATTACACAATATTGTGAAAAATATTTTCTGCTAATCCAGCAATCCATCATAACAATACAATGAAATTAAAATAAAAATCCACATCGAACGCTACAAAAATATGTTTGTTAAAATTCGAAAATTAACGAACAAACCAAATACACAAAAAAAAACAATATCAATAACTAAAAAAAAAAAGAAAAATGTAGTAGTTTTCGAGTATACGACGTACCGTTTACTATTTATACCATTTCCAATTATTACGAGTGCAATGAACCTTAACTAATAGACGCAGAAACAGTTTTGCTAGTGTAGGTATACTCACTTGACCGTTTTTCGCGCACATGTTTTGATGACCACCGTCCACGAACGCCCGCAATAACGACACGCAAGCGGTTAGGGAGTAGTCCGCGACGAAGCTGTCCGCGTGAATCCCTTCGGTGTGCGCGGGGTACGCCCTTGGATAGTGGCCGTCGAACTCGGATCTCCCTGCCAAAGCGTAGCCACACAGCTTCAAAGAGGCGTTTGCGTCCCGCGGAAACCGGTTGACCACAACGTCCGGGCGCAGCGTCATCCAGTCGACGCCGCCGCTGTGAGCGTCCATCCATATCAGACCAGACTCGTAACGTTTGGCAACTCCCTTAACGCGCTCCTCGTTATTATGCAGCGATATCACCTCGACGGTGGCATCTATATTACACAATATTCATATTATTATAAATATCCGATTTTGTTGAAAATAAAAATGACAGAACTCATACTACAAAGCCATCGCACATAAATGCCAATAAATTTAGTAGACCATGAGCGTATTTAGAAATTTTCTTTTGGAGGGGCTGAGGTATTTTTAATTACATTGAACTTCTACGATTTAAATATGATAGGAAATAATAAGGAGACTTAATAAATATTTCCTGGATTTCGGGGGGGGGGGGGCTGAAGCCCCCTCCCTCCCCCCATAAATACATCACTAGTAGTTGTTCTGCAGTGGCTGCGGTCCGTCCCAAATATTTATAGATACTTGACATAGATTATATGAGTAAATAATATTAATATGTATCAATCTATGATACGAAAAATATGTATAGATATCAACGATCAAATTACTATGGTAACTTAAAAAAATAAACATTTATGACATTTTGTAGAATTCGATTTTTTCAAGACTTATCGACATGTCTATTAGTTCATCAATTATGCAAATAAATACAATCCAATCAATGTTGTCAAGTCGCACTATTCCAAGTGACATCGAATTCGCTTCAAAGTGACAGGGTCTAATATAATATGACATTCTATTTTACACATATTTGCATACTTCTAAGTTCCGAGCATATTTGACTTAATTTGGCATAATCATTCAATTTTTTTTAATTTAATGAGCCATTTAAATTTTTGAAGTATTGTTACTAATTTCGATGTAAATAAGTACCAATTTTGTTTAAAAACTTTAAAAATACTATCTATATTTTAAAAATATAATCAAACGTTGTTTATTGGTTAAATAATTAAAAATAATGGCTAACTCACAGGTATAATAAAAATATAATATATATATATATCAATTATACTGTTATAATTATTATAGTAATTATAATAATTACTATTCAAATACAAGTAAATAGCACTAAAGTGTAATAATAAGAAGAAAAATAAAATAATATAAAAATTACAGTTATTGCGGTGTATAAATAGATAGTTTATAGATAAAATTAAATATTGTCTTGCGTGTGACCTCATTAAAGTTGACTATATTAAGCATTAAGCAATACATACTCATAATCGTAGGGTTGGACTAATTTAGAAGCGAAAATTTACGAATATAACAAGTAAATTTAATTATTATATAATCTAATATACCTAGTCAGTATAGGTAACGAAATTGATATTCATTATTCAGCAAAAAGAAAAAAAAGAAAGTGTAGTGGTGATTCAAAATATATGATATAATTTTCAAAATGTTAGATTGAAATAGTTATTTTTTGTTAATGGATTAATGCTATTAGAGACTTTGGTCTTTGAGGCAGTTCTCTACAAGCAAACATAATATGTTCAATGTTCATATGCATTTTAGTTTTGATCATTATTAAATAAAGTATAAAATGCTGACACAATATTATTATATTTCAACTATAGAAATATATCATTACGAATAGGTCACGTAGACATATAAACATATAATCAAATATAGACAAAAAAAAAATAGCAACAGAAGCAAAAATATGAGTTAAGTAGAATCTTATGATTTAGCCTACCTAAACGACAAATACTTTTTTATTACTATGCTGTCACTACTAGAGCATAATAAGGCAAAACCCTTCAAGTGATCAGAAGTCAAGATAATTTATTGATAATTTTAGTTTTATTTATTTTTACATCACCAACTAGCTTTGTTATAATTCTATAATTTATTGGTATCAACTTTCATCGAGAGTCGAGACGTTTGTAAACCTGGTAATACGTGTATCTACCTCATATTATACGTAAGTGTAAAACAAAATTTAACCAAAATTAATTTCTTCTATAAGTAACCGACAAATATTCAATTCAAATGTATTAAATTCACAGCTCTAATTCATACCGTATTCATTTATTAAACTTATCAGGTAGCTAAATTTATTAATCATATGTATTTGCGAAATCACAATAAAACTAAATTTAAAGAAAGTAAGTAGGTAACCAGTTTTATGTACAATAGGAGTTTCGTTTATCTCCCCATTTAGTATAGATAACTAAAAGGACGAGTTAAATTTGATTTCAATGATAAATCTTTGCACTCGAAAAACAATTTTAAGTGGTGACAGTCTGCGGATCTATTATCATATAAATATATATTAATATTACCTACTAATTGCTATTAATTTATTTTATTATTAGTAATATGATATATTAACTATAAATAAGCAATAGCATACAATTAAAATATCGTTGAATTACAACAAAATAACTAAAAACATTATTCTTTGTATAAATATTGAATTTCGTCCAAATTTTAACTTCAAATTTTTATAAAAAAAAAAAATTAAGTTTATATAATTTTTAGATTTTTTGGTTCAAGTTACAACTTCTTATGACAAACTTATTTTGAAATACAAAATAATTTTTAAATGTTTGTGTATTTGATAAATTGTGTTTAAATTTGAACTTCAAATGTGACATTTTGTTAAATAGTTATCTAAACTAAATACCATAGTTAAAAATAATATATAATATTATTACAATTCAATATAATTTAAAAAAATTTAAATGTTTTTGCAGGTTGAATGCCGATCAAATATGGAATATCTAACTTTTACTATGCTTTTATCTATTTTGGTAATAACTATATTGATATTAATACTTAAAGGCAGAAATAATATAATATTAGCCAATAGAATACCAGGACCAAATGGATGGTTTCTTATTGGTATGCTACCACTATTCTTAAAAGGACCAGAAAAATTAATCAAAAATTTGTTAAGAGAATACCGAATGTAAGTTTAGATTTTTAATAAAATAATTATTAACATTTATTTCTTTATTTTTAAACGCACATTTTATTGTATCGTCCATATGACAATATAAAAATTACACAATTATAAAATTGTCTGATTTACAATTACTTTAAGTATATACGTAACCAAAATTAAATACTAAACTATTTTACACATTTATTTTGACACGTATGTGTAGTGGGTACTATGTACGTATAATTTTTAGATATTTGTTTAAAATTATTTTAGATATGAAAAGTATATGATTAAATTCTGGCTTTTTAATAATTTATATATTGTGCTTACGAGACTTGAAGATATAGAATTAGTGTTTGGTAACCCAAAATTTTTAAGAAAATCTAAAGATTATATGGTTTTGCAAGAATCCATTATGGGACAAGGAATATTTTCTATTGACGACATTGAACAATGGAAAAATAACAGGTAAATTATAATATATTTACTATGCAATAATTGAATTTACAATTAATTAAAAATAGCATAATAACGTTTAACCAAATTGTCCAAATTGTTCTAAATTAAACAATGCAACAGAAATTAATACATATTTTTTTGTCTGTATTGTTTAAGAAAAATAGTAATTAGAGGTTTTAGTTTTACACCTACAAATTCGTTTATACCAATATTTTACCAAGAAGCAAACGTACTTGCTGAAATACTCCTAGAAAAGTGTGTCTTAAAATCAAATGAGTGTAATATTAATGGTCCTGTTAGTATGGCTACAATGGAAATGATCGGAAAAACAGCTTTAGGTATAACATTTAATGCTCAAACAGGCGGCTGTAATCAATTTGTCGAACACCTACAAACTGCAATGCATGTATGCTATTTTACTTTATTGGATACTTATTCAGTTATTTTATTATTTAAGTATATGATAATATTCGTTTACTATTTTTACTAATTTATTTAGGCGTGGGAATATAGAGTTACACATCCATGGTACTTAAGCAACACATTATTCCGATTTTCATCAGTGAAACGTAAACACGATAGAAGTCAAAAAATCATAAACGAATTTACAGATGAAATTATAAAAAAAAAAATCATTGAATTCACCAAAAATTTAAATAATAGTCAGACAAAAATAGAAAAAGATGATGAAGACTGTTGCCCAAAATCAAAAACTGTTATAGAAATTCTTTTAGGAAGCTCTCATAAAATGGACCACAGACAAATACGAGACGAAATTGTTACAGTTATGATTGGTAAATATTAGAATACATTAAAATATTTAGTTTAAAATCGTATGTATTATTGCTCCATGAAATTAGATATCAAAAAATATTATAAATAAATTAGCTAACTACTAAGTCTAACCTAATCATTTTTATAAATAATGAAATTTCAAATATTTTTTCATGTTAACTGTTAATTTCTGTGCCGTTGTGTATTAACTATTAAAGAAAATTGTATATCTATACATATAATTATTAATTTTATGGATATAATATATTATATATTAGTATATAAAGCGTACTTTAAAATGTTCAAGTATTTAAATTATACATAAATGATAATTATTTAATAATAATTTGTTATTAGACTTTCCATAACTTATATAAACTAAAATAAAATTTTACATTCTACATGAAATAACATTGATGATATTTCAGGAGGGCAAGAAACAACCACTATGGCGATCACTTGTATTATTTTCATGTTAGCTCATCATCAGGACGTACAAAACAAGGCACATATATTATACTTTGCTAATAAGTATTTACATAACGAAAAATTAAACTCTATTAATTTGATTGAGTTACAGGTATTTGAGGAATTACAATCAATATTTTTAAACGGAGATCATAATAGAGCACCTACTTATAAAGATTTTCAACAAATGAAATACATCGAAATGGTAATCAAAGAAACACTGCGACTTTTCCCTCCGTTGCCATTTATCGGCAGAAGATTAGATGAAGATATGAAAATAGGAGAATACATATGCCCAGCTGGTAATTTTAAAACAAACATAAATTTACAGTGTATTAAAAAAATGTAAATTACAAATTTCAAGGTGCTGCCCTAATTATTTGCCCAATATTTTTACAATCGAGTCCATTGTATTACACAGATCCAGAAAAGTTTAATCCGGACAACTTCTTGCCCGAAAATTGTGGTAGTCGACATTCGTGTTCATACATTCCATTCGGTGCGGGGCTTAGAAATTGTATCGGAATCAAATATGCTATGCTTCAAATAAAAACTGTAATTTCCACGCTAGTAAGAAAAATAAAATTCTCCCCGTCTGACAAATGTCCAACACCGGAAGACCTAAAATTAATGTTTTTAATGACACTTAAATTAGTTGATGGTTGTTACGTCAAAATCGAACCACGGACGTGACTAGCAATTAATTATTATAAGTATATTCATATTAAACCAGTCCAAATGATCCGATTGAAATTAAACGGTGCTCTATATTGTAATATGTAATATAATAATTACTAATTAGGTACTATTAACTATTATAACAATCATTTGGTCGTTATTTCATTATATTATAACAATATCTTAATATCAATCTATAATATTTAACAATTTTATTTATCTAATACAAATTCTATTTTAATTATTTTTTATATATAAATTGAATAATTTCTATATTACTAATATGATAATAATTTTGTTAATATATTTAAATATTAAAATTAATTAAAAAATCTTCATCTTTTTCTTAAATAATATGTTTATATTTTTTTATCCTTATAGTATGAAACCAGGATAATATTATCCTACCCCTTTATTATTTTTAACTCTACAGTTATCAGCTCGTATGGTGTAGCCTGTATTATTTCTGAAGTCGTAATACGTACTGTATGTAATGCTTTTAATTTTTATATTACTAAAACTTTCAACTATAGGTAGGTATTAGATCAAAACGAATAGGTTAACCTACTTAATAGTTAATACCTCTAATCAAATCAGTGGCGTAGCCAGTGGGAGGGCTGAGGGGGCTGCAGCCCCCCCCCCGAAATGTTAAAAAAATTTAAAAATTAACAGGTAAAATAATTTATTGTATATATTAATAAACCACCACTGTGTAAAAAATTGATCAGCCCCCCCCCCCCCCCCCGAAAAAAATCTTGGCTACGCCACTGAATCAAATCATAACATTCATAACTATAACAACAATGAGCAATAACGATTTTAAATAAGTACCGATTTTTGGGTCTAATAAAATCTATTATATTATTTTGTGGTGTTCTATTAAAAATAAAATAATCACATATATTATAATATGTTTTTGGTTTTTGTTATTATTTTGCAACTAAGGTACCTTAGCTTACATTAGGTACCTAAAATTTTAAAGTGGACCAAAAATATAATATATCGTTGTTTATTATGAATAGTATCGCTATATTAACTATTAAGTAATAATATAGGTGTAGGTAAAGTAACAAAATAAGTAGTGATATTTAGCGTTACCCAAAATTGGTTCGAGTCAGAAAATCAAATATTTATATACCTAATCCAAAAACATACATGACGTGTTAAAACTGTTTAAAAATATTCATACAAAATAATTAATACCTAGGTATTCGATTAAAATTAATTGGTTTGTTAATAATTATTGTATCAAAACAATTTGTTAGAACCGTATTAGACATTAATAAAAACCACATATTTTTTGGGTGGTTTTTAACTAAGGGTATTTTGTATTTTTTGTTCACTATGGACCATTCATGCATAAAACATAGGATATACCGATGGACTGAAATATAATATTCAGATCAGTGTTAAGTCTTACCGTGCACATTCTATAGGTATTATATTTTGTTCAACAAGAAGGTACTCACCACTCCGACCGAAAACGCAGTTGTCGTTGGCCGTAATTTTGCCGATCCAACCATTCTTGATCAACGTCATCTGAGTTTCAGCTGGCATCTTAGCGAACGCGGTAAATATGTTTCTCTCGCGGATCGCCTGCTCTAAAGTGCCGACTGAGTTCTTGTCACTGTCTCGACACGACTTTCCGCTCGACGACTTAACTTTTGTGTCCCTGAATTGTTTGGACGACTTTTCACCGCCGACACCCGATGTGTCTGCAGTAAAGATCTTCACGGTTGACGGACCACTGAGTCCGGCCGAATCGACCGTTCGCTTCCGTTTAACCGTCCCATTACTCGACGACGAATTATCACTTACGCTTTTTTTGGATCTCTTGCCACCGTTTTCTTTAAGTGCATCTTCGTTGTTAGGGGCCATCGGCATGTGTTCAAGTCACGGATTATGTGTTATATTGTGTTGAAATTTGTGAATAAATTTAGTATTTACTGTGATGGATTTTGACGAGTAAAATGTAAATAATATAGTAATAACTATAGTAAATATATTTCATGTTCAGCCGTAAATATGGCAACGATAAATAGTAAAGGGGGAATAGTATAGGCAACCGCTCTGCCGAACAGCATTCGTCGGGTGTATAATTGAATAAGCCACTATATTATAATAATGTACCTATTTGTGTACATAAATCATTGAAACGGTACTGAGCGATGACAGTCTGTCAGCCTATATTACTAAATATATTTTATGTACCTAATATATAATACTATACAATAACTGCGGATATAATATAACCTATACTATATGATATACATTTAAGTGTAAATCTCTGTTTGAATTTTTTATATTTACATTCAAAGACAATTCTTGAGGTATTCAATACTTAATAAATAGAGTCTACTTCTTTAACTAAACTACCGATATACTAATATACCATAATATATGTGTTGCAACAGTGCGATCCACAGTAGTTAAACACCTGCAATGTATCAAGCAATTAAATAGATAGGATAGGGATGTCAGTATGTCGAACTTTTAGTACCTATCACATCTTTATAACATAATTTTCAGATTAGACTCAAACATACCAATGTTCATTTATATTTTAAAACTGATCTTAAGTCACCAAAATATTGTCATATCGATTGGCTTATAATATATTATTATACAATAATATTGTATTTGGTTATTAAAATAATTCCTTAATATTTCTAGTACATGCAATTTATTATACTCCACAGTATCAACCAATTCCTTATCAGTGGTAACTAGTGGTAGCTTTAGAAATAATTATTTTAAAATTGTATTTAATCAAATCCTTACCACAATACCACAGAATAAAACAATACCACGATATAAACAATAACAATAATAATAATAATAATATCGAGGTTTTTACTTTTACATGTTATATTTTATTTATGTTTAAAATTTATATAGGTACCTATAAATCATAAGCAAATACAAAATAATATAGATTATAAGAATTTAAAAATTACTAATATTACAAACATCTACTTACTACTCAACGGCATCTCACTTTGCAGTTTCCTTTGAAATATCTAACTAGCAATTTAAAAATATTAATATAAGATACAGGTAAATACATTATACCAATTATTAATTAATTAGTTTTAAATTATGTTGAAAATCGTTCATTCTTATATTTACGAATCTAAGAATTTTCTATGTCATTATAATATCACTACATATTAATTAATACATAAATTCAAGAAACAATTAAATAGCACTTGACTATAACAACTGTGAATGATGATCAATGATAAAATTAACGAATAGATACCTACTATTTGGTTATATTGTTATAAATAACATAATCTAACATGTAAAAATTAATGTTTTTTTATTTAGCATAATACCTACAATGTCTAGCAATTCACCACCTAACAAAAAATTTAAGAAAACAAGTTCTGAAGTTAGCACTTCCAAAACTAGTAACTTCTTAAATTATGTAGAAGCAGAGCGTAAGAAAGTAAGCTAAATCTGTGACTATATAGTGTATTAACATATAATATAAAAAAATTTATTTTTACAGACAGCTCCTTCTATAATGGAATTTAAATTCAATAATAAACGTGTGCGTGTGTTATCTAAACAGAAAGAAGTCCCTGAATGGGCTGAAGGGGTTATTTATTGGACATTCAGAGATGAACGTATTCATGGTAAATGAAATATTTGATGTATTATCATAATATCTATTATATTATTTAATTCAATTTTTTTCAGATAATTGGGCATTGCTATATGCACAAAAATTAGCAATCAAAAACAAAGTTTCATTACATATAACATTTTGTAGACTAAAACAATTCTTGAACTGTAGCTTACGACATTATAAACACATATTTCAAGGTAAGACAATGACTATATTTTATTTAGATACAAATCAAACTAATTTTTAATGTTAAATATTAAAATTATTTTTATTATACTCATCCTACGTATACATTTGTATGTTAAATTATACCTATAAACTTAGCTAATAAAATTATTCAAAATATATAATATAATGATAATAGGTAAAAAAATAAATTACAATTTTCTATCACATGTATTAATGCCATAATCTACACACAATGTTTTTCTTTTGCCATATTCACCAATTGAATGTTAATGCAATTTTTCTTCATTTAATGTCAGAAATTATGTCAATTATAAAATAATATTATATGGTATTGATAATAATTAATAACCAAATAAAAGAATGTTGTTCTTAGAAATTTCAGCATTTATACCAATATAACATATAAATTATATTAATAAATGTCAAATTAAAAAACATTATTTCATTATTAAGAGTTACTACTATTTTGTTTTAGTAAATTAACTCACTAATTATGAGTTATAAACAAAACCAACCATTATAAAGAGTTTTCACTGTCTTTGTAAAAAACATGGCATTACACAACAAATAATTAACTGAATTTACTAAATTTATCAATAAATTATGAAATTAATTAAGTTGTAGTTATAATTTTAATAATGTGTTATAAGTTTACAACTATATTGTTTCTGTAACGAAAAATTGAAACATTATAATATCATGTATTAATTTTTTTATTTTTCTTAATAGGCTTGGAAGAATTAGAAACTGGGTGTAAAGAATTAAATATTCAATTTCATTTCTTAATTGGTTGTGCAGCAGACGTACTACCAGATTTTGTAAAGAAGCACAAACTGGGTGCAATTGTTGTAGATTTCATGCCTGTACGAGAACATATGTCATGGACTAAACAATTAGCTGATCGTATTGGATCTGAAGTGCCAGTAATACAGGTAGATGCTCATAACATTGTTCCTTGTTGGGTGGCATCTGACAAACAAGAATATGCTGCAAGAACAATACGAAACAAAATCAATAACAAATTACCAGAGTTTTTAACAGAATTCCCACCAGTGATCAAACATCCATTTAACAGTCAATTTAAAGCTCAGGTATGTAATATAATTGATAAGTTTAAAATACCTATTTTAAATAAAATAACTTATTTTATGTTTTCAATTTAATACTATTAGCCAACAAATTGGGATGAAGCTGATAAAACCTTGGAAGTAGATCGTAGCGTTGTATCCGTGCCAGGTCTGACTGCTGGTTTCAAAGCTGGTATGAGTGAATTAGAAAATTTTCTCAAAAAGAGATTGCCAAAATATTCTACAGATCGAAACAATCCAGTCAAAGATGGTCTTAGCAAATTGTCACCTTGGTTACATTTTGGTAAAAATAGACACATAATGTTAAATATTTTATTTTAGTTAACACATTAATAATATTCAGGTCAGATATCAGCTCAAAGATGTATCTTAGAAGTTAGTAAATTAACAAAACAGTACCCAGAAAGTGTGGCAGCTTATAGGGAAGAAGCGATTGTTCGACGAGAACTCTCTGACAACTTTTGTTTCTACAACCCAAAGTATGATAAGATTGATGGTGCACCAAATTGGGCTCAAACCACCTTAAATGATCATAGGTAATTTTTATCTTTTGCATAACACAGCTTTCTATCTTAAATCATAATAAATGTATTTTATTTGTTTAGAAAAGATAAAAGAATGTTTGTGTACACCAGAGAAGAGTTAGAGAAGTCACGCACGCATGACGATCTGTGGAATTCTGCTCAAATACAGTTAGTAAAGGAAGGCAAAATGCACGGTTTCCTACGCATGTACTGGGCAAAAAAAATACTTGAATGGACTGATACTCCAGAAAGAGCATTAGCCGATGCAATTTATCTCAATGACAAGTATAGCATGGATGGTCGCGACCCAAGTGGGTTTGTTGGATGTATGTGGTCAATATGTGGTATTCATGATCAAGGGTGGAGAGAACGAGACATTTTTGGAAAAATTAGATATATGAACTATGAAGGATGCAAGAAAAAGTTTGACATCAACGCTTTCATAGTTAGATATGGTGGCATGGTTCATAAATATACTAAAAAATAAATGTTAAAATGACATGTTGTATTAGTTTTTTTTATTCATTTTGAATTTTTTTACTTAAATTTAAATGTTAACATCACAGTATTATTTTTTTAATCGTTTAATATGCTGCTTATTGTTAAATTATTATGAGCACTTAATAAATTATAATAATTTAATTTTATACAAAAAATATTATTTTATTTTTCATTTAATTTCATAAACCTCTACAGAGTTCTTGCATTGCTAAGCAATTAGAAATTTAGAAAATAATTTTTTCCTCATTTGCCATTTATTATAACTGTGTTTTCCATTCATGGTATATTCTTTATAATGAAATTTTTTAAGTATTACAACGTATTGTTAATATTTTAACGTTAAAATTTTTTTTTTTTTTTTCTTGCATATGGCAACGTTAAAATTGATATTAAACATTGTTTATTTTAACTTGAAACCTATCAGACAACAGTCTTAAGTGCAAAGTGTTAGGGTGTGAAAAATATAAAGTATATCAAGTTCAAGATGTACAAATTTTACCAAAAATATGATTATAGTCAATTAATTTATAATACACAAAACATTTCATATTTGTTTAGATTTGAAACTCATCATCATTAAGTATATTATTATTTACCATAAAAGATTACATTTAAAAAATATTTAGAATTTTACTTAAATTTTTTTTTTTCAATAAAAAGTTATGAAAATCGAAAAACTGGAATTTGCCATGGAGGAAAAGGAAATAAATATTACTTTACTGTCGTTAAATGGAAACATCAATTTTGAGAAAAGTAGATTACAAATACCCTTATAATATCCCTCCTCTCTGAGACGTGTTAATGTTTGTTTTTGGTGCATTAAAACTTTATATTTTTCTATTAAAATATTTGTGTGTTTGATAAATATATAAAGTACATTATCATAGTACCCCCTATAAAATACTCAGATTCACCTTTGAATAAATTGTTTTATAACTATTTAAAAAATAATGTTTGTAGTAAAATGATCCTAAATGTAAATTTTTTAATATATTATGCAATCATAATTAATAGTGATCAATTCGATGATTAATATTAATACGATTAAGGCATTTATAATAATATTATACTATACATTTTGAAATACAGAAATATTATAAAAGAAATAAGAAATAAGTCAACATAGTTAAGGAAAGATTACATCAACGAAAATTTAAAAAAAAAATAGTCACCTCTCCCTCCCAACCTTATTCACCGTCCAGGTTCTTTTTATGGCCATCAAGTTGGCACCGACACATTATGCTTACGGCTATGTAACTGGGAATTTTCTCACTTAAATCACTTAGGCTTGAATTTAAAGGTGTAGGATTACTAGGATTCCCCTTAAATTGTTATTGTTTGCCTACAGATAATGTAGAACATGGTACCCTGGTTTTAGGATGATCTGAACGGCATTTGATGTTAACATGAAAATAAACGCCACAAAAATATACTGAAGTATTAAACGGTCTTTGACCCACAATCATTTGTCACTTGTACAAAAAATATGTGCGTGTAAAATAAACACATCGTTGTTTTAAAAAAATTCTTTCATCTTTTCAAAACTATTAATAAAGGCAGTAACATTATAAAAAAAATTATATACAGACTAGTGACTACAGAGTGATTTTTTTATCGAAGAACACTCATTATTTCTGAAAGTATAGACTTTTTATCAATTTTTTTTTTTTAAATTTTAGTTGCATACTTTTATACATTTGTATAACACTTTAATTTTTTACAATATTTATTGGTCAAACTATTATCAACTTTTTATTTTCACTTAAATATGGCATCTAATAAAATAAAATAATGTACTTTTGACGCGTAAATTCATCGACGAAGATTATTTGCTACAACCAAACAACACATTTTGTTCTTATAATCTTATGTATGAACGTTGTAAAAAGAAAATATTACTTTAACATATAAACTATAACCATAACATTTAATACTGTTATTGATATTCTCTAGCAGTAACAGACTTATGATAATATTATAGTTTTTGATTGCGTACATGCAGTGCTTGAATTGGGGGGTGGACGTGGGGGACGGATTCCGCCTTCATTTTTATTTTAGCATACCCCTTCTATTTATTTGAAACGGAACGCTGGAAACCCAACATTTGATGTAGTGAATTTGTAAATCATCAATTTTTTCTGATGCAAAATATACCTATACCTAACTTATAACCTGTAGTCATAATATTTGTATATTTGTATCGACTAAGAAAAAAAAATTGGTTAATAATAATATAATAGGTAATTAATATAATCAATCGTTAGGCTGCGGCGACCACACCTAGACTTTATTCTATGCGACTGCTGCGATCCTAGATATTGTGAACGTGACTATTTTTTACTTTTATTATAATAATATATAAAAGAAGAAGATGTCAAATCTATGAGTGTTTTTTCAACACATTTTACACTAATTCGCATTTAACATCGATTGGCCACAGTTGAGTTAATTGTTAATTTTTTACAGGAAATCAATAAAAAAAATATTCATAATTAGGAGCCTACAAATAACAAACCTCACTAATTTAACGTGGATAAATGCATTACCAAAAAAAAATCTTGTATAATAAACCATTATTAGTATACCTACGATTTACGTTATAAGTTTACAAATACTAAAAAAAAATTAACATTTTCGTAATGTGTACAATGTTTCGAATAGATTCGTATGTCATTCAACGACGTCGCAGCCACCGAATAATCGGATAAGAATGGAATCGCACGCGTTGTCAGATCATTACACAGTGGCACACGAGACGGGCAGCTCAAACGAGAGCGATACACCCGTAACGCGGAACTATGACGAGTCACTGGAACTTTGCCATCTGTTCACTAGATCCGACGTACGCGCGAATCGTCATTTCTGCGGAACGTAATCTGCCGAAGCTCTGCGTGTGTCGAAAATGACGATAACGCACAGGGAAACGGGGTTTTTACGAATATACTTTCTGTTTGGGAAACATACTTGAACACTTACGAATAACGTATTCTTACGAATGACTGTTTACCAGATGCCTTCCCTAATCGCGCAAGTCGGCCCGGGGTGGGTCTTGCTACGGCGGAGGACAGACAGTGAATGTCAATGCTGGTCGTTTCGCTGGGCCTTTTATACCCGGTGTTCTGTGACAGATAACAAGAAACCGTAGAAACCCCAATAGTGCAATCGCCGATAAACATACAGTTTAAATAAAAGTTATTATAAGAATAAAATAATTATAATAATAAAAAAGAAAAGAAGAATCTAAACCACTAAACTAATTGATTATCAAATTTAAATAAAAATCTTTGCTGCATTATAATATAAAAATACTAAACGGATTTCTGAATATTCCGCAAATATTGTATAATACAAATATTTCATCATTTACTACGGATCTATGAGACATTGCCTTGATAATAATAATAATAAGGATAACCATGATTATAGCCTTATGGTTATTGATAAAAATAATGATTTGCAACATTTTACCATACGATACGTTTTCAATCATATTGAGCAGTGAGCAATACACAGATTTCTGTCATTGCTCATAATATTTTCAAAAATGCTTAATTTATCAATTTTAAATATTATATTAAAGTGACGTACATTTAAATGCAGCATTTTTGATTATTTCATTTTGTATTTCTGTAGTATTATATCTTATATTACCACAAACATATAAAACAATATTATACTAATATCAGTAAAAAATAGACTAAAGAATGATCCCCCCTCCCATGCAAATATGCCACTCTATATTATGCCAATATTGATATAATTTCTATGGATGTGAATGGTTGATATAATTTATATTATTAATGTTACTAGCATCAATGTTTATAATATTAAAATAATCATACCACCAATTTTTGACAGACTCGATAAAAGATTAAACTGTTAAATTATTATTATTATTATATATATATACATTAATTTTATTTATTACTATTGAATTATTTACGTGATAATATCTTTATTTTAAAAATGTTAATAAATAACCATTGTATTGCAGAATCAAAGTTTGTAATAAGCCAGGAAAGTTTTAACGAGAACATGCTATGCGATTGTGTACTAGAAATTTAAATACATATTCGAATGCTAGTATAGGTAGGTACAAAATATATCAATACATGTACGCAGTGCTTGATTTGGAAAAAAACTAGAAGGGGGACTCAGTGGATTTTGAATGAACGAGCGTTCCACACAAAATTCAATATCACATAACTGTGCGGAATTAAGCCTCCCACATCACCTTCAGCCACCCATAGGCCATAATCCCCAAAAATCATTAAATTTATTATAAAATATTTTAAAACAAAGAAACACTTATTTATTTATAACACATCATCTAATGACATTATAATTTAAATTACGATTTATGAAGATATATAACATGTT
Source organism: Schizaphis graminum (assembly GCA_020882235.1). Taxonomy (NCBI): domain Eukaryota; kingdom Metazoa; phylum Arthropoda; class Insecta; order Hemiptera; family Aphididae; genus Schizaphis; species Schizaphis graminum. The sequence continues at coordinate 17,151,838 of CM037031.1, forward strand.
ATTATAATAACTCATCAATACACCTACAAAATACTTATTATGTATTAATGTATTATTACATATATACACCAACTATACCTATGTACATGAATACAGTATTGTGCGACACAAATGTCGTCAAGAAAGGCAACTGCGCAAAAATAACACGGCTTTCAAAAGACGCAAACTACGCGAATACGAAAAGAACGGGTTGGAAAAAACTCTGGAAAAGTCTTAAAATCCTATGAAAAGTTTGTCGTATTTTGCATGTAGATTTTATAAAATAATGAAAATAAAAATACATATGATGTATATGTATATCATTCCTTAATACTTTGTTGTAAAATATTATGTATTTTTAAAATTTTAATAATCAAAACCTCCCCCGGAGACGGCAGAAATCCCACTAGCAAAGTGCCAATTTGATGGACATGTCTCCTTTTGTCTCCTCTAAAAATACATCCTTAATATAAATGTAAAATACCTATAATACTTTTTACTTTTTAATAGGTACCCAATTCTGCAGATATACCTATTTACCCATCGGCCTCCACCACATTTCAGCAGTGAGATAATTGTCATTAATTCAGTTGTATTATAGCGAGTTAAGTACCAGAGCCCAAAGGTTACCCACTACCATTGATTACACAATAATAGTATATATAATCGATTATGCTGCCATGTATATAAATTTCATATACCTACCTACCTATAATTGCTATATGTATGGTATTAAATGATATGTGAAGTACATATACGAATATGAAATATAAACAGCACATAACAGTATTATTTTATAAAAAAAAAAAAATGTCTCTTTGAAAAAAATTGACCGTAGAAGATCTAACCCTACGTCCCTCCCTACATATACGCTCATGCCGATACTGTTAGCTATACAGAAACAATTATAATATATACTTCATACACACATATAAATAAGAACACGGTCGTCATCTCTCGGGGGGGGGGGACAGTAGAACGTCCCCGCGACGACAATATAAAATCGTCCAAGGTTCCGAAATACATAATAGCCGGCATTTCGCGCGCGCGTATTCACTCCTACAACTATGTACGTGCGTTGGATCACGTGTACTATAAAAACGATCTGGCGAGATTTCAAACCGCGTCTCGTCGGGCCGCAATCGCAAACCGAGTGGTCGGGGCGAACGCGCGACAAAAGCGAGAACAGATGTAATGACGACAATATCAATAATAATTACAAAACATAATTAGACAAGCCGCCGAAACGTTGCACAATGTTTGGTAGGTACATTTCGCGTCAGCCCATTGGTCGTATTTTGTGCACCGGTAGCAGCTGCGCTTGTACTGAACGACGATATATCATAACGTACCTAGTCCTATATAGTCTCCTGCGAGTCCTTGACGACTGTTTACGTGTGCGTACAATAATATCGTTATTATTATCGTTACAGACCCACGGAAATAATAACAATTGTTTCAATGTTTCATTATAAGTACTCTTTTACACGTTCGCACACACCTACACACACACACAATATATTTTTCAAATTTATTGCTGTTCTAGCAGCAGGTTATTGGTTCCTGTTTATTCGCTCTGCGCGTAGTCGCTGTTTCGAAGACTGCATCATGTAGGAACTTCGCGTAACCAACGAAAATCATTGTCGTTTGTCGATCACCTTCGATGAATTTCAGGAACCGTGTTATACTATTATATCGTGTTCATATTGGCCGTATTCGAATAGAAGGATCTCAAGGATCCCCACAACAGTTGTGCAGATGGGTGATTTACGCTGGATGCCGCGAGTATTTTAACATTTGCGGCACAACACTTTCATGTACAAATTAGTAAATTACAAATTTCAATTCACGGTTACGTGTAACGTAATATAGAGCACGATTAGAGCACTTTTAAATTGTCTTGAATTTTCGGGAGGATTGCCGCCCCCTTGACCTCCTTGGCTATTACACCTTTTTTTGTCCAATGATAATGTGACGAGCCTAAAAAAATATATTATTTTTAACCGCTCTCTTGTCGAGTAACTTACGACACCGACCTTATACGTCAGTGTCGGTTGTGTTGCCTGCTCTCGGCGTACTCTCGATCTGTGCACAACAACAATAATAAAAAGCGACTATAATAATAACTAAATGAATACAATATTGACCGTCGGCGGAACTGCTGCATTGAGCTTAATGGTGTACCATTTTTGCGGGCCCCTTCGCTAGAATCTGATGCTGTTTCCCCCGAACGTATAGGTCCGGTGCGAAATCAACAATACGTATAAAAATATCGTCATCCACCCAACATCGTATTAATGTCAACGCTCGATCTCAAACTTTTAGAAGAATGAAAAATATCAGCATAATCATCTCAGAAGCGCCCGCACACCATAATGTCGAGATATCTTTGTACGTCCACGTCGCTCGCCGCGATACGACAAAATTGTAGTTGACCTCTGCGCAGCTGCGACTATTTCCGCGGTGTGCTTTCGGTCGCCGTTATATAAGAGGCGCGAGAGTGGGCGTGAATATTGTAATACAATAAATATAATATGCACACACGCGATGATATTTACTGACGCCGTGACGCCCGAGAGAACGTGTTTTCTTGACATCGGTCCAAATTTTTCGACCGCGCGCGGAGACCGATTTTTTTTTCCTGTCCCTCCCTCTCCGCCATCACCCGAAACTCACACAAGCCCGGGACCACCGACAGCTTTTTCGTCCATAATGGAACTCTATCGCGCATACGTCACGTACGCTGCAGCCGTATAAAATTGCAACTGTTTATGTTGCGTATATCGCAGCTCGCCAAAACCAACGTACCTACCCATCTATGAAAAACTCGCTTACGTTAATATAAAACTTATAATATACACGTTTTACAAGCGCGCGCGCTGTATAGTGCGTGTCACTATATATATATATTTCATATACTACATACATGTACGCACGCGAACCTATTGTAATCGAGCACGAAGGTGACCTTCGTCGTATAAGGTATACACGCCGCCTTTACTATTCGCACATCATCCATGATACAGGGTGTGGGCAACGGTATTTTCCAGTACACGCGTTTACAACTATAAATAATATAATAATATAATGTAATACAATATCACTCGATATTAAATTGTGCGCTCGGTGTATGCGACTATAAACGAGTTATGTATACTGACGAACGTCGCTGAAAACCGGCAAATCCCGTGGCCCGCTCCGTATTAAATACACATAATATAATTATATTATATAGTATTACCTACGGGTACCTCCGAGATAATAGTCCGATCGTCAAACTGCAACGTCGAACACTGCAGGCTGCAGCGTACACGCCGAACGATTACAATTACAGTGTATAGATACGTATAAAACAAGATAACACTGTCTTACATCTTGTCGGATAGATAATAATTTATAATATTGTTTCTTTTAAATTATTCTAACAAACCATATTATAGATAACTACTAACTCACACGTTACTATATTAATAAGATACCGCCGTGGTGTAGCCTAAATGAAAGAAAATTTCGTAAAACCATCATAAAACACACACAAAATGCTACTATCACCTATCTGTTGTTCAAAAAGAAAATAAACTATATAAAGACGTTTTATAACTTATTAATATTACTATTTTATGCAAAAAGTTTGAAAAAGCTGCACTCGAACTATTGAACAACAATTGCACACCATCGCTTATTATTGTTTTGTGTAGGTACTTAATGTTTCTTGAAATTATTCAAAGATATAAAAAAAATTTTGATAGAAATTTAATAGCGAAAATGTAAAACCCTGTCTGGGAACTTACTGGAGGGAAAAATAAAAAATGAAAAAATTTGTATAGTTTATAAATTTGTTACTACGCATTAAGCGACTTTAGTTGGTAAAACTCGTACAGCAGACGGTTTTGTTTCCGAAAGGAAACTTGCCTGGAAGTCGCAGAATATCGATCGACTCATCGCACACGCACACGCACAAAGACTATAATATGTATATTATATACGCAATACGCACGAAGCACACTGTTCCATGTCACGCCACTTAGCTTTGTTTATTGTTGACAAATGGAATAATACAGTTCTTATAGACGTATGCGTGCCCTTGAAATTGAAAATAAAAGAGAATCTTGTTAATTAATGTAATTTAAGACAAGAGTATTTTTGTATTTTTATTTCGTTAAAACCATTTCTTTCGTCGAGTATCAGAGAAAAACGTGTAGGTGGTCTACATATTATATATAATATATACATGCACGATTGTAAAAGGAAAACAAATTAATGATCGAAGTATACACTTTCGTTACACTTACACAACATACGCAAATAAAAAATGTATCGTTGAAAACTTTAGCATCTGTAAATTATTATATATTTTATTTATCATCAAGTCTATAGGCAGTGTTTGTATTATTGTATGTTTATTCACCGTGCGAAAAAACTTAGATATAATGTTATATTACACGTTTAGCCATATCAGCGTATGAATTTGTGTTTAATCTATTTAGTATTTTCCTATGTATAGTTAAACGTGTTGAAAGAAATCGAATTTAAGTGACAAGTGTACGTCTTATAGAAGTGCTTTTTGTATTATTATCTGTTCATTGCACATTCAGAAGAGTACGTAAATTGCCTAGATTGTACTCCTCGTTTTCATGGTCGCGGTCGCTTTTAATATATCGCGCCACAGGAAATAATTGTTATGAACCATTTAATTTAAGTACTAACGTGTTATTATTATGTATTTATGTTATTACTTTATTAGCTTTATTAGTATAATTGTGCAAAGTAATAATAATTTACATTAGTATTTACACGGGTACAGTAAAGTAATAAATATTTACGTAACGTAACTGTCGAAAACATGGGCAAAAATTCTTGTTCTGTGTTTATAAACGACTTCAAAATTATTTGTTATTTGATTTCAAGTCTTTTCGATGAATTTTTATTTTTAAAACTAATGCGAATAAAGTTATACATTTTCACAACAATAAAAATGTAAACTTTGTCAAACTCATCGCTATAAACTCAATGCCCATAAACTTTGCTATAAAAGTCCACAAATATATACTTTATAGTACAATTCTACGTTTAAATTCGATTCCATTTGTGAGATTACAAAAACAAGCAGCTGTACACTTTTACTATGGATATAATATATACCATTACAATATTTTTCAAATAAATAAAAAGGAAACCTTTCGAAAAATTACTTTCCTTACATAAATATTTTAGTCATTGAAATTAAATTTTATATTTTCATTTTCACGTCATCGTATAACTTCAATACTCATAGCAGTTCAATAATTTCTTTCTTGAATCTCGTCCGTTTATCGCGATTTTATTTTGGCTGACTAATTCATATTAATATTATTTTTTTTTTTACTTGTACTTTTACAGTATTACATATCATAATAATTATAAAAAGTACAAACGACGAGACGTTAACGATTTTAACCGTTACGTGCATGCATTTTTTTAATTTTTTACAACCGACTAGACATTATCGCGTCCGAAGATTATGGTACAATTTATTCTCGAAAACACATACTTCGGTGTTATTATTTATTGCAGCCTTACACATTTGTATTACTTATCGTTTTTATCATTACGAAACGCGACATTCGATAATTGTCCGACACGCAATGTTTATCTAAATATAGGACATAGGTGATAATATGGCTTATGCCGATTCAATTAGTTTATCCTGACATGTAATATAATATTACGAGTGAATAAGGCGAATAATTCAAGCGGTAGCTCTTCCAACTAATTTTACTTAGATGGTGTGTATTTCGATTTATTTACAGTACCTATATTACACAGAAGAAAGTATCAGATTCAGGATAGTTAGAAATCATGACTTTCGGTATACCGAAACAAAATTTAAATCGTCAACGTTTCGATACATTATAATGATTTTTGTACAACAAAATCGGTAGGTAAAATTTTCGCGTCGCACTATTTGCCGCGCTTGATTTTGATTTAAACATTGGTTATGTTATTTCCGTGACAGAATATACAATACGCCACGGGCGACTGATGAATAGATAGTGTAGCATAACGATATTCGCACTTGCTCATGAATAGTTGTTATGACTTACGATACTCGATAGTCGATGATTTGAGTTTTGAAAATGATTAAATCATAACAAAATCAAGAAGCATGAAAAACCACTATTAATGCATTTTAACCATTATAAATTAAAAATAAGTGTAACGACGAAACTTGTTACTAATTCAAATAAACCTTCATAATTTCCTAACACGCGATCCAAGAGCAGGAATATCTACTAATTAATTTAGATGTCTGTGTATGTAGTTGTTTAGTACTACATGGTAGACATTTCTATTCCTGCACTCTCAAATAACTAAAAATACCATAGACCCTAAGTATATTTATTTATTATTGGTGTATTATTTTTTTCATAACAAAAACATTATAAATTATAATATATATTTTATACATGACAGCTCGCGCTGCCAATTATTTCCAATTGGTATTATAAATAGACTGTAATTAAAAAAAAAAAAAACGTAAATAAATCGACTTAAATTTATACAAACGCTTATGCCTAGCAAAATAAAACCGTGGAACACGCCAAACGCACCTAAAACCCTTTACTTTTAATAATAATATAAATATAACATAATAAGCAAAAAACGTATACATCTGAGCAGATATTATGCGTAGTCGTATCGCGTACATTACACAGGAAATTTCTAGGGGAATCGATTTTTTTTTATGTATCAAATAACTGAAAATCACTTATACATATCATACTGTAATACTGCAGAGGTGGTGATGAGTCTGCATTGCAGAAATCGTTTTCACGCCGTTTTCATCTCTACGCCTCACAACAATTCATAATATATTAATATATATATATATATATATAAGTACCGCGCCCGAACGAAAAAATAACTATAAAAACGTGCGCGAAGCGAACACGTCGCGCGCTAGCTAAACGATCGAAACTACAATATTATAATATTTAAATATTGCAATAGTTATGCACATCATAATATTAATATATCTGTAATATTCAATATCATATGTTATAATATTATTACGACGTTTGCCACGTCGATGGTGCTGCAACTGCATAGCTTAACGTATATTATATGAACACGGGTTTTTCGTACACATTTTTCCGCGTCCACCGTACCGTATACCCAAATAATAAATTATAATTCATTATAATATCCGTATATATATATATAATATATACAAGTATAATACAACACACACGATAGCATGTTGTTATAATAAACCGCGCACGACGGGACTCGTGTGGTTTGCGGCGGCGGCGGGCTCATCGCCGCCGCCGAGCTCGGGCTACTACGCAAAAACCCCGCTCGGCCCGTCCCGCGCAAAAACGCCGCCGCCGCCCGATCGATGCGTGTCCATCCGCACGGAGGTATACGCAGTACACAATATGGCCGCGTCCTTGACATTGAACGAGATTCGTTTATTTCCCCTTCGTTCCGAATGTACACGCACATGGGTATATAGGTATAATACGCGTACATACGGGAGCACTGTGCCACAACGTGGTATTTCTTTTTGCGTATATTTTGTGTGTGTGTGTGTGTGTGTGTGTATATATATGTATACATCGCGATGGCGACCGAGACGTATATAATTATATGTGTGGAGTATATACGTATAAAGTGTATAATGATATTATGTACAAGACGTGTCCGAAACCGACTCGTCTTCGTTTCGGACGTCGATTTTTGTTATTATCATTCCGATCGTAATAGCTGCTGCGTTACGTACCTATACATGTATAAAAAAAAACTATCGATGTTCCACGTCATCGTATAAAATCGAACACTCCGTACCTGGATACAGATGTAGTGTATATTATACAAATATAATATAGATGAGTGTGAACTGGAGCTTAAGTCGCCCTCTCTGTAGACGAATAGCTAACATATACGATGTGAAAACATTTCATATTTGGCTACAAGTTCCACCTATACGACGCGACGCGTAGGACGCAAATATTATAATGAGTAATGACAGCATACGTCGCGTGTACACGACAAATAACTTGGATTCACGTATAATAAACGTAATTTTTACTAGGTTTATAACATAACAATTTATTTCCGTTCATCTTCATCTATGCGGGTACAAACAAATTACAAAAACTAAAACTTCTACCACCATGATGCTTACAAACGCTGGTCGCTGGTGTCATCTAAATTCTATATATTCAAGACCTTCGCAACCACACACGCTACAAGTACACTGTGGACATCGAATAACATGTCTGTAAACAATTGTTAATAAAATAATATAATAATAATACTAATGTACGAATGTACCCATAACCGATATTATATTATCATTATTTTAGTTGTACAGTAAATAAATAATGTAAAAATAATATGTTTAACATTCGACAAAAACAACAATACACTGCGCAGCACGCCTCTCATATTATAGTACTATTAATCGAAATACCGAAAACTGCACGACATTTTGCATATGAATAATGTATAGTATAATTAATATTTATATTATATCCACGCAATGGCTCAGTGGCACGAGAAAGTCCAATGTCAGTTTTGGGTCAATTGTTTTGGAAACATTTTTTACCTATAAATCTCATCTTATAACAAAGGTAATTGACACATTGATTATTATTTGTCACTTATTATTTTGAAAAATACCATTTTTTTTAAAAATATTTTTTATTTCTGTTAAATAATTATAGTTTTACTATTTTTTTTTAAATTGTATTCACTTTTTTTAATTTCATATTCTAAGTTCTAACTAATTATAATTACTCTTTCGAAATTAAATTGTATGTAGGTATTGAAACTTATCTTAACATATTTTGTATTGGAACATGAAATTAAAAATATATGTTGTCATTCTAAAAAGTACAACACTTAATAAATTATAATGATACAAAGTTGTAAAAATTTTAATACTTTTAAAAACTGTTGTTTTGAAATTACAAAAAATTACTTATTTAAAAAAAAAAGTACTAACATTTTTCGAGGTAATGAAAACACTTAAATATATCACCTTGTGGCTTGCATACAATGTATTAAATACTCATGTTTATAATTATGTATTTAATCATTTATAATCGATTTAACCTATATGACGTTCAGCGAGGTGTTTTGGCCATTTTGGTTTAAGTCTAAGGAAGTAAAATATATATAATATTATTATCGTTCGATTTGTGTTATCTCCCAGAAATATTCCGTTTCGAAATCGTTATACGTGCACTAAATCACGAAGTTGTACCTAAAAATATTTTCTACGATACAGAGGTATTATATGAAATTAAGTGTGTTTGTCAGCGAACTTTTGTGCATTATACTAAATATATATTTATTATTTAATGTTGTATTAAATGCGCACGTCAAAGTAAAAGGCCAAACCAGTCGAGGTCGCGTTTTTTTGTGTACTGCAAATGTGTATCCGAGACTTTATATTATTCAGACGGCTACGGTTAATGTTATATATTTAACTAATTTACTATACATATAAACGCGTGCTAGAGATAAAACGTGAACCCACGATAACAAATTTACGGAAAAAAAAACTTAGTCGACAAAATATAATACATGATTTAATTTCATTAATTTCGACAAAGAAAATAACAGCTACTCACGGCCATCGAATAGGTAAAAAACCGCGAAGGTATTGTATTATAATTTATAAATAATTTTCTCAAAATCTATAAGTTATAGCCGTCGTTATACGTATATACGGTATACGCAACGCGTGCAATTCGCATATTTATCGTTTCGGTACTCAGTTTTACAGTGCATATGCTATGCAATGGATAAACCTATACTATGTACGAGCCCAACAGCGTGATAAGCGTAAAATTGACGAGACAGCGATTGACGTTCACTGGTGAGGAGGCCAGAAGAGGTGCTTACTGAGTAATGACTATACTTTTATAGTATATACCATCTTAAATTATTGACGAAAAATTATATTCCCTTGTCCATTCATATTATAGTTCTTTCTCAAATTTAGTTTTTGTTAGAACATAGAATATAAAAGCACAATAAATTTTAAGAAGTATAAAGAAATATATGCATATAGTTTTGAAAAAAAGCATATTTTTGTTTAAAAATTCAACGGTATTCAAATACTTACTTGCATCACATCAATACATTTGCATTATATATTGTAGTGTTAACGGACCGATTGAAATTGATCATTGTTAAAAACAATTTCAATAAAAAAAACTAAATATAAACAAAATACTAATAGAATAATATATTAAATATTATAGAGTACTAATAAATAACAATAATAATGATAATAATAGTAGTATAGAATAAAAGCAATTCAAATCTAATAACAATACAGTAGTGTCTGCTCGTTAAAAACAAAAATTGTCTATTAAATCCGTTTATAATGGTATGGAAATTATACATATTAATTATAATAAATAAATAATATATAGGTATAGTTTTCGATTAGAAATCACTTAGATTTCCATTAACGCGTGTCGTTTTGTCTTATAAAATTACATTAATAGATTATTATATTAAATACATACATATTATAAATAGTTATAACCACACTAACAGCATCTATATAAAATTGTGGTACCTGGCACCTAATGCACGTATTTTATGCGTCGTATAATATTTTTTATGATAATTCACTATATAATATCATGTGTTCAGGTGCTTAGGTTCAGCGGCTCCGCACTCATCAAGTATATTATAAATATAGATATAGTAGATACGTCGCGCATAATATTGAAATAATTTTACGGCATGGAATTCATATCAAAGGATCCATTTAATTTACAATCATCTCTTTATGACACTGTGATTATTTGTCATCATTCATCATTGAATACCACGCGATGAATTTCAATAAATTATTATATTATTTATTAATTATATTAATTAATTGATCTACAACATCGATAATTTATGATAATCGTACGCTGCACAAATCATGATAATATTAAAATATGATCATTGACCATTGTACCTGCGACCTCAAGACTTAAACCTCGTGAACTATTTACATTAAATAACATGGTATATATAAATAATAATAGATAATATTATAATACACACACACACAAACACATAATATATATATTTAATAATTGCAAGATTTTTCTGTTCTGATTATAGTACCAATAGTACCATCATTACACTATATTTAGTAGTGCGAATTTATACTACCAATTTAACAGCGTTCAAATTTGTTTCACCCACCGCCACACCAATTACCTTATTGTTTTGAATATCATGATTTATATCTTTTTAATAATAATACTTTTGTGTCGCAACTGTATAGCTAAATAATAATTATTATTATATTCACCTTAACGATTATATTAAGTATAATAAATAAAATATATACTATATGTCTTTATATACAATATGACATTATAATATAAATAATGCCGATTTTAATTATTCACCAATTGTAAGTATTGAAATTATTATTTGAATGTTATTTTCTGGGATAGGTACCTAATCAGTAGTAGATGAGTTGTGGAAATAAAATAAATTAATTGTTATAATTGTCACAAACGTGTTTTGAAAATTACTCACGAATTATATGTTAAAAAAATTGCACGTTTAATCAAAACTGGTTGCGATTGCATCTGCAGTTTCGGAGTGAGTCATGCAAATAATGAAATAATTATGTAATGGAGTTTAAAATGATTTTAGGTATAACAATCGCTAATTGTTAATTAAAAATTACACTTGGGACAGGTAATGTATAAGAATAAATAATAATATTATATACGAAAATACCTATACCTATATAATATATTGTATTTAGACGCGGTGTATAAACTGCAAAACGTTTTCAGGTTCGAGACGATGAGCTATAGTTAGATACACTTCTTTTTTTTAATTTTATTTTCAATAGGAAATAAATTATAATACACAATGGACGTTTTAATTGCTACGGGCATGAACCCAAAACATGTAAATTATATATATCAAACGAATTTTTATTTTTAACTCATATCTGCGCAAAAATTCTCCCCCGAGTGCAAAATCTAATAAATTTAAGTCATTATACAATTAATTATTAAATAACCATGTGATAATTTTTATTTATCCCAATTATGCATATTTAGATAATTTACCCCGATATTCTATTACGAAATATAAAATAATATTTTAATAAATACCCGGAATACCTCTCAACAGTCTCAACCCTAGTAATTCATATATCCACGCGTTTTCGAAAATATTATTTTGACACGTAACATAATATTAATCTATCGACTATGTTATAATATTTCAAACGAAACTTCACGAAAATTCACTGCATATACATTAAATGCACATAACATACCACAGTCACGAATCGTAGAAAGAAGGCTTTAATGTTTTTAATAGTGCCTTGCAATGAACGTGTATACACTATACAGTATACAATATACATATAATAGAAATTCATACAGAATATATTAATTATTGTCTATTGTCATTTGTAATTATACCGTAAATTAATATCATTAAGGTACTTCATTATTCTCTTAACAATAAAATATTAAAAGACATATGTCTATATAAATGCTGCTATAAAGCTACAATTTATTAAATCAGATGATACATAGGTAAATATATACAAAAATTAAAAATTAAACATTTAAAAAACCCCATTTAAAATGGTAAAAAATATATATACAATAATGTTTATATAAATCTCTAATCTGTTTAGATAAAAATTATTGTTTATTCGTTTAAAAATCTGATTTTTTGCTTTTCGTTGGTTTCAGACTATAGAGAAATAGATAACATGAAGTCAGCGAAATTTTAAAAGTATAAAATATGTCTCAAAAGTCCTGTACCTGCCCAAGTACCTATCTTTGTATGATACCATATCACATCAATATACTTAAATGCTGTTTTTTCAACAGACAAGAAAATTTAAATTTAAATTTGAAACACATGTATATTTTATAGATCACTGTTAAAAAGCCCGCAATTAGGTATATTGTTTTAATACAGAGATAATTAGATAATTAACTTTTGAGACACGCTGTTATATAGTTTAAGATTATAATTATTATATTAATATATTATATATTATGGACATTAGATACAATAAATAATGAATAGGTATACATTATATAATTATAAGAAATCTGAAAAAATAACGTCTAAGGAATTTTGAGTGTAATATAATATATTTTGTTAATATATAGGTGAAGTATATAGCCATATAGGCAATTATAATTAGTAATGTAAATTTAAATTAATTTATTGATCTAAGAAAAATAATTAATTTATTAATCAACACGTATAGGTATATATACAAATCCAAGTATATTGTATAGAAAAAAGAAAGACGGAGAAAAGAATCGGAGAAATTTTAAACTACTGCAGTTTAACCTATGGGTATTTGTTATATATATATACACAGGTATTATACACATACATCCTTTCCAGTGTACGTAGCAATGACTGTACATAAAATTATAAATAATATGATTATGATATTGATACACGATGGAAAATACAATAAAAGTGAGTGCCGTAATGTAGAAAACATAATTATTGACCCCTTTACTCTTCGATAGACTTAGTTTCTATTAATAAATGCGATTTATTTAAGTTTAATCAATACATTTTTATATTCATTGAGCCTAGTATTAACACCATAAATATATACGAATATCAACAGTATCTACAGTACCACCGACGATACCATGGAAACATACTTGAGAGTAGAGAAACCCAGGAGGTCAATATCGAAAATCGCATAAAATACTTTAAAAAAAAATGACAATTGAAAAATAAATGAATATTATATAATATACACTACAACTAAAAAAATTACAATGAAAATATAGTTTACTTATTTACCTGATACATCTTATGTTGGTATTATCAGGTAATTACGTCTATCGTAAACTCGTAAGTACAGCCATCATAAAAATATATTTTATTATAAAAACAATTTTTTACAAGTTAAGACTAATATTTATGAACAGCAAAAAAATATTGTTTTACCGCATGCTTTGTATATTATTTTAACTAAGAAAAAATTTAATACTTAACTACCAAATATGTATTTTATAAAGTTGCTAAATGCGTATTATATTGAAACAGTATTTAGAATTTAAAATTTGTTCTATAGGTATTTCAAAAATTCACAATTTCTCTTTAATATTTAGGTACTGCATATAGTGCAGCAACTATCCAACCATAAAAATACTATTCTTACTGCACTTTTTTAAACAGGATAATTTTTATACTTAACACAATGTCACAATATTAAACTAGTTAATAATTTAGATCTCAGCACATCAGATATAACTATATTAATAATTGTCTGCATTACATCGATCAGGTGCTCTAAGACTGAAACACATTTCGCGCCAGTGGGGCCGATAAGGGGTATAGATAACTCCGGAGAATGGATATTTGTTAATTACAGAACGGTAATATAAAATAACTGTGCCTAGGTATTTATTGAACTTACTTTTTTGTTTAATCAATATCACTTCGTTTCGTATGTATACCTATATCCCGACCTACCTATTATAGAGAAACGTATTAAGAGTATACGGAAATTCGAAATGTATTTACAGAATGTGTAGGTGATAGTCGGTGATAACTTGATTTGATTATCCTCAGAAACCTCACGATTAAATAATTCAAACTTTTTAAGGGGATTGGAAGCGTTGATTTTCTGTCTTTGTCTTACACACGTAGAATATAGGAAAAATAGCTATACTACGGGCCTGACAAAAATTAAGGTAGGTACTTCTAGTTGTTCGATTTAAAATATGTAAAGATGATTGAATTGGTATACAAGTTTACTTTGCATCGGTCGAAGTATATTTTTAATATTTTCAATATATATTTAATAATAAAAATTGACAAATTGATTAAATTTAAAATATTTATTCTCATCAAAATATTTATTTTAAACAATAAAACAATCGAAAAAGTGCTTCGACCGATGCAAAGTAAACTTATATACCAATTCAATCATATTTAAATATTTTAAATCGAACAACTAGAAGTACCTTAATTTTTGTCAGGCGCGTATAGCTATTTTTCCTATATTTCACGTGTGTAAGACAAAGACAGAAAATCAACGCTTCCAATCCCCTTAAAAATAACATTTAAATATTATATAAATGTTTTTTAAAACGTATATAATTTATAAAACGAGAAACTTTGTGATACATTTTTAAGAACTATGTTTTGTTGTGTATTTAAATACATGACCGATGAATCTAAAACAGCTATAGGGGAGGTTCAGTGGCGCTAATCACGTATAGCAAGTGCCAAGTTGGGTAAATACCCCAGAACTTTTTAATGGGCCGCTAGCAATTTTTTTTTATGTAGTTGTAAATACTAAATATTAAATACAAAAAAGTAGACAACAGATAAGCAAAATGCATTTAATGCAGTAAACAGCTAGGCACGATTGAGAGAAAATATCTTATACCCCTCCCTTAATCAGGCTTGGGTGGGTGGGTAGGTGGTACCATCAAACAGAGTTTACCCCAGTGGTTCAAAAAAGGATCGACGCCACTGGGAAGCAGGGCCGTCCCAAGGTTTTTCGGGGCCAGGGGCAAATTAATTTGGGGGCCCTTCGACCATAATAATAAAATATGATAAACAAAATACAAGACTTTGGGGGCTCCCTAAAAATATTACAACAATGGGGCCTGGGGCAAAATGGTCCCATTGCCCCCCCCTCTGAACGGCCCTGCTGGGAAGATTATACAGAAAAACAATCCCAAACCCGCTTCACATTTAATATTCCAAAATAAGTTGCCTTTATGGCTTTATAAGTAGCAATAGTACTGTTTTACCGGAAATTACATCGGACGGTAAACACGAGTACCGATTTGCTGCAATGTATAAATCGTTGTTCAATGTTCATACATTTATAATATAATTATAGCATCGATCTGTGCATTATGCGCCTTGAACAGCTTTTGTCGACTGTTGTCATTCTTTTATCGTTAACTTTTAACATAGTTTTACGGACGACGATAAATTCTTGCACATTAATGCAGTATTATAATACAATTTGGACAATTGAACATTTCTTCGTATGTGCGTGTAGGACGTAGGTATACTATTAGTTGCATTCATGAAGGGCTTGAACTGCTTGTAGTATCTTTAGAAATACATAAATAATAGTATCTACTAAAATTTCGTTAATTAAACGCTTGCATCTGTGGTCATATCATATTTTTTTCTATTTCAAGAGAGGTTTTAAAATTATGCCTTTTGTACTTCTGAGTTATGGCTTGTCGACGATCGTAAAATCATGACAAATGGCAATTTTTGATAATAAAAAAAAAAATTAACTAACTTTGTAATCCCTAAAAACGTGCGACGTGAACACACGCACGTTTCGGCTGTGATATACGCACGAAGAAACAGGCGGAGGCGGCGGCTGCGGCGACGACAGTGTGGTTGTTGGTGTTTGAGAAATAAAAAAACTGCGTCTTAAATATATAAATAATATTATTTGGTTGGTTACGCACAGAAGACTCGTCTGGCACACCCGAACGCCGCCACTGCCACCACCACCGTTCCAAGGTCAACATGGTCGCATTGCTGCCTGGCTGGAGAGAAGACCGAAAATACGAAGCAACAAACATTTTTAATAATAATAACAATAATGAAAACACCCCTAACGCGCATGCGTCTCGACATTCGAGAGTCGGTATAATATAGTAATAGGTATTTTGATCGTTATTATACTTTTATTATAGTTTTATTATTGTTGTTACTTGTTGTTATTGTTGTTGTCGTCGCGATCATCACCCACGTCTTGTACCGAGTACAGGCTGTTTGGCGAATATCTCGTTTAATAGCCACACCACCGCCGCCCCTTTCACTACGACTGTTTCGCCAGAATTTTCGTTAAAAACGCATAACACCATGCTACGTGATCGAAACGACGAAGTTTCGTGGAGCCCGAAATATATCCTTCGGCGATCCCGATTATGAAATACAAGCAACCTCCACGATTAAAATATTTTCCTGAACGCGAATATTATAATAGTGATATTTATTAGTTTTTTTTTATCGTTTGTGGAATGTTTAATACACTGGAGCTCGGCGATACCTGCAAAATATTAATAACGAAATATTTGAAAATATACTATTTATACCCTCCAGCTATAGTAAATAAAAAGACAGTAAAATTGTGTCATATTGGTAGTAAAAAGAAAACTACATTTTTCAAATTTGTTTTTAATATATTGTAAATTTGATAAAATGTTTAAATTAAAACAATTAATGCATTCTACATTTCTACATTATTTTTTAAGCAGAACGAATCACTAGATTTTAATAAAACATCTACTTAAAATAAATGTATAACATCAGGTTAAAAGTTTCGCCAAATCCGGGTATATATCGGGTATAGGTGTATCTTTTTAGTGAATAAATTTATATGGGTATATAATTTTAAATTTATTTCCTTGAAAAAACAGTATTATCAAATACTTTATCTACTGCTTGTGTATTTACCTAGGTACATAATATATACCAATATTAATAAAATAATTCACTCCATTTATGTGACTAAATAAAAATAATTTTTATAGATGAACTTGAATAATGAATATAGATATAAAAAAATTGATGATACAATTTTTTATAAAATTGTACTTACTTGTAAAAACTTTCAATTATTTCTAAGCGAGAATTAAGAAGGACGTTAATACAAAAATGCATCACAAAAATGTAGTATGTTCTGATCATATTAAAATATACTACTTTCTTACTTAAACATGATACATGGTACTGCTTTTTTTTCTGATAACTGTTTTTATTTCATAAAACTAGATATAAAATTATTATAAACCATAAAATGGTTTATACATTACATGTATTCAGTAATTTTGCTAATGACATACAAAATACGCTTCTGAAATCTGAATAAATATAAATATAAATATAATTTTTTGATTTTTAACACAGTCTTTTTTTATAGCCAGTTTAAGCAGTATTAGATATTATATGCTAGGTAGAAAATACACGTGTCTACTGCTACTAAGTTTATAGTTGGTATTTATTGGTATCGTTTGGTAACGTGTCATACTTATTTCATATTCTATCTGACACTGATAGTATAGTACCGCACAGAAGCAAGCGATGTCACGATGTTATAAAAATATGGTAATATTATTTTTCACGCCGTCAAATAGTAGTTAGCATAACAGCCAATAAACAAAAAAACTTAAGGTATATTTAAAAACTTAATTTTAATTGGACGATTTTAATCAAAAAATGATAAATATTATAGATATAATATATGCGAGTATATTCGATGATATCTATTTGACATAGTATTTTAGATCAACCTATAGTAAGACTTTCATCAACAATTGCACACGTGGCACGTGAGTGATATTTAGATAGGTATAAAATTATGATTAATTATTTTTTTTTTATACGTTTTATTCAATCAAAATGATCTGAGCATCTCCAGCGATAGATAAAATTCACATAAACATAATTATTATTTATCGTGATGGGTTGTTTACACGATGATAATAACAACAGTCAATAATAATATTATTATCATTCATAAATAGTAAAAACATGTCATACGGAAACAATTTATTACAATAATAATACATTTCAAAGATCGATTTGAATACAGTTGAAAAATTAACTAAAACAACGTACAACTTCTACGCGAATTTATATACAATATAAGGTATAGCAATAAACTATAATATTATTAAAATTATATTTGAAGTCCTGTAAGGTATTGCCCACGACAAACTAAAAGCTCATGGATTTACCCTTTCTCAATCTCCATTAAATCTAAAACGCACATACTTATAACACATTCATTAGGTGGTTACTGGTTTGTATCAAATAAAAAACATAAGTCTAAAATAATATCCAATTTTAATAACTAATTTACTTTCTATTACTAATGGTAACCCGATAGAAATAAAACAATATTCGTTTTTCGTCAGCTAACAAATCTCTGTGTGAGCCCTTTTTTTAAACGAAAAATTTAAAATTGATTTTGAGGTGAATAACTTTAGAACTTCCTATGTACCAAATTTCCAATTTTTTTTTTCATTGGTTCAAAACCACGAGTGCGATAGACTTAGCTGTGAATCTCAAACATTACCTTTCCTTAATAAAATAATAATAATATCATCATCGAGAGATTTGAACGCAGTTTTTTGCGCTAACCTTTCATATTACAAATTAATATAATATAGTTATTACTTAAGTAGTATACGTGTCCTACAATACTTACGCGTATTCTGTATATACCTATTACCTACACTAAATAGTAAATAGTTTACTATAATTTTATTGTTAAAATGTATACCTATAGTTATTATATAGTTAGTGCATGTGGCGCACGCAAATTTTTCTGCGAACCCTATGCCCAGCACAATTTGTATTCCGCGTTTAATCTGAACACGGCAAACATAATATTACAATTTATAACCATTACACTGTATAATATTGTTGCTTGTTCCATAAGGTACCTTAGATATACAGAATTTCACTCAACACTCGGCGAGTGTCGGAGTGTATACAGGCTGGTAAGTTAGTTGGTACGTAGGTATCCAGGTAGTGGGTAGGCATGTAACAAGTATCAAAGCATATAATAATAATAATATTATTACCTAGTAGGTACTCGCACTTATCCGGTGAAACATATACATATAATAGGATAATAATTAATCCATGCAACTAACCGATTTGAGTGTTTGCCTTTCGATAACCGTTTCAGGAAATCGTTTCGTATAATACACCGTTGTAGCAAGTCAATAGCTGATATTCCACATAAACATAACGCGTATACAATAATAATAATAATAATATACGAGTTTAAAAATAAAACCTACACATGGTAGTACTGCATAATTTGTTTACCGACGAAAGTCGTTTAAAACATAATAATATAACGACGAGACCAACTTTTTCTATACCACGGCGTGCTATACACGAATACACGTTGTAGAGGCATAGAGCCTAGAGGGTTAAACTGTTACAGCATCCCAGACTGTCTTTTAGTGGTTTAACAGTGTCTATAGACTTGATTATAATTTATACATGTAACTACCTATAATAAAATGGCTATACAAACGATCTTAATTATAATTCGGAAATTAATGTTACAATTCAACTACAAATTATAATAATAAATAGTTTACACATATTAACTATATTCAACGGACTAAGGCATGAAAAAAATAACGAGCCATTCATGGTAGCTATAACAGTATAATAGTAGAGATACATTGTACCAGTGGGTGTTGACCAGTTGCCCCCCACGACTGTTATCAGGATTTTAAAAATATACCAGTTGCCCTCAACCAAATATACCAGTTGCCCCCAACCGAATGTACCAGTTGCCCTCACATGTTAATATATACACAATACACGATTACAATATATAGCCCGTAAAATAGGGGAGGTAAATATACAAATGTCAATAATACAATAATAATAAATAATAATACATAAACAAATTCATATGATTACAAATTATCACATTGAATATGCCACTATTAGTATTATAATTAAATTATTTATTATGAACTTTTGTCATAATTTATTTATTATTTGTATATTTACCTCCCCTATTTTATGGGCTATATATTGTAATCGTGTATATATTAACATGTGAGGGCAACTGGTACATTCAGTTGGGGGCAACTGGTACATTTAGTTGAGGGCAACTGGTATATTTTTCTCTAGGTAGTTCGGGGGGAATTGGTATAAAAAAAGGTACTTTTGAGGGCAACTGGTACATGCCCGTACCAGTTGTACCTATATTCCGTTCCATGGTCAGTTTTTTGCGCCTATAATTGATGTGTATAATTGTATTTACAATGTATGTACCTATACATTCTTTTTTTTTAATATGTTTTTACATTTAAATAAATATGTATTGATAACATGTTAAAATTATTATTTCATTAAACATTAAATAATAATATTATAATTTTTATGAATTTCAAAAATTCACTCCCTTTGAATATGGGACACCTCCGAATAATGTACCTACTAAATTTCGGTAACTGATAGTGTCTGCTATTCACAAGTTTTTCTGTAGTATAATAGTATTTATAATAAATGGTATAACGAAAGACGTAACCTTGTATTAAAATGTTTTATTTGTATGAAAGTTGGTCTTAAAGTCTTAAATATTATAATATATATCCATGTCTTCAACATACCAAACTTATGAAAGTTCCTAATTAAACTTTCATCTATAATAAATTATCACTTTTTCTCTCTCACAAATCAAAATTCTGTCTACAAAACTTGTACTACTTATAATATATTTATACATCAAATTCGCATATTATAACTATGTATATCATATTATAATGAAATAATTACATTTTTTATAAATACGGACAATATTATATAGATAATCTTTTAATT
The DNA here is from genome assembly GCA_020882235.1 of Schizaphis graminum. Classification (NCBI taxonomy): domain Eukaryota; kingdom Metazoa; phylum Arthropoda; class Insecta; order Hemiptera; family Aphididae; genus Schizaphis; species Schizaphis graminum. The sequence goes on from CM037031.1 coordinate 17,173,192, forward strand.
AAAAAAAAACATGATTTAATAAAATCTCTGAAAAAAAACTGCCAAAACTGACTATCACATCTTCCTTTTTATACACCACTGTTTAATAATATGATATTAGATAATATACTAATAAAGTATTATCGTTTATAAGTAGGTATATTGGATTATTACTATATTGGACATACGGAGCACTGAAATATGTACAGTAGTCAATCACTTTGCTATTCCTATCTATAACATTCAACAGTTCAGAAATGAAAAATGAATTTCAAAAATTGTTTTTCTATGATTCCACGAAATTGCAATTGGTTGTTAAAATATTCAAATCCAAATCCATAAAAGTGACAATTTAAACATTCATGGACATTATTTACATCCACATAACTAAATGCATACATTATAAATAGGTGCGCAATAATATACCCATTACCTATATTATAATTCCATATTACATTAATATGTCTACATTTTTTTATATCAAATGCTCTTTAACGTCACGAAGTCTACGATGATTCGTGTTCATGAAAAGATAATAGCTTCAAAATATCAAAACGACAAATCAATAATATTGCATAATTTACGATTTTATGAATTACGGAAAAAAACAAAACGAAGTCCGTATAAAAAAATAAATAAAAAAAAAATGCTTTTTTTTACGCTGAAAAGAATATTTTCGACAATTTAGGAATTGTATATGATACGGTTAACTCCACTTCCGTGTGGGATTTACAATTTTAGCTTCTGGGTTGTTAACGACAGAGAACGTTTTCACTTTACTCCCCTCGCACAAATTTAATAATAGACGGTAGTCAGACAACGAAAAACAGCCCCGATAAATATGAGGAAGAAAAAAAGGATGTATTTTTACTATGACATAATATTTGCAATGCAAACGCGCTGCAGTGTACGATACGAATTTCAAAATGTTTACAACGTAAATAATTAATATATGTGTGGATATATAAATACCCAATATTTTTACATGATTACCAATAATATTTAAATTTAATTGCATACAATCTCGAAATCATTATTCAATTCCACGTGGATGAGTTACGAAAATATATCTGTATAGTCGTTAGTGAAAATCAGTAGCACGGCAACGCGGAATAATAGGATCGTGCGTAATATTTTGTTTAGAATAACGGCCTATAAAGTATTATTATTATGTTGTACGCTGTAGTAACGCGCGTAATTGACCTATAGCCACTTTGAACTGCTGCGCGTGGAGGGGGATTTGTTATTGTTTTGTTTTTTTCGTTTTTAAACACCCCTCTCCAGCACCGACAAAACAACCGTCTGTTTCAGGTTTCCTCACTCACAGCGTATTTTAATATGCGTATAATATTATGTAATTACACCGACAACGTCCTGTGGGGTAACTAGTTTCGTATTTACGTCGTAGGTATTTCAACCGAATCTCATTCAGTATAGTATAATACTTTAACATACTAATTCTATGTGGAAGGTAAGTGTTCGGCTGCAGCCTGCAGGTACCTCAACTATAGTCTCCGGATCTTCTGGAGCGCAACACACAATAACACAATAATGGCGACGATGATAATAATAATAATATTGCAAAGAATTGGTTGTAAAAAAAAAACACAAAATAGTCGTGGTCGTCACGGTTCGTATGCAATGAAGTAAACATACTATACAATACCTGTATATGGCTGTATGTGCATAAGAATATTATATACGAAATCGTGACGGAAGGGAGCTAGGGAATCTGTCACGCGACGACTACCCCTTATATTATACTCTATGGTTGTACAGGAAATGTGGAAATCGGTATCCGGAAATCCCACTACAAAACGTTGGGTTGTATAATATATCATGTATTCATGCCATTAGCACGTCGGGTTCGAGTTTTAAAATTTATCTCAACTTGAATATGTAAATATATAACCCTCGTGCTCAATAAAAATATTACGACTTACGCACTATTTTCATCATTTATTACAAGGTGTCCAGTAAAGATAAAGCTCACGAACAGTTTATTGTATAATATATTATAGGGCAAAATTTCCTTTTGTTTTTTTTTTTATAGATTTTTATTTTTCGTTATTTCAATAATACTTATGTATACACTAAAAATTATTGATATGGCATTTTTTAATTTTATTTTATAGAGCTCAACAAAAGTATAAATAATATTTAAATAAATCACGAATATTGTGAGAGAATACACGTGCGAATTATCGGTTAAATTATTTTGTGTAATTTTTATATTTTTTATCATTTAACGGGTAGGAACCTATTTGTCTTGAGCCAATATAGTACCTAAGTATATACTATACTACTATAGTATACTAATATTATACGAGTTGTTTTTTTTTTTTTTTGTTAGTTTCCACATATTAAGCAGTTTAAGAAATACCTTGTGACAGGATTTAACTATATATTGACTACATCGGCAAAATATAACATAAATAATATCGATTATCTGTAACCCGAAGCATCGAAAAAACGAAACACTTTTGCCCCACTACCACAGCGGAACGTAGGCAATAGCCAATATATATAATATACATGTGTGATATATATCATATATCCATTACCCGGATTCGATGGCGATCGTCGTACAACCGTGCTTACTGCTTACATTAAAATATGTATTTCATAACTGAGTAAAGTAAAACACCGCCGTTGTACAATCATCTGAGACTCGGGAGTGTATCATTGTATCATAATGTGTCATGCGCACGCGTTATAACATTATACGGTGCATTATATACTATAATATAATATGTCTATGTACTAGGTACGTGTAATTGTGTAAAGTATCTCGTGATATACCTAAATATCGTGTGTACGTACGCGCGTATTGTCTAAGCGCAGACGTGCGCAACAACACTGTAAAAGCTAATTAATCCACGGAATGATATACGAGTGATATACCTACCTACAGTTTAACACGACAAATTTGACTTCATTTTTACAATGACGTATCGTCTTTATACACCGACGATAGTAATATAAATTTACTAATATTTTGTGTGTTATTGTCTTTGTCACGTTCAGAATTTTATTATTGTAGTAATACTATCGCCAAAGTAGATTATTACGAAATCGTCCTATTATCGAATACCTAACGATTAAGGTGTACCCAATTATCCATAAATAATGATTAGAGACCCAACTCGGTTCCCATCATAGTTCTTTCAATTTCATTGTTTTGTTTAAAAACACGTTCAATTTGTTATGTTTAGATTAGACCTACCTTACGTATTTATTATACTATCATGGCATCATCATTTTTTGTGAATTAGTAAAATAATTTATTATAGTCAGAACGCGATAACAATTTCAAGATTTTTATTATTTTTTAACTATCAAAATAAAACTTTTCTGTCACACTACGTAGTACGTATTCTATAGACATGGCCTGACATTTATCGCAGGAGGCGCAAGTATAATAATTGTGCACACCCTCCCCCACTCCAATATATTTTCTCAAAACATTAATTCCTTTACAATATATGATTATAAAAAAATGGTATTTATATATTATATATATCATATATTACTATTAAAAATAGTATTGAATATTAACAATTAGTGGGCACTTAAAAAAATATTTGTTATAATTATTATCGTCTTTTGATATTTGGTTTTAATTTTTTAACTTCTCAATTTATTGTTGTTGAAAGGTCTTATTTTACGAAAATCATTAGCATAGAATTTCTTCTCTCTTGTTTCATATAATTCCTGAGTTATTTTTTACAATATTTAATTTCGAAAATTACCGCTTGCAGGAGCAGCTAGTATCCGATATACTCACATAATTTGACAGTGCTTTGAGTATATTAGGAAAACTCACTGCTTGTTAAGTTTTGCAACCAATAATGAATTATTTTGGTTATTGTTCCTTTTTTAAAATGTTCCAGGGCCATTAAACTGGCCTATTTAATGTATTTTTATTTAAGTTTAATTATCTTGATAATGTATAATGTAGTATGCTTAAATTTAATAATATGTCCAACCAAGCCAATGATATGTTTTATAGGTTTCTTGACTTAATCTGACTTCGAGACTATTTATTAGATAATCTAAAACTGTATTAAATGTAAAGTATTTCATTTATTTTTTATTGTTAAAGCTAAAATATTGATTTTTATATAAATGTCAATTTTACAAGATACCTTTCTTTTATTAACAGACGTTTTAATACTTTGTAAGTCACATACTTCAAGAATTTTTTCATGTAGAGATTCATATTGATTATCATCTATTTTTAAGTCATTAACAGATTTTTTAATACATGTATTAGAGATATGGACCCCAATAGATTAAAATCTGTTTCTGCAGTTTAAAGCTAATTTAACTAATTTCTGTTAAAATAAATTTTATCATGTGTATTGTACAGTATAAAAATAAAATTATGAATCTTATTTTTTTTTACTTATTCCTAATAAATAATTCTTTATATTTCAAATTTCAAATATAGACACAACTCGCAGGATGTACAACTGATTACCCAGCGGTCGCCGGCCAGCACATTCCTATGACGTATGTAATCTGAGTAGTGGTTACTCATGAAAACTTCTCCGATTGAGACGATTTTCTGAAACCATCCCAAAGTCAAAGATTAAGTTGAGCAGCGGAAACATTTTAGTACAACTCAAATAAAAAATTGCGCCTACATCCCAATAGCCATTATGTGATGTAATCGGAATATCGGATGTACGAGTATATTGCTGTGATAACAGACATGCTGATAAAAATATCTTCGCTGGGCACGAAACATCTTGTTGCTGGACTTTAGCAGGTGGTCTCCGTCACACATACATGAACTAATACAAAGTATATAGTATACTATCATAAATGTCCATAATATCGTTGTCGTCTTTAGGAAAGATGGATCGCATAATGGATCGAGTATTTACAATAGGCGTCTAATTATTGTTGTATATATTTTATTTGTTAAATAATAAACGATAATAATATAATAAATGATGCGACAACTATAACCAAATTATGTGTTATGATCGCGTCGCTGTACCAACATTAGGTTGTTTATACCGTCCGTCAGCCTTTCATATCACGCACAAATCTCGTCACCGGTATCCTACTTTGTGTACGCGTACACGAAAGTCCCACTTGTTAATTTAATATATATATATACATGCATATATACGCGTATACGGACATACGGTCGACGAATTTATCGTGCGCGTAATATTAAACAGTGCATTGTACGCGGTCCGACCTTGGATCCCGACAAATTGTTTTTAATTTGAATAATCGGTACACATAATGTATAGACTTATGTTTAAACAACAAATACTACATATTATATATTTATACACAATATATTATAATGTACAGTTGTCACAATAATAATATGTCGATTATATACGCGTGTATAAATTAAATATAAATATATATATGAATACGAGTTCAAGTATACAATTACACCGACAGAGACTTGCCTTTGAACTGTTGTACATATATATACACTCAAACCGAAATACACCAATACCTTCGTATTTTATATTTGATAATTTTTTCACCGGGCAAAGTCAAGTGATACAGGTAATATATATACAGAATGATTCATCAAGCATCCATCATGCTCACCCATTTTTTTTTAATTATTTATTTATCCAAATTCTGAATTTCTGTAATTTTTAATTACACTTATAAGACCCATAATTATTTTTAACAATCAACATTTTGCACCCTGTGAAAAAAAAATTAACAAAAATATTTTTTTTAAATGAGAACCTACTTTTTATTGTAAATTATGTAGTGAATTTTTTTTTTAATTTTAATTTATCTAATTAAAAAATCGATCAGTTTCTGTGTTATTAAAATGTATACATATACCTATAATAGTATTCAAAAGTGTTTTTTTTTTTAATAGGTACTATAAAATAAGTAGAATAATATTTAATTAAATATGTGCTAGTGAAACTAGGAACATTTTTATAAAACATAGATTAATATTTATTTATATGAATTTAAAATCATCATAATCTTCAAATCTTCCAAACTTATTATTATGGGGCTATTATCCTTTCCTTAGTACCTATACAAATTTAAACAACTCAAATCTACTTATTTAAATTTCGTTTTGGATACATTTACATTTTCAAGAAAATTATTTACTTCATAGCTACTGTATAGTAAAAAGGTTTGTTCTTATTTGAAACAAATAAGTTTGAATCACTACTTAGTAAAAATATCTTATTGTGAGTTGTGACGTGAACAATCAAAACTAAATAAATTTATTATAAAATGAAAAAATGGAGATGTGCATGCATAGTGAAACACTCCGTATAATATATACGAGTACTAGCATGACAATGAAAAATATATTATATATTCGAACATAACATCGCAACATCTTGTAGATGGGTAGATTTGCTTCTAGATATGAAAATCGATTGTCTGAAATCTCAATGTATGAATAAAATTAACGCGTGTGTCGTCAATACAGGAACATATTATACATAGAATATATTATTTACATTATAATTTATAATAAACATGGTGGAAATCGAGTGGGGAAGCTTACAAGGGCTTACAGGGGCTTAGACCCCGCAAATAATTTATTCGAGACTAAAGCCTAAATTATTATTTTAGATTCTCAGTTAAAGGATCTATTGATATTTATTTCTTTTTATAGATTCTGGACGGAGTGATGAATATATAATGATTTTACAATGATGTGTTTTTTTTTATCTTAGTGATTATATCACTTTTTGGGGAAGTTCAAATGCTTCGATTATTTTCAACTAAATTTTCTAACCTAACTTAGGTGATTTATGGATCAAATAAATAGTAAGTTATTTAGGGAGTGAAAAGTAAAAATAAAATTGGACAATTTCTTTGATCATCGGGAAAAATTTAAAAAAATTATAAGAATTGTTACGCTAAATTAGTTTTGAAAAAAATTGATTTTTCTTTATTTTTCTATGATTCAAAAACAACTAACCGTACAATAATTGTAACCTGGCGTTGTATTATTATTTTATAAACATAGTAACATTTTCAAAATACTTAATCTCTTTTTAAGTTGTTTATTAACAATTACAATTTTAGACTTTTTTTTTTAAATATCAATAAAAAAATTTAGTTGGGTTTTTTGATGACTGAACTTTTAGTTTCGTAAAATATTTTATTGATTCTGTTCAGTTTGGTCGGTTTTGTAAGTTTTACTAACAAAAAGTTCAATAAAAAATAAAATATTGTAACGGTAAGACAGAATAAGAGTGTAAAGGGGAGGCCCCCGTGGATATGTTTGCTACCAAATACTGTCTCCCCAAATATTTTATAAGATCACCGCCTTTGATAATATATAATAATATAGTTCCATAACTACAATTACATTATATTTTATATTTCTATTTCATATGACTATTGCAAAAAATAGTTAACTTGTCGAAATTATTATAACTTTAGTTTATGGATTATTACTCGTAATCACAATCAGAAAGCAACTCACAAAGACTCAGAAATGGCGAACCCAATAAGAGTACAATAACAAGATTAATATTTACATGTATGTTAATATTATATATTTTTCATCTTATGATAATATACGTACTTAAATTCAACAGTAAAATAATAAAATCGACTTCACCTATTTTTATATATTTTGAATACTTATTTAATGTAGGTATATTCCATTGTAAAAAAAAAAAACTATAAAATGGTAATTAGTGGTATACACTTCAAGACAGGGCGTATACGACTTTATTGCATAATTATAATATTAATTGTAGGTGCTAACAAAGACATGGTTTAGTACAAACTACAAACACACATGCATAATATATAATATATGACATGTATTTATGTAGTGTTCTGTGGGCGGACAATAGAGATTTGAATAACTGTAGGTACGTATATATTGATAGCTGTGATTTAAAAAATCTTAACAATTTTATACTGTTTATTATTAGCTAGTTTAAAAAAAATAAAGCATCTGCCATCAGCTATAGAATTTGATATATTAGTCGAAACGTATCAGTATGTCATTGTATATTATCTGAATTATATACTTACATTAAAACGGAGAAATAGTACATAGTATAAATAACTTAAAATCCATTTAAATATTTCAAAACAGTTCAAAATAAAGCAATTATATCAATTTGCTTCTATCTTGAATACTTTTAATGCGTAATAAAATCAACTAGAAAAAATAGACACATTATAATTACATCATTTGTATTCATTTTCATAATTTAATATTATAATTTATAGATTAAATAAAATGCTATGTTTGAGTTTATTTTTCGTCGTAAACAGGAAATATAGTATCATATCTGGACGATGCGTAAATATATGGTATATTAAATAGGTATATAAAATATAGATGTATTTATTTACATGACAAAATTGTAAAACGTAAATAAGTTGATATATTATATGGAATCGTTACCTATAAATAGTTTATTATTAAACGTTATGTATTTAATAATAATAAACTATAGACAATCATTGAGTGTTATTTATTTGTTGCCAATGCCGTGAAATATAATTTTTGAAGCTAAATATTGATTATTATGTCCAATTTGTGCGCAAGTAAATATTTTCTTGAACATTTAAAAGTTGATTTCAAAAAGGAATGATATATAATTTAAAAATGAAAAATATTATACAGTACAAACTTTAACCAATTATTACATAATTTGATTGTAAACCAATAATTGTTGATAAGTTATAACTAGTTGTAACCTTTATAATATGTATGTATCTCTTTAGATGGCAGTATAGTGGTTTGTTTTTTATATGTCAATACTCGTAAAATATTAAAATGTAATCTATAGTTCTATAGGATTTGGTACTCTAATTGTTTCGATGTTATAAATATTATATGGCATATATATGGAGATTTTGCAATTATGTTTTGTTATGTTTTTCTGATCAGATATTGTGATATTGCATGTTAGGAGGAGTGTTTCCTTTCATTAATCCTTGGCTGATTGATGTACCCCACAATGGGATTGGAAAAGGTAAAAAATCCTCCCCAAACTTTCAAATATAATACAAAAACAATATTATTTTGGAAAATTACAACAACTCATCTAGTTTGCGGCATTTACCATCAACCTTACCTTTATGCTGTAGTTAATAGTGGCTAATGGTTTTTGTAAGATCTAAGCATCTATTATAATAATATAAGTATAGTTTATTATTAGGGATATTAAGTTACACTAGTTACAGCAAACTTTCTTTTAATATTTTACAAAAAATATTTTGGCAGTTTTAAACATAATGCTAAATTATAAACAATAAACATAGTACATAGATATATATTTATAAATATTAGATAGGTATACAATATTATACATTGATTGTGTTTGGAAATATTTAAATCCTATATTAATCTGTATGCAAGCCAATTAATATATTATTATTATGATTAAAATTATTTTAAAAAGTTTGACTTTATTCAATACTAATTATTATTTTCTTGATTTTACAGTATAAATATCTATATAATTATTTTGCCGTGCATGTATATATTATATAATTAAAACATTAAAATGAGAAAAACAACAGTCAACAAGTCCACACACGTCACTGTGACTCGAAAAATAAAGCCAAGGATATTTTCAAATAAAAAAACAAGGTGATGTGTTTTTGTACACCTTTTTTTTTTACTTGCATTCAAAACAAACAACCCAATTTAGATATGATTTAGTATTTCAATATTTGATTTATAATAATAAATCTTATCAATTCCCTATAGCCTATAAAGTTAAGCGATTCCGTGATATTTTTCTGAATAATAATCCATCGTCATTATAGAAACCTCAGTAAACAAGCAGATGAATATGTCGTAATACTACAATAAATATAATAAAAACAAACCAGCCTAATCATATTTTTTACTTATATTTAGAGTACTATAGTTACTGTATACAGATGATTAATTAAATAAAAAAAATATATAATATAATTTTAACCTGCCAACAGTCTACTTATATATTTTATTATAATAAACTAACACATCTGTACTCTACGTACAAATATTTAACTTAAAATAATCATTAGACATAATTCAACCATATTAAATCATGCATCTAATTTTCATTTTTGTGTAAATAACGCTCGTATTTTTAAAAATCTTAAATCGTAGTAGTAAATCTATCAATAACATTCGTCATTCGATATTGCAATTTACTTCTTTCCAGAAATAGCATTGTGTGATTATTATAACGCATACGCTGCAGAACGTCATGAACTGTTGGATAATTTTAAATAAATTTAATTTATATTCCCAAAGGGTCTACACCTCGCTCTTAAAGTTTCGACAACCATCTCACAATTTTAAATAATTTTCCTATACTAAATATAAATATTAAAGTCAACACTCAACACCAAAATGTGCCATTCAATTTTACGAATGGTAATATCATTGATTTCATAAATTAAATAAACTATAATAAAATCGATCGGATAATATATAATATATTTTATAACATATTATCATGTACATTGTACCTGCCTTATACACTGCAAGTCGCTTTATAATGTCAACAGTACACCATATAGATTTGACGCTTAAAAAATATCAGCGCATTAATTGTTTTTTCTCTAATCAATATGACCCCTCCCCAAAATAGTAAATTTTTTTCATTCAAGATCAATTCATCTAATATGAAAGTTAATAACACAAAATTGATTAACCTCTTAATTCAAATTCGTAATGTTATTCGTGATTCAGAGAGAAATAAAAGTAGTTCATTGACATCCTCTCGAGATAACAAAATTTAAAGTTTGACCCACTGAGATAGATAACAAGTTAGTTGTTATTTATCTCAGTGGTTTGACCAAATAAGGTAATAATAAAAAATATAAACGAAAATTAGTAGAGACACTCTTGAAATGCATTTATGAGCGTTGATCCAATTTCTAAAATACCCATAAGTTAGTTTTGATATAAGTTTTTTAATACAAATTGAATCGGCATCAAAACTTCTATCTTAATGACACAATTACACGAAATAAGACAAAATCAAAGATTCGAAAACGCCAGAAGAGACGTTTTTTATTTGTCCTCGACATGATCGCACGCATAATATAATAGGCAATACTATAAAATTATATATCCATGATTGTATAAATTTATTATCATGTTAGTTTTTCATTAATAAGTTTGGTTTTTGTTTACAAACAGCTGGAAATATTATATTGAAATACAAAAACTATTAATTTGTATTCAATGCATATAAGTACATTACTGTTATTCTTATAAGTTTTTTTTATTAAATTTTTAATGAGTAAAGATGAATACGAATTCATAAGTATGCAAAAAGTATATTATAGTAAATAGATTTAAGTTTTTTGATTTAGTAGTTTATTTTATGACCTTTGAAAGTGCTTGATAAGTATATATTATACCTATAACAATTATTATTTGAACGAATCCTTAAAGAAAAAAATATGAAAATAACAGCACTCTTTTGTTTATAAAACATTAAATATATGCTTAAAATAAAAAAAAATTAATTTAGATATTAAAAAATTCAACTAATAAACATTTTGCTTACATGCAAGATATAGATTAACTAGCATAAGTATTAAACACAGATTATAGATATACAATTTAATTAATAAGAATAATCTAATACCTAAGTATTCTAAAATATAGTCTGTTTTATTATTTTAATTTTTAATAAATCAATTTCTACTTCTATAACGTCAAATATATAGGTAGTTGTTTTTTTTTTAAATAAACGACTTGATATTGCTTTTATGGGCTACGATCTCGATGTTTAGAACGTAATATGTGTTTATGCCAAAAACCAACAAATAAAATTTAGTAAATAAACAAAGGAATGTTTTTAAGTTTCACCGTCTACATAATATAGTTGTAGCTCAAAACCCATTTGATTCACAAAAATAAAATAATTTAGTTATTTTCATATGTTATTCAAATGTAAATTTGAAAAAAAATCCAATAACTTTCATCGCTGATGTTATTCGTATTAAAATAACTACAAAAATATTCATAAATTAAGTATATATAGTTTTAAATATAGACTATTTGTAAATATCTACAAATTAATGAAAAACACTTAAATACCACCAAAAGTGAAATTTATATTCTAAATTGAAATATTTAATGCATTTATCAACGAAATTAATGATTGAAACTCATAACAGAACAATTTGATCAAATCTCTAAGAAATTGTATTTTCTTAGGTTTCGGAGAAACTAAGACAATTATTCTAAAAACTAATTATTATGCAGGTTTTTAATGTTGATAATAATTAAAATGTAGTTTTTTAAAGTTTCAATAGTACAGCTATAACAATAAGGTAAATATACTTTTTAATATTTTCATTTTAATTGTTGGAAAATTAAATTGAAAAATTAAAATTTAATTTTTACTTTTAAATCGTATTTCTTAAAACAGAAACACTTTTACCCACTATTTAGTTATCTGTGTAGTGTGTAATCGAGTACTTGTAATATTACACCCAATCATTAAATTATTAAATAATTACTTATAACATAAAATAAAATATATTATACATTATGTTCCAATACTTTTAAAATTAATTTTGTAAATAATGATACGTGTTAATTCACAATAATAGCAAGTTTAGCTATAATTTATGATTGAATAAGTATAATTAAATTGATTAAAAATTTGCATTTTTTCATGTATTAGATGATATTTATACATGCTTAAATCATCATTAACTGACATAATTTAGCAGTGTATAAAAACCTGGTGTTTTAATTATAGACCTATTGAATGTAAAACCAACTGGATGCTTACCCATCTCACTATTGTAAACTTTTCTCTTCGTTACCAAAATTACTTATTCTACAATTACAATTTTAATGTTATATTTATTTTAAATTACAATTATTATTATTTTAAATGATCTATATTGTTATCATTTATAAGCCTATTATTTCATAAGAAAATATAAGAAAATAAAAAAAGATTGTCAATCTAGGGATTGACTAATTAAATGATATAAATAATAGAAAAATATTCCTAATAGAATAATTCAAATTAAAATATTAAATTTAGTAATCGATATAAAATTTAGTATTATAAATTATAATATTAGGTTATTTTTTGACTATAAAGTTTCATGACACTCGCGAGTCCCTTTAAATGTTGTAAATCGATTCAAATAGTTGCTTTATTTAGTTATATTTCTTTAAAAGGACTTTTATAACTTTTTTAACAGTTTCTTTAAGCTTTAATCATGAGGGAAAATTACAAACAACAGTCACAAAATTTAAAGAAATAACTAATAGCTATAAGCTCAAACAATAATCGTTTTTTGAAACACTCTATATCTATACATATATTATTCAATTAGGAATTAGGATTTTTATTATTGTAAATAATATTTCGATGTATTTAAATAGGAACAATAGGAACATAAATGCGCAAATAATTAATTTAACATATTTATCATTGTAGTCTTAATCATTCTAACATTTATTATGTCATTTCTCAAACAATCGTTTTAATAATAATAACTTGATCATTTATTTTAAATTTAAATTTATATTTTTATAACTTTTTTTAATAAACATTTTTTTTTTCAATGTAAATAATATAATGACGTATTAATGTAGTTTGATAATAAAATAATTATAATTTAAAATTTCCTAAAAAAAAAGTATGTACATATCGTAATATTATGCTTTGATATTAATTCGAAAACAAAGGATATACACACGCAATTTCAGTATATTTATTATTTCAATATTCTGCATTTAACAAACTATTTGAAATAAAGCTTATTTATTTTAAGCAAACCACATTTTCGATAACATCTATTTTCTATAAGTTTTCATTTCATTGCGCGTACTAATACTAAAACGTGTACTTTTTTTTATAAATTACAATGATTATTCTGAACAACATTAACATATAGGTTGTGTATAACCTATAAAGTAACTGAAACATAATTTAAAACGTAATTTTTTTTTAATGTTTATAATTTTTTAAGTTTTTGAGAATTATACTTATTAATTAATTTATTTTGATTTTTTTGATTTTTGATGGCTTGAATTGTTCACTAAATATTCATATGAGCATTGCTTTTTTATAGGCATGATATGATTTTTAAACTATTTTGAAAATTTTTTTCGATTTATGTATCATGTAATTTTTTTTTATGAATAAAACAACTTAAAAATGTATTATAAAAGTTGCTATGATTTTTATTAAATTAATTAAAAAGTGACAAAACAAATTTTTTTAAATTGCTTGAAATTCAAAATCATATCTATGTAATTTGTTATAAATCTCAAAAATATTTAAATTAATATATAAGTTAAAAGTATATACATACAATTATTATTATTATTTTCAATTTATGATACTTTAAGCATAATAAATTTATAGGAAATTTCTTATAAGTTTTTGAGTAATTTTTCTTTCAAAAATATAAAAATCTCAACAAATACAAATGTATATGTATCACTGTTTTTAAATAAATTTTAAGTATAATTTAGAATAAATTGATTATTGAAACTTAAAAAACGATTTAAATTATTTTCTTGGAATTCAAAAAATATTATTCGTGGGGCTCAAAGCTTTTTTCTATTATGTAGGAATAATTTTTTTATTTTAACTTAAAAACCATGACATTTTTAAAAGATGTAGATATATTTTTAGCTATTTATACAATTATACAAACTTTTTTTATGGTACCTACATCTTTATTAACTACCTAGTGATAATTTATAAATAACTTTAATTATTATACGTATAATGTATGTGATATGTTGTTGAAAAAATAAAGTCAATCTACTGCATCTATAACTAATAACAATATCAGCTTTTTACGATATTTTCGCCAGTGTGGTATTCTTTTAATACTATTTTATAGAAATACATATAAATATACAATAAAATATCCTAAGAAACATAAGCTGACGTCTGACAGACCTGGATGTCTCCTCTCAAAATCATTTCGTATACAATTCAAATTAATACATCCAATTATACAGTAACCTCTATATTATATAACATAGTATATACTTAACTTCTACTATATTATATACAACAGAGCGACTACTCTATTCTTTTTATTAAAATAATATAACACATATTAGTATACACCAACTAAACGCGCCAATTACTAAAATAATATAATATACAGGATAAAGAGAAATATTTTTCTTAAGTATTAGGTATATATTATAAGTTCTTTGACTATTTTATAATTTAATAAAAAAACATAATATATATTACATTATATAATATGTTTATGCAAAAATGTGCAAGTGGGTACGATAAATCGTAGAATTTTATGATATACAGTGTACACATTAGGTACAAATAATATATGCCTATACGTTAAAAAAAATGATTATGAATTTTTTGATGGGTTGAAATTGTTTTCCCAACATCCTGCAGTAAAAATCATATAGCTGATATAACGTTCAGTTAACAGTGTTAACACATTTCCGTCCATTATAGTATCGAATACGACCAACGTATATTAGTATATTACAATATAATAAGTGCATAATACTGAAGTGTATTTTTAAAGTAGAAGTTATGAAACTTTCCCTCTCTCAGTCGTTTGCTCTGAAACCGAGTTTATATAATATATTAAGTGTATTATATTTATAATATTATGATAATCATAATACAAATTATAAATCAATAATCATAGTTGTATCACTTGTATCCGTTTATTATTCTTGTTATTTGTTATTAGTTTAATAGCTCGATATCCCTTACAATTTCTTAGATAGGACGATCCTAATAATCCATGGAAAATACTTATGCTAAATTTTGGAAATGTTAATTATTCAATATGGGTGGAGGTTCAAGGGCAAGAATGCAGGATATCATGTTATTATTGGAAAATATTGACATCTCAACTTCGAAAAAGTCATGCAATGTTACACGTTGCATGTTTAGTAAAGCACCCTGTATAAGTATATATTTCTGTTTAAACGACTACCTAACAAATATAAGGTATATCGAATATTACATTATAAGTACCAGTGTTCAATGATAATATAAGTTTTGAGTGTTTTTCGCCCTTCCCACCCGCTGTTATCTATATGAAGTGGTGTTTATGTTTACACGCTCAAGGATTGTTTTTTTTTTATTATTTGCGTTTCGAGGTTATGTGGAATTTTGCATCAATTATCAATTATTACTATAGTTATACTCGTACATGTTAATTTTGTTTATTTTTTCAAAATCTTTTATGCATTTTAAGAAAATATAATTGTCATGCCTACCAGTTTACATTTAACAATTATCAAATTGTATTATATTGGATTATTATGTAAAGCCGTTTACACTGGCGCCGTTTTCAAAAAAAAAAAATTAAACAGTTATTTTATAATATTGTGATATTATGTATCATTGTACATATAGGTTATTATTTATAATTAAGACAGGAGTATTTAATGGTTGAACAAGATAATTCATAAAGAAATTTGATTTTTATCTTTTTTTCGTTTAAATTTCGTAAAATTTTTGTATTCCATAACTCTCCAAGTTCATAACAAAAAATCGTAATTTTAACAATATTATTATAATACCTAGTAACATCATCATAATGATCAATTTTTATAGTCGTCTACAACACAAATAAAAATTTTCAGATTCATTTTATCATGTAGGAGGTACCTACAAGTAAAAGCCTATTTTAATATACTAGGTATAGATACTATTTGTAATATAAAATATTTTAAACTATACAAAACAAAATAATAACAGTAATTTCGCACTTAATAGAAAAAAGAAACCGCTTGTAATAGATTCTAACAAGGAACTAAATGTAATGGAAATCGAAATCATAGTAAATGCATTATTTACTACAATTATTATTAGGGCCTACCTATATATTAAATTACATTAGGCCGTATTTCAGCGGAAATTTTTTTATAGAGACGGCCTGAATTGCTTTCGAACAATTTCGACATAATGGAAGATAACCCCAAAAATAACTTAACAATTTAGAGGAATAATTGGTATGTACAAGTTTACTTACATTAAAATTCACAAATAAACATTAATAATTTTATAATTAGATATTGTATATTTGAACTACAATACTTCAATTTAACATATTATACATTATAAATTATAAGCATGTTAACTAGTTTACTATAGTTTACTATAGTCATAACTTGTATACAAAAAATATAAAAGAATATTGTAAAAGTTAAGCGAAGGAAATAATTTTTTAATACAATGTTCTTATAGTTTTTACACATTAAACGATGGTTCTGAAAAATGGAATATTAGTTTTTCGCCCCGCACTTTCAATAATGTACTATAATATGTATACTATACTATAATGTAGGTACTACAGTATGTGGTAAAGCGTAAAGAATACATAAATATTATTGTATATAGACGTAAAGTACTCAACATTGTTTTATGTGTTTTTATAACAGACATTTTTTTAAAAACTGACAATTCTCCTATGATATAGGTTGCCCTATATTATTACGATATAAGTAATAATTAATGATAAAATATTTAAGGTTTGCCTATTGTTTTTTTTTTTTTAGTTTTTTATATTTTACTAAACTTTTATAATGATTATTTATGAACACAATTAAAATATAAGTACAAGGATCATCAATCCTATCTTATATTTTGTTTAAATGCCTTCAGTATTTTTTAGCAACAGCGTTAAAAAAATAAACATATCTAAAACACATTAATCGTGGTTATAACGATAATAACAACAATAAAGTTTGCCACAATTCTAATAATTAACAATAGCTGCAGTGTATACCTACCTAATAATTAATAATCGATGCGTTTGATATAAAATCGGCTGACACCGAATTGAGTCCCAAATATTGAATTGAGTCCCACAAATACCTTTGGGTTATCGGAGTCGAGTCCGACCAATATTGTTAGGTTGTTCGAGTTGAGTCCCTTTCAGCCTATTATTGATTGCTTACATTGTTTTTAATAATAATAATAATAATGTTTTTAAATTGATAATAATTATGTGTGATATAATTTTGTTTTTAAAATAATAATACCAATTATGTGTAATATAATAATGTTAATAATTAAATAGTGGCTGGTAAAACATATTATACAGATTTTAAAAAGTCAAATCTCCAAATTTGCTTATTTATATATATTTTGTTTGTCTGCTCCAGTAAAAATTTTTCTTTTTCTAACGTTTCTTTACATGATCTTTTTGATTTGCTTCTTAATTTATATATATGTATCAGACTATTTTCCCAAATGAGTTTCCTAAAGAATACAAATATTTGAATTTTTCGAATGTAAAAAAGCATTTAATTTTGAGTGAATCTTACTGTGTAGGTAGTTATTACATTTTATCTATACGGACTCAATTCAAAAATATTAAGATAATAAGCTGGACTCAATTCAAACACATAGAAATAGCATGGACTCAATTCAATATCACCGATAAAATCAATGAATTAATACTATAGGCTATAGCATAAGTTTCATAATAATAAAGTAAAAGTATATTCGATCTTTTAAACTATAATTATATGACAGTAACAACAATACAATATCAAATCGGTAGATTCTCTTTAGTCTATAGCCTCTAAACTCTAGTGGATACACTATACACTTTAACTTCTTAATAATTTTGTATACAAACATACAACAACTTAATTTATAATTGTATTAAAGGATATGGCAAGTGAATGCTTTTAAATTCGAGATATACATTTCAAATTATTTAATTATGAATATTTATGATCAATATAATACATTAATAATCATAGTTAAATAATCTCAAATGCTAGGTAAATAAGTATGTTAATTAATTATTATTCAATAAATAATACTGAGAATATACTACAAAGTACTCGTGTGTTTAATGAAAATAAAAATATTAAAAAACAAATTATAGAGTTCCCCTTACCTACACTATATAAGCACTCATAAACTACATGTCCATCTCTAATATAGCAATAATTATTGTTCTTTGTATAATTATTATTTTTTTTAATTTAACTAAACTAAAGAAACTATTTTAATAATTTATTCAACTACATAAATATTTTTTGAATATTATAAGCATTTGCATTAAGTTAAATTCATATTAGAATTTAAAGATAATATAGAATATTTTCATATTTTTCTATTTGTTATTGTAATTTATTATGAAATTTAAAAAGAAACAGTGCATGACCTTGTTTTAAAGTGTAGCCTATAATTTTATTATCACTAATAAAAATACGCCAATTAATAAATTGTTTTTTAAACAACTGCAGTTTGCATCAATAACAAGTTTAAACCATAATATTTATTACAAATTTTTTTTTTTATATTCAATTTTAGTGTTTTGTTTATGTTGAAGAATACTACACGGGAAATTCTACTGAACGAGAAATTAACTTCGAATAGAAATTACCGAATAAATAAAAATTATTTTAAACTTGCAGTCGTTTCATACTTTTTAAACATACTAACATTTTGACGCACACATATAGTCTAAATCTTTCTATAGCTTACATAATAATATAAAAATACATATAATTTAGAATTTTGACTTCAACAAAAATACACTAAACTTAAATAGTAAAATAATACTAAATAAATATTACATAATATAATAATTTAATACAAAAACAATAATGTACCTACTATTGCTTTAAAATAACAAAAGGAGCTGTTGTCTGTTTATAAACAGATAGTTTTTATAAGTATACCTATTTATTTTAGAATAAATTTTCAAATATTATTTTTATAACTGGTATCTAAAATTCAATTTAAATTTTATATAAATTATATTTTCCAGTTCCCAAATTAAAATAATTTTTTCAGTGTTTAAAATTGCTTATGCCTAAGGCCTTACATGTTACAAGTATTAAATTTATTTTTAACCCACACAATTGCATGAGCATAATCAATTTACAAACATTTTACAACCATTCGTTGATTTAAACAATAAACCTCTTTTAGTTAATTGTTTTCAAATGTAAATACATAAATCGTTTTTCATACTTAAATATTCATAATTCAGATGTAATCAAATATGTAGGACCTACATTCTAGGTATATCAATATTATATTGTTATTGATACTTGATGAATAGTAAATTTTCCTAGTCAAATATATCTTTTAGTTTACTAAACTATAATATCGATATTATTTAAAGTAGGTATTACTATTGAAATTTGTAATATAGTACATTTGAAATATTTTGCACCACAAAAAACAACAAAAATCAACGACAAAGACAAGATTTTCCCGTTCCATGACTTTTAGAATATATTTAAACATATTCAACGAATTCGTTACTATAAATTGTATCTATTATATATTATTATATAATAATGATCAGGTATGTATATTTTGTTAAACCATCCCAAGTTTTCTCCGAAAAAACATTATTCATGAAAGATTCATTCATAATATATATTAAGAATGCTTATTGTGGATAGTATAAATGTATAATATAATGTCGTAGAGTTATTATTGTAATGTTCGCATAGTACACATATTCCTCACACAAACAAATTGATCTGTATATATTCGACTAGTTAATGTATTCATCGATTTACAACTCCCAAACGTTTCGATAACGTAAACTTCCGTCTAATTTAAATTATTCGGCAAGGTTAAAGGCATTACATTTTTTTACTCAAAAGTTTGAATACGTTTTCAATTAAAAGCTTTTGGACAATGCAATGCGAATGTTTATTTCATTCGCGTTTTAAAATCACTAATTGGGTACTAACCAAACTAACTTACCTGTACATAATAATACGGGCGACGGCATAGTCATTAAGAAAATCACTATATCACATTATAATAATCATGTTCTTATGATATTTATTTTGATGCTCGATTCCATTACATTTCTGCCTATGTACGTAGGTACTGCTAAACTATACGCATGGATAAATTATATAATAACATACATATAATATATTTAACCACGACAAGATTCTTTTTTATCAGAGTGTCATTTCGCTAGCATTTGTTTGATCCCACTATCCGATAAACAATAACGGTGAAGGAAGGACGCGCGTACCACAAACTTTCACTCGCATCGGCAAGGACGGCGACGGCGTGGACAGACCGTTGTTGTGAATTCGCTCTGCAAAACATAGAAATGTATCTATATGTTCTCCCCTCGTCTACCTCCTATCTAAGGTCGTTCACCTGTTAAATCAAATATGATTATACCGTATATACGCCAGTGCAAGTAATTATTAATCACATCGATTCACGAGAGAAAATCGGTCAGTGTATAATGTGTATAATATGTTACTATGTGTACACCATACACGTCATAATATAATAAATAATAAAATAATAACTAGAAATAATACTGCATTATTAAAAACCATTAAATCAGCTGATAGTTTGATGTTACTAGGTGGCACATAGTATGTGCAATATTGTTCACAAAATTCTATGATAAATATAAAAATCGCGTCTTGTATTCTCGTTAACACATTCTTATATACCAGCCGTGTATACATATAAATATTCGAGATTTTTATACTTTCTATTAGTAGTGAAACAAAGAGTATAACGAAGACAAATATCCACGATACGTTATAATATGGTTTAGGTATCGGTAAACAATTTACAAAGTTAATATCCATGAATTTTACGGCTTTGGTATTACCAAAATTAAACTGCAAAAGTTTACATACATTTTAAAAGATACAAATTACAGTAAAGCAAACCATATGTATTTTATGATATAAAAAATTAAGTAATAATAATTAAATTAATTTTTACAGTACAAACATTTCCTCTTTAAAGTATTTATGTTAATGTTTGTTAATTTTCAATTGTAATTATATTGTATAGAATTTAATACTATATTTTATAATATATTGTTTTATTTAATAAAATTGTAGTTACATACTCAAACATAAAAGCAATTTATGTTTTTAAGTAGACAGTTAAATCCTAGAACTAAATATATTTTCTACAATATCGATAATAATATATTATTTTTTTGAATTTTACTATATTCTTATTTCGTACAATCTCGCCCACAAGTGTCGGTGAACTCTAAAATACTGATTAATTATTTCGTACTAATAACTAGAAATCTAGATAATATTATCTAACATGTTTTTATGCATTATGCCATTTATATAAATTATAATTATTGTTCAACAATTCACGATTAGATAGCAATATCGAAAGCTGATGTAGTTTTATTTTGAACTCATAAATCTTACTGTAGATCTCAAATTATAATATTTTCAAAGTTTCTATTTTGTATTTCTTTAGAATTAATAAATAATGAAATATATAATAAAAACGCTTAATTTTTTTTATAAAACTTTACTATACCCGGCATAGTAAGAATACCACATTACAAAAGTATTTAATAGAAAAATCTAGCACTAGCACATTTATAGTTGTTTTGAATAGGTATGTTATAATAGGTAATAGTTGGTAAATTATATTATTATAGGTTATAGGTATTAGGTAAACGATATTATTTACCGAGTATCAGCTCAATTAAGCTACTTTATTTAATCTTTTAACAAAGTTTAAAGTTTGCTCATATATAATCATATCCCGATATCCACACGTATAGGTACGAGTATACCGAAACAAAATTGTTTATTTAAATAAAAACCATTTTGGGTACTTTGCCACTTTTTTCCCCACATCCTCAAATTATACAACTTATAGTAGATATAATAACAAATATCAGTCAATTATGGAAATGCATCTGTTTAAAATAGTTCATTTAAAAAAATTTATATCGTTACTCGTAGACAAAAATGAAGTAAAATCTATGAATAATAAAATTATTAATGTATATATCATAGATAACTAGGTACTAGGTAGTATGACATGTAGAATATCTATAGTTGTTAGTTGTCTTATAATTTTATACTAAATATGTTTATACATTTTTCGAATTAAAAAAAAACTACTTATTAGTTGTATATTTTGTCACCGATTTTATGTGCGGTATTTCATTACTTTATAGAATATAAAATGAGATATTTTTTATTTGTTGTACATAATTGTTGTATGTTCTAGTGGTAAAATAATGGCAAAAGGATTGTAAACGGAAAACTCCATATAATAAAATAAAAATTATGTATGATACAAAATATATCTAGTTATAGTCATTTTTTTGATATATTAAATCAAAAAATAAGACAATGTCACGAAGTTATATTTTGTAAACGTTATATAGGTACATAAATATCTCAATTATAATTAAAGTTAACAGTAAATAAATACTCCGTGCTATTGAAATACAATTTTGATAACAGAAATATTTCATTTTAATTAAAACTAAATTGTTTTTCTTTTAACATACAACAATCTGTTGTCAAAAGTATTACAATACATAAGAAGTTGTAATGCATGTAATTTTCGGTGAATAATAACAGATGGATAGAGGTATACATCATATACGATATACTAATGTGCTATTAAGTTGTCATTGAATAATTATTTAACATCACAAAATGAGTCTAAACCTTTGAGTATAGGTTTTCGAAGAACTGCCTTGAAAACTATATGTGGCAAATTTAATAACAATTATACGCTAGTATACTTTTACAATAAAATTCTCACATAAATTCGGTTATTAATAATTTATTTATGATTTTAAGAAAAATAATTTTTTTTTGAAATGTTAAATTTGAGTATAATTTTTAAATACTACGTGGCCAAAAGTATAGAAAAATTATTTATTTTAATTATGAATCATAATAATATTGTGTTTAATTTAGTTATATAGAACACGTTGGTAGTGTCTAAAATAGTAAATAAATTGTATTTAAATTCAAATCGTATAGATGAAGTTATTTTATATATTAAAAAGCAAACCCATAATTACGAATATTTTATGCTGATTTATAACTATAATTAAAATGTCTAGTATCAGAATATTATTCAGATTTAAAATTTAAAATAATAGGTATAATCTTAAGAGCTTTAAAATGTTAGATATGAAGTTGATATTGTTACCAGACACTGAAAGAGACTTTTACTGAAGAATTTATCTTATATCCTCGACACAACAGATTCACCATAAAATATGAATATAAATAAAAAATAATATATCCACTTATATTAATTTGCACTACCTATTCATCTTTTATATAATAATTTTGTACCACTCACTAGTCACTTTCCTTTTAAAGCAAAATATTATATGTATATAATAAGTATCCTTCTTCAATGATTCTACTATTTCATATTTATAAATTTATCAATTTAAATTATACATAATATACTATTAAAATTTTTAAAATAATTACAATACAAATTTAAAACGTATTTTTTATAATGTATTTTAAACAATATACCTATGTTTCTATTCAGAATCACGTTTCATCATGTACAAAGTTTTTATTAAATTCAATTTTGACACATCGTTTACAGTATACTACCCAATGGTGATAGATACATTTTAACCTACTATACAACAAGGAGAGTTCCTCAATTTTTAAATTTAATACCCTTTCCTTTCCAAATGTCATACCTGAGACTGACTAATCAAATAAATGATAGTATAATATGCCTATATAGGTACTAAAAATGGTTTAATACTTAAATTAATAGTTATATTGTTAAATTATTACCAACCATTCGATAAATAACAAATAAAATACAATTAAACACATAATTACTACATAACCTGTTACGATGAACAAGAAATAAAATTGTTCACAAATCTAATAACAACTGTCTCAAAAGAATTATTGACGTAAAAATGATAAGTCATTGGTTTATAGTAGATGCTATATTATTAAACTTTATTCTACTCTTTATTTGTAATCTTTATTGACCGCTAATTGATTATCATGCAATAAATTAACATAATATATATGTATTAAGTTTCGCTTTAGTAATTAATTTTATCAATTTAACAATAATAATAAATAGCTTATAAATGTAGAACACAATATGAAAATAATCCCGATCGATCCATGATAATTTTCGCGGTGATAGTTGCAGCAAACGAATACGGTGAATACATTTAAATTTTCTGATATCAAAAAATTGCAATTCTATAAGTTTATTCCTTTTTATATATAGTACGCATACGAATGATTTAAATCAAATGTAGTTCAGCTTCATGAAAAGTGCGACTTTACTATAATTTACATCTTTAGAGTTAAGACGCCTTCTCCTACGTTTCAGCGAGCTTTTAATTGCTATTTATAACCGTTGTATTAGTGTTAATGTGTAATAATAATGAAACTATCGTATGTGTTTATTGTATATATTGAATATACGCGGTGTCGGTGTGTATTATAATGTGTATATTGTGTACTAATATATACTGTGCAAAACCAGTGTGTAACCTTGGTGGAATAAAAATAAGAGTGTTCGGTTGTTCACTGCGTATATTTTATAATATTATTATACTACTATAGTCGTTACTCGGTCCTCCGTGAACCGGCATCCATAGTGTGGTTTTTTAAATATACGAAATACGTACCTAACCTATACGACGAATACAATTTCCTAGTGAAAAAATATTAGAAAAATGTGTATACATACATAATATTATGATACTCGTAATAGTTTATAATAATATTATCTATGGTTTGAACAGACAAAAAATATATTCACCACATTTTTGATAAATAAGTAAAAAAACTGTTGAGAAAATAGGAGTTTCCCGTGATATCCAAGAAATTGACCGACATCTAGTTTAAAATTTAATTTTCTTGTAGCAATGTGACTACTGACGTGCTAATTTTTAAAACCAACTAGGAATTATTTGCTATTTTTAAAATACCTTTAAAGTCTATTGGTTAAAGTGGATGGGCCAAGTTTGTGCACTTTTTCTTGAGTATAAGATTTGTAGTGCTAAATGTGTCCGGAATAAGACAAATACCCAAAATATTTAATTATCCATCAGGTGAACACAGAAACATAAACTTTACACACAGTATACTCATAGGTAGGTATCTATAACAAATATATTATAATATGTAATAAATTATATACATATAATTATAATAGCCCATGTCTTATATTTAATAGAGGTAGCGAAGCTCATGCGCCAACATTTTATAATCTACAAAATTTTAAATAAATTATATACAGCTAATAATAATTATATAGGTAGGTACCTATACATATTTTTTCCTCGGGGGTTTTCAGTTGTTTATTTACTATTTTGCTAGTCTCAAATGTTTTAATGAAACACGAGCATATCATTAACTTCATCCAACAATTTAATATTTCTCAATAATTATTAAAAATAATTGTTGAAAAATAAACTTTTACATATTATTATGTATTTTAAATAAAATATTAAGTTTATTATGAATGAGTCACTTTTATCCATGTACAAAATATATATCTAGAAGTAGTTTATGACTTTGTTTTTTAGAAATAATAAAAAAACTTACTATTTTTATTATTATTAAATGCAATAATGCAAATAACAAAGAAAAAAATATTTTTAAATGCCGTGAGAATTTGGCAGACGTGCCACCTTCGGCAATCGTGCCATAGGGCATAGATCATAATCCCTGGCCTATAGATATGCTTCAATGAGCGATGTTTAAACGACAAATACCTACGATGAGATTTATGTTTTTTTATATTATATTATTTTTCACGATAATCTTCTATTTACGTATTGTCATTGCTTTTGAAAATTAAAAACCGTTAGTTATTTTAAATGGACGTCAAACTATAATATATTTTCACCATAATTATCTCACATTACACGTAATGTAGAAAAAACAAGTTCACACAATTCACTATTCAGTTAAATATTATTAATTGTAGAAATATGATTTTATAATTAATACTATTCCATTTAAAGTTAGAAAAACAATATTATTAATAAAGCATTTTATTATGTGACCTTTTTTTTTTTATTATATTGAAATATGTTAAGAATTTTAATTTTTATTAAATTAACTTTTTGTTAACCCTTAAACGTTAACAAAATTTTAAGGAATGCTCTAAAAAGGTTTATTTTCTTCCGTTTTTTATATAGGTACTATAATTATATAATTATATTATCATATTTACAAAATTTATGAATTATAAAATCATGACATTTATTTGATTGATGATTAAACAATGTGTTGCAAGTACCAAAAATAATAAATTGTTAATTTTTTAGAATTAATAAACCTTGACCTACCATCCAAATAAATTTGAATACACCAGAAAAATTATGGTATAATATGAGTTGTGACTTTGTAAGCTTCCTTAACTAAGTCTCAGTTAAAATTACCTACGTATTTTCAAGCTGATGCTTATATAATTTGTGCCAAAACCTTCTAAAATGTTTTTGAAAAATAACTCAAAATTATGACACTCAAGAGTGTTTCAATTTTTGCCAAATTAAAGTTACCATAAAATATTAAATTGAAAAACATTTCAAACAAATTCTAACAAAACAAAAAAAAGGGAAGTCACTCTACTGTTTATTAGGTTCCAAATCTGCCTCGTCATTGATTTGTTAAATTTAAATTCAATCAATAATAAAACAATTCTAA
Source organism: Schizaphis graminum (assembly GCA_020882235.1). NCBI lineage: Eukaryota > Metazoa > Arthropoda > Insecta > Hemiptera > Aphididae > Schizaphis > Schizaphis graminum. The sequence continues at coordinate 17,200,580 of CM037031.1, forward strand.
GCGGAGATGGTCTGTATTTCTGTAAGCCATATTTTGTTATATAATATAGTTATATCACTATAAATAAATTATTTTTCTATTGTTTATATGATAGAGTGAACTTGTTTTTTTCAAAAACAAATTGCATAATATTTTATAAAGTAACTAATATAAAATACATTAATAAATACATTAACTTTTAAATCAATATTGATGTTATTTTTTTGTTTAAATATCCAAATTTGTCAACATTTGAACTTAATACTTAATCAATGTCTATCAAAAATGTTGTGCCTGTATTTTTGAGAGTATTAAGTTTGTATAAGAACAGCTTATGATAAATCTTATTAAATTACATTTTTAAGCTCTTTTTGCGACTGAGGTAAAAAAAAAATGTTATCATGACTTAAACTAAAAGTTTTCAAATATCTAAGATCAACACAAAAATATTTTGAAAATTATATATTGTCTAGTAATTTATATTATTAATATTTGATGAAATTTCAGATTTCTACAACTATTCAATTTAAAGTTACAACAAAATTATAAAAATTCTATTTTTACATATTCTTTTTTCCAGGATAGTTTAAAATTATGCTAATTTGCTACTAAAAACCACTCTTTTAGTTAATACTTGAAACATTTTTACTGTCCCAAAAGATATTATTGTAGGTACATAAAAAAAATACACATTATAAAACCAATACATACACACGCTCCAGCGTTTAAAATAACTATAGAAAACATTAAGACACGTAATTCACATTGTCTGATGCAATTTAGTATGTATTTTAAATAATGTTTCGGATGATACTATCAATAAATTTGTATACATTTTCAGTCTTGTTATATCGTATTATAATCATGATATTATTATGGCAATGGCAGGTCATCTGAGTAAACATGTGATTTATAACATTATATTAATATTGCACCAGTATTTATATATTTCAAGGATAAAAGTATACCTACGTGACTTCGTTTTTGTATTTATGATTTTGTCGTTAAATTATATAATCAACAAAAATAAACATTTTTAAAGGTTGCATGTACCTAGATCATAAATAAATTAACTAGGTATTTAACAACTATATGAAACTAAATGTTTAATATTATAATTACATTTGGATTGAAAATAAATTATTAAAACACAGAAATACATTTTAAACTAATTTTGTACTATACCTATAATTCTAATATATTTAAATAATATTTATAACAACAGCCATTTGCTTATGAACATTTTATTCAAAATATTATGTTATTCATACTTGAAAAATGTCCAACTATAATTAATTTTAATATTTATTTATAACACTTGATAAAACAGTAAATAATACCTACATAGGTGAACAGTAAAAAACATGAAAATACATCATTTTTAGGAATAAAATTATTTAACATACGTTAATAATGTTATTTTTTATTTTATTTGTATGAAAAACCAATAGATTTTATGTTGGCAATTTGGCATTAATTAGTACCTATTTAAAAATTAAAATACAATCTTTAATTTGTTATAACTTTAGTAATATTTTCACAAATTTCAAATAATTAACGTCAACTATTTTACACATTATATGTTTGTTAATAGGTTATTCAAATCATACGCGTATACGTTATATTGGTCATTTTACTTTTGTCTTCAATCTTCAATAAGATTTAAATTTTAAAGTATTACTATACTATTGACGTCATTAAGTAATTTTAATCATAATGTGACTTTATCGGTATTTAATATAAATTAATAATCAACTAAGGTTACGACTTTATTTCAATACGTTTTATATTAAATGAATTTTTTATTTATAATCTAAAAGCATAATGTCCCAAAACGTGAACTTTAAAAGAAGGTCATTAAAAACCATTATAAAAATATATGAGGTTTGTGTATGGGTACCGATCACTAATGATATATTTATATGTATAATAAACAATAGTATCCATCATTAACAAAAAATGCACAATAAGTACATATTAAAGTTTATGACGTACAGAAAATAATAATAATAAATTAACGATATGAAGTCGTATTAATTTCATATTAAACTTAGACACTAGTTATATAAGTAGTTTTCTTAGCAATTTTCCAAAAGTAATAATAACATATTCATAAACATCTGAATTGTTTATATACAGACAAGTTATAATCTCAGATTCTTAGGAGTTATTACTATTGTCTATTAACGTCATCACTCAACAATCAACAATGATAATAAATAGTATATTTTATATGATAAATGTTAGCATGGGCATTCGTGGTTATGTCTCTAATCTCAGGGAATAGGTGTAATATAACTATAATAATTACCTAAGTAAAAATAATAAGGTCATGTATTAATACTTAAATATATAGTTAAACGTCAAAGTTTGATATTATGTGAATAATAATAAATATTTTGTATGTAAATAATCTAACCTTTACTATTTAGTAAAAAATATTAAAGGTTCTGTTTAACTTGATACAAATAATACTAGTTTAATTGGGACCTTCATAAATAGCAATCTACAGATAAATTATAATAAAATGTACATAATAATACATTCTATCTATATTCTTTCTACTTTAACAAACTATCTCAAACGTTTTAAGATTTATTTAGTCATCTATATTTAGAGTAGGTGTGTCTTTGTTTCTTATCTTATTAGTATTAACTACCTACATTATTATATTTATTAGATACCTAACGCCTAAGTATAATAAATTATTGTATACTATTGTCAGAATGCTGGATATAAATATTTTTGTATTTGTTATAAATTATACACAATCTGTATCAGTAGGCAAAATAAGAGTATGATCTATGTGAAAAAAAGAAAACATGAACAATTTGAATGAAGAAGCCATCCATTGATGACACTTCGTCAAAGTTTATAAAATATAGGTAGATACATTTTTGTTCTTGTTTATTTTTATTTTTATTTCGTAAAAAGTTTTAATTGTATTTTTTAAAAACTCGCCTGCAACATTCGTCGTTTAACTTAGCGTATATAACAAGAGAAATCAATAATTTTTAAACAATTAATATGCTAAAAAATGAAAACTATAAAAACTAGAAAGTGCTTGCAGGTTTAAGTTTATCAAAAACTAATTTATTTTTATATAAAATTTATTTTATACCAGTATAATAATTATCATACAAATAATTAAATGTACTATATTCATTATTGTGTATCGGGTAACTACTATAGTAAAATAAGCCAAAAGAATTTCGAAATAATCATGGTTATATAATAAAATTATATTTTAAAAAAAATGCGTTACTTCATAATATTACGTACTATTATTATAATCGTATATTTTTTTTATTTAAATTACGGACACCTATTCGATACAATTTCCTAAATTGTATAGGCTAATGGTTAATATAGTAGTATACTTTTTTATTAATGATGATTGAATTAATTTAATTTAAAAAAAATATAAATTAAATATCTATATTTATTCAATATTCTTATAAATCAGCAGTTCCCAAAAATATACTAATACTACACAGCAAATAGTAAATAAATGTATTGAAGTTAATACTAATATATGTTCAAAACGTGATAAAATATATTAAAATTACGTAAATTTCGTTAAAATGTGTTGATCTTATAATAATTCAAATAAAATTGCACAGCGAATAAGTCAACTATTGTAGCAGGTCTATTGAAAATAGTACGTTTAAAAGCTTGATAAATTTAATTATAATCGATTGCAATATTTTAACTTTATGTTATAAGCTAACGATCGACTTGACACATAAATAAAAGCGTTAGTATCAACTTGAACGCTATACTTAAACCTCACGACTAAAAAATAATAAATAATAATAAACACGTATCAAAACGGGCGCCCAGGAATTGGGCCACACTTAACCTTTTTTCAAAAAGGTATACGGTAATTGGGCCACTATTTTCAACAATTTTTATTATTGAGCCGGATAGTACTGACAACCAATTTACATGATAAGTATTGCAACCATAGAGACAGATGTATATTATTTAACCGTGACAACTATAAAAAAAATCAAATATTCTTATACTTAATAATCAAGGGTCGAATTAAAAAAGTCAATAGAAACAGTTATAACAATTAATATTTATCTCTAGTGTCGATAAAATAACTAAAAACAAATTAGGTTAGGTTACAACTTCATAGTTGTTCATAAAATAGTTCACATAATTTTATAATAGTTTATTGCAAAAATGCATAAAACAACTTGGTAGTTATATGTTAAATGTTAACAGTACAGTTTAAATTATTTATTATATATACTTAAAATTAGGACAATTTATTAAAGATTAACAGTTATTTTTTCTTAAGTAATAATTGTCATTACTAATAAGTATCTTCTAACCACTGTACATTGCTATAAATAATATTTAACTATAAATATTATAGACATTAATTATATTTATAAAATATTTAAATAATTTAGTCAATATAATATTAAATATTAATCAATCACACACTGTGTTCGTATAATATGCATTCCCTATTAATTATTTCAAAACTTTTTAATCTATGAAGATTTTACACGTGTTCTGTTAACTAATCATTTTCTAATACTTTTAAAAGTAAATATAGGCTATAACCTTCAAAACATTATTGTTTTATGCACATATGTATTGTGTATTTTTATTGACTATATTGACATTTTCTTGATTACATAACAGGTAACTTTTAAACTAACTTACATTCAGATATACAGCAAGTCGGTAATCTGTATAACTACTGTAATTACTTTGCTAATATGAAGCTTATATTAAAACATAGGCGCAAATCGCAGGGGTGCTAAGGATGCTTAGCACCCTGAATTTTAATACTAGCACCCCGAATCCCGTGATTATAACTTATAGTACTACCACCTGGTCTGTTTCCTCCAAAAAAATTTTGGTGCTTAAGCCCCCCTGACATTTTTAGGTGATTTGCGCCTATGTATTAAAATATTACGTATTAATATCAATAAATTCAATAGTGACCTTTATTTATTCGTGAGTTCAATATCTCGGGGCACCTTATAGTTGCGTCCCGTTAAAAAGGTATACATGAATTGCGTCCCACTATATTGTTTAGGTAGTAGAATTTTTATTTCATTTTCAGGGGTTCTCTGAGGTATATTTTTATTAGTTCTTTAATTAATAAGTTTTAAATATGTTTTATGTAAGTAGAAATTCAAATCTAAAAGTTTTATGTGCAATTTTGTTAAATTTATTCATTTATACAACTATTTTAACAACATTATTATTAATATTTATTAATTAACTTATTTATTATGTTATGGACTATATTAACTTTGATTGGATTTAAGTGATTTAACGTTTATTTACTTTTTTATTATATTTAATATACAATATTTTGATTGACTTATATAATAGTTATATTTGTTATTTATTTTTGTTAGTTATTTAAGAACCTCTGATTTAAATATATGAATTGCATCCTGTATTTTTTGGGACGCAATTCGTGTATACCTTTTTTACCGGACGCAACTCGGGTGATCCCCAATATCTAGTAGGTTTTTAAAGTTTTCATAGTTGTAAATTACTTTAAATTAAAATCATAAGCATTAATAATAATAATATCGCATTTTTAATAATTGTTTAATTTTACTAATTGTAAATCAGTAAAATCTTTTTTTATATAAATACAAAAAAAAATTATTTTTAAAATTACATTGTGTAGGTAATAGGTATACATAATAAAAAACAATATAACCTAAATTATAACGAAGTGTTTCAAGATTTTGTGATTAATACTTTTTTAAACTACTACAATATAATCAAAATCGTTCGAGTATATTTTTGAATAACCAATTACACAAACATTTGAACTTCTAACACATATAAAAAATATAATATGGTATTTTTTAAATTATCAAGCATTTTGATCAAGAAAATGAGTTAAATCAATTGAAAAATGTCTATGTAGCTAAATAACTCAACAACAGCCAAAATATTCTTTGCTGGTATATTATTGTAAGTGTCTATTCAGGTGTATTTTTTCAATAGGTATATCATGATTAGAAAATGCTAATATAAATATTTAGAAATTTTCAAGTATCTATAAATATTTCCGTTTCCCTATATTTTTTTAAGTTACAACTTCATATTAACTTATAGATATCAAATTTTTTAACAGAAACCACCCTTAAAATTGAATATAAACATATCACCATCATGAAGCCAATATTTTATAATCTAAAAAAATCTATTTAAAAAATATTTATTTCTATTTTTACAGATTAAAATGAATTATTATCATTATTATCATGTTTATGAACCATGGAAATTCAATTTTCTAATTTTTAATTTTTAAATTAATTATCGTTTTAATTTCTATAAGTGTGTATAATTATAATTAATTTAATAATTAATTATTATTAATTAAAAATTATACAATTTATCCTATGAATTTTCGAACCACGTGATTTTTAATGATTCAAAAATGGTTGAACCTATTAATTTTGCTGACATAAGTTGTCAATCATTAATTTAAATGACTGATATGTGGATAATTTTTCGGTAAACGGAAAACTGGTACGGTCTGTATAAACGCGGAATACTGGTACGTTTCAAACTAGTAAAGGTTTCCCAAACTTTTATGAAAAAAAAAGAATAAAATATCAACGATTATTTTTAATTTTATTTTACCGACGATCGATGGGAAAACACGACCTCACGAGTGACTGCGAGTGAAAATAATGCGAAATAATTATTATTAATCATAAATTATATTATATTATATTTATTGTACCTATATTTTATATTTATTTTACCTGCCTGCTACTTTGTATGTACTTATTTGTGTTTTTTGGTAATTTTGATTGCTAACATATTTTTTTTTTGTTTTAAGTATTATTTAAATTTAACTTGTTGACGATGGTGATTTATCAAAATTATATTATAAACATTGTAAATATTTTAGGACCCCTGAAAATTAAATTTTGAATAGTACCAGTTTTCCGCGTTTTTTATTTCTTTTGTTATAAATGGTATGGACCATACCAGTATTCCGAGCATCAATTTTTCAGCTGGTTTAAAAAAAAATTTATCTTAAGCAAATAGATTTTTTGGAACAATTTTAAACTTGAACCCCATTGTAATGCATTGATTTTTTCCACTGCTCATTATAAAATTGACAAATTGAAAAATTATTTTACAGTTAAAAATTGAATAATTACCAATAAGTTAAATAAATATAATATAAAATATCGTCAGAAATAAATCCGTAACACTCGATCAGAATTATTTTTTGTATACAATTATTATTTTCATTTAATTCGTATTTATTACATTTGCTATTGTGACATATATTAAATGACAACATATGTTCAAGAACCTACTATACAGCAAAGCTAGTTCCATGACTTTTTTGTTGGTTATTTTTTACAAATCTGTTGGTTTATCTACAAAAAAAATGTATTATTATTATTATTTTGAAACAAATGACTTTTGAATAAGGCTGGTTTTAGTCTCAAAAACATTAACTTTAAATTTATAAAAATTCTTCCAATCAATACCCACAATATAAATTATCAACACTAAATTGTTATGTATGATATTATAATTTTACTAAAATATTGATTATTAGTCCATCTTCATCACTCCGCATTTTCGCCGACCAAGCGCGATAAATAACGTTTGGTTCAACAACGACGCAATATTTTATCGATGTAAAATTATTAATTATCTAAAAAAATTATCGTAAAAATATTTTTCGCGCCGTTAACAGTAATTAAATATTAACAACAGACAGTAATAAATATTTGATACACGACCTGAGTCATCTGACACGGATGGATACAACCTCATCAGACCTGCAATGAAAACAAAAGCGTATCATAACACATGTGCCCAATGTGTGGGTATCATAATATCTATCGCAGTATCACACAGTAATTGTCATTGATACTGAAACGTGTTGTCTTATAAACGAAAAAGTTCCAATTTTTAAATGCTCGTAATTTACATTAAAATTAGAATATCAAAAAAACCTTATGTGAAGCACTATATTATAATATTCTTGACTTTATGATAATAGGTACTAATAAATGATACTACAACAGTACAACATGTCATTGTAATATCAAAAATAATAAAGTTAATGGATTATTCTGAATGTAAAATGTAATATATTTTGAATTGATGATGTTTATATTTTTACAGAGACACTACATACGGATACAATGTTCAAACTGTGGGTTTGTGGTATAGCGATATTCTCTTTGCCCAAATACAATATTATTTATTTATTTGTTCCCAGCTTATTTATTATATTGAATTCTATTATAATATTATAGTAGTATTTAAGCATTAAATTATACTTCCATAGCAATAGTCAAATTAAGTACCTACCCTCGTGTTTAGTGTAAATATTTCGTAAAAAAAATATTAGGTATATATTTATATACCATTGGTGTATGTTAATATTGTTTATAGTTTAATACACCATAGGGGCCAGGAAGAGCCTCATCCAGCTCTCGACTGACCTTCAGAAATGTAATCCTAGATTTATCAAACTGTATGCATCGATATCGTTCAGCAAGTATCGTGCACACTATACACTACACGCCAGAGTTAAAAATTACGTACGATTTTTCGCAACGAGAAATGTATTTATAAATACTAATGCAATACTACACGTCTTGAATTGTGGTGAGGACGAAAAATGTTGACGACCCCTGGCCGATAATAATATACGAATGTTCTAGAAGGCTTACAAAAACGTTCCGCACGGCGCGCAGCAATCGGCATGCGCCGATGCCGTATTCACTACGTGACGGCGGCACCGCTGCGAGCCCATCTAAACAAAGTGACCCTAGTCCCTACTCCCTACTACCCTAAAACGGCTCAAACCCGAGGGTTGTATACACGAATCCCACTGACAACAAAACCCTAGACCTGCTCAACGTCTTTTTTCCCGATTTCATTAATTCAATTCATTGTGTCGATTTTATTTCCGCATCGACATGGAAATAAATACGGAATTTTGAAAATCTTCAAACACGGTCTACCATGTGTTTGGTTGAGTATTTTGGAATAATGAACTATAACAATTTCGAATAAATACTATTAAATGATAAATAATAATATCGTCACGATGAATATATTCTATATTTCTATAATGTAAAATAACGATATTGTACGCACTTAAATAATAATTACGTTGTTAAAATAATTATATTATGACGGATTTTCAACAAGAAAAATGCCCTGCACGGTGTGGGTCGGTTGCATAGTTAATATAGGTTCACAAGATAAACCCTAGTAAGTAGTAACCCAAAGGTAATAACCCTAATGAGCATTAAGGCACGACAAAAAATAAAAAATTCAAAAGCCATAGTAATATTTAAACAAATTACAATAATTTACTCATAAAATGTTTAATACGCAATAACACATTGCTGTAAGTAAAATTAAAAAAATAATAACAGGCGAGACATTTTAATCTTTAAAATATTATTATATATCTTTTATAAAAAAGCGATTACCGATAAAAAAAGTATTTTAGCATAATACCTATTACTTTGTTATGATTTTACATATTATACTATGATATATTTACACAACTTTATTTTAAGTAAACACACTAGAATGATCTAAACTAAAACGACAAACCCAAAGATCTAAAACCTTTTCCTATTTCCTATATATTAAGAACTAAAAATACTAAAATGAGAATATACAAAAAAATAAATATCAAATAAAATAATTAGTTATTTAAATTGCTATAAGGATTAAACAATAAAACACATTTTAACTTAAGCTAAATAATTCAAGGTTGTTTCTAATTACTATGAAATTACACAAAAACAAAAAAGTATTTGTAAACACTGACTGCGCATAGTACACCCCCAGTTAACAAAATACGAAGTCGATATAACTTTCTCGTTATCTGCATCAGTGGACAGTGAAGTACTGAAGTATCTAAAGAGGGCTGAAGGGGCTTCAGTCTAAGGAAAATATAAAAATATTTTCAGATTTATATAACTAAATACATATTTATATTAAAATTATAATTTGTTTAAAGGTTACTGAAAGTCTAAAATGTTATATACCAACAGAATCAACATGCCAAGCGTATGAAAGAACCGATCAATCTTCCCATGTATAACAAGTTTTCAGCGCCACTTGGGGGGGCCCTATACTCAAAGCAAAATCTTATGCCACTGATCCGTAATTTAACTACCACCTACATCATGGAAATGAAAATAAATACTATAGTAAAACAGAATAAATAACAATAATATAATTTAATAATTTGTTTTACTTGCTAGTTGCTAGTAACTTCTTTAATTCGTAAATAATCGCTTGGAGTAAGAAACTATAGGAAACGTATTACGTATACATTATAGCTTATCGATAGAATAATAATAAAAGCGTGACAATATTACGTGTAGGTATATAAGTTAAGAACATGAATACAATTTTTAAAGTGTTCACAGTACATCCCTATGAAAATTATAGTATTATAATAGAAGGACGGTGATATATTTTGATAATAATTATTATTATTATTATCGTGTTTACATTTTCCGCAGTAGAGAAAAACACTCTCCCCTCCCCTCTGATCATCAAGACCACAAGCCGAGGGCCCAAAATTACTGATCTGTACACACCATATTATTGAACAAAATACACACACTTTGATTGTTGTTATATAATACGCATCGTGTACGATATATTATACTCTGTACGTGTTGTTATTTTTTTCGGTTTTCTGTCTAATGTGTGGAGGGGGGAGCACCGGTGCGCGCGCAATCGCTGCTGCGTAGTTTCGGGTTGCCGGCCGGCCGGTCCGTCTGCCTGCCGGCGCTTACGCACTACGTATAGACGCCGGCTTGGCGGTGGCGTCGGCGGCGTAGGGAGCGCGGGACTGGACGACAGGCTCGGAATAATAACCACGACGAACAACGCCAAAACTAACTATAATATTAATAATATTAATAGTAATGATTAACAATGCTATTCGACATTTCGATAACAGTAATTATTATTGTACAGGTACGCTGTTTTGTTGCCGTTTAATTTTTTTTTCCTCGACGACTGATAATTTTATATCATTCGAATGCGGCAACACCGTCGCGACGACACCGCGCCGTGGTAACACGTGGTACGCGCGACGATTACGTGTTGGTCAGGTGTGCCGTCGTGCGCGCGACGCGGAGAAACGATCGCTGCGTTGGCTGCCCGCCACCCGGGCGACTAGAAAATAATAATATAATATAGCTAGAAACGATAATAATTCATGAACGGTCTCGATGTAATATTTTGTACAAGTTTGCCACTTGTACAATTATTATACTATAGGTGTTCTAGACGATATTATTATTATATAATGTCCTTACAACAGTGGCAATTAAGGGATCCCAGATTAATAATAGAAAAAAAACAGCAACGCAATTTAATTTGTTCGCGTTTCAAAAGTAACGCGAGTATTTTTTTTTTTTTTTAAAAACAACAGCCATGTCTGCATTAATTTTTTCCGAGCCACTAGCAAGTAACAACTATACTTGTGTATCTCTTCAGTCCTCATTTATCATCACAATTATATTAGGTGTGTATCATTGTATCAATTTCAATTCCACTTTATTAAAATGGTGTTAGTGGTAAACCATGCGTAATAAAAACAGACTATAACATCGACATGCTAGTATAACAACAATATTGTATTATTTGTATTAAGTCATTAAGAAAAACTCAACAGAGTATTTATTTTGATAGTTTACACTTTACAATACTGTAATTTATCATTAATAAATGATTACAATTTACAATATACCTCAATATAATATTATAATATTATAGTATTTATAAAACAATAAATTTTGAAATTTAATTGACAAACAAAAATGGTACCTAATCGAAAATGGGAATCGGATACAGTAAGAATGAACGAATACCCAACTTTTCATTATATACCTAACTCGTTACGTTAAAATTTTACAATTTATTCACTGACGACAGTTTATTTCAATCGTTACAATTAATCGTGTAATCGTTTACAAGTACAACAGACGCGCAATACCGCAATACAAGCTGCAAATTGCAATAGCAGTAAACGTGGTCGATAAAGTTAGAAAGAGAGGCCGTTTGCCGTTCGTACCATAACCGTATCGCATTTATTATTATTACCAATAAGTATTTAATGTATTTTATTATCGTGATTAGTACATAAATGATTTTAATAAAATCGATTTTAGTCGTTTTTTGTGTTTTATACGTACTTTATGTGTTTATGGCTCATCTGTATTTCATAATTTTAATTTGGGGAGGGAAGTTAAATAATATCGACACGACGAAACGTTCTATTTCGGCAAATCATCTATTGCTTAACTCAACCGTCGCAGCGACGCAGCCCACAGATCGCGTCCTTACTATTGAATATATTACAAATTACCATTTACCACGATAATTGCCGATAATTAGTGTTATAAATAAAACATTCAACATTCAATATTGTGAATCTACTGATCGTATCTATACATGGCTATACATTTATATAAATAAATAACATAATAATAAGTAATAACCATAGACATATTAATATGTCTATGGTAATAACCTGACTTCGTGACTCTGAACCAGTGCCGCAACTTGGTATATATTGGTGGGTGTGCAAGCAAATATTATAGGGCCCATTTAGCCAAGTACCTAAATACCTAATAGATCCTTAAAAATATAACTTCTGTTTGTAGCTATATACATTATTGTACATAGATGGATGAGGAGTAAAATGATCAGTAATTCCTAAAAGTCTATTGGTTTTACAATTTCATTAGGATAAAATTGGGAAATAGAGAAATTGGGAAACATCAATAATGTTTAATATACAACTATTAATATGAAAATATGTTTCTTGTACCATTTTGTTTGTGCTTATTGTATTGTTGTTATAAATTTCACTACACAAAGTGATTTTTCAAATATGCTCACTCCATTTTTATGCTTAAATTATGCATATATTCAAATTTTGATTTTTTTTTAAATTTTTAAATGTAATTATAGACGATATTTTCGAGTACTTATATTTTTCACAACATTTAAGAAGTATCCTGTATTCCTGTAACGATACCAACTTAATTTTTTTAAATGAGAACGTATATGTTTCGTGTATTAAAGCAAAATGTGAATCAGGTAATTTTTCTGAAAATGTTGACGTATTGTAATCGAAATTTGAACGAAAACTTTCGGAGTTATTTATTATACTTTAAAAACTAAAGAATGAGGATAATAGTCCATGTTTTGAAAACTGTCAGGTACAATATTAATCTCTAAGCATTTAGTAATAAGTAGTAATTATTAACGAATAGTTTATACCTATTGCATACCGAATTATAATTATCGAGCTCGTATCCATTTACAAATTATTTTTGTATAATAGATTATTATATCCTTAATTCTTAGTATTTAAAGTAGAATAACTTCGGAAGTTTTTATTCAAATTTCGATTATAATACATCAAAATGTTCAGAAAAATTACTTTATTCACATTTTGCTTTAAAATATAATATATATTCTCATTTGAAAAACCAATGTTATTATCGCCACAGAATACTTCTAAAATGTTGTGAAAAATCTAAGTACTCGAAACTATCGTTTTTAATTACATTTAAAAATTCCAAAACTCAAAATGTGAATGTGTACATAATTTAAGCATAAAAATGGTGTGAGCATGCTTAAAAAATTACCTTATAATATATAGTATACTTATATGAAACGTGTTGTGGCGGGTGGCGCGGTGCGATAAACTATTTGACATAAATTGATTTTATATATAATCCTTCTATTTTAGATAATAAAAAATTAATTTAATTTCTAAATACACATAATTGTTATTATTAGCATTATTGGATAATAATGCTCCTACAGTCTAAAAATGTTTCATTCTGATCAGACGTATAATAAATTGTAACTATAATAATATTTAGAAAAAATGTTCCGAATAGTTCAGCCATAGTTATAGCCAAATTGCCTACTCTTACAATAGCCTATTGTTATGAATTAATTTAGCGTCCGGTTACCAGGGGCCCGGGGGTTTTGTGCACCCCTAGCACCCCCGGTAGTTGCGGCACTGCTCTGAACTCATATTGAAAGCTATGTGTATACTGTATAGGTACGCCACTAACCGTAAGGTGTGGGTAATTTCTCTCGATATTCCGGTATCGGGTTTAGCGGGTACAATATTTTGAACTTTCGATGTTCGAATGCAAACCATGTGCGAAAAAAATTCCTCTTAATCTATTTATACTACGCGTGTTCTAAGAATACGACCAATGCGAGTCGCTTGTATTTCAGCTTTATTATGTAAAAACTAAAAAGCGGTCGATATTTTTTTATTGATATTGGCATGAACGCCTCTCCGAATTTAAATAATTTTCAGAAACAATGCAATAATAATTTGTACAATCGATTAGGTAAAATAATAATAAGGTATAATACAATATAAATTATAATAATATTATGATACATCGATACATGTACGATTCGATATAATCGAATTACACTCGACGTTAATTTTAAAACCAACAAATATATTTTAATGGATTTGAACTTAGATATAATACATAATGATTTGTATTAATTTTAGGTATTTCAAAAATAATATGAGTTTTTGGATTTTAACTTTTAAGTTTATGTATTAATGCCTATAGGCGCTGCCCACACTACACAGTAATAAATAATAATATTTTTCAACGATCATACATTTTATGTACATTATCCACTTAATTATTAAATCATTATATTTTTCCATTAGATATTAATCCTATGATATCGATATTTACCAATGTAAGAAATTAAAGATTTAAAATTATATAGTATATTATGTATTTATACTTGAACGTCATACGGAGTTGTACAGTAACCCGTTATACCTCAAAGGTTACCTATACTTCGTTAGACACGACTTGAATCCGTAGTTATTTTATTAAATTGTTATACGAGGTCATCACAAAACATCAAATAATTTGTTCAATAAACCAACATTTGTGAATGCAACAATTTTAAATAACTGTATAAATATCCAAGGACTAGAATAACTTTTTTTATTTCAAAATAAAATAAATATCTAGTCTATATTACCTTTAAATATGGGAAATATTATCTATGATAAAATTTACTCAGGGCGTAATTTGATATTTGAATATAAGAACAAAATATATAATGTATTATATAGTATTAGATATAATTGTACACATTATTATTTATGCGTATATACAGTGGAATTACACAAATTTCCAAATTTTTACTATATTATAATATTCAGTTATCAGTTATATAACGTATTTTACACAAATATAATAATATTGTTTACTGATATTATATATTAGATAAATTTATTTTTCATTATGATTTATAACCCACTCAATTCAACATATTTTATTAAATCAAGTAGGTATTTATTTGTATTTATGAACAATCTAATTACTTACCAATTACTGTTTATATGTTTTATTAATTTTCTTCAAATTTTATTATTTTTAAAATTTTAAATTACCTAAATGTTTATAACTAAAACGTCTAAAACAAAAAATAAATAAATAAATGTAAACCAACAGTTAACCTATATGAATTGATTATTGATTACTATATATTATATATACGATATACGAATAAATAATAATACAAAATATACACATATTATATATTTTAATTATAGTGTTATATACAATATACGTTCTGTATAATATTATGTGATCATAGGATTGCAATCATAACAAATAAGTTACGAAAAATTTCAATAAATTACAAATAGCTATAATACCGCTATTATCCCTTAAAAACATTTAAAATTTCAAATTATTGCACAACCATTAATTTTAAAATATGGTATATTATCAAATAATAATTAACGCAAACTATTGAATATTAAAGTACCTCACATTAAAATTTTGTATTTTTACTAGCTGTTCATAAGACAACACATTTTATAATTAAGGTTTGTTAACCAAAAAACTAAAAAATTCAGAATTTACTACAATATATAGGCATGATTACATAATATTGTGTATTTAACATTAAATACAATTTAAACTATTTTGTGTACTTGTATGTGTAAATCACTACAAATTACGACTCGTGTTATGATATTACGTTATAAAAATGTAACACGTGTAGGTAATTTAATCATTTATATTTTATAATATTGCTTATTAATTAATAATAATGTATAATTATTTATTATATATACACTATAAATTAGCGTTAAACGATAACATTTTCCTTTGATTTAATAATTAAAATATTTAATAACAATACACAGTGAATTAATAAAAAACCAATTACACAATACTACAATAGTTAAATAAAATAAAAATCAATTTAATTTTATGTTACAGTGTATATTTATAATTATAATTTCTATCTAGTTTTAAGATAAGTTTTTATGTTTTTTCTTCAAAAAATTATTTTATCAAATGATCAAAGTTTAATTGTTTGTATTATAAGATAATATTTAATATACTATACGAAAATAAATTTGGTAAGCTAATAATTTCATTTGTTAACTAATAAATAGCTACGCCTACTAATGAGTTTTCATTGTTTTCAATTAGTCAAAATGTACAATAAAACATTAATTTTTGTAATATAAATGCATGCTCATAACGCATATTGAAAATAAAAAGACAATTTCAAAAATGTAAAATTAAAAAAGATAAAAATGTTTTTGAAAACAAAACTGTAGTGATGCAATTTATCAATGTATTAATGTATTATAAATTATAATATACAATTTCAAATGCTTTGAACGATCAATGAACTTGTGTTGTGTATGAATAATATATGAAATACGCTAACAACTATATAATACTACAATATTATGGTTAGTGGTTATCGTAGGTAGGTACTAGGTAGATGAGTGAGTACTGGGTACACTATGCATGTGTATGTGGTACAACTCTGAATCATTCTCCGTTGTGATAAAAATATAATATACAACAAAATTAATACGAGTAATACGACCAATACAATTAAATACGTAACTTTATACCTATATAAGTATTAGGTAAACGAGTATACGACAATGAAAATGTTGTAATAACATATTATACAAATTAGAAATGTGACTATGTGAGCTCAGTAAATTTTACGGGTAAAAGTAAATTCTCCCAAATTTTTCATAATTGTTTTTACTCTACTTAATAACATTTTAAATGTTTTTCAAACGTATAATAACAATAATTTAGAAACTTACTTATTACGTACTATTTCGATAGTATATTATAGTCATAAGACTACGAATACAGACGACAGACGTTAAGTCGTACTGTATGGTTTTTTTACACCTTTTGAAAAGGTAAATGCTGTAATCAATAATATCATTATACTCATTAAGTACTTATTTACACACGGTTTGAATTCTATACTGTATAGTGTAGCCAGGATTTTATTTCTACCTGTATCTTATACTTTAATATTTACTTATTCGTTTGTGTAAAACCATAGTTATTTTATTTTATCAGTTCATCACTTATGGAATACATTTTAACATTTATAAGTATTAATTTTAATATTGGTGTGACGCGTGAACAATTTTGGGAATAGGTTTTGGATAGGTAAAATAACAAAAAAACCATTTAAACATTTTTGAAATTTACCGAATTTTATGTAAATTTTACCCATAAATTCCATGTCTCTACTACTACTGTTGACTAATACAGACTTACTGTGTTATACTGTTATGTATAGTGTCATATTATCATTATGTGTCATCCACGCACTAGACACGGTAATGTGTGGCATATACTATACTACACGGTCCTAAAATTTATACGTTGAATAATAACACGCCACACGCGTCTAACACCTATGCCGGGTTTCGGGTATTATAATTTATAATACACAGTAGGTTGTATAAATGTACTGCGTAGTATGCAGGCCCCAACCGAAGTCGTGTGCACATCTGAATGATGGCACCATATAACATTAACGAAATTGGAGGGCGATATTTTTTTTTCATCTATAACACTCCAACGGGTTTACGCTCTGGTCGCCGAGAACAGCATATTAATTATTAAATTATTTCACTCGGATTAGCTACAAAATTTTAGAAATCATGAGACGCAGTAGACCACGCATACACGATGTTTTACGTGTAGGTACCATATATTATTTTAATCAGACTACGATTTATGGGAGCGTAAGAGCACTATTAGTTATTACTTATTACAGTATTACAGTTGTTCCTAACACAACACGTACCAATAACTAGCCCCTTTCCCCCACCACGACTGTCGAGACCATAATAATCGAGATGATAATAATAATAAAAAAAAAAAAAAAACGATAAAATACCTACGTCAGACGCGCTTACGAGGTGGTATTATAATTTTTTAATTTATTTAAATAATAAAAAAAAAAACCAATGCCGCGATGGGAGGGTAAAAGACGCTCTACGCCGCAGCTATTACTACGGACACGTAATATTATTATTATTATTATCATCATCATCATCATCATCATCATCACTGTAATGTGTGTTCCCTCTCCGAAGATAAAAACGTGACGTCAACGCGATTGAAGACGAGTGAAAAGGAGAAAAAATAATTTGAATAGAGTTCACAGTCGGCCGAAAAACAACGATAAAAGCGACGACCACCACAACGTCGAACGTTTCCGTACGACGCAGCGAACACGCGGCGGACAGAGGTGGTCGGTCGGTCGGTCGGTGTGTACGCCGCCTAAATAAAACGTGCCGGGGCCGCGGAGGGCGGGACGCGCGGTGTCGCGTATAAAAGGGGACGCGACGGTCGGCCGCGCCGGTAGTGTCGTCGTGCGCCGGTTTCCATCAACACTGCACAACCAGAGCGGTAAGCGTGTTTCGGTGTGTATGACTAGTGCGTGTGCGTGTGCGTGTGTGTGCGAGAGAGCGAACAACAACAATAACAACAACAACAACAACAGCAGCAGCAGCAGCAGCAGGCCGGTCCGCCGTTACCTTGTGGCGTGTTTTCAGTTGTTCAGCCAGTCAGTCAGTCGAGAGTCGCGCCCGTGTCCGTTTCGCCGTTGGCTTAGACCGTCAGTCCCGTCCGCGTTTGCATGTCTTGTGGTGTGTTGGCGTTCGCGCGGTGTGTAGTACAACAGCAACAGAAGACAAATAATTACATAACAGTCTCGTCTCAGCCGCAACGGTTTGCTGTAGTTGTTGTCGTGTACCGTCGGGATCCGCGTGTGTCTGTGTAGTTAAAAACTGTGTGCGACCGTAACAACGCTCCCGGGATCGAGCGAAATAATAGTAATAATAAATTATATCGTCGGTCGTTCAAAAGTATTACACGCCGTCCTACGCGTCCCGGTTTTTGTAAATTATTCGTTATTTATTTAGTATTCCGTTTTATTATCTTGTGCCCCGTATAAATACCGAGAAAAAACCCGCTGATAGTTCGGGGAAAGAAAAAAAAAAAAAAAAAGAAACAAGTTGATAAAAGATAATATTATATTTATAGTCATATTGTTATACGGGCGAAGAAGCGTAATATTTTGCTACCAATTTTATTTTTAATATTACGTTCGTCGACAGATAATATTATTAAGTGCTGTGATATTACATTGTTTTTTTTAAGTTTAAATTAAATATTTATTCGTTACTAAATTATTTTGTGATCGCGCCGTTAACAAACGTGTACACTATTCACTCCCATAAGTATTATCCGCTGATCTTACGCAACGCCGTGATCAACCAAAATGGTCGAGAGTATCATTGAAGAAGAAACCCCCGGACAAACTGAGAGCACCCAAAGTATGTATACTTTGCTCCTCGGTTACCATGCTTAGGAGCACAATGTGTGTATTAAGATTCTAGTTCTAATGTGTATTCCAATTTTGATTGACAGATGTCCCAGATGAAAAAAAGAACGAATCGCTGTCGTTAAGAAAAGAAGAGGCTCGTAATAAGCGCAAGAAGAAGAAGATCACCAACAGCCTCGTGACATCTTGTTTCCAAGGTATGTATGCTCTATGAGATGTTGGTATATTGTTTGTTATCATAAAAATTACTTAACAATATTAATTTATTTTCTTGAAATTGTGTTAATTGTTTACCTGACAACCATTTGTAGGTCATTCTCTTTTAATAGTTTTTGTTACGGTTAATAAAACGACTGTACATTTGCCAACATTTTAACGCACAATGACTTGGCCAACCAGTGACTAACAAGATTAAGTTGCTGAGTTTGGTATTTCCTGTAACAAACACTTAATGCTTAATTTCCTATTATTTTTGTTAACGTCTGATTCAATTTGATATTTTGCTTTTATTAAAATTTAGTACAAATTAATAAACTATTAAAACTATATATCTAATTGAAAAGTACTGAAGGTTAAAATGTCATTGTAATCTTATTTTTTCATATAGTATCATTTTCTTACTTAGGTAAATTTAATGCATTTTAAAAATAGCACATTTTACTCCAGAAATTAAATGATATTCATCTTAGTCATTTTGAATTGTAGATTTTTTTAGTTAAATAATAACAATAACTAAGTTATTATAAATTTAAATTATCAAACCTATAAACCTTTGTATTCTCCTGAATTTAATCTGTAATTAATACGAGTTTAATAATAAGTAGTCAATACTTAATAATTTAATGATGAAAAATTGTAATTTGTTCTTATCACAATATAATGTAAATTAATGATAACTAAATTAATATTTTAATTGTTTCTAAACAATATAGCATTTCACATGATAAAAATATTTTTAACTTACAATATTTATTTCAAAATAAAGAAAAATTATTCTAAAACTGAAATTGTTTAAATTTTAAAACATAAAAATATATATTATAATATGATACAACTTTTTTATAAGAATCTAAATTTTTTCAAAACATTTATACTAAGAACTCAGAACATAAAACTTTTTTTTATTAAATATGAAATTCATTTTCATAGACCCACGTGTTAATGATAAATAAGTTTTTTGTTAGTTTAAAAAGATTGAGTTAACCATGATAAATTTATTAATATTATCAGCTGTTGGTTATTTATTATAATATATAGAACAATTTATTTATTGATAAATGCTTATATTTTATTGTAAGATCAACATATCTCAGAGTGCGCATAAAATATTTAATCAAATAGGCATTCAAATTTATAAATTAATCTATGAACTGATAAAAAATATATTTTAAATTGTGTTAAGTACTTGATTCTCGTAATATGGTTACTGCCAATTATCAATACATTTTGTTTTCCCAGATTATATAACTAATTTATTAAATTTTGTTTGTTTATTATTAAATAATTAATAATTTATCATATTTTATTTATTTAGATGCTTATAAATTGACTGGTGAAGTGTTGGGTCAAGGTGCCTATGCATCTGTTCAAACATGCGTAAGTGTGTTAACTGGCTTAGAATTTGCTGTTAAAGTGATTGATAAAATTGCCGAACATGCTCGAGCACGTGTATTCCGGGAAGTTGAAACATTCTACCATTGCCAAGGCCACCCAAACATCATTCAAATGCTTGAATTCTTTGAGGCTGATGACAAATTTTACATGGTGTTTGAAAAGGTAGTAGGTGGACAACTACTTGATAGAATACAACAACGAAAGAGATTCACAGAATGTGAAGCTAGTCTTATTATCAAAGATTTGGCGAGTGCATTAAATTTTCTACATCAAAAAGGTACATTTTAAAATAATAATTTTTGTTTGATTTGTTAAATGTAATCAAATATAATTTTAATTTATTATATAGGCATAGCGCATCGTGATTTGAAACCTGAAAATATACTTTGTGTCGATCCTGTAGCGTTAACTCCTGTTAAGTTATGCGATTTTGATCTTGGATCTGGTATCAAGTTAAATCCAGTTGATGGCAGTGCAACACCACAATTGTTGACTCCAGTAGGAAGTGCTGATTTCATGGCTCCTGAAGTAGTAGATGCATTTGTTGGGAGTCCAGACTCTAATTACCATTATTATGATAAGCGTTGTGACTTGTGGTCACTTGGAGTAGTGGCATACATACTACTTTGTGGCTATCCACCGTTCTATGGGAATTGTGGCTCCAATTGTGGATGGGAATCAGGAAATGCTTGTCCAGAATGTCAAGTAAGACTATCACAAAATTATTTGAAATAAACAAATTTTTAATGATTAATATTTGTTTTAGGGTTTGCTTTTTATTAGCATTCACGAGGGTCGTTATGAATTTCCAGACCGTGAATGGGCAGATATATCAAGTGAAGCCAAAGATTTGATCAGCAAATTGCTGGTTAAAGAAGCTAGTGCTCGTCCAAGTGCTGCTGAGGTCTTAAATCATCCATGGGTGTTCAGACTACAGCAAGAAAAACCCAAAGATCACGAACTAAATACACCAGGTGTTATAAGACGCAACAATAGTGCTCGTGCTCTATCTACATTTGCAGAGTCTGCTATGTCGGCTAATCGAGTGTTCCTGCAGCATTTCAGTTTGTTTTCATCAACTGATGTACCTCTTGCTGCTGCTAAAAGACTTTCACCGCCATCGCATTCCATGATTGTACAACGTAGGTCACTTGGTAAACCACAATGTTCCAACGAATCAACTGGTGGTAACCGAGCTCCTGCTCAATTACCAATCATTGCATCTCCTAGCGGCTAGAGTTTAACAGGCCACCTCCATTCATTACCTCTCCACTTTTTTTATACTAATTAAAATCATTAGAAAACAAAAATTTGGAAATTATTTAAATACAAAATATGAATTGACAATTTTTTTTTTTTTTTTTAACTAAATAGTCATGTATCTGGTTTTTTTTATAAAGACTAAAATACGCAATAAATATTATAAGATAACAACTTAATGTTTATGTTATAACATAATATATATAAATACAGACTTATTTTTATACTTTGAAAAAGCTCATAGTCTTCAAAAAAAAAAAAAAGTAATAATTAAAATTTGTGATAATTCCAATGTTTGGCAACATGTTTTGTATTATGGTGCCATTAATATGTAAACTTTCGGGTATGGTTAACAAAATCAATAAGTTTGTTATTTTTTTTTTCTTATAGAAAACCAACAAGGTACCTATATTAATATATTATATAATTAGACATAGGTTAGTCCGCAAAATATGCGAACATTTACACCAAAACTAATGTCTTATCTAGAATATAGCTCATCAGGTGCCATTTGTTTTTTTTTTTTTTTTGTTAGTAATGGTATAGAGAAAAAAAAGGCTGTCATGCATAGAGTTTAAGTTAAAAACTTTTGTGTATTTTTTTATGAGAAGTATGGAATGTTTTTTTAAGTAAATTATTTATACAAGCAATGCACGTTAAAAACTATTGTTAATAAAAAAAATTGATTTTTTTTTTAATATTGTGAAATAAGAAAATATTTTTGAAAACCTTTTTACATAAATGCAAAATTGATTTTTTAAATAATTTATATACATAAATGTTTCATTGTGATACTATTGAATTTGAATACATGTCAGCAATTAATGTTAAAAAACTAAATATAAATCAAACCGTTATAATTCCAAAATTGAAAAACTGAAAATAAAATAATTTACAATTTAATTGATTTATGTCTTAACTATTATATGAGTAGCTATTATTGTTCTTTTGGATAATTTTTAACTCATTAATTAGTTGTATTGAACACTATTTCAATCACCTTGTGATTGTAAATTATTGAAGTGATTAACCATATAACTAAATCATTTGTATATATTGACATCACATTACAAGAAGAATCATTAGTTTGAGAATTAATTTTGATTTATTAAATTATTTAAATTTAACAATGGATAACATATGAGTTCAACTGAATGTAAAGTAATATTAATGATGATATGTCAAGTGTTACAGTAAATGGTTAGTCGTTAGAGTATTAGCAGTCAAAATATATTGACTAATGTCAATCTTAGTACATTTAGTAATAGTTAAAAATGTATTAAAAATATAAAAGTTTTAATAATACTAAAGCAGTAAAAAAAAAATGCTACAAATATTATATCCTAATCCTAAATAAGATACATAATGAGCCTGTTTGCCTTTAATAAGTCCCCCCAAATCAAAAGTTGAAATTGTGCCTGTGTGCTTAGGTATTCTGAGCAGATGAACATTGAACATTAAACAATTTTAAAAAGTTGAAAAAGCTATACCTACCTATCTCATTTATCATTATATAATGTATATGCATGCGGTCAAAATCGTTTTGTACAGTTTATACCTAGTTCACTGTTTGCACAGAGCGTAAAGACTTACGTCTTATTAAGAACTTACGTCATTCGATTTAAAATTAATAATTACCTTTTTACCTAATATTATTGGTTTAGTTTTGTTAGCATTAAAAATCAACCAGAAATGGTTAGTAGGTAGGTATTCTCATTGCTCAGTGGCGTAGCCAGGGGGGGGGGGGGTTTGGGGGTTAACCCCCCCCCCCCCTTCGGCCGTATTTTTATTTTTTATCAAAAATATAATTTTTATAATATAAAAATACAATAATTTATTCGTGGTGAAATGTATTCTGTTATGCTGTATTCACGTTATCGACTGCACTGGTGATAATAATCATTATCATTCAATGATTTTATTATTTCAATACAGTTGTAGATTTATTTTATTTTATTATTAAAAAAAAATCCCCCCCTAAAAAAAATCCTGGCTACGCCACTGGGTATGCTTAACATGTGATATTGAAAAAAATCAATACACAATTGTCTATATATTTAAACTGAATGGATAGTGGATACATTTTATGACAAATGAAGTCCTGGGGTAACAACGAGACATGTCCATGTTTTGGTCAAAATCACATTTTCACGTAATAAAATAGGAAAAAAACTGAATCGATAGGTGCAACAATAAGATTTGTCCGACTGTTATGTATGGAGTTATAATATAAATGGAGTGGTCTTGTTTTTTTGGTGCAACAAGATATTTTTAATGCTTTTTTTTTTCTGAATAAAAATAAAAAAAGGACATGTCTGGTTATTGCCCCCAGGTTTTCGAACGTCCTCTTCAGAATTCTGGATAGCCTAAGATAAACCGGGTAAGCACTTGCCAATATTCCCCATAGTTTTCCAGATTAAAATGACTTGCACTTTGCAATCATTAATTGAAAACAAAAACTAAATTTCAGATCTGGGCACCTATAAAAAAACCATTTTACAAATCAATAATTATTATTTATTATTTTACCGTTATGTTTGATTAATAAATAAGTTATCAACGTGAAATGACTTCCGATTGAGACGAAGTAGTTTTTTCATTTTGTTCTTATATTTTTTTCTATTAACAAATAATATTCCGTTCTTTATACATTTTTCCTCTTACAAATTATTATTTTTTTTCTGAATTGTAAATATTTCAATGAATGAAGAATTTAGGTGCATTTAGAATTTATTCAAAGTTATATAGCGATTAATGAGTAGAAGTAAAACAATCAGACTTTATTGTTTGTATTATAGTTACTATCGGAAAAAATTCACTTAAACTACATAGATACATTCTTCTTCTTTTTTTTTATTAATATTTAGATTTTTATATTCCGTCAAAAACTAGACTATTTAATTGAACATCCCATATAAATTTTTCTTTTAGTAATTTGAAAAAAAAACTTGAAAAATATTTCGCAGGTAGTTAAAAATAAAAATATATATTATGGGTATTATATAATATTAAATATTTAACATTTACAATTGTAAAGGTTTTACCTTAGGCATGCCTAAGGGGAGAGAGGTTAAAGAAGGCTATACATAAATTATAAAAATATTACAAAGGATGAGGACTACTTTATAATTTTTTTTTTTTAAAGTTCTAGTGTTCTACTTTTATATTAAAATTGTTATTATGTACTTATTATAATATCTTCTTTCAGCACAAAATTTAAATTATTCCAATTAAAATTTTTCACCCCCTCCGTAAAACATTTCTGAATCCGCCCCTGTTTAATCTAATCTAAATGTTATAAATAAATTTACCATGAACTAGTAGTTCGTGTACTTATGACTTATCGACTTATGTAACTATGTAAGTATTGTATTGTAAGTATAATATAAATTATTATACCTACTCATATTATGATACAACAATAATCGCTTTGATCAACAATCCGTTAAAAAAATGAATAGAATACAAAATCATATTAGTTTTTGTTCACCATTAGGTGGTAGGGGGACGTCCCTCCCATGTCTTAAATATTATAAGTTGAATTTATTAGCAATATTAGCACTTTTTAAATTTTAAGGATTTCCCACTTCCCTAGTGCGATCACAGAATAATTATTCTGTGGTGCGATGGCAGTGGCAATGCGGAATCGGCGTATCACGTTTTGTTACGAGTTTTTAAAGAAATGATCACGGCAACGCCATCTAGCGAGTGAATAAAGCGACAGTCGTAGATGGTTGATTCGCTTACGATATGAAAATAATTTCACGTAGATGGCGTTTGCAGTTTGATAACACCCCGGATATACAAACTAAAAAATTAAAATGTAGTCAGACAGTCAGTACTCAGTGCTACAAGTAGATGACATTAAATATAAGCGCACGACCTACAAGACACTAATAGACATTAGACTATAATAGTGAGAATAGATATTTCAATGCCTTCCTGTATAATAATATGTTCACACATACGACACTCGAATGATCAACAAACGAATGGTCCAAGTAGCGCGAAATTAATAAGTCTTGTTTTGTCATTCCAGAGTCCAAGTCCCCGAGTCGTTAATATTATTATTATACTGAAAATCATTAAATCAATATAATTAATCACAGTGGTTCAATAACAAAAATGAGTAAATTAATTTTTTTATCGGAATAGTTATTTATTTTGTGTTATTAGTTTTACGGTATTTATGTACATTTCATAAAATAGTCTCAATCAAATGAGTTGTAATCAGTTGCTGTATATTATTATGCGTACGGCTGTTGTTTGTTTTATAAATTATAATGATCTACTATCGGCATGGTCAATATAGTATTTACATTCCGTCACTCGTGAACGTTTTCGTTCTATTATCATAGTTTGTGATATTGGATAATTAATATGTCACTAATAAAATAATCTGTAATCATAATAATTATCATTATCTATATATTTTTTTACTTTAGTAGTTTAATTCACAGAGTAAAATCAATGAGGTGCCGTCGAGCATTGTTTGCGATATTGAGAACATTTTTACGCTGTTGGAAATACATTTTTATGTTGATAATGTTACAATGATATTATCGGGTGAGGAGGTTGGTGAAATGATTCGAAATTATATTTTTCAAAAACCACCTATTCCGTGATTTTGTGGGAATTATACGTATGTTAGTAGAGTGATTTTCGAATTTTAAATATTACATATAAAATTATTATATACCAGTTAAAGGTATTAACTATTAATTTAAAGATTATTTTTCGGAAATGGATTACCTAAACATCTTGCTTACACCAGTTACACCGCACATACAGGGTTGCCAGCTTTTATAATTTCAAAAACTGGACATCACACCTATTGAAAACCTTTTTTCTTTTTTTTAGTCATAAGCCATTTGATATAACTAAATAATTTGGCAAATACATTTTACATTTTTACGTCCGGTTAGTTTTAGACCTAGCCTAGGACGTTTTGGTCCTTCGCCCAGGTATGTTCTTATTCCATGACGAGTATATTTTTCCCATGAACCTGTAGTGTCCTGTAATGATGTAGGTATAACCTGCATGTCGCTGGAGAGGGTGAGGCAGCGGGAAGCTGCAGCTGTCGATGCAGTGGGCTAAGAGCCCTGCCACGTCATATTTATTTTGCTTATTATTATTATTTATTTTTATTTTGTTTGTTGTAGGCCGATTGCCGAATGGCCAAAGTTCTCAGGGTGGTTAGAGGCCCCCATATTGTTTGATTAAATATGATGTAATGTGAAAATTGCATTTATTGACTGTATTGTTTTTGTTCAATAAACGATGCGGCCAGGGAGGCAGCGATGGGGAAACCTACTTCCCTCCCTGTCCGTGATTCAAAAACGGAAAAAAAAAAAAAAAAAGGTATAACCTGTATAAAACCTGTGCAGGTTTTACCTACATTAAATGTGGTCCTGTACTATTCAGTATTATTATGTGTATACAGTGGCGTAGCCAGGGGGGTTTTGAGGGTTGAAACCCCCTCCCCCTTCGGCCGTATTTTTATCAAAAATATAATGTTTATAAATTTATAATATAGAAATACAATCATTTATTCGTGGTGAAATGTATTCTGTTATGCCGTATTCATGTTATCGACTGCACTGGTGATAATAATCATTATCATTCAATTATTTTATTATTTCAATACGGTTGTAGGTTTATTTTATTTTATTACTAAAAAACCCCCCTAAAGAAAATCCTGACTACGCCACTGTGTGTATAATATAGATTCTATTTATATGTGCATGCAGGCCTTAATTTCTTTCAATTCAATTCCACCAATAATTATTTTATAAATCGTCGGTTTTCTACTCATTAAACTGGAATATTTGAAGTACAATATTAGTTTGTACTCGAAAGCCCGAGAAAACGTATTAATTCAATTTTCTGTCGTCCTATACAATATTGTAATTCATAAAACTGACTTTTATATTTTCTATATTTCATAGTGAACTGCAATAATAATAAATTATTGTTCCCACAAAACATATCTAAATACAATTTGACGACCGGTTTTGCTGATCAAAATAACACAAAATTAAGGACATTCCGAATAAAATTGATTTACCTATAAAAAAAAATGTAAAAATCTAACTTGACCATCTTCTCACAAAATCCGTTCATATACGTCCATATCATATTTTATAAACGAATTAATAACATATAAATTATATTATTAAAATACATAAAATCTCAGAATCTGTTGAAAAGTAATAATGTTATTTATTTTTAAATAAATCAAGGGAGGGGACTGATGGACCTTGAATACAGCTGCTAGGGGCCTGGGCCCAGTGGCTCCGAGTCCTATCTTTAGGTCATTAGTTCACATTTGGGGGTGGGGTGGACCTCGGACTAGGGTAGGTTTAATTTGAATGCAATGATAGGTATCATTGTATATATGAAAAACGATTCTGAACGGAGATGATTTGTCAGTCTAGGATATATTATATTTAAATATCTTTTCTATTTTGAAACAAATTTAAACATTTTAAGTAAAAGTTTCAAGATCTTACGCTTAGTATTTTTTTAAAAATAACAAAAATCGAAATTATTTATTAGTAAAACGTTATTTTACACGTGTATTTTTGATTTCAAAATAAAATTAAAACTTTAAGCACTCGTAAAATTTTTTAAATTGAATGATCCTCAAATTTTTTTTATAATTATTCTAAGCTTAACTTATGGACAGCATAGTATTAAATTTTCAATTCTTAGCTTTTGATAGTAAAATATCTATAAATTGTGAACTACCAAATAGTGAAAAATATTCATGATTTTGATGAATTTTTGTCAATATTTGAACTTCAAATGCTAATAAAAAAAATTGTGCCTATGTATTTTTAAATTTTTAAATGAGTTAGAACAAGTTATGTGGACTCTTCTATTAAATTTTCAAGTAATTTGTCCCAGCTAAATTTTTTTTATTAACATTTATAAAAAAAAATTGATTATTTCAAATGCCTATAAATAACTCAAAAAAGTCAAAATATTTTGAAAATCAAATCACGTAAAGAAAATGGCGATCTAAATAACTGTTAAAATTGTCAAGTATTTACGACTTATACTATTTGAATAACAATAAATATCAAAAATCGTTTGAGGCTAAACCGTTATTTATCGCGATTTTGTAAAAATTTAAATTTCAAACACTCGTAAAAGTTTTTTGTCTTAGTCCGGTAGAGTTTTTTTACAGATATTTGAAGAAAAATTTATGGAGAACCTTGTACCAAATTTACAAAACTTAGTTATAAAAGAAAAAATTTTTAAACTTTTTCAACCACAAAATTACTTGCACATTTTTGCGATTTTGACGTATTTCGTATAAATTTGAACTTTAAGCACTCATAAAAAAAAATTGTGATTAACGATTTCGGATTTCTTTTTATCACTTTAAGAACAACTCATAAGAAACCTTGCATTAAATTTTCAAGATTTTCTGGCCGTCCAAAAAATTTTATCGTTAAAAAAATAAACTAAAAAAATTAAAAATTTCAATTATCTTTAATTAACTCAAAAAAAGTCAACATTTTTTGAAAATTTAACTGTATATAGATACCACTAATATAAACATTTGGTGAAAATTTCAAGTATTGACAGTGATTAGTTTTTGAATTACAACCATATAAAAATATCGAATTGGGCGAAAACTGGTTTTGCGTAAAAATTCCCGTTTTTCTGTCATTTTTTTTTTTGTTTTTCTCGATTTTTTTTTAAAACTGTTGGAAAATGTTTACTTTTCACTTCTATAATGTACTAAGGATATCCACTTTGCTATCGGAAACCACCCCCAAAGTTTGAAATTGAAGCATTATTTCGACTAGTTATGCTGTACACAGACACAAAAACAAAAAAACAAAAAAAAAACACACATCATTGTAAAATCAATACATTCATCACTCCGTCAGAATCTAAAAAACCACATTTAAATATAATTTTCTACAAAGATACTAAGGGTGATACGAGACTTTTGGGTCATACTATTTTACTATATTATAACGGAATGTCGCGCGTCCTATCTTTTAAAACAGTAATAAATTTCATTATTTTTACTACCTACCTAATTAATATTAGTCTTCTGAATTTTAGTTCTATTTAATTTTACCCTTCATAGAAAACTTCTATATTTTTATACACCGTACAAACAAACAACAGATGACAATATAATATACCGAAAAAAAAATTGAATTGTGTATCATAATTATTATTAAGGATTATGTTATTTTAGATTTATAGAATTCATAATTGTATTCGTATTAGACGGGATTCCATAGGCGCCCGGAAGGGGGGAAAGCTGGGGCATTTGCCACTCCCCTGGCTTTTCAAAAATATGTTTTAAATTGAATGTTTTAAGATAAATTACTATTTATTATATAAAAAATCCTAACATTGCCCCCTCCTAGAAAAATTTCTGCGGGCGCCTATGCGGGATTCTCTCGATTTGTTTACTTGCCATGTATCAAAAATTACAATAGTGGTACTATACTGAATATACTAGTAGGTGCAGCACAACCACAATACCATACACGAGTCACAGACCCAATACATGTATCAGTGTCCAAAATCTTAAAAGTAGTCAATAGGTGACTCCCTCCGTCCATAATATGTGATGCTCGTCTGATATATATCAACGAAGTAATAACAATAAATTGTTTGTATTTTACAACAGAGGTACCACATTCTGCTATTATACGTTTATGTCTTTATCATTATAATATAGTATCCTTTCATCAGATATAAGAATGTAATGCAAGCCACAACGCATTTTAAGTGCTGTAAAAATTACGAGGTACAAGTGTACAACCGTTCGCGTTGTTCTTCTGTAAAATATTATTTTTTAATCTAATTTTGTTGCATACTAAAATTAGATATTTTAAATAAGAATGGAATACATTATAAAAAAACAGTTATGGTCTAAATAACAAACAATAAAAAAAACTAGAACCTTAACACACAAACCTATACAGTAGAATCAGTTCATACACACCTAAAACCGATAAAATGACAATAATGAATGAAATTCACTCACTGCAGCAGCACCTCTAGAAAATACTAAAAAAAAATTGTATGATATATTGATACATAACTCAAAAATACTTATTTGCTAGTTATATCTTATATACTATTACAAATTACAATGTTTTGTGTATTTTACCTCAAAGTAACATTTATAATGCATAAACGTACTTTCAAGTATATGTTATTATACTAATAGCGCTAATAATAACATACGTATCCACGAGGGTAGTCAGTCATATCATATTCCAGTGGGTCTTTGCCCTTTGGTCTTATTTTTGTATTACTTAATGTAATAAGTTAGGTTAATGTAATTTACATTTATAGTTATACCATTGATTATAAATACTAGTATTTATAATCAATGGTTATACTTATTACTTATAACGATCGCATATCAGGGTAGGCGCATAGTCAAAACGTAAATTCACTATTACCTATCAAGTATCAATGGTAAGACAATTGCTTGTTTTGTCATTCATTTTTTTTGTTCAGCGAGTAATGAGAATTTTGTATATAGTAATATTTTACATACTAATAACTTGATTAAAAATTAAAATATTGCAATAAATTCACCTATAAATGATGCTTATGTTATATTATATAGTACATTTGTACACATATTAAATATGAAATGAACACTGATAAATGGAGAGCATTTACCTTCAAGGCTTCTAATTTTATAATGTCAATTCACTCTATTTTTTAAAAATTACCACATAAAATTTGAAACACAAATAGTAATTTGGTGTATTATAGGTTTATAATACGGAGACTAATGACTACACACACGGATACGTGATAAGTAAAATAAATAATACAATACTGAATGTATAATTTTCACACGGAATTCACCCCTCTTATGTTATAGGAATACAGCAATAAAATGTTAAACATAACTTTATTATTCAATGCGATATCATTTAACAATGGAGTAAAATATAGAAGTATTATATGTAAAAATAATATACATACTCATAAAACTGTACTTATTTTATTCATACATGTAAGATAACATAAAGTATACAATTTGTATAACGCTACATAAAAATGCACTATTATAAAAATATATCAATACTGAATACATACATAGTAAGTAGCAGATCTAAATGTAAATAGTAGTCCATAGGATTTTTAATAAATATATTTAATAATATTAAATTGTATACCACATTTCTATCAAACCCCTCAATTGGCTGATTGGAGCACAATACTATATAGGTAGATTTATGCATCGATTATTAATTTACTTCGTCTATGTAGTGTTAATGCATAAGTTACAAGCGTTGAATGTATTGCGTTTACAACGATATATATATTTTTTAATGTCTTAATATATATGTGATTAAAATTGACTATTCAATCAATAAATATTAACCAGTTTTATATGATAAGAAATTATACATTATATTCAAATACTTTGTTCCCCCTCACTACAAATTGGTTTAGGGACGCTTTTGCCTAGAAGACATAATAATGACGGCTTGCATATTATTACACCGTAATGATAATTGCCTGAAAAATGTGTTTTCTGTATTATAATTGTTGTGCTTATACCGCGATTATCCCACTTATTTTTGTTTCTACATTTTTAATGTTTTTTTTTAACGATAAATTAAGCATAATATGATATAGCGGCCTTATAAATGCATTTTCAATAATAACTAATCTGCTATATAAATATAATATATAATATTTTTAATATTTAATATTTTGTTAATATTTTATCGTAATAGTAACAATTGAATTTAAGCTTAAAAAAATAACATAGTGTAGCACTATAACGACTTAAGATAAATTATTTTATGATTGTCTGGTTCAATAGAGGTTTTCAATTTTTTAGTAATTTTGTCAGGAACAACAATTATAAAATAATCAAAGTATAAAATATTATATGATTTTCTAAGTTTAATAAATAGGCATCTTAAAACAATATACCTACAACCTGTAAATACTTTCTGGTTGATGTTTTTTTTACGTATTTTCAATTTTAATCATGCGTGTAGTACCTATTATAACGAATTTACGAATGTGAATATCGAATAATATTATACGAATGCAACTTATTGAGATATTTTAATTTATAACATTCTTAGCGGTATTAAAAAGTATCCATTTAGATAATACTCATATAATAGTAAATATCAATTGCAGGACTGAATTTGGTAAAGTATTTAAAATTTAGAACGATGAGATAATTATTATAGTATTCATTAATGTTTTCAATTTCAAATGACATTAACATTTTTCGACAGCATAATTTTCAATAATTTATATCATGTTTGTAACTTTTTTTTTTGCAACTAAACAATTAAAAAATAACGATACACTTCTTACTATCTTCAATTAATAATGTTGTGCAAAAGATTTCTAGAAAACTAATTTAACTAACACTCCGAGTGTAATTATTTAATTGTATGATTAAATGTTTTTACTTTAAAACATTAAATATATCAATATATAAATGTTATAAAAAGTTAAAATATTATAGGTATGTATTTATTTTATGTAAATATATAATATAATATTATAAAAGTATTTGACACGGTTAAAATGTACTTCAAAAATTTCAAATTATTTATTTTGTTACTTATTAATTATAAATGAAATTATTATTTATTGTAAGATATTATATATTATACATTATGTATACCCTATATGTTTAAATATTTTGTTAAACGTACTGGATTAGTATTTATATAAAAATATAAACTGTCATAGCAGTTATCGTCGTATACCATACGTACATAATCCGCGAAGTTGTTAATGTTTATTTATGTTTTTAATTATTGTAGGTACTCGTATATCAATATCTCTTTTCGTCAATATATATTTATTTGTGAAAATTGGCATGATTTTTAAACCTATCATATTTTATAAGACTGTTTCATAGTATATATTATATAAAAATATTATATTTTAAATGATTTAAACCGACTGACCGATAGTGACTTGAAAAATGACACCACACAACAAATAATATAAAATTGAAGGCAGGATATAGATGTGCTTGTGCACGTGCCATAATAATGCATTAAGTATATATAATAATAATATTGACAAGACGAAGTGCAACGGCGAAAGAAAAAAGTATTTGGCCGATTACCACTCGAGCTCGGCTTCGGACAGTTGCTGTTTACTCCACACATAAATGCCGCCCCGCTCCAGGAAAGCCTTTTCGTCGAAACCGGAACCGCGGAGCGCTTGCTGGACGCCAACGTCGAGTAGGGACGCGGACGGCTCCTTCTTGCCGTTGCGGCAGTTCAGGAACCGCATGTACTCGTCCAGGATCAGGTAGCTGTCCCGCATCGCGTCGTTGTTCTCCGGAACCAGCGTCCGGACCTCGGCGTGCCGGCGCAAGAACCCGTCGAACTGTTGGTCGGTGACGTAGAACCGGGCGGCGTCGCGCAACGCGCCCTCGCCCGCGTTCTCGCCCTCCAGCATCAGGCATTGGAACACCTTCCACCGGACCGGCCGCAGCCGTTCGATGTGTTCGGTGAACACCTCGTTCACGTTGTACGTGTTGACCACCGTGTTGATCTTGAACGCGATCTTGTACTGGCCGCACCACTCGCGCACCTCGTACAGCTTCGCCACGTGATCGGTTCGGCCGCCCTGCCGGCGGCCGATCTCCCGGTTCGTGTCGGCGTCGAACGAGTCGCACGACACGGCCAGCATGTCCACGTACTCGCCGTACCGGATCATCCAATTCTCCCGGATCAGGCTACCGTTGCTCACTATGGACACGCTGATGTCCGCCCACCGCAGCTCCGTCTTGCAGTACCGGATGAGTTCGCCCATGAACCGGCCGCCGTCCCGGACGAACGGCTCGCCGCCCGAAAAGTTCAGCTTCTTCATGCCGGCCGCCGCCAGCATTTTCAGCCCGCGCTTCGCCTCGTCCAGCGGCAGCACGAACGACGTCTTGGCCGTGTGAAAGCAAAAGCCGCAGCTGTAGTTGCACTGGCGCGTGAAATGATAGTTTACGCTGAGCGGCACGGCGGGATCAGCCGCGTCCCCGTTGCACGCGACGGCCGGAGCCACGACCGCGGGTCCCCGCAACGGCGCGAACGCGGACGCGAACGCCGCGATCGCGGACGCCAAAGCCCGGCACACCGCGTCCCACGTATACCTCAACGTGTTGACAAACTGCAGGTTGGACGCGACAAAGGCCATCGTGCGTGCAGCGTGTGGTCCGTTGCTGCGCGGTAAATCGTAAATGATCGCCAGTCCCGCCGAAAACCGATCGAGTGCAGCCGAACGCTGTACGAATACCATTAGACTACAGTTCTCAATGATTGTCGTCGGCGTGAGTAGTCGAGCCGTGAGTGGGGAACAGCGGCCGCAGATTAATCACGTTCTCACGGAATGGTTTCATCGATGACGGCCGATGGAGAAAGGGAAAGGAAGGGTTCGCCAGTAAAATTGTAAATGCGTCATACAATGAACAGTGGTGTATTTAGGATTTTGTCAAGAAGGGGGAGGGAAATATATTTCCTCGACGAAAAAACCTAACCTGGTACACTTATAAGTTATAACCACTGTTTCTCAAAAATGTTGATTATACTCAACATTTTTGATTTATTTTAAGATAATAATTACATTTACATAAATATTACATTATTATATTTTGAGTTATCTAAGTTGATAATATAATGTGGTATAAATATGTATTATTATTTATTAATACTAAATACAAATAAGTAATAACCATTAATATTCAGGTTAATGTTGATTAATATGGATATTTAGTTTTAGTATAATAATATAACAAAACGTATGATTTTAAAAGAGTTCTGTCCTACACATTGCTTATCTCCCCCCACAAAAAAAAATAATAATAAAAGTGAAATATTTATATATTTATGATGTAATGATTCATGTACAACCGATTTCAAGAAGTTCCACTTTTTTAAAAAAAAATTGGAACGAGATTAAACAGTTTTACTAAAGTTAGAGTCCTAATCATTTAATATTATATACCTATATCTAATTATTTACCTATAAACACATACACATACATTTTATAAATCTCTACATTATACTAATCTATTATTATTTTAAAATAGTAATTCATGGCATTATAGTCACAACAAACAATAAAATATGATATATTATTAAATATTTGGTCATTGTATAATGTTATCTATATAGCTGTTACCAGACCATAACCTCGGTATTTAATATTATGTTATGGGCTATTCTAATAATGATATGCTATAATAATGATATGCTCATTACAACATTTTAGCCTTTTAGGATTTATTTTTATAATAGTCAACTAAAGTATAATTTTAAGAA
This sequence comes from Schizaphis graminum, assembly GCA_020882235.1. Lineage (NCBI taxonomy): Eukaryota > Metazoa > Arthropoda > Insecta > Hemiptera > Aphididae > Schizaphis > Schizaphis graminum. The sequence continues at coordinate 17,237,480 of CM037031.1, forward strand.
ATAGTTTATAATTAGACAATTCAAACTTCAAAGAATCAAATCATTTGATTCAAATAATATAATTGGATTTTATTTTAAAGTTATTTTAAGAAACTATTTATGGACTTATGGTATTTAGTACTTACTTTTAATATTTAATAATATTGTTTTTATTAAACAACAATAGTTAAAACTCAGGAATTGTATATAATATACTTAAATAGGTAATGGATATTTAAAAGTGCAATGTAGGAAAACAATAACTTATGCATTTATCTATAGCCATAAAATATTTAATAATTTTAAATTTTACTGGTTTTAGTTTATCAAGAACATATATTTTTTTTTATTTTACATTAGGTATTACATTTTATTTTACATAACATAATATATTTTATACATTTAAAATTAAATGCATAAAATTACACATTCTTATTGAACTTAATGTACTATTGTGTTTTTTATATAATAAGAAGATAAATTATAAATGTAATTCTAGACACAATCATCTTTTATTATTTTATCGAGCTTTCACTGTGAATTTCAATTTTTAAAATATAAACTCATGACTACGACGTTCAAAAGTATATCACTATCTGCAATAACACTAATAATTAAATGTCAAAATACCACATTAGAATACTTAACATACATAAACCTTCATGTGTTACACCTTACACGTATCAATTATTTTACTAGGTTCTAATATATATAGAAAAAACAGTATTGATATGTTTATAAAATGATTTGCCTAAAAAATATCAAATTAATTAAATCTATAAATAAATAACTGTATTAAATATAGAAACAGTGTCCAATTGAAACTGACAGTTGGTGGTGTTCATTGCCTAAAAATTATATAATTGATAGAATTAGAATTCTCGTTAACAAACATTTTAAACTCGTATTGCTTATTTACTTACATCATCGTCCCGGGATTTGACTTATAGAAGACAGTGGCCACATTTACAAACCCTAAGATTTGAGCCACTGTGTCAACGATAGGCTGTTCGCGTTGTTCTTCTTTTGCTTCCTCTTCTTTAGGCAGTGGTGGCAACGCTGGTATCGCTGGCATCCGCCTTTCTGGTTCGGTGGCTAGAAATACATAAATTATTAAAAAATGCTCAACGTTCATTATCAAATAAATACATAGCGGCACACAGTGACCTTGACTTACACCGGTAACATCCTGAAACATAAATTATACGTTATTCCTTTTCATAATAATTAATATATATTAGCTAACATTTGCTTTCATTTACTTACGTCGACTATTTTTATTTTTTGCAACTTTGCCCCTATGGACATTACGAACACGGTGTTTTGGTAATTCATTTGTTATTTTATTCTGATCAATTAATTTGATTTCTAAAACAAATAAGAGTTATAATTTAATACTTGATCTTTTGCAGACCATATGATATAATGTGATATAAGGTAGATAAGTTTCGATATTTAACTCTGAAAATGGTTTTTGGTGATAAATCTAATCTAGTTGATATTTTGAATGGTCAAATTTCCCAATAATTTTCATAATAAATAATAATTACGAAAAACAAAAAAAAAATAAGGAAAATTCTGTTTTTTACGTTGCATCTGTTTTTGACAAAATAAGTGGAATATCTTTGAATATTCACAGCACTTTTCAACAGGAAGATCTAAAAAATGTGAGCGAGTAAATCTTCCTAAACATCATTATTTTTCTGCTTAATACAAAATCATAATAATTCTAAAACTACATCCTCACTCAAACTTTTTCACACCTTTTTCCAAAATTATTATAATTTTGTATTGCACGGAAAAATAAATGGTGTTGAGAGGGATATACTACCTAAAACTTTTAAATTCTCCTTGCTGCAAAGTTCTGCGAACATATTATATAATACTAAAACTGATTTCTTTATTTTATTATAATTCAAAAACGAAATAACAGCAGAAATTTGAAATTATCACAATATTCGCGAAGTGATATCATTATCGTTATATAAACATAGTAAAATTATTTCAAAATAATTTGACTCCAGACTCCAGTTATTTAAAATCAATTGAAAATTGTCGATTTACTTTTAAATGTTTTTAAATGCTGATAAAAATGTATTATTCAGTAAAAATATACTTGAAAATTTAATACGAGGTTTCCAATAAATTGTTTATTTACCAATTAAAAATATAAAAAATGTATACAATATTATATTTAATTTACTTACGTCGGTTGCTTTTATTTTTGGTAACTTCGCCTTTCTGGACATTACGAGCATGGTGTTGTGTCGGTTCACTAGTATACACATTAATACTACAGTTATTAAAGACAGTGTTCTTAAAGATAGTTTTCTCAAATATGGTTGATACTTTATTCTGTTTATCCACTTCCATTTCTTAAACAAATAAAAATTATATTTAAATATTAATTGATATTTTTCAGACCATATAATAAATACTAAAACGGCTTTCCGTCTTCCATGGTTAGGTTTCTGTAGAAGAATTTAGAATACACGTAGTAATATATTTATATTATATTTAATTTACTAACGTCGACTGTTTTTAATTTTGGTAACTTCACTTTTCTGGACATTACGAACATTGTTTTGTGTCGGTGTATCAGAATACACTTGAATACTGCAATTTTTAAAGACAGTATTTAATCTTGTATTTACTACATTAAGATTTTTCACTTCCATATTTTCTAGAACAAATAAAAATGATATTTTAATATTAATTGATATACCTATTGAGGACCAAATAATAATAATACGGTATAATATACGGTCTTTCTAGGCAAGTTTTCATAAAAGAATATGCGTTATACAAACGTTCCAACTTTATACGTCGTATCGGCTAAAAACGGATTAGATCACATTAAAATATAAATATTATGGCTAAAGGGTTTTTAAATATTATTATTGGTTACCAAAAACATTTGTAAATTTTGAACGGAGCGATATACAATGAGTCATCAAGGGCGGCTTGTCAGACTTTGAAACTGCGTAAACTCAATAAAAACCAACTATTATTACTTGTAAATAATTAATTAAAAGTAAAAATGAATAGAAGTATTTTTATCTGAATTGGAAAATAATATTATATTGTTTTCTTTGCTGATTATTATTGAAATTTGAAGGCCACAAAATCTAAAACCTATAAATAGTTATTTCAATGGAAATATTATATTAGTAATTTGGACGACGATCGACAAACTGCTGCCCGACAGATTCTATTGTAATATGTTATCGCTAAATGGTCGGAGGGAGCAAGAGAGGTAATAAGCCGCGTATTATAGACACTATTGAAACTGTTCATGATGATAATAATAATAATAATAATAATAATAATATTATATTATTCCGTTTGACCGTAGTTACTGTATGTAATTATAATGTGTTATATTTAATAATTAGTAAACGCAATGAAGTATTTTGGGTGATTTTTCGGAGGGTGTCATTAAGTGAACCTCACAAACCATTTTTTTTTAAATTATTTACTGATGAATAAAAAAAATTACCTTCATGCAAATTAATAATTTTTTTTTTATAATATGTGAATTAATCAAACGTTGTTATTCGCGCGTAGAAGGATTTGCTTACACGACACGACTAATTATTTTTAGAACGCAATATATTTTATAATCGGAACAAAAATGTAATCGTTTATTGATAAATCTATTTTCAATTAGTTCATTAATTTATTATAAGGTAGTAGGTAGTTGGTACTATGAATTTGAGGAAAATACATCTATCGATCTATGAACAAGCCAGTTCTCAAAAAATGATGTGAAGGAAATTCTCACATGCAAGTAATGAAGAGATAGTTTTAACTTTTAAATATTAATTAGTATTAAAGAATTAGTGGTTAGATTTTAAATAATATTAATTTTGTATAATAATTGTTGACACATTGATTCGATTTTCTTCATGATTCCGAACAGCTACTATTGTTTCTTATTAATAATAATTTATTTTATTTGAATAAATACTTACGTAATTTAGTAATAACGTGGCCCGAACAGCACGACAGTCTACGAAAAAATGAACGAGGAATCAGAATCAGAAATTCAGAAATTCAGAAATGACAAAATAAGATTGATAAACTGTAAACAGTGTAAACTACATAGATTTTAAAATAAACTACACAAGTTATCAATATATTCGATGTTCGGCTACGGGTATTTCTGTTATCTTAATAACCCGGTGAAATTCAAATAATTCCTGGATAAACTACGAGTAGCCGAACATAATAAAATTAATTTCACTTTTGCAATAAGGATAAAAATATTTTGATAAACAAAGGAATGACAATATGTACCGTTTATTTTATACACTAAATTTAAAATAGTATATTAAAAAATCAATGATAAAAACATATAAAACACTTGGAGCCGTTCTTTATGTGTGAGATTGTGAGAGATATACAGCCATCCAAAACGCACCTTTGGTTAATATTATTCAACTTATTAAATATCCTTTGACTTACCTAGTGGTTAAGTTATAACTTATAACATTATTAAACGAATAACGATTAGATAATATCAGATACGTATTGTCGGATACAGTGGCGTCACTGGCGTCAAATGATTTTTTCTTAAGAAGGGATGTGGCGTAAAAATAAAACAAAATTTAATTCATTAACATTATACTGAAATATACATACGTTTAATTGTTATAAATATTAAAGAAAAAAAAGTCATGATGGCCGGGAGTGGGGGGATAATATTATAAAATTATTTTATAATTCACCATTCATTATGTTAATTTTAAATGAAAAAAATCATCAACTTATTCGTGTAAATCGTGCACTTGTATAATCGGTATTCGGTAACATAATATTGTGTTCGTTGTTCGTCTCTACAATAGTACAATACAATTGTTTTACAATAATAGTAAAAATAACGGATTTTCCGACAGAAAATGTATAATATATTATATATATAAACGCAATTAACATATTATACATAACAGAAAACACAGGTCGTAAGCCCCGCAACTTACGTATGTTGTTATCGGGACCTTTTTACCGAGACTCAACCAACATTTACATTTATTTTACAATAATCAAACGCTAACGCCTAACACGGACTAAGGTGCTATAATATTCCACTATAATCTATAGCTGTTTTATGTGTAATACTGTAATATGCCTAGTATAAGTTCATTCGGTATTTAATTTTTAATCGCCAAATAAAATTTAACTATTTCACATTTTCATTATATTCATAATTCATTAAAGAACCAGATTCAATAACGTACACCCGTTTAAAATCTATTCTAATCACCTATTATATTGTTTTTAAATAATATCATTGATTATAAATACTAGTATTTATAATCAATGATAATATCTAATACATATAAATATTTTTAAGTGGTCGCCACACCAGCATTTGTTTTCTCTGTCCATCTCACACATAATACAGAAACAAATATACTCCATATTTCCACGATTACGATTCTCTGGTTCAGTGGTTCAGTTTAGGGCAAAGGCACCTATTATATATTTTAAAAAGAAAGAGTATTTCCTTTGCATTGACCCAGTACATTTTTAATATTCACATTTTTTATAAATATAAAAATGTTTTAATTTAAAACAATTTCAATTCTTTTTAACCATTAATAATTTATTCAAAATTGTAAACATTAAAAATCTATCCGATCAATGCACAGGAAATATTCTCCTTTATAAAATATATAATAGGTGACCTTTATACAAAACTGAACCTAAGAGTCGTAACACTCATCACTCGTAATAGTGGAAATACGGAATATCTTTGTTCTTATAATCATTAGAGATAAGACAGAGTAAATAAATGTTGGTAATACAATAAATAAAACATATTTTATTTAAACCAAGTACGTTAGAATCGCTGATATCGCGTATTTATTGAAATCCATTCATTAAATACAATGAATAATAATTGTTATTTAATTTCATAATTATAACAAAAAAAAATTCATATTATTTTGTTACCCATTTATGTATATAATAGTATACAATTTTATGCGTTATAAATTCAAATCACAAAACATACTCTTACAAAAAATTGACCGACACACCCAATACAAAATAGCAGTTTTAGTATATATTTCAACTATAGATACAGTTTGATTAATAATAAGGTTTATGTATGTATACTAAAATTAATGGTAAAAACAAACATTTAGAACAAATATAGTAAGTAATTTTCGACATATTATAGTATCAATTGTATTTGCACAATGCACAATAAGAAAATCTAACTCATACCTATCCGTATAAATGTATAATATAATATTAATATCTATATTTGTACACCTGCGTAGTGTGTAAACTATTTTTTACATTTAGGTGTTTAAATTTAAAATTAGTAGTATTAGTATGAGAAATATTCTGTTTGAAATGTTTGAATTGCTATATTTCAATATTTGATGGACTATGAATATTGAATGTTGTTTTATTTGAAGTTCGTTGTCGACTTGTAAACATTTAGCTCATCATGAATGACATCAAAAATAGAATATGTTCATATGTCGAAGAAACATGCATGCAACTGCTGCTAGTCGAAGTATTAAGCTCCATAACATAACATGTACCTACAGTAAAACGGTAACTTATATTCAGTTTAAAATATTTTGATATTATAGTGTAATGACAAAAAGTATTAATTCCTTGTATCTTTTGAATTATATAAAATCATTAGTGTCATAACTTTAAATGTACATAAAAAATGTATGTGACTTTCAGTTACTTTTTTTTTTAATTCCAATAAAAATAATTTATGAAAAATCTTCTATTAAATTGTAAAATTGTAATACCTTATGCCTTAACTTTTCAAATTAAAAATGTCAAATTGAATCTTTATTCAAAGCCAAAAGACTATATTTTGTTAAAAGCGCACAGATTATAACTTATTAGTTATTAGGTATGTTAATACCTACAATTATGTGAGTTGTGAGTAGTGAGTACTTGTGACCAATTCACGTTCACCATAATCTTAGTTCGTATGTTCGATAATATTATTATATTCTGCGCCCATAAATAGTTTTCAATACTTATACTATTATTGTTCATACACCATCCCATACACAATTAATCACAGTAGGTACCACACAATTTGTCAAAACTGGTTTTTCTATCGCATCCGCGTATATAGTTTATAAATACTACTAGTAAAAATAATTGTAGACACACTAAAAATAATATAATTTAATATTGGGAATGAAAATTGTTTAATTGTATCAGATTTTCAAATTGTAGGACAATTTTCGATAAAATAAATAATTTGATTTTCGATAAAAATAATTTAATTTAAATCAGTATAATTAGTGTAATATGTAACTAATAAGTATTATAATAAATATTCTAAACAAAATCGTTGATTTTTGCGGGGCTATTTTTATGTTTATATTTATATTTTTCACATTGGTGTGAAATCCAATAAATATAATATTTGATTACAGTATAGTTTGAAAATGAATTCATCTTATTATTTTTGTATTTTTTATATTCTATACTGCTAAACATAAATTCATATAGCAATTAGCAATAGTATGACTTTCTATCAAAATTAAACATCATTGATCAAATAATCAATAAAAACAATCAAGTAACGTATTAGCGTATATTAACTTCTGTTATAGGTTATCAGTGGAAATCTAACCTATTACCTATACCTACATAAAAAAAATTAAAAGGATAGAATTTGGATTTAAATCATTTAAAAACTATCGAAACATTTCTCTACAAAATAACTTAAATTATTGTGAAAAAATCGAAAGTTTCATTGATTTTTTAAATTTTAGTTTGAAGTATTTAAAAATTATAACTTTAATTTACATATATATTTATACAATATACAATAATTGTTAAATATTATTAAAACAAATTTAATAAAATAAATGCGAATTTAATCTGACTTAAAGAAATGTACTGAAAGTCTGGACTATCTAAATATTATAAAACAATGTAGGTACTTAAAACTTATGTAGGTAGTGGGGGAGGGCCGTGTTTGCGCCTAAATACCGTATTTGCGCCTATATGCAAAAACTTCGATTGCCCTTAATAAAATTAAAGTAGGTACCTAATCATAATATTTTAATTTTACATTTTTATTTTGTTCTTAATCTTTTATACTTGATAAACTCGATGATGATGAAACCAATGATATTATTTACATAAAAGTAAACCAACTAATGAACTACTAACCAGGATTCTTGGGAGTTGGGATATTATATTATTATAATATTATGTAAATATGTTTTTAACATAACATAAATATAAAATTATAAAATAAATTATAAATTATAATTTTCATAATACTACAACGAATAGTCATAATAAAGAAGATAAATACTAAAATACATAATAATATAGTTATAGAAACAATAATTATTTATGTTCCGTATTTTAAATGAAGAATAACTTAAATTCAATGCATTTTGTCAATAGTGTAAAATACAAAATGAATATAGTACGCTAATAATCGTTCAAAAAAAGTTTATTTGGATTATTCGTCATTCATAATCGTGGACTTAAATTACATCATTAAACATTTTTTTTCTCGAAAAATCGAATAAAAATGTTTAAAACTTAAGTGTTATAAAATATAATCAAATTATATTTGACAAATATAAATCAAATGTTTTCTTAACTACAAAATAGTTTTCAAATATTCGTATTTTCTTTATTTTAATGCATTTGGTGAACATTTGAACTTATAAGTTAAAATACTTATTAAAAAAGCAGGTAAGTGGGTATCGCTCTGCTGTATATTAGGGGATGGGGTGGACCTCGGACTATGGTAGGTTAAATTTGAATGCAATGATAGATATCATTGTATACGAAAAACGATTCTGAACGAAGATGATTTGTCAGTTTAGGATATAATATATTTAAATATTGTCATATATTCTATTTTGAAACAAATAGTATAGTTACTATATGTTACTATAGTTACTTTATAGTATCTGTTTATTAATAAAAAAAGGATTTGGCAACATACGCATGATGAGAGTATGAAATTTAATTTAAATTTTGACAGATTTCGTATAAATTCGAACTTTAAGCACTTATAAAAAAAAATTGTGACTAACGATTTCGGATTTTTTATTATCACTTTAAGAACAACATATAAGAAACCTTGAATTAAATTTTCAAGATTTTCTGGCTACTCAAAATTTTTTATCGGCATTTGAAGAAAAAAAACTTAGAAAAGTCGAAAATTTCAATTGTCTATAATTAGCTTTTGAAAATTTAACTGTAAAGAGATAACCATAATATAAACATTTGGTGAAAATTTCAAGTATATACAATGATTCATTTTTGAGTTACAGCAAAGTAAAAAAAGCGGGTAAGTGGGTATCGCTCTGCTGTACATTAGGGGGTGGGGTGAACCTCAGACTATGGTAGGTTAAATTTGAATGCAATGATAGGTATCATTGTATACGAAAAACGATTCTGAACGAAGATGATTTGTCAGTTTAGGATATATTATATTTAAATATTGTCATATTTCTATTTTGAAACAAATAGTATAGTAAGTTTTTATATGTTACTATGGTTACTATGGCCAACATTCGCATTATGAGCGTATGAAATTTAATTTAAATTTTGAAATATTTCGTATAAATTCGAACTTTAAGCACTTATAAAAAAAAATTGTGACTAACGATTTCGGATTTTTTTTTATCACTTTAAGAAAAACTTATAAGAAATCTTGTATTAAATTTTCAAGATTTTCTGGCCACCCAAAAAATTTTTATCGGCATTTGAAGAAAAAAAAACTTAGAAAAGTCGAAAATTTCAATTGTCTATAAGTAGTTCAAAAAAAGTCAAAATTCTTTGAAAATTTAACTGTGTATGGAGAACGCTAATATAAACATTTGGTGAAAATTTCAAGTATTTACATCTATTAGTTTTTGAGTTATAGCAAAATAAAAAATTCGATTTGGTCGAAAACTGGTTTTGCGTAAAAAATCCCGTTTTTCCGTCATTTTTTTAGGGTTTTTCCCGACTCACTTAAAAAATATTGAAAATTTTTAACTTTTGACCCCCCAAAGTACCAACTAGATTCGATTTCCTTTTCAAAGAGGGTCTGAAGTCAAAATTCGAAGTATTTTTACTGCCCCAAATGTTGTCGACAGACACAAAAAAAAAAAAACACACATCATTGTAAAATCAATACATTCATCACTCCGTTCAGAATTTAAAATGTATAGTCAATGAACTATTTATATTCACCGCTAATGTTTTTACTTTTAACAATTTCGGGGGGGATCCGGACCCCTGAATCCTCCCCTCAGTTATGGTCTTGATTGATCTACATACATAATATATAGGTATATACATTATACAATGTATATTCTTAAAAATACAACTATTCAATTGAACTATTACAATTTAATATTTAATATTTATAAATTTCACAATTAGACCATCATAATAAAAAACCAAAAGTCAATACATTTCTTATGCTTTTCATGAAAAAGGACATCGCCATTCAGTGGCGTCATGACCTTATTTTTTTGGGGCAATTGCTCCAAACAACTTTAGGTGGGTGGGTGAGTAAATTCGTTAGGTCATAAAAATATTAGTAAAATAATATCAATATTTATTTTACAATTAAAAAATGTATGCATCAGCAGGTTTTAGTTTTATATGTGGGTGGGTGGATGGATAGCCTCAGTATTTGCCTCTAAGAATAATATGTTTGTGACGCCACTGTCACCATTCGGCATTCACCACTGACTAACGCGCATTTTGGTGGATTAAATAATTCTGGATCGCTTCTTAACGCAAATTTGTAGTTTCCACAAGGCACGAAATGACGACTATTATGCATATATACATGTTAGTGGTAGACAGTCTAGCCAGTAATCGTTGGCACGCATACCAACTTTTTCCCTTTTTGGCAACAGTTGTTGTTAGTACCTACCACCACTATCGTCAACGTCTTGTTCTCGTCCATTCAACGTCGTTGTTTAGTCGCTGTAGTTAGTTGTCTGTTGTTCGGTGATTCGCGTTCGTTGTTGGTTTCAGGTGGCTGTTAAAATACCGCATTGCCGGCTGCCGCCATAGTAATCGTCATTCCAGTGGTTAGTCCACGATTTTCACTTTTTTTTTGTTCCCGTCATCTTGTCGAATTATCTTGACGCCGTACATTGATTTCTGGTAGTTTCATTCTCAAATCTTCGATATGAATCCAAGGTGAGTAACAACTAATATATTATGCACATGCACGCACCGTCCTCCAATATCTCAACAAATTTTTACCCGCCGTTTTCATTGTTTGCACACGTTTTCCTATATCATCTGTGCGTGACCGAGATTTGAAACTTTTTCACGAAATAAAATCAAAACGTATTCCATATACCATAAGTAATTTTGGCGATGCCGCCATCTTCCAATTTTATAGTGGTTACTAAAAAACGTGTAAATAAAAATATTAAGTCACTAAAACAATGATATTTGTTGAATGATGAATGAAATATTTCGATCGATAGCCGCCCGACGGTGTTGGCTGTTTTGTCTTTCTCTTGTCTGTGATGTCTTGAGCAGAATATGCAATACATACACATTACCGACGCCAACCTGTTTACGCGCGTCCATTGTATTCATTGCCGCCCGCTCACAATAGTTTTCGGATTACTTACGCTTGTTTTTGTTTATTGTCAACTTTTAAGGTACACCGGTCGATTTTGATAATATTTAACTATCGAGCAGTAATAAACATTAATTTTTTTTCAAAATTGTTGTGACTTAATTGTTTTTCAAATAGCGAGTTGCAAGTGTTGTAGCTAGTCTAAATGCATTCTCTATTGTTGGTTTTTAATAGATACACGCCTATTACGCGTTTACGCGCATATTAGTTTTCATGTTTCCCCATTAGTAGTAGTATGGTGGTTCTGCCTTCTTTTTATGCATTACTATTTACTTTACGTTATAATAATTTTGTAGAATGGAAATTATCGGATTCTATACATTGGTAACTAAAATTGTGTAATCAATAAATAAAAGCACATTATTTCATCCTTAGTACAGATTGTATCATATATATTTATTCTAGATTTAAATATTATGAACACTTAAAAAAAAAAACATGTTTGCTGTGTTTTGTATTTTTCCATGAGTAATTAAATTGTTTTTTTTATAACTGTTTTAATATTTTTAAATGAGAATATTTCATGTATAATTTCAACACTTGTATGGAATAATGCCTAGTTTATGTGTTTAAAGAAATAAAACACACATGTTGGTGTCATGTGCAGCAAACATATTTATAATAAATGATGAATCTGTTTTGATGTATTGTTATCAACAAATTAATATATTTTTATTATTATTTCAGAAAAGAAAATGAAAAACGTGTAGATTCTAGTTCTGAAGCTGAAGAACAAGAAGAGGAATATTCTGTAGAAAGGATTTTAGATAAACGTACAAGAAATGGCAAGGTGGAATACTTTCTCAAGTGGAATGGTTACAATGATTCAGATAATACTTGGGAACCTGAAGAGAATCTTGATTGTGAAGAGTTGATTAAGGATTTTGAAGAAAAATTAAAACAAAAAGATATTAAGGATAAAAAAAAAAAGGATCAACCAGAGCGTGGTCGTAAACGCACACTGTCTAATTCAACCATAACAAGTTGTGCATCATCAGATGCTGGTCCTTCTAAAGAACGTAGAAAGTCTTCACCTATACCAAAAAGGAAGGTTGCTGATAAAGCTGATAAGTCAGATAAATCTGACAAATCTGATAAATCAGACAAGTCTGATGAAACCGAAGAAAATGATATTGATAAGATTGATGATGGAGATACCAGTCTGTCAGAGGAAAAAGAAAATGATGTTACTGATTCTGCCGCTCCACCTGAAAAAGTAGCAGAAAAAATTATTGGTGCTACTGATTCTAGTGGTCAGTTGATGTTTTTATTAAAGTGGAAAGGAATCGAAGAAGCTGATTTAATCGCAGCTAAAGAGGCTAATTTAATGTGCCCACAAATCGTAATTAAGTTCTATGAGGAAAGACTTACATGGCATGCTCCTGAAAATAAAAATGGCATTTAACTATTTAGTATGGAAAAGGATGACAAATGTTCAAAAAGGGACTTTTATTTTATATCATATTATCTTATTGTAAATGTCTTCAATTATTTTATTTTATTATATTATATGTGGCAGGTATGCCTTACAGATAAAATTATTAGTTCATCAATTATTAAAAATGTAAATGTTAGTAATTAAATACTTTCATAAATGGCAGTTTTTTTTTTATTTCAATGATACAGTATAGTGTTCTCTTAAAAATTTGTTTATGTTTTTAAAAAATTAAAAATTATATCTTAAATACCAAAATATGTTAATTTTAAGTTAACTTACGTTAGTATTTATTTGTTCAAATGTTGGGTTTAAACATTCAATACTTGTTTGATTTTAATAATTAAAAGCATTTTTTCACCATATTTTATCTTTTATTATAGACAGAACTATAGTACCATTTAAAATCATCTATTTTATTAGAATATTGTTTTTTTCTCATATATAATATTTCTTTTATATTATCAAGTTCAACAATTTTATATAAATATTTTTGCACATACAAGTTTCAATTATGTGTAAATAATAGATATAATGCTGCGACTTGAAAAAACAATTTTAATAACATCTAAGAAAATTGTGCAGAATTATTTATTTCATTATAAGCCCTCTAATTTGTCTATTGAAAGACCTATAGACAATTAAAAAATACCTATATTGGAATAAGCTCAGCTATGTAATCTTTATTTTATGTTAATTTAAAAATGTTAGTTTATAAATTTAAATCTATGCATGTACTTTTCCTTTAATTTGATGAAAATTAAAATTAAAAATATTCAATTACTGTTTAGTAAGTTACTTGCTTACATGTATAACTGTATAACTATTTACAAACAATTAAGATAATAAAGTTATTTTATTATAAGATGCATTCTATTTATTTAGTAATAATCAAATAGCTTAATTTGTTTATCATCTTTTTTAATAATAAATCAGTTATGTTTATGAAATAAAAATTGGCGGGGTTGTTAAATTTTAAAAGTATAAGTATTGATAAAAAATCATAATACCATTATAGTATGTTAGAGGTATAATTGCTTAGTGTATGTAACTGAAAGTAAAACAATATTAAAAAACTACAGATCATTTATTCATTGTAATAATATTTATTAATGTTTTTTTTAAAAAATAATGTATATTTATTATATAATGGAATGTAGATTAAATTTGTTAGTAGAGTTAGTAATACATGTGTTTAAATAATTATTAATTAATATACTTGTGAAGTTAAGCAACATTCAATTTTAGATTATGTAAGTAGTACTAGTAGGAACTTAACTTAGAAAAATACATTGAAAATAAACTGCATATTAATACTACAATTTGTTTGGCACAAATCTAATACAATTTATATACTTTTATAAAATAATACTTTAAGATATTTTGAGCAAAATTAAAAATAAAATTGTATTACAATGACAAATTCCCCCCCAAAAAGAGATCTAAGTTTGGTAAATAAAGAAATAATACAGATATAACAAAAGGGTAGTTAATTTGGGTCACTACATAATATATCTTTAAAAATGTTAAAAAATTAGAAGGATAGATAACCAAGAAAAATGTTTATAGGGACAAAGAAACCGAATAGTAAAAATAAAATTCAGTATCATAGCTGTGCGTTTACGTTGTAGGTAATTTGACGATGATCATTAACATGTGTATTTTACAAGAGAGTTCAAGATAAAATACATATTCATATATATTATATACACGAATAATTAGTATTTTTTTTTAAATAATAAAGGTGTCTATAATCTAATTTAGTTATGTGTGAGAGTGTGATGTTAAATAAGGTATTAATTTTAATTTATTATGAAAATGGCCAATCAAACTTAATCAAGAACCTAAAAATCAGATAAAAAATTCATGGAAGCATGTTCATACCACAGACTTCTATACTATTCTATACTAGTATAGAAGTCTGTGGTTCACACTAAAGAGTTGGACTACAATCTTTTATATCACTATTTTAGGTATGAAAAAATATTGATACGGTTAAAAACCTCTTAAAAAAGTATATATATTTATAATCTTGTTTGTTCATGTCTTATGATGAATTCCATCTAGTGCCACTTGCCTTTTTGTGCAAATATGTCAGCACGTAGATTTTGAGCAAAGCATATGCCTAAAATCTGAAATTAAAAAAAAAATAACATTAACATGAAAATTAATTTAAAAATAAGAATGCAATACATTGAACTTAAAGTAAATTTAAAACATTTAAATAATATTTTGTTTAAAAACATGCACAAATTTTAAAATTTATATAATTTTTGTACCAAAATTACTGCATTCAAAGTTTTGCAAATAACTATACAACTAGTGAAATACCTAATAAAATTGATAAATTTAAAAGAAAGAGTCAAAACAAGTCTGCAATTTTTTAAGTAGAAACAAAACTAACTATGAATTTTTTGTACAGTATTATACAACTATAATTTATTTTGGGAATTTGTGCATTTTCTAATTTTCCACTAGTCATGATTACATCTTATCTTAGATTTTAGAAAATGACAAACTTACATATTATTTATTATATTTTATAATTTATTATCATTTAAATAATAATAAAATAACCCCTATGCTGAAAATTGATCTTGAATATGTGTTTGAGGCAAGAGATTTTAAAGTAATTTATGTTTAATTAAATTAGAGAATAATAAAAAAAATGTAATGATTTTATCACCACCGTCAATAATCAGAAAATTGATGAACATATTTATAGACAAATTTATATGGAGTATATCACCACTGATTATAAAATAGTCTATTATTCTATAATTAATGATATTACTTCCACTAACTGCAAGTGATTTAAATTTAATTCAAGTTAAAGAATGCAATTATTACAAACAAATCATGTTAATAGAATGTCATAATGTGTGAGTAATTTATAATATTTTGTTTAAATTAAAAAAAAAATATTAAAAAAACTATTCATTTTTATGATATCATTTTTTAGTCGCAGGTGAAATTATTATTTTGTTACATTTTCAAATAAACTGTAAAACTATACATCTTTATCTTCATTTTCATAAAATCTATTTAAATAATACTTTGATTGTATAGGGTTACTTGGTAATTTGATTTACAATATGTTTTTACTAATTTAAAATAAAAAAAACAAGCATTAAAGTGACATTTTTATTAACAGTGGTGTAGAAACTAACGTCTAACACTAAATTATTTAGTATATTCTCTGAGTTATAATTAATGTAATATGGGTATTTTAAGTGCATTAGGATTTAGGAATGTTTAATACAAGTACCATGTAGAAATTATTTTACATTCAATAAGGAAATAATATATTAATTTTATGTGAATGAACAGTCAGTATTGTCTTACCTAATTTATCTCCAGTTATGTTATTTAAAGGGTATATTGTTTTAGGACTAAAACAATTTTAATTAATCTAACTCACTTTACAAAATGCTGATATAAGACAAACAGTAGCTATAAAAAGCATGTTTCTTTCTAGCCATTCTTCTCCAGATTGCAAACATCCTTTTTCATTAATGATGAGATCCACTCGTTTTCCGACATCGTCGGTCTATATACAATCAAACACAAGCAATGTAAAAAATAAAAAAAAATAATAAAAAAATAATACAAATTACTGAAAATGCAAAACAAAACATGCAAATAATAAATATACACCAAATATCAAAAACAGAGTACATGCCTAGTTAGTGAGAAATACCTAATACCTGTAATATGGTGACAGTCATAACTGCTGTTAAAACGCCAATAAAATTATCCTCAACCCATTCCTCAGCAGCCCGCATGCAACCTCTTTCATATATATTTCTTTCACCTGTTTGCGTTGGTAAATTTAAGCTTGTCCATTTTTCAGCATACTATAATCGCCATAATAGTATTAAGAGTTGTTAATTGTTAATAATTATTAAAAGCTTTTATTTAATTATATTAGATCAGTGGCGTTGGTGTTTAAAAAATATTACAATATTGTATACAAAAAGAAGTCATAGTTACTTAGGTAATATACTTATTACTTAATTACCTATCCAAGGGTACCCCTGCAATTCTCCCAATTTCAATCAATAGCAGCCGTTGGGGCTAATTATTCATTGTTATTCTTATTCTTATGTCATATTTATTTATCTTTATAGGTACAAATTTTGGATCCAAAGCCTAGCCCCAATGGCCCAAGGTTGGTCTACTATCTACAAAATCTCCTCAATATCTGCAATAGATAAATAAGATGATCGGCGCCACTGTTCTGAATTATACGTTTTGTTAGAACTGTATTAATTAAGTATATTAATTTTATGATTAATATTAATTAGCAGTGTTTTAACTTAATCTAGTCAGGCACAGATACAAGGGGGGAACTAGGAGTGACAACCCCCCTTCAATTTCCAAAAATTTGAATTATATATTATTATAACATTTACTTCAAACAATAATAAAAAATTATACAATTGAGTTTTTATGTAAATAATATTTTACAATATATACAATATATTGCAAATAATTCTTACTAGAAGTCGGTAATTTCTAATCACGCTGTCTAACAATTTGACGTCACGAATCATCATTCATGTCATAATTACCAGCAGTTTTATTTTCATTTGTAACTTTGTAAGAGACAAGAGTATACGTCAGACAACAAATATCTTCAAAAATGGTAGGCATACTTTATATTTTAATAAATATTTTGATATATTAGTTTAAGTAATTGACAGGTTTTCAAAAACCCAAAAGAAAATTATATTTTGCCTTATACTTTTGGATCTGTATGTTTTTATGGGTACCCATGTATTTTAATATTTTAAATTCAGTAATTTAAATAAAGTGTTTTGTTTTAATGTAAAATAAATATGTGACAATGTAGTTTAACAGTCCTATTATATTATAATTCTATAACATTACATTCATAATATAAAAGCCCCACACTATAAATACCCTGGATCCGTACCTGATCTAAGTGTATACAAAAATATAAAAATATTTATACTTACGAATCCTTCTTTTCTCACATCATATCCACATTGTTTGTTTTCTACTATTTCCTACAAATAATTTTTGAATTAATTTAATAAGTGTATGAAATATAAGAATTAAGATGTAATATTCATAAATAATAGCTTACATTTAGTTTACGTTTACAACACGAAAAAGGTACTCCACATGCTTCTCGACTACCAACTTTTTGTGAAGAGCAGTTAAAATAATTGTTTAAATCCCAATCTTCTGGACCTTTAATTCCACAACATTGTAACTAAAATTTAAAAAATAATATATATTATTTAATTATAATTTATCAAGAATAAAGACAAACACAGATACAAAGTGGGGGGGATATGGGGGCTGAAGCTCCTCCCTTAGGCACCCACTTAAAATATTTCAAAACTTAAACTTAATACCTATGCTTTTATGGCCTTAAAGTAATTTTTTTTATTTAGTCCTCTCCCATTATTTAATTTCTAGATCTGCGCTTGCATATAGATAATATAACCATATAAAACAATATAAGATACCCAGTCTTCTTGTATCCAATCGATAAGATTTTGCTGATCAGGGTCTTCCCTGTAATGAACAATGAATGTTTGAAGTCCTTCAGTGGCTTGCGATTTAATCTATTATTTATTAATTTATTATTATAATAGGTTTAAATATTTATATAAAATTAAAAAGTAAACTCACAGAATCTTTAAAAACAAATGTTAATACTCCTGCAGTTAACTCAAGTACCAAAATTACAGCTAGGAGAACCGCATACTAAAATAAAATAAATTTTATATTATTATTATAAATAAATAAAAACAAAATATGCAGTAATTCACTGTACAATAATTTAAAATCCTTACACTTCCAAGTAAACATGTGTTTTCACGCAATGCTCCAATACAACCAGTGAAACCTATTATAAAAGTAATTCCACCTGAAAATATTCAAAATATTGTACAAAACCTGAATTCCTGTGTGATAAATTTATAACTTACCAATTAAAATTAATGCGAAAGCTGGATCTAGAGCTAAGTGTGTGAGTTTACTGAGATTATTAAATGCATTTTTTTCTGTCCATGCCCAAACGCCCACTGCCATTACAGATAAACCAAACATCTAAAATTGTAAAATTAAAATATTGAAATACGATTTTAAGAAAAAAGTTTCTTTTTTAATCTTACCCAAAATAACACATTAAAGCTGAATATAATGTACTTTAGGCAACAACTAACTTCACTAACTTCTTCTCTTCTATATTTCTGTTGAACAGCCATATCGACCCACTTCGACTAGATTATGCAGTTATATATAAAAAAAACTACAACTGAAACATAGAGTTATACAGTTATACATAATACCAGTTCATATAATACAAATTGTACATTGTTGTAGACAATGAATATATTAAAATGTTTTTTTTATTGTGATGAATTATTTACCAAAAATGCACCGACTACTAATTTGTAGATTAAAAAATCATTAGCAATTAAATGAAATGCACTGAAAGGCGATCAGGTTTAAAGCTGACGAATTATTCATTTTAGTAAGTATTTATAAATATTTATTGAAATTAATGTATAATTGATTTACGTTTTAAAAGAATTTAGAAAATAGTTGTTGGATTCATACATAACGATTTGATGGTTGGCTACAAACAAAAGTAAACAGTAAACACTGGATCACCGACTGGACACAATATCAAGCTTCAAAGCAAGTTGAGAGCTCTCAACAGTCTCAACTTGCTATGTTGCGAGCTTGAGACTAGAGAGTTGATTTTTTAATATGATAAGAACAATCGTAATTAATAATCATATTGTTATTGTGATTGTGTTTATGAGGTCGGAATCAGTGTTACCGTGCAAGTATATGCAGGGCCAAAAGCGGGGCTCGGGCAGTTGGACCCCGTGATAACAACCAGATTTTTTATCACGAAATTTTCATGGAAGAAACGCAAAAATCGGGGCCAACTGAAAATGCAGGAGTACCAACAATGAAATATAAAATATCCCAAATAATTCCCAAATTTATGTATTTTTAAATTCAAATATTATTGTATAATTCGTAAATTGAAAAATATTTCGTTTACGAAGTGTTTTCCGGGGAAACCGTGAGAGATAGGACGAAAGTCGTAAGACATAAAATTGATCCCCATAACTATCTTCATAAGTTGTGTGCATTTGATTTTTCGAAAAACCGTTATTAAGGATTTTTGAACGTCGCACTTGGGTCGAACGATTTTGAAAAACCAAAATTTTGAAATAACGACATTTCGGAAAAAAGAAAAACGGATTCTGGTATAGAATTACATGTAGAACATTTTAACTTCTGTGATAAATTGTCGTTGGACCACCAGGTGACCGAGAAAACGCGAATGAAAATTGAATGCTCACCATCATAACACCAAAGTAAATGAGACGGTTGGTGACTTTGGTGTTATGATGGTGAGCATTCCAGTTTGTTATCATATAGAGTTCAATGGAACGCACCAGCCACCGGAGGAGTTAAAAAAAAAAATGAATCCATTAACGTAAGTGAAATGTTTTTAAATAATCGCTTTTACTTAATATACTTACCAGTTGTTCATTTATACTTTATGTTTTATTTATTAGTTCTACGTAGTTTATCCTATGAAATATATTTAACGTATTATTATTCATAGAAGTATAATCCAAAATTAAAACATATTTAGTCAAATTTATAATAGTACAATTATTTAATTTATCGTTTATAATTAAAAATGTACATAATATAGTTAGAATTAAAATTTTTGCTTTTGCTGCGTTGTATATTATTATCAGTAACTTTTGTAATAGTTAATAATTAATATATTTCAAACTAAAGTAAAGTATACATTAATGTTTTTTACAAAAATTATCTACTAACAACGAAAGAGCTGTATTACATTACTATTCGATTATTGCGACTACCAATGATTATCGAACAAGTAATAATATTGATAAAGTTAATAATTCATACGAGGTGGATTTTCTTAAATAAGTCTTCTTCAGAACGCCACTGCTCTTAAGCATTATTATTTGGGTTAACAAAGATGTTAAGTAGTTCAGCAGACAGAAAGAAGTTAATTTAAAACTATGTATCTAATATTTTAATTAATACAATTTTGTTTTAAATATAATTTTAAATCATTAAATATTACTAATTGCAGTGATAGTTAATGTAATAATAGTTATGATTATTTTTAAAAATGGAAATTTAAATAATTACTGTTTGGTATTGCTGTTATTTTGTTTGCTTAAACATATATCTTATGATAATTAATAATACTAAGGTCAACAATTTATAAAATCTAACAAACTAAAAAAAAATACAAAATTACTATCACATGGAATTTGTAAAATAAATAATTCATACTTTGGCCTTTGGGTTAACTATTTTAGGATGTTTTATTTAGGTTATTTTAATAATAATAATAATATGGATGTTTTTGAACAAAACATCATTTGGATTATATGAGTATTGGTTGTTGAATTTTTTAGAGGTTGTTTCCTGATGATTTTGATGCAAAGCTCTGCTTAAAATGTTGTATTATTATAACTTTTTATTACTTTATGTCTTTATAAAAATATAATTTTAAAATGAGTTGCATACAAAAATGTAATTTCATGAAATTAAATTGAAAATTTTAACTTAAATTTAATTTAATTCTTTCCTTATCAAATTTACTTACTGTTCTATTTAATATAGTTTGTAATTAAACATAATGTAATACTAGTAATTTTATTTTATTGTATCACAATTTTCACATATTTAACTGTATTATAAGGCCTGATCAGTGCCGCTTTGGTATACAATATATATGGAATGGTGATCCATGTGTGGATCATAAGTAAAACATAATTGAAAAACCATACGTACAGCTGTTAAAACAGTCCTAAATAAAATAACATATGAAAAAAGGTTGGCAAATGGGTATCACCTGTTGTAAAGTAGGTGTCGAATTGCATATTGTTATGGATGTATTAAATTTTAATTTAATAATATATTGTTATACACAAAAATGAATCTGAGCTAAGACAGTCTATTAGATTACAATACTACATCACTAAGTATATTTCATGTTATGTTTTTTGGTGTTATTAAATTAATTTATTTTACCTTTACCTTTAGTTATACTGTAGATTGAATTAATATTTGTCAAAAAAATTGCATTTGAGAATATTATTGTAAGTATAAAATATAGTAAATTGAAAAATTCAAATGTTAATGAAAGAAAATTATGCTTATATGTATTTTTGAATTTTTGGTTATAAGGTAATAAAAATAAAAATAAAACTGCCATTTAGAAGTAAAACTATTTACTATTTGAAACTAAGTCAAGTATTATCATTAATATTAATATTAATTTTTTATAATGTTTATATACTACATAACTTATTATTTATTATGTATTTTATTCTTTTAGAAATATGAGAAATGTGAAAAAACTCAGTGAACAAGAATTGCAACGACTACCTAAAAGTTCATGGCATGATGAATATAAATCAAGTGCATGGATATTCGTTGGTGGATTATCTTATGACCTTTCTGAAGGCGATATCATGTCTATATTTTCTCAGTAATTTAATTTTTTATAATTTGTTAATCATAAAAAATAATTAAAAACTAATAAATTGTTTTTAATTTTAGATATGGAGAAATTACTAACCTAAATTTAGTACGGGATAAAGATACTGGCAAACAGAAAGGATTTTGTTTTGTATGCTATGAAGACCAAAGGAGTACAGTATTAGCTGTGGATAACTTTAATGGTACACGTGTACTAGGTCGAATATTACGTGTTGATCATGTTAAAGATTACAAACCACCAAAAAATTCAGAACCTACTAACAAAATCAAGACTGAAAAGCGGGTAAGTGAGTATCGCTCTGCTGTACATTAGGGGGTGGGGTGGACCTCGGACTATGGTAGGTTAAATTTGAATGCAATGATAGGTATCATTGTATACGAAAAACGATTCTGAATGGAGATGATTTGTCAGTCTGGGATATATTATATTTAAATATTGTCATATATTATATTTTGAAAAAAATTCACAAATTCAAACACTTTAGTAAAAGCTTCAAGATCTTACGTTTGATAATTTTTTTAAAATAACAAAAATTGAAAATTATTTATTAGTAAAACGTAATTTTACACGCGTATTTTTGATTTCAAATTAAAATTAAAACTTTAAACACTCGTAAAATTTTTAAATTGAATAATCCTCAAACTTTTTTATAATTATTCTAAGCTTAACTTATGGACAGCATAGTATTAAATTTTCAATTCTTAGCTATTGATAGTAAAATATTTATAAATTTTTTACTACCAAATAGTGAAAAATATTCATGATTTTGACGAATTTGTGTCAATATTTGAACTTCAAATGCTAATAAAAAAAAATTGTGCCTATGTATTTTTATAATTTTTGAATGAGAGTTAGAAAAAGTTATGTGGACCTTTCAATTAAATTTTCAAGTAATTTGTCACAGCTAAATTTTTTTTATCAACATTTATAAAAAAAAAAATAAAAAAAAATTGAAAATTTCAATTGTCTATAAATAGCTCAAAAAAAGTCAAAATATTTTGAAAATCAAATCACGTAAAGAAAATGGCAATCTCAATAACTGGTAAAATTTTCAAGTATTTACGACTTATACTGATTGAATAACAACAAATATCAAAAATCGATTGAGGCTAAACCATTATTTAACGCGGTTTTGTAAAAATTTAAATTTCAAACACTCATAAAAATTTTTTGTCTGAATCCGGTATAGTTTTTTTTACAGATATTTAAAGAAAAATTTATGGAGAACCTTGTACCAAATTTTCAAAACTTAGTTATAAAAGAAAAAAATTTTACGATTTTTCAACCACAAAATTACTTGCAAATTTTCGCAATTTTGACATATTTCGTATAAATTCGAACTTTAAGCACTTATCAAAAAAATTTGTGACTAACGATTTCGGATTTTTTTTTATCACTTTAAGAACAACTTATAAGAAAAAGGTTTCTTAAAAGTTTTCTATATTGGTATTAAATTTTCATGATTTTCTGGTCAGCCAAAAAATTTTTATCGTTATTTAAAAAAAAAATACTTAGAAAAATTAAAAATTTCAATTGTCTATAAATAGTTCAAAAAAAGTCTAAGTTCTTTGAAAATTTAACTGTGTATGGAGAACGCTAATATAAACATTTGGTGAAAATTTCAAGTATTTACAACGATTAGTTTTTGAGTTATAGCAAAATAAAAATTCGATTTTGACGAAAAATGGTTTTGCGTAAAAAATCCCGTTTTTCCGTCATTTTTTTAGGGTTTTTCCCGACTCATTTAAAAAATATTGAAAAGTTTTAACTTTTGACCCCCCAAAGTACCAACTAGATTCGATTTCCTTTTCAAAGAGGGGCTGAAGTCAAAAATCGAAGCATTTTTACTGCTCCAAATGTTGTCGTCAAACACAAAAATAAAAAAAAAACACACATCATTGTAAAATCAATACATTCATCACTCCGTTCAGAATCTAAAAATTTGAAAATGATGATTTCCAGGTTAAAACTGAAATTAAAGAAGAAATTTTATCGCCACAGATTCAAAGAACAAGAACAATTAGCACTCCAGAAATCAAACAAGAAGTTTGCACTCCAGAAATAAAACGAGAAGTTTGTACTCCAGAAATAATTAGAAGTCCTGATTATAAAAGTAATAAAGCAACTAACAAATCTAAAGATAAGAAACGACACTACAGAGATAAATCTAAAGAAAAAGATAATTTGCACTATAAATATCAAGGAGAAGGCTCAAGAGAAAAATATAGAAAAAAACATAGCAAAAGTGAAACCAATACTCTTTTAATTTAATAAATTAAATTGTTATTTAATTTTCTTCACTGTTTTCAAAATTATTAGTTTCTTCCATTGTAGTTTGAATTATCAGTGATTTTCTATTCATGTGTGGAGTTGACACGCTACCTTCTTCCTTTTTTAAAATAGGTTTGTTCACATTAGCTTTCTTATGTAAATAATTAAGTTCAAGAGTTGACTTCAATAAATCAACTTTAGGGAGTTGCAATGATGCACTTCGAAGATCGCTTTGGGATTTAGTTGCTGGTAGTAGTTCTTTATCCAATGATGCTAAAGATCCACGGTGATTGAATTTAATCATTAAGCTTAAACGTCTAGCCTCAGCTTCTAAATCAGATAAATCTTCTTTATTGTTTTCTTCAACTCCTTTAAGAGATTCTACTTCTGATGGCTCTAGATTAAAAAAATATATCTATATATAATACTATTTATATAATTAATACACACATCATATTATTCTGTTCGTTTAAATCGATACAATTTACCTGATTTCTCAGTATTAGTTCGATCTTCAAACTTGTAAAGCCACATACAATGTAATAGACTGTATATAGTTCCACTTAAAATTCCAAGTAATCCCATTAATCTAAAAGATTGTCTAGTTCCATAGGATCCAATTAAAAGTCCTCCAATAAAACTTCCACTTCCACGACCTTAAACACATTTAAATATTTTCAGTTTTAATAATGATTGAAACAAGTAAAGTACTATTTACCAAGACTGAAGTGGGACATTCCAATGACACCAATAAGTGTTGCTAGGAGATTTTTAGGTGCAAGTAGAGCACAATATGTTGCAGCAGCAACCCACATCAAATGAACTGCTAAGGATTCAATTGCTTCAAATGGAAACACTCACCATGGATCTCTGCAATATAAATTTCATATTATAAAATATTTACTTTATAATTATTTAATGTGACCTTACTCAATAAATGAATAACCCATTAATCTAGCTGCATGTGAAAAGAAAGCTATAACAATAATATTGACGTGTCCAATTTTTTTTGATATTTTTTCCGCACCATACAAAAATGGAATACTGCTAATTGTAGCCACAGACACTGTGATTCCTATAAATTCCGCTTTATTATGTCAACTCATTATTTTCTTTTTTTAATAAAACTTACCCAATAAATAATTAGAAGCACCCAATTCTTTAAGGTACAAAAATAAATATGACTATAAATCCCCAACAATTTCCAAGCATAAAAAAAAAAAAAATAAATGCTGTTACATGTGGTAATTTTAAAAGTCTTAGCATGTCTTTTAAGATATGATCTGCTGGTATTTTAATGCCTACCGGCATCATTAATAATGTTACCATTGATAAAACAAGGGGAATATCGTAAGTGTAGAATGCAGATGAATAATCCGTGTAACCTATATTTGAAAACATTCATTACATTTATTCTGTTACTATATATTTTAAATTTATGTCATTAGTATTTATAAAAATTTACAACATTAATATTTTTCTTCATAATATACCTAAATCACATTATTTTATTATTTGTTGTACCTTTTTTTAAACTCATAGAATCAATTAGCCAACCAGTGAGAGGAGAGAACAATGCCATACCAACAGTTGAAAATAATCTTTCTCTTCCAAACTGTCCGCCATATCTTTGTATTAGGCTTAAAGCAATAGGATCCATTACTGTAACTGATGCTGCTAACATAGTGGTACCTATAAACCGCAAGCCAAAATAAATCCAAAATACTTTCTCGTTTGAGGGTTTGTACTCGGGTGGACATTGTTCAGGTCCACCTGTCCTATATTAAAAAATATATTCATTATACTAGGTTTAACATACCTAATGGAAACAAGGAACCAAAATATTGAATATGAAAAATAATAGTTATACAGTTTGGGGTCTTATACTAGGTACTTGTACATTTTTTTGGTTTTTTTTTGAAAATCAAATCAAAATATTTTAAGACCAGTAAACGTACGGGCCACATGGGATATGCTATATTGTTTAAACCAGTGTTTCCCAACCTGTGGTCCGTGGTACCTTTCTTCGTAAAAAAAAATGTAAATTATAAAGTAAAATAATAAAAATTAAACATTTTTCGATAAATTTTGTGTGTTCTTGTTAATAAGCAAAAAAAAAGGTCTTTCTAGTTTGCGTAAAATTGAGGTGGTCCGCGACCTATAAAGTATTGTCGAAGTGATCCGTGGTGGTAAAATGGTTGGGAAACACTGGTTTAAACAAACGCAGGTATAAATATGTAATAATATCACTGTATACCTGAAAATACATTTTTGAAGCATACAATCCGCAGCAAGCTCTTTTAGTTTGTTATACGTTAAATTTGTAGCCAGCACCCTACCGCCACAGCGTAAATCATGATCCAGAAGTGCTGAAAAATTCACTCCAGATGATACCAACATATCTGACGAAAAATGTTGACGGAAATCCGTTACTTGTTCATCTTGATCAAGTTCGGGGAGCTCCATTCCTATAGTTAATAAACATATAAGTACTACACTAATACACGTCATACTATCATAGACATATAATAGAATCCAAAACATTACATATTGATATTTGTATGACCCAACTGGTCGATCATCAATGCAAGAATAAAAAGTGATGTATATTAAACTATATTATAAAGTATAATATTGTCTTTATTTAACATTTACTTAAAATATAAAAATACTACCTATAATATAAAATATACAATGGTGAACGGTATTACAACCTACCTCTGACTACCTCAGGTTCCCTAACTATTTACCAAGCTTTTACGTCATTTTTGTCGATGCGTTATTTCCTTATCGATGGACATCAAGTTCCGACTTATCCGAGAAGAGACGTGAGATAATACTTTATAGCGGTTCACGTGCATTGTACAAGCAACCGTTTATAATAAATATAATAAAAAAATATAATATAATATAATAAATTAGACAAACATTTTTCAAAGTGTTTTTATTTAAAAATAATTCAGTTTTTTTTTCTAAATCCAAATAATAAAAAAGTATTGACACAGTATTCACTCGAACTCTTGTAAATCACGTCTGAAAAAGGCCTATTTCGAACTCTCTTTTTTAGGTCCTATCCCCACAACTCGAGTTTTGGTCATATACTCATATTCCTTCTAGTCAAGTGCTGTGTACCGGCCCCGCCGTCGTATTCCTATGGTTCATGCGTTGACGCAATGATCCTACTATCTTATGGCAGCTGGATGATGTACATTCTATACCTAGATCATTTAGACCATAATTACATGCAGCTGCGTTCATTTTACTAAAACTATTTCATAGTTTTTGTACCTGACGCGTTGCGCTATCCTCAGGGGCGCCGGAACGATTTTTTTGCTGTGGGGGCCAAATATTTCAAGCTTTTTTCTAGAGTGCATAGGAGCAAAAATAGGGGTATTTATTTTTTGGTGCTTCATCTCCATCACCTCCCCAATTTTTACAGTACCTATTGCCGAGGAAATGTGTACATAGGTATAATTACATTTTTTTCTCACAAATATTTATTAAACAAATTCAAATCATGTAGGTATAAAAGTTGTAGACAAAACAAAATTTATTTTTCTGGAATGGGAAATAATAAATAATGAAAGTTCATATTATGTATTTTTCTGTCAATTAATGTGATATTCAGTATTTTAAATTACTAACAGATATAGCAATATATTACTAATTGTTGAACAAAATTATTGAATAATATTTAGGTATTGTGGGCTAAATGTAAATATAAATAGGCCATGAAGTCGTGGGGGCTCTGCCCCTACAGTATTTATTTCGTGGGGGCAATTGCCCTCACTGCCCCCATTGTTTCGGCGCCCCTGGCTATCCTTGTATAAAAACTTTAAAGTTATTGTAATTTGTAGTTACAACCTATTTTGGTTTTGATTGATATTTGTCATTTAATTACAACTGATTTACAAATACCTATTGGATCTATCAGGTCTGTCCTATATTATGAAGTACCGTTTTTGTATTATATAGGATAGGTAGGTACTTATCAGAGCACGTAGCAATACTTTAATGGCATGATTAAAATAGTATAATGTTCACTAATCACTAAGCTTTTTGCTCTGACCTCGCCATGTTCGTGTCAATTACCTCAGTGTCACCATACCGTATGAATTTGTGCTATTTAGTAATTAATTAAATATATAATAATAATATATATATATTATTTATAGCCTCCTAAAGTCATAAGGTATGATGATTTGAATATGACATATTATTTATAAAATATATAATATAAATATTTATACATAAATTATTTTATATATATGTTTGTAAAACTGCCATCAAGCGTTGTAGTTACAAAAATAAATATTAATTATTACCACGACACCACGCACGTATAGTTTTGTAATTAAGTTAATGTTTGCATTTTATTAATTAAAATAATTAAATATATTATATTAATGTTCATACGCCTGGGTTGAGTCAGATGGGCAGCACATCTAAAGCATGACTAGTTTTGTGGTGAAACCGATGGAGGTGATAATGATTACATTTTTTTTTATTACACTTACACTCCATATTTAATAGGTACATTTATTAAATAAAGAATTTACAGCAATATTTATTTTTATTTTATTTATTGAATGTTAATTTAACAATTGTATTATTTCACCGAGGCCCAGCTCTCAATATGGAGCGATCCAACTATCACCCCAAAAAAATATTATGCAACTGGTCAGACGTATAAACTGGAGGGTCTAGAGGTTACTGGTTAGCATAAGTGAACCTCTAAGAATATAATGGGTCAGGAAGCTGAAAATGTTTTGTAGATGAATAATTATAGTATTAATATAATAAGTACCTACCTACTAATTTTGTATTTCAAAATTGTAATTAACTATAAAGCGAAGCCCTCACCCCGTTTTTATAGGTAGATAGGTAGATTGGTTTCTGCCAAAAATAAACTTTCCTCTTTCCGCCAAATTAGAAAAAACGTAATTTCTATAGTTTAAAACTGGCAAAAAAGGAATGTCAGTTTTTAATTTAGTGGAAAAAGGTATTGGTGAAAACCGGCAACACGGCCGTTCTGATGCTCTGTGCCCTGTGCTTATAAGTTATAGTGTGTAGATAGACATTTTTTCAACCACTAATTAGTAATTAATGTAGGTATAATATATAGTTCAACTTACATCATCACAGAGAATACCGAAGAACAATATATACCTACATGTGATGTAAATATATAATCATAATATTGCTGATAATAGGAATCTAATCAGTAATCGTAGGTACTTACCTACCTAATGTTTCAGTCAGATTCATAAGACCTGGATGCATATCTAATGACTAATACCACAAAAACGGTGGCTTCTTTTTTGCTAGACGTATCGTTGATATTGTTTAATCCAGCACCAATGTTGGCGATTTCTTTTACAGTTTCGTTATTCAATAAAACTCCCATTCTCACTTTATTTTTCTTTGGTTCGGGTTTCTTTACACTGCAAAATATCAATTGACGAATAAAATCAAAATCATTGCTGATTTGTTTTTATCTATTTCTAATTTTATTTCATTTTTCAATGAGCATACCTATGTACAATATATTTACATAATATATATGTAATATATTTTACATTTTGATGTGTTAATAGTGCTATTACAGGCATTATTAGGTTAGTCTTAGTACTTACATTTGTTTAGTCGCATTTTAGCTTGTTTGGTTTTTTCGTATATGAAATATAAATCTGGGTCGTCTATACCTGGTTGGTGATTGTTAACGGGTGGTACTATACAATTGGGAAGCTGTTGCTGAAAAATGAAAACCACAAATTAAACAAATTGATCTATCAATAATATGTTATTTACATCATACGAGCAAATATATATACTAAACTATAATATGGTCTTGTTATTAATTATTAATAAAAATAAGTAAAATCTGTAAATATTGACTGTTATTAGTAGGTACCTACATAATTACCACTATGCCATCACCAAGTCAAACGGTTAATTATGTTATATGTAAATAAATATATATTTTAATACTTGTTGAGGATTTGTAAGTCCAGTGATAAAAGTCGGTGGTCTAACAGCAATACTTTGTTCAATTTTTGTAATTCCTTTATTTTCATCGCGTGGTACAGTGTAATCTCTCAGCAAACAATGATCATCACATTCATCTAAAACTAAATTGATTTCTTCGTCTTCTGGACATTCTCTGCTTGGACAAGGACTCCACCAAACCTGATAAAGCATTAATTGTTTATTAAACATAAGACAATACCTTTTGACTCTTATTTAGTATAGTTATTGTGCATTAAATATACCCATGTCCTATATAGGCTATAATAGTATACAATATACAGTGTCCCGTGAAGATTTACCCATTGCGATATCTCCTGAAATAATATAAATATAATAATTTTGCTTTTTTGAGACTCGCAGAAGAAAGGACTATAAATATTTCATATTTTATTTTAAATTAATATTTTAGTAAAGACGTTAAAAAAATATTTTTTTTGTTTAATTATTTTTATTAAAATCGAAGATCGCCCGTTTTGTAGTTTATTTTTCTAAAAATGTTGACGTTTGAATATTTTATTTTCATTAATCTAATAACTTTTAATACATTTTCTAGTTTTTAAATTGTGAATTTTTTAATACCATATTAGTGACCAGCAGGTCAAATATTCAAATATTTAAAAAAAATATTGAAAATCATGATTCTAATGAAAATAAAATGTTGAAACGTCTACAAAATGAATATCTATTTTTTTGAACATAATTAAATAAAAAATTATTTTTCTTAACTTTTTTATCAAAACATTGAATTAAATTAAAATATGAAATACTTGAAGTCCTTGTCCCTGAGAGTCTTTTAAAAATAACATAACTATATCTCCATTATTTTAGGAGTTATCGCAATTGGTAATTCCTTACGGTAAAGTCTGTCTCTGATTCTGCCCTCCTATATACATGTGCTATATGTACCATTTTAAGAAATATACATTTTTATGTTTAGTTGTTTATTATTGATCCATAATAGGTAGGTACCTACTCCGACTTTTTTTTTTACTTTTACATATATTATCTTACATTTGTTAAGTTATTTATAATAGGCACATTACATTAATTATATTCAATAGAACAAGGTGCAATACCTTAATATTACCTATATTACCTATAGTCTTTATAACTACATTTTATTTTATTTTTCATCAATATTTTTTGATAAACAAAAATAGGTAACTATAATAATAATAATTTATATCGAAAATATAGTACCTAATGTAAGTAGATACCTAAACCAATATAGTAATAAATTATGATTGAAAATCCAATACCCAGTATTTTTTAAGAAAATTAATTATATGGCTAAATGACAACCCAGTTTTAAACAAAAATTCTATAAGTAAATATGGATTATTAAGAAATTCTAATAAAAAATGCCGTACCTATTTCAAATATGAGTAAGATAGATATCAACAACCTACCTACGACAATCTTTCTTGCTGTTTTTGCTAGGTATGTGTATCGAATTTTCACAAATTATGTAGGTATACCTATAAATTATAATCTATATACTTATTATACTTATAAATATTAAAATATAGTCATAATTATTACGACATTTATACAAAATTGTTTTTATTTAAAAGAACGATTTTTTTGATAATAATCACGTCAGTTATCTACGCCATATAGTATTCTTAAGTAGTTGAGTCTTACAATATTACAGAAAACGTGCGAGTCTACAAGATTACAATACATAAATTATAAATGTTGATTATATATTATACCTACACGTTTCTATAGGAGAAAATTTCAGTTTTATAATATATAATTAGATGATTTTTTAGATTCTGAACGGAGTGATGAATGTATTGATTTTACAATGATGTGTGTTTTTTTTTTTTTTTTTTTTTTTTTGTGTGTCGACAACATTTGGGGCAATAAAAATGCTTCGATTTTCAACTTCAGCCCCTCTTTGAAAAGGAAATCGGATCTAGTTGGTACTTTGGGGGGGTCAAAAGTTAAAATTTTTCAATATTTTTTAAATGAGTCGGGAAAAACATAAAAAAAATGACGGAAAAACGGGATTTTTTACGCACAACCAGTTTTCGACAAAATCGAATTTTTTATTTTGCTATAACTCAAAAACTAATAGATGTAAATACTTGAAATTTTCACCAAATGTTTATATTAGCGTTCTCCATACACAGTTAAATTTTCAAAGAATTTAGACTTTTTTTGAACTATTTATAGACAATTGAAATTTTTAATTTTTCTAAGTATTTTTTTTTTAAATAACGATAAAAATTTTTTGGCTGACCAGAAAATCATGAAAATTTAATACAAGGTTTCTTATAAGTTGTTCTTAAAGTGATAAAAAAAAAATCCGAAATCGTTAGTCACAAATTTTTTTGATAAGTGCTTAAAGTTCGAATTTATACGAAATATGTCAAAATTGCGAAAATTTGCAAGTAATTTTGTGGTTGAAAAATCGTAAAATTTTTTTCTTTTATAACTAAGTTTTGAAAATTTGGTACAAGGTTCTCCATAAATTTTTCTTTAAATATCTGTAAAAAAAACTATACCGGATTCAGACAAAAAATTTTTATGAGTGTTTGAAATTTAAATTTTTACAAAACCGCGTTAAATAATGGTTTAGCCTCAATCGATTTTTGATATTTGTTGTTATTCAATCAGTATAAGTCGTAAATACTTGAAAATTTTACCAGTTATTGAGATTGCCATTTTCTTTACGTGATTTGATTTTCAAAATATTTTGACTTTTTTTGAGCTATTTATAGACAATTGAAATTTTCAATTTTTTTTTATTTTTTTTTTTATAAATGTTGATAAAAAAAATTTAGCTGTGACAAATTACTTGAAAATTTAATTGAAAGGTCCACATAACTTTTTCTAACTCTCATTCAAAAATTATAAAAATACATAGGCACAATTTTTTTTTATTAGCATTTGAAGTTCAAATATTGACACAAATTCGTCAAAATCATGAATATTTTTCACTATTTGGTAGTAAAAAATTTATAAATATTTTACTATCAATAGCTAAGAATTGAAAATTTAATACTATGCTGTCCATAAGTTAAGCTTAGAATAATTATAAAAAAGTTTGAGGATTATTCAATTTAAAAAATTTTACGAGTGTTTAAAGTTTTAATTTTAATTTGAAATCAAAAATACGCGTGTAAAATTACGTTTTACTAATAAATAATTTTCGATTTTTGTTATTTTAAAAAAATTATCAAACGTAAGATCTTGAAGCTTTTACTAAAGTGTTTGAATTTGTGAATTTTTTTCAAAATATAATATATGACAATATTTAAATATAATATATCCCAGACTGACAAATCATCTCCGTTCAGAATCGTTTTTCGTATACAATGATACAGTCTCTATTTTTTGTAAATTTTACTACTACACACTTCACCATTTTTTTTTATTTTAGCATATCTAGACAAACATCTTTTAAGGATTGTACTTGTAACTAATAAACAAACTTTTTAAACTAACTTTTTTCATATATTTGCTACTACACACTCTGTGTGCTGTTACACACAAAAATAGGGACTGCAATGATACCTATCATTGCATTCAAATTTAACCTACCATAGTCCGAGGTCCACCCCACCCCCTAATGTACAGCAGAGCGATACTCACTTACCCGCTTTTTTTTTTTTTTTTAATTTTACAGCATTCTTTTTTAGCAAAACAGTGAACAAACATTGGATATCTAAATAATATATCCTATTCAGTGTTTTATTCTGTCAAATAAAAAGTTGGTTTTAGTATTTTAGATTTAATTTGGAAAGGTTAGGTATAAATAACTAGTAATTATTGAATATAACATAATAATGTTACAGTTATTTTTTAAAGCACAATATCCATAATTCAATTTTATTTCTTAAGTTTAAAAGTTTTAGTTTTTAATTACATCGACTTTTCTAGATTCTGGATGTCTCATGACATATGCTGATGGTATTGCTCCAGGTGTTTCCATTTGCGGTATTAATATCAACGAATGATGAAATATAGCATTTAATGCTAGTGATATAAATAAAACTGGTTTATAATGACCAAATTTATCTACCAGAAATCCTAAATCCATGTTATATAAAATAAAACAATTTAAGTTTTATAATACAGTTTCAAAATTTACAGTTCATTACATAGTATATTACTTGGTATGATTATAAGTACCTGAAACAGGTGGAGCTAAAAATGTAGTCAATGGCAATGACAAATAAACAATAGCAATTTCTTCTACAGACAAACCAATACTTTGCATGTGAATAGTTAAGTATGGAATTAATGACAAAGTTGCTAAAAAGTAAGTATTACACATAAAAAAAATATGTACATGTAATATATTTCTTAGGTTTGTGTAATTAATATTATATCTAACTATTTCTAGACTTACCTCCATACATCAGAAATAAAGTAACTTTTAACATAATAAGATTATAATTAATATTACACTTTTTACATAATCTCTGTATTGGACCATCTTCAGTTTCTTTTTTTCCAGACATTTTTTTGAATCTAAAGACTTTATTGTAATGAGTTGTACTGTTTTAGAAATAAGGATGGACGATTTTTGAGGAAAAACATGGATGTGTAAAAAAAACTTATCTCTAATGATTTAATATTTTATATAGGTACATGCTAGTATGCTATTGTTTCATTGTTTGTTTTTACATAAACTATGATATCATGATTTACAATATACCTGCTGAAGTTAATTTAGATAACTATAATAAAGTCTAATAAATGAGTCGTTTATTATGATAGTAGATTTAATGTAAACAATAAACATTGTATATATAATAAAACAACTATGGTTTTATAGTTATAATAATTAAATTAGTTGTTACAATAATAACAGTGTTAATATTAAAAATTATATTATGCTCCATTTTTTAATTTATTGACCAATCCGCTTAAAGAATAATTACTGCTTGGATTAGTTAATGCAACAAATTGTTGTGCAACTTCTTCAGCAACCTGAAATAATACATAATTAATAATAATTCTATGATTACAAATTCGACTTGTTTTAATAAATGTATTAATCAGAAAAAATTTTCTGATTCTGATTTTGATTATTTTATAATAAGAAATATATAAAGAATCAGTCATAATAATTATATGATATAAATATTAATGTGGCTCAATTTACTTTAACTTGTGCTTCAAGAGTAGAAGCTCCCAAATGAGGAGTGGCAATAACTTTTGGATGTGAAATAAGAGTCTTAAGTTCAGAACTTTTGGGTGGTTCTTCTGTTAAAACATCCAATCCGGCACCACCACATTTTTCATCCTATTAATTTAACCAAATATTAACATCAATTGAAAAATTAAAATGCTGAATAAAATTATTCAAATCACATTCAAAGCTCTTAGAAGTGCAGCTTCATCCACAATACCACCTCTAGCTACATTAATGATCTTCACTCCTTTTTTACATTTATTGAATACATCATCATTGATCAAATCTAATTAAAAAAATAATGTTTAATATCATTTATCAATTAACATAAATGTTTAGTATAATTACTCACTTCTTGTTTGTTAAAGTCGCAAATTTCAAGTACCGGTTTTTGGACTGTAAAGTAAGTAAGAAAATATATAAAGTACTTATTATAGGTTATATATACCATTTAAATGATTTACCTTCATCAATTGTACAGTTACCACTTTTAGGTGGTTTTACTAAAGAAGATACAGTCAACATTCTGTATAATTGTAAGAATGTTGGCGTAGACGGGTGGTCGTTAGGGCCAGAAACTTGACGTATTATACCAAAAAATTTCTTTAAATAATTATATGTTAGTAAGTGCAAGATGGTCAATCTAAATTAAATATTTCAT
Source organism: Schizaphis graminum (assembly GCA_020882235.1). NCBI lineage: Eukaryota > Metazoa > Arthropoda > Insecta > Hemiptera > Aphididae > Schizaphis > Schizaphis graminum. The sequence continues at coordinate 17,274,193 of CM037031.1, forward strand.
ACTTCCAGTTTATCCTGATTCATTTTAGCAGTTAATACAAATGAAAAATTACAATTGTCCAACAGATATTTTGAAAGTTCAATGCTAGATTTAATTGTTACTCTCAATCCATCAGCTGTTTGCTGAGTTAAAAATTCATCTGAAGATATGAGTCCATCTATAACTTTTGACTCCCAAGAATCTAACCATTTCATTGCATTTTCAAGAATCTAAGTACATTATTTGAAAAATGGGCATGAATAATTAATAAAATAGTGTTTTTTACATTTAGGTAAAAATATTTCCACAAAGTTTTGTTAATAGTACAGTGTACACAATATATAAAAAACATTATTTTAACATTGTTCTATTTTTATATTATTATAGTTTTGAACGATAAACCACAAAAGCATCATGCAACATAAAGATTTGAACATAAAACACAAAATATCTATATCTAATGTCAAGTACCAACAAACATAAATATTTGTTAAACATAAAGAAAAACCTCAAAATCATAAGAATTTTTTCTGATTCCTTCTGCAGGAAATTTACGATTTAACGCATCAAATAAATTATTTATAAACAAGGTAAATTGTTCTGTTTCTTCAGAATGTAAAAGATTTTTTTCATTTCTATTCCTGTAAAATTGCATACTTACAGCCATTGAGTTACTGAAAAGCTATTGTAAGTATTGAAATTAGTTGATAATTTTTAATATCATTATTATTTAAAACATTACTAAATTAGATATCAGATTTACCTGAGTTGCAAACTTAACTTTCATTTTTGACAAATTAGTTAAAAATATATGATTCCTAGTAATTTTTGGACATACTTTCCCTAGTTTATTTTCATCAAGCCTGTACACTTCTGAAAAATGTTCCCATTTTACTGATAGTTTGGAAGGATCCAACTAAATTTATAACACATAATGTAAGTATATGAAAAACATTTTTATGTATTTATGTTACCTTTAAACATTTTTTTTTGTATAAGCGATTACGTATCATCTTAATGAGATGAGGTGCGTCACTAAAAACAAAAACCTTTCTAGTTTCATCAAATGGATTACAAAAACTATTATTTGTATTCCCTATCTTTCCTGAAATGCCTAAGTTATTCCACATGGTCCTATTTGTACTGGCCCCATCAGTAGTTAGTCCTAAAACCTGTGCTCCTGCATCCTCTAATAACATTATTGCTTTCACTACTAATTTGGTCAAATCCATTCCTTAAAATTGTTTAAATTTTTGTATATTAAATCTGCATTTTTCTAATCAATTATAATTTATATACCTTTTACAGGACCTTTGGAGGCAAACACTGCAATGGGTTGTGTAAAACTATCTGCAAGACTAGAGCACACAAAGACCAAACCATGATCTGCTTTTTCAGTGTCTCTACTTGGAAGTTCTCCCCCAAAATCTTCCAATCCTGAATAACTTAAAGTACAACTATTGACTGAAATACTTGATCTTAAATATACCACATCTAATAGCAAAATGCCTTTTCTTTGGTAATCACTTTTACTTAACATTTTTTTTTTCAGAAGTTTAAAGAAATTAAGGTCAAATCCACATTCATTATTAATAGCCAGAAGATACTTTCTAACAGTTTTAACACAGGGAAGTGGAAGTATGTTTTGGTTTCTTAAAAATCTATATCCACTTGGGCTTCTGAAAATTATTAATTTATATGATTATTTCTTCATATTATATTTTGTTATAACTTACCTAATCTGTAAAATTAAGCATAATAGAACCCAGTTATCGCTATACCTTCTCTGATTCTTACATTTAACTTTAGCAGCATTAAAAATTTTATTGACTAAATTAGATTGACAGTCAGATAAATTAGATTTCTGAATTAATTCATTTAATGTCGTTGATGAGACTTGGGATATTTTAGCTTTGATATTATTCAACTGTAATTTCGTTTGGCAAGTGGTGGTTCAAACTCATCATTTAGATTAACTTTATAATAATTATGTTCGATAAGCACTGTCATTGTTTCATTCACCTAATAATATGTTTAAATTTGTAAAAATAAAATATTTGAATTATTAATATATTTATATATCTATACTATTTCCTAAACTAACCTGGTTTATATCATTTACTTTGTAACTTAAATTATTGATTGGTATAACTCCAGGTTTTAATCGTGGCTTTCTTAAACAAATCTAAAAAAAGTACCTATTATCTATTCGTTTTTAATTATATCTATTATGTATATAATATTAATATATATATTTATATATTTATATATTTAATTATTATAAAAATATAATTTCACATTAATTTTAATTGTATTAGGTAATCATATATGATTTCAATAGGACATAGTGGACATACCGAGATTTGGCTACTACCATTACCAGACTCCCATGTTGATGTGATATCACTAGGTTTAAAGTGGTTTGCACAAACTCTTGAATTCCTGTTTAAAGGACACCCAATAATATTTTCCCAAACACTCATCATATTTTGAGGAACACCAAATTTAGATGCAGCACTTTTACTACAACCAGGAACACAACACTTGTTGGAAACCATATCGGAATAAAGAAAAATATATTTGTAAAGTGTACAGAATAAAATACTACTAAAAAGTAAAACCATAAAAAATGGAAATTGGTGCAACACTACAAAAGCAAATTATTGAAGAATGAAGATTGTGTAATTTTGTAATCTTTATTCCAAATCCAAAATATCATGACAAATAATATATATAATAATATATAAATTGTAATGCAAATATCCAATAATGAAATTTCGCGGGTAAATGTTTAAAGATAACATTGATAATAAATAAAATTGTTTTGGTCGCAAGAGCGCTAGCTACTATTCTCACACAAACCATCAGCTGTTTATATTCGAGAATCTTTGGGCATCATTTCTGTTGTATAGTTTTAAAGTGTAGTTTCGTAACCTGTAAATAATGTTTATCTTAAGCCATGTCTCAGACTAAAACATGGCTTAAGCCATGGACTAAAAAAATTATATATATTTATTTATATATAAAAAAAACCGCGATAGTCCATAGAGTAATAGTGATAATCACGATTAAAGATATCTTTAATCGTGGTGATAATACATAATGTCTACTGATTGTAGTTCGTAAACACGTGCTTCGGTTTTCAATGCTTTTGTGCATTTAAAAATTAATACTGTATAATACTTAGATCATATACGTAATAATACTAACAACATTACCAACTACGACTTCTACTGAGCCACTGAGGACTGAGTACCGACTACCGTATGTTTAAGTGATTGCCAGTCACATATACACAATTTTAAATTCCAAGTTGGTTTTTTCTCTAGTTTGATATAAAAATTCACGAGTGATAAATTTAATACGCGTTTCTAAATTAATTTTAAGGAACGGTGTATTTAAAAAACAACTACATGCATTGCACGGTGATTTTATTGTCAAGCTACTGGTATTTTTTCTTTCAATTACATTAATATAAATTTAAGTTTTAAATACTTTTAAAAAATATTCGATATTGCTATGTTTACAAAATTGTTGTAATGTTCTTAACCAGGTTGAGTTAACCTTGTATCTAGAAATAAGATCGTCAAAATTGGTTGTAAAATGTCCCAGGAATATCATAAACTACATTAATGATATGGTACAAGCATTTTTTTCACATCAGTATGAATGAATACATTTTTAGTATATGACGTTAAAATTTACATATTTTCAATCTTGTATCCTGTTAGTAACCAATCAAACTTGTCTGTTATGAGATCTATTGTGATCAGTTTGTATTTATAGTTAACCAAGATTGAGATTATCTTTTGATCTTTTTTTAGTTTTTAGATTGAACGATTAGTTTAAATTAGTATTATCTGATTATAATATTAATCTATATTAAACATTCAACATTTGTTTTTATATACCTTTATATAGTCTTTATTTTTATGGTATGAAAAATATAGATTACAAAAAAATATTTTACCATTGTAGTTGTAACTGATGTTAATTACATTTAAATATTTTTTTTATTTGATATTTAAAGTATTATATTTGTATTTTATTTCAGAAATCTTTGAATTATATTCTTTCAATATGTATCATCCAAATGGTCAATCAGCTTACTCACCAAATGGGCCCAATCAACAATCACAGTCATCATATCACTCTCCTAGATCTTTTCAGCAGCAACAGTTTGGTCCACGATTTCAATCACCTCCACAACAGTTTACACCACCAGGATCTTTTTATCAACCTTCCCGACAACATCATGACCATTCAATACCTGCATACCAAGTTCCTAATACTGCATTACCTCCACCTTTTTATCAACCTGCTAATTCCAATTTTGATCAAACAACAAAACCACTATATCAACCTCCAGGCCAAAATCACTTACCAATTCAACATATAGAGATACCACCAAATCCTAAATATCCACCTCAGTCTGCTGGTCCTTGTTTCAATCAACTATCAGTACCTCCATACAGAACACCTGGACCAACATATATACCTCCTATCCAAAATTTTAATCAACCTCCTCCTATTCAAAATTATAATAATTGCCCTCCAATTCAAAACTACAACCAACCTCCTCCAATCCAAAATTTTAACCATTCAATTACACCACCCCCATTTCAGCCTATGCATTTAAATCGCAATCAACCAGCCGGCTCTTCATACCAGTCTCCAAGTCCTGGTATTAGTGCAACATCAAATAATTCATATCAACCTCAAATACAGAATCCTGAATCATTGAAACAATCATACAATTTACCAGCAGATCAATGTTATCAACAACAGCAGTCTTCATTTAATTTACCTAGACATGAATTCAACCAAAGGCCTTCATTTAGGCCTCCAGGACAACAAAGATTTCCTTTTAACAAACAAAATCCAAGATTTCAACAATCACAGCATGGTAATAGATTTCAATTTCAACCTAGACAGCAATATCAAAATTATCGCCCTAGAGTTGGGCCTCCTCCTAGTTTCAATAACCAGAGTAAAGGAAATTTTGTACCTAAAAAAGATAAAAATCAAGTTGCATGCGAATTAGGCGATTGTGACTTTGTGGGGCATGCTAGTGCTGTTAGAGAACATCAAAATATGCATCATCGATTAGGACTGCACAAAAAAGTGTTGTATAGTAACAACTCGGATGCTGTTAAAAATTGGATTGAGGAAAGAAAAAAGTGAGTATCATAGTTTATACTAGAACACAATATGTTATAATATTTGTAACATATAATATTTGCAGAAAATGGCCAACTAAAGAAACCATTCAAACAAAAGCAGATGTAGAGGATGAAAAAAATAAAAGAGGGGAACGTATAGCAGATGAAGATTTCCATAGGTTTAATAAAAATAATAAATCTAACAATTCTGGTAAGTAATAAATTATCCTTAATGATAAGGTAGTGAAATTGTTTATTTCTGATTATATGATTATTGTATGTTTTGCGTTTAGGAAATAAACGGTTTAATAATAGAAAACGACCTAGGTTTAATGGTGAATTTATAGAACCTGTTGAAGAACCAATGAACGGAAACTTAAAACGCTTTGCTGGAATAGTTGGTAATTTATTTTATATTTACAAACCTTGCATAAACAACTAAGATTATATTATATTTAAGTTAAGAAACATAGTTTGCGCCAATATTTTGTGAGGTTAGACTATAAAGCATGGTTAAACTATAGGTCAGACATATAAAATATGTATGACTTGTCAAAGGAAGGACAAATGGATGTTGCCTTACATCAACCAGACAAAAATTGGTCACTGCCAACTGTTTTTTTTAACTTTATTAGAGTATAGACATATAATTTTATTAATACTATTTAAGTTGATTAATTATTAATCCAAAATAATGACTCAATTCACCACAAAAGTAACTAAATTAAATAAATATAAATAAGTAATATAAAATATTATTTTATTTATGTTTTAAGACTAACATTTTTAGTAGTTAACATTGAGTTTTTTTTTGGTTACTCTTGAAATTGTACAAATCACTATAAAATATTTTTTTTATATGTATATTTATAAACAGAACAATATAGCGATATAATAATTCCAAAAATATTTCTAAGTCTTTGATTATTGATACTGACTGCAATATTAAAATGCAATAGTAAATTATGTATAGAATTGTTTTAAAAATGAAATTATGATATTTAGACTTTTTCTTAAATTAAATTTAAAATCTGTCTATAATTAGTTTCCTGGTTTTTATATTTGGTTATTATAAGTCATTAATTTTATTTGTATAGCAATTTACCACTATCAATGTGTAAAACATGTAATATGTTATAAGTTAAATATTGTTTTATTTTATTCCATGTAGGTATTATTAAGGATGAACAATTAGAAGAGATCAATAAACCAGTTGCTTTAAAACTATTAGAGGAATATGATCATTCTAGTGATAATCAAAGCGACAGCGAACCACCTGAAGAAATGCCTATAGTTAAAACATCAGGGTCACTAGAAAATAAAAATGCATTAGAACAAAATGAGAAACCGTGTTCCACATCAGTAATAGAAGATTTAATACCAGAGAAAAATGAAGAACCAAGTTCTACTTCAATAACAGAGAAAAATGAAGAACCTGGTTCTACTCAAATAATAGAACCTTTTACAACAGAAAAACAAAGTTCTATTTTAGTCACTGAAAACAAAGAAGTAGATTCCACTTTATTAATTGATCGTAATAGTGAAGTAGTTAATACCAATAATACTGATGTGAAAATTGATATAATATGTTCTAAAATAAACGATAAATGTGAGAAAACCACTAATGAACGTGGTCAAAAGCGTAAGAACACTTCCAAAAAAGAATCTAAACCAGTCAAAAAAATGCCACCAATGAAGACACCACGAACTGAAGTTGTTGAAAGAAAGGGTGCCCTATTGGAAGCTGTAAGTTGATATTTAAATCTCACATGTATAATGTATTACAAAAATATTTTACTGATTTTAGTTGATGGGAGATTTAATGCGCAGTGAACGAAACACTATCACTCAGTGTATTTGTTACATCAGAAACAATATGAATCGTTTCTGTAAAATTCAAGTCTCTTAAGAATTAACATTTTATTCTCGTTTGTTTTTCTGTTGAAGCAACAAACAAGAATAAAGTAATATGTGTATTATTTGTTTTATATGCAATATTATTATGAATTTATTTGTACTCGAATGTGGAGATTATTTACGTAAAAACTACACTGGTAGTATTACTCTATAATATTATAATAATTATGTTTTAATATTTGCATATTACATTATTGACCAAAAATTGCTTATTTGGATATTACAAAAAGTAAATCCAACCGTATCACAATTACAAAATATTGTAATTATATTGCCTTTTATATGTTTGACATCAATGTTTAGATTTTAAATAAATAAAATGTAATATGTCGGACAACGTTTATATGGTAAAAAAAAACCAATAAACGTATAATATAATACATTAACTCTTGGAACTTGGAATACTAAAACATAGTTTGATCTTGAAGTTATTTTATTACATTTTTATGTGTATTATTGTACAAAAGAATTTATAAAAGAACATCACATTATAAATTATGAAAGTTATAAAAATGATATATTGTTAAATTTACTTATAAATAATAAAATTTTATACAATTAAGAATACAATTTGAATTATAACTACATAACAATCATATAAATCAATAAATATTATGATAACGTTTGTATAAATAAAAAGGATTCCCTTGATACAAATTCCAGGTTTAGATATTTCCTGGTTGAGACAGTTAGGACTAGAATTAAAATGTGTATAAATATACATGTTAATTGGCTTTTAAATTGTTACATATATGTTTATAAAAAATATTGTCATTAAAATGTCATCATTGGTTTTCAACTTCTATATTAATATTATGTGTGGACATATGGATTGTTAAATTGTCTCTTCTAGAAAATAATTTCTTACACACCTCACATTGAAATGGTTTCTCCCCAGTATGTATTCTTATATGACAATCAAGACCAGATCGTTGCGAAAACCTTTTTTGACACACATGACAAATAAATGGTTTTTCTCCAGTGTGCGTTCTCATATGTCTAATGAGATATTGTTTCATAGAGAATTGTTTTTCACAATAATCACATACAAACTGTTTTTCTCCTGTATGAATTCTAATATGATTACTAAGTATATCTTTACGGCGAAATGATTCATTACAAAGCTCACAATTAAATGGTTTCTCGCCAGTGTGAGTCCTTATGTGTGATATAAGGTGATGTTTTAATGAAAATAATTTCAAACATATTTCACATTTAAAAGGTTTTTCACCAGTGTGTATTCTATAATGAGTATCAAAATGGTATTTCCTGGTAAAAGATTTCTCACAAACTTTACATTTATATTTATTCATCTTATGATTAGTTATGTGAGCATCAAAACGATACTTATAGAAAAACGATTTCTTACAAATTGTACACGTATATGGTTGTTTTGTAGTATGACTTCTAATGTGAGAATCAAGATTTTGTTTATTAGAAAATAATTGCTGACACATGTGACATTTATATGGCTTTTCTTTAAACTCTACGCTACAGAATGTTTCAAGGCATTTTACATCAGATTGAAATTCTTTAGTGTAATTCAGCATTTCATCATAGGGTTGATATGTTAACATATTTGATGCAGGTGTGAAAATTTTTGACTCATTGTCAATACATTCTATGTTATTTTCGTATTTGATGTCAACGAGGTCTGTTGTTTCAATACATTTGTCATTGTCAAACATTTCTAAGTCAAAGTCATGATTTAGATTAATGTTTATGTTGTTCACAATATTTGAATGGGGCTCAAGTTGTTGACACAAATGACAGAAGTATTGTTTCTCTCCAGTATATGTTTTCATAGAAAATTGTTTATGACATTTTATGCAGGTTGAAAGTTGTTCGCCTATGTGAGTTCTAACATGCTTGCTCAAAATATCTTTGCGAGTAAATGATTCATTACACATGTCACAAGTGTAAGGCTTTTCACCCGTATGAGTTCTGATATGAGAAAGGAGATGATGTTTCATTGAAAATAATTTCTCACATAGTTCACATTTATATGGTTTTTCGCCTGTATGTGTTCTATTATGGATGCTAATATGATATTTACGCGTGAAAGATTTATCACAAATTTTACATTTATATTTTTGTTTTTCAACATTGTGACTTTGTATATGAGCATCGTATCGATATTTATAATGAAATAATTTTTGACAAATAGTACACGTATAGGACTGTTTAATAGGCGATTGAATTTCAAGGTGAGTATTAAGATTTAGTTTATTTAAGGACATTTGTTGACTTTTTCTACATTTAAGTTTAAGTTTCTTTGATTTATCATTACTAACATCTAAATTATCTTTTTTCAACTTGTTGTGAGTGTCTGTTGGAATATATTTTTCATCACTATATGAATCTGATAGTATCACTTCATTCTCAGTAGTATTTAATCTAATATTTGTTTCATTAAAAAATAAACCATCAACAATAATATTTGATCCAAGTGTAATTTGTTGAATGCTGCATGTGTCCATTTTTGAAATTTCTGTACAGGCAAGCATATTTCTTTTATACAAATAGCAACTGAAAATAAAAAAATGTGTTAACAATTATTTATATATTTTACTAAAACAAAAAATATGGTTAATAATCAATTATACGCAGATTATGTTAATGATAAATAAATTATTTATTTTTTTAACCATTAGTCTATAATTTAGTATAATAAGTATAAGTTATATCAGGATTTACAGACTTGGGTAGATTGCAAATTCATATAATATTAATTAATTAAAATTATACTCCCAAAGTACTTATATGCTCTATGACAGAACCTACATCTATACTTCAACTAACTACTAGGCAATAAAAATCAATAAAATGTTCAGTTAAATATTTCTATAACCTACAAGATGTGTGTCACGTAAATAAAATGTGTCTTTATTTTAAAGCATTGGGTTTAATGGATCTATTTATTTCTAAAAATCACAATCGTAATCAATGAAATTCTGTTATTATATCAAACTGCCCATTCCCTGTTTATCATTATAATTAATAATGTTTTCTAACAATAAATTAACTATTTTAATGAAAAGTAGTAACCCAAAGCAGATTAAAAGGGGTGACAATGTTTTGAAGTGTTGTGAGAAAAAGGTAGCAGTCATGTAAGACCTAAGGTCGGTTTCAAATAGGTTTATCAATAATATGATCTGCAATAAACAAGCAAAACAAACAAACAAACGCTCACGCACAAAATGTACATGACACACAGGTACTTACTCTCAAGTCTCAGCTCAATGTGATTAGATTACCTACAGATGTGAGTGTTATTTCTAGTGATGGCACATAGGAAAAACGAAATGGATAACCAACGGACCCGTGCATGAAATTAGTTGGATTTTTTTCGTAAAATCATTTACATTTTAAGAAACAAGACAAACGTAGTCCGTAATAGTTGTACCCAGTCGGACGGGTAAAATCGAAACGACTACCGTCGCCGTACACCGATCTAGTTTTCACTTTTCAACAACAGAATTAACAGATGATGGAAAATTTATCGTAGGTAAACACTAGACAGGTAGGTTACCCACAATGTTCATAATAATAATAATAAAGGACATAGCGGAAGCCGCGGGTGGGCTGGTTGGTGGTTTTAAGGTGGGAAGCGGGTGGATGCCGTTTGTATTGCCGTGTTGGGCGCTAGCTTCACAACTACTCAGTACTCACACAACACATTAAGTCTCAACTTACTTTATTATCGTTATCAGTTCTAGTAAACAGTGTTATCACTTATACATCGTGGTATAAGGCATAATATTATTATATACATATTCATAATAATTCATACTTAAATATATATATATATATAACATAATATATATATATATTTAAGTCTATGAGATAAAGTCACGTTAAAACGCTATCTAGGTTTGACTACCGATGTTTGTCTGTCGGCTAGTTTTTCCCATAGAGTATAGTTACTTATAGTTTTTATAGGTATCTTGGAATAATAATTTGTACATAGGCATTAATATAATAGTAGCCACTACTAGAGCACTATAATAGCACTATATACTTATAGTGCCTTACCATTACTAAATACTAGCCGTCATTCACCCATCGTTATTACTATTATATGCCTAGTAAGTAGTAATCAGTACGGGCAATAAGTACTTTACTAATTTGTAGTGAAGACGTGAATGTGATTCGTGAATATTTAATTAAAATACTATTATTCTTTTAAAAATAATGTCTTTGTGATTATGTGCATAATAATACTTTTGGAAAGACGTTCAACAACTAACAAGACTTGCCAGGTATTGATAAGTAACTAAATGAAGGTACATCGTTTTTATGGTCGATAATTTTTTCCAGTAAGATACCTACATCTTGTTGGGATGGCTTGAAATGTAAAAGTGAAATCAGTTATCCGTACAAGTGCATGATTTTCTGAACACTGATACCGAAAATTCATATCATACGATTCATACGTTATGTATGGGTGGAGTATCGTACATTTTCAGGGGGGTATGCTTTAAGACTTAAAAATAAATAATTAAATAATAAAGAAACGTATACATCGGTTTCACAAATTTCGAAGAAGAATTAATACGGTATAAATCTACTTTAGCACCTTCTCGAAATTTTGGTTTTTTTTTCGGAAACATATGTATTTTAACGTTATAAAAATGATGATGCAAAAAGTTTTTTTCGGAAATCATTAGTTTTAAAGTTATAGCCACGTTAAGTTCACGATTTTCAATGTTTTGCGTACGCATAATGGCGATATACCTAATATTATAAAATATAGGTTAAATAATAATATATAATATGTAATAATACCTGTCGTATCACTCGTACTTACACATATCAGCTGTCAAACCGGTGATTTAATAAAAATATATTCTACTGGGAATTTATAATATACAATATAATATTATAATTTATATATTTTGATATTATTTATACTTTATAGGCAAAAGTCTAGTTTAGCGGCCATGAGAATTTTTCAATTTTTTTTTTTTCGGAAACTTGTGTATTTCAACAAATTTAAAACAATGTAGTAGAAATAAATTTGCGGAAATCATTAGTTTTTTGAAGTTATAGATTTACGAAGTTCACGATTTTTGGTGTTTTATACTCATGCGCGTGACAGGATATTTTTCGATTTGCGGAGCAGAGCGACGGCACCGAGGAACGCAGCCAGTGGCACCGAACTCAATTTAAAATGGGGTGGCAAACTAGTAAAAATTACCAAGCACCCACCCACCCAGAACCGTTAAATTAAACATTAAACTTATGTGACTATACCTTATTAGTTAATTACCTTAACGTTATCATCAGACAGCAGTTATGTAAAAATGTAAAATATTTTAATTATTGTACAATTATTCATAAATACTAGTCTACGATAGTGAACATCAAGTAAAAAAAATATTTACGGGTTTAGGTAGATAGATATCTATGTTATTATTGAGTATCATAAATTACATTTTTTGTGATCAAAAAAATATAAATACCTATGAAAATGTTTGTATTTGTTATCTGTTAATTTTTAATGTAATTTTGGCTAGACTAGTTTTGTTACCATCTCTATTATATTTTAATTTAAATATATTTTTTTTTTGCACATTGGTATGTAAAAATACCTACCTACATACATAATATTATGAAATATAAAATATTAAACACAGTAGGGAAATGAGGAAAACTGTAGTATGAAAAAATGTAGACAAATACATGTAAACAATATGATATTATTTAATAAGTTAACTTCAAGTATAATGTAAGTAACAAATAATTAGGTACCGATGTAAAAAATTAATGAAGTAATTTCGAAGCACACTACTATACGATTAAAAAATATTGATTACTTCTAATCCTGAAACTATGACTAAACATAATATATTCACGTTAAAAATCATTTCCGTTAATATCTTTTAACCAATTTGATATATTATGGAAACAGGGCCGGATTTAGAGGAGTGGAGGCCTCGGGGCTTCAAAGGAGTGGGGGCCCCCTGGCCCCAAATTATTTTACAAATAAAATGAACTTTTTTTTTTCAAAAGTTGATTATTTTTCTTTTATTAATATTTAACAAATATAACTCATACATAGAAAAAGGAAAATCGAATAATATTATTATTGTGCGTATAGCGTTTGCGAGTTCGCGTCAATCGTTATATGCGGTGGTGGTAGCGGTGGGGTTTAGGACGCGCTGGATTTACTGATAAACAAACTTGCTGGCGACATAAAACTTCACGGAATTACCCATCGGCAATCAGTTTTAAATTTATTTTTATCCTATTGGCCACTTTCGACGGGATGGCGCGCGGCGGGGTGACGGTGCATTTGTAATTTGAAAGATTTTTTTTTCCGAAGTCACTATTGTGGAGGCCCCGGGGCTGTCGCCCCGTTGCCCTCCCCTAAATCCGGCCCTGTATGGAAACTATCTACTGGAATAGATTTATTGTTTTTTTTTCATATTCATCAGTCGTTCAGGAGACAAAAGAGATAAATCTTAAAGTATTTCTCTGGCACCACTAAATCTAGAATTAATTGATGAAATTATTTGATCCAATACTTTAAAGTATGTATTTGTTCTATATCTATCACATGCAGAAACAGATACTTCATCATAAATATTTTCACCAAGCACCCTTTTAGATTCTGAACGGAGTGATGAATGTATTGATTTTACAATGATGTGTGTTTTTTTTTTTTTTTTTTTTTTTTTTTTATTTTTTTATTTATTTATTTTTGTGTCTGACGACAACATTTGGAGCAGTAAAAATGCTTCGATTTTGGACTTCAGCCCCTCTTTGAAAAGGAAATCGAATCTAGTTGGTACTTTGGGGGGTCAAAAGTTAAAATTTTTCAATATTTTTTAAATGAGTCGGGAAAAACATAAAAAAAATGACGGAAAAACGGGATTTTTTACGCAAAACCAGTTTTCGACAAAATCGAATTTTTTATTTTGCTATAACTCAAAAACTAATAGATGAAAATACTTGAAACTTTCACCAAATGTTTATATTAGCGTTCTCCATACATAGGTAAATTTTCAAAGAATTTTGACTTTTTTTGAGCTATTTATAGACAATTGAAATTTTTAATTTTTTTTAGTATTTTTTTTTTAAATAACGATAAAAATTTTTTGGCCGGCCAGAAAATCTTGAAAATTTAATACAAGGTTTCTTATAAGTTGTTCTTAAAGTGATAAAAAAAAATCCGAAATCGTTAGTCACAATTTTTTTTTATAAGTGCTTAAAGTTCGAATTTATACGAAATATGTCAAAATTGCGAAAATTGGCAAGTAATTTTGTGGTTAAAAAATCGTAAAAATTTTTTCTTTTATAACTAAGATTTGAAAATTTGGTACAAGGTTCTCCATAAAATTTTCTTCAACTATCTGCAAAAAAAACTCTACCGGACTAAAACAAAAAATTTTTATGAGTGATTGAAATTGAAATTTTTACAAAACCGCGTTAAATAACGGTTTAGCCTCAAACGATTTTTGATATTTGTTGTAATTCAAACAGTATAAGTCGTAAACACTTGAAAATTTTACCAGTTTTTTAGATTGCCATTTTCTTTACGTGATTTGATTTTCAAATTATTTTGACTTTTTTTGAGCTATTTATAGACAATTGAAATTTTCAATTTTTTTTTATTTTTTTTTTATAAATGTTGATAAAAAAAATTTAGCTGGGACAAATTACTTGAAAATTTAATTGAAGGGTCTACATAACTTGTTCTAACTCTCATTCAAAAATTATAAAAATACATAGGCACAATTTTTTTTTATTAGCATTTGAAGTTCAAATATTGACAAAAATTCGTCAAAATCATGAATATTTTTCACTATTTGGTAGTTAAAAATTTATAAATATTTTTCTATCAAAAGCTAAGAATTGAAAATTTAATACTATGCTGTCCATAAGTTAAGCTTAGAATAATTATAAAAAAGTTTGAGGATTGTTCAATTTAAAAAAATTTACGAGTGTTTAAAGTTTTAATTTTAATTTGAAATCAAAAATACACGACGTGTAAAATCACGTTTTACTAATAAATAATTTTCGATTTTTGTTTTTTTAAAAAATTACTAAACGTAAGATTTTGAAACTTTTACTTAAATATTTGAATTTGTTTCAAAATAGAATATATTATGACAATATTTAAGTATAATATGTCCTAGACTGACAAATCATCTCCGTTCAGAATCGTTTTTCGTATACAATGATACCTATATCATTGCATTCAAATTTAACCTACCCTAGTCCGAAGTCCACCCCTCACCCTAATGTACAGAAGAGCGATACTGACTTACCTGCTTTTTTTTTCTTGGTCTAGTTTCTTTAAAACTTAACTCTGAAATGTTATGTTTTGCAGCAAAACGTTTTGCTTCATTTACTGTTAGTTCAAATTCTGCATCACAGCGCATAGAGGTTAATTTTTCTTTTGATGCATCAACCAAATTTAATGCCTGAATAAAATCTATTGATTTACTTTGTAAGTAATTGGATAAAGGTGTGGTTATTGCAAATATATTTTTTATTTAAGATCATTGTGAGTATAAATTCAAATGTGATTACTGTTAAAAGACTCATTCATTTGTTTCAATCATTGTCATATACTAACCTTTTTAATGTTCCTTTCTAATATTGCTCCAAATCTTTCAAATCGAACAGTTATAACCCTTCCATGTGAAGTCTACCTAGTGTCGGAAAATCATTTTAGCCGGCGTGTTCTATCGCCTGGATATAACTGCTGTTGACATTCGATGAAAGTGGCAGTTCTTTTTCTTGTCCGAAAAAACGAAACTAATGCTAGAACTTCACCAAAAAAATGTTTCGTTACTATTCACAACAATCACAAGTATCTACAACAACCAAGTTCAGTAGATGTGCGAAGCACCATACATATACAGGGTGTTGAGTGTTCCAAATTTCATGTGACAGCAGATGCTGTCATTCTATATTCATGCTGATATCTGCTGTCACATGAAATTTGGAACGCCCTGTATAGTGTTTGATATCAATAACATCGATGACTGATGGTGTTTCCACCGGCCGCCTGAGCAGTACGTTGACAACGCCGTCGTTGTTGTCATCCCAACGCCATTTAATTATTATATTTTTTTTTATTATTATTATTCGTGTACGCGGTGTACATTAATATTTTTTTCGCTGTTCGTATATTTTACACAGTAGTACAGTACACATGGTGTGTACTATAAATTATAATTATATAGTGTCAATGCGATTCTGCTGTTATATTATATTCGGTTTGATATTCTTATACGCGGTTCAGTTATTATACTATTACACGCCGGGTGTAGTTTAACGCGTTTGAACTTACATTTTATTATAATACCTACATTATAATATGGTGTGATATGGCTCAACGGTGATTCAATTTGATGCATTTCGGCTGTTCTTTCCTGTCGCTGGTCAGGTCAGATTTATTTAAATATTTGTTATGTATAATTTTTATTATGTTATTAAATCACAAAAAATGTACCTATTAGTTTTTAAGATCAATATATTATATTACATTAGAGTGGGTCGACCTGGTAAGGACTAATTGTATTGTTATTATTTTATATATGTGTATACGGAATACAGTCCATTATTATTAAAATATTATATTGCACGTATTATATTATTCAAATTAGACAACGTATAAAACCGCCGTGAAGTTGAAAAAAATGAAGCTAAATGTTTTTATATATTGAGGTATTACTTGATTATTTTAATTTATATTTTTCAAGTCCAGTGAAAACTGGTAACCACGGAACGATATACATATTATTGCATAATACAGATCTGCCGTGTACTATGTAGTATGTTTAAATATTTATACTCGTATATATATAAATTGATAATTCTTATTATTACATATTTGAAATTTTGAAACGACTATACGAGCTGCTCAGACGTAATAAGTAATAACTTGTTGGTAATATAATATATACGCTATATTGCAATGATTGCATTGATTGTAGCTAATAGCTATTCGTATATCGTATGTGTATTGTACATAGAAAGAACTTACAAAGTTACAAATGACACGTAGACACGTAGTATAATAACATTTACAAATTTAATTTTAGTAACTCGTATAATTCTTAACAAAAAATATCACCCACACCCACCCCATTTTCAAGTGGGGCCTAGGCCCCATTTGTGTCTTGTCTGCACGCCAATGGACGTGACTGTATATACGTTACAGCCGTTACACTTTTGATTCCAAGTAGTAATTTACTATGGAACACTCAGTATCAACCCGTCCAATTTTTCTGTTAGATATTTACCCACCTATATAACAGGACCCACCGGCCATCGGCCACCACCCACCCATTTAAAAGGGGTGGCGGTCGCCACCCCTACTATATAGGTTCGGCGCCACTGAATATTAGAACTGTAATGGATGTGTAATGTGTTAGGTACCTAAACGTGTCTTAACGGAAACCACGGATGTAGATACTATAGTAACTATCTAATATTTAAGACCATGGCCCACGACAAAGGCGAAGTGTCACCTCTATTTCTTTGGATATTCATACTTTATTTATATTTTATTTATTTTGCCTAGGTACCCATATTAGTATATTAGTATATTACTATTACTTATTAATTATTAATAATAAATTAAATATTATATAAGAATTTGAGTGGAACGATGAATGTATTTATTTTACAATAATGTGTTTTTATGTATGTATAGTGTATACACGATACGTAGTCGATAAAACATTTTGATTTTCAGAGAAGAGGGTGGTTTCTGGTAGAAAGTTGAATCTAGTTTGACTTTGAAGAGATTAAAACTAGAAAATCCTCATTTACTTTTTTAATAATTGGAAAAAAAACTTCAAAAAAAAACGAGAATTTTTATGTTAATCCAATTTTTGTTGAAGTCGATTTTGATTTTTTGATGTACATAATTCGAGAACAAATAAGTTATAACTGTTGATGGTAGAATTTATCACCAAATTTTTATATAATTATTTTCTAATCATGACATAATGATTTAAAATTTATAAAATATTTTGACTTTTTTAATTATTATCATAGGCATGAGAAATTTTCAATTTTTTTGAATATAAATGCCGATTAAAAATTATTCGCTGGGTAGAAATACTTGAACATTTAATACATTGCTCCTCATAAGTTTTTAATATATTTTTAAAATTATTTCTATAGACATTTTATTATGTTAGTACTTGGAAGAAATTACTTTTTTAAATGATAAATAACTATGTTAATTATTTTGTTCTAATAAAAACATTATTCACGGGAACTTAAAACTTTTAACGTATATTGTGTTATTTTTGATTTATTCTGTGATATTATTATAGTTATTTACCTATTATTATTACTAAAAAAAAACCATTACAATTGTAGAGAATTAAACTTAAATACATTTTTAAATCATTTTTTCTTTATGGACCATTAAATGCTAAATGTTTTGGTGTTATTAAAATTGTAGATACCTGCCTAATCCATATTCTTAACTAACAATATTATCAAAATTGTTTTTTTTTTTACTAAAATATTTGTAAAAACTAAAAAGAATAACACACTCAGCATAATCAACATGTATCGAAAAAGTTAAATCTATAACAATAGCTACAATATTATGTTAAAAATTATATTATGACCAAAAAAAAATGTTAATATCAATTTTGATGAAAATTTCAAATATCTATGGTTAATATTTAAATTACAGAAGTTATAATGCTGAATAATTTATTTTCTCGATTTTGTCAGATATTTTAGATTCTGAACGAAGTGATGAATGTATTGCTTTTACAATGATGTGTGTTTTTTTTTTTTTTTTTTGTGTCTTACGACAACATTTGGGGTAGTAATAATGCTCCGATTTTTGACTTCAGCCCCTCTTTGAATAGGAAATTGAATCTAGTTGGTACTTTGGGGGGGGGGGGGTCAAAATTAAAATTTTCAAATAGTTTTCAAAAAAATCGATTTTTTGATTTTGATGTAACTCAAAAACGAATCATTGTAAATAATTGAAATTTTCACCAAATGTTTATATTATGGTTATCTTTTTACAGTTAAATTTTCAAAATATTTTGACCATTTTTAAGCTACTTATAGACAATTGAAATTTTCGACTTTTCTAAGTTTTTTTTCTTCAAATGCCGATAAAAATTTTTAGGGTGGCCAGAAAATCTTGAAAATTTAATACAAGGTTTCTTATAAGTTGTCCTTAAAGTGATAAAAAAAAATCCGAAATCGTTAGTCATAATTTTTTTTTATAAGTGCTTAAAGTTCGAATTTATACGAAATATTTCAAAATTTAAATTAAATTTCATACTCTCATTATGCGTATGTTGCCTAATATTTTTTTTATTAATAAACAGTGAACAGATACTATAAAGTAACCATAGTAACATATAAAAACTATACTATTTGTTTCAAAATAGAATATATGACAATATTTAAATATAATAAATCCTAAACTGACAAATCATCTTCGTTCAGAATCGTTTTTCGTATACAATGATACCTATCATTGCATTCAAATTTAACCTACCATAGTCCGAGGTCCACCCCACCCCCTAATATACAGCAGAGCGATACCCACTTACCCGCTTTTTTTTAGTTTCTTACTTTATCTGCAAAGTACAAACTAGATCTAATTTGTTAATAGAAATTCTTTTTAAAATTGTAGTTTGATTATTTCTACTTCAAAATGTGACAAGAAACTCATAATCAATATATAAATTACTTATATTATTGTGAAATAATTTAATTTATTGGAATTATAGAATTCAGAATTTAAAAATGACTAATTGATGAATGACTATGAATGCTCTATTAGTCTATAACATAAATGTAATTCATTTTTTTTTTTTATAAACTTCTATTTTTGGTTTTGAAATTAACAAAAAATGTATTGTAGGGAATTAAGTATATATATTAAAATTTGGAATGAAAGTATAACAAATATGTTCATATTATATAACGAGTGTTTTAATTTGGAAGGATAAAGATGACTACTGTGTCTGGAGTGATTAATTTTATTTGTAGGAGTACATTAAGAATGAACATAAATAGGTGATCATTTTACTTTTATATATTAAGTATATTATGCATATAAAATGTTCTTATTTTTTTGTTAAATAAACAAGACAAAACTATATTTTTATTACAAATTTAAGTATTTATGTCACTTTTTTTTGAACAGTTAAAAAGTTAAGATCAACAGTTCGTAATGTTTATAATTAATATCAAAATAAAAACTAAAGGTTCCTCAAAAAGTTGTAAAATTTATATATACACGTTTTAATCACAGAATTTTTTCTAACTTATTAAAATATATACCATTACATATTCAACAATTGTTATAGGACAGCGTTTCTCAAAGTGTGGGTCGCGACCCACTGGTGGGTCGTCATTCAATTTTTGGTGGGTCGCGATCAATTTTTGAAATCATGATGTCAATGCTGTTATTAATAAAAACAGAAAACAAGCAGACATTTAGCATATACCTCATTATTAAGAGTACATTTGTAAAAATATATTGATTGTAATGTATACATATTTATATAATAGGTACAAATTTTGTTTTTTATAACTACTTTTTGAAAAGTGAAACTATAATATGAGTCGCGAAAAATTTTTCGGGGGAAATTTGGGTCGCGGTACTAAAAAGATTGAGAATCATTGTAATATAGGAAATTTTTCAATCAACAACCACTCAACATCACAACATTGAGAGTCTACAACTAATTTTGTTTTCACAATAGAAATCACTAAAGGTAATAAATTTCATTAAAATACAGTTGATCCATCATCAGTCTCTACTTTTGAATAACTAGCCGTATTTGGTCGTCTTCGGTGGTTTGTACTTCGCCGCCCTTCAATTAAATATTTTTCATTTAAATAATACATTTTAAACTTATATTATTACAATATTATATTTTGTTTGTTACATTCGACACCAGTGATGCTATAAGAATAACAGTTTTAATATTTTTATAAATAATTAAAAATATAATAGGATAATAATTATTAAAACTAAATTTATTTTCCTTCCAAATTAGTTTATGACTTTATATAATATTAAATTAGTTTATAACGAGAGTCACATATTATTATTTGCCAAATTCCCTTCAAAATTTATCAACATTGAATTTTTTTTTTTGGTTTGGGGGGGGGGGGGGGTGTCCAGACACCGTGGACACCCCCCCAAAATACGCCACTGTTTTCGATAATTTGCCCATCCCTGTCAGTCGGTGCCGTCGACACATTCCAAATTTGCAATGTGATCAGTCCAGCGAGTATCAACCATCTCATGCTGACTGTGATCATGATATGCGAAAGCGGACGCGAACGTAACGAGCGACGAATATCACAAGACGTTTGTGTATACACAAAAATTATAAAATATATAAAATTATAAGTATGTTTTTATTATAACAAACTGATTGTTTAATTTAGTTAAATGTTTGACAAAATCAATAAACTTAATTTGTTAATATGTATACAATTTTTAACAAACCGTTTTACAAGGAAACTACTAATATTATATAATATTAATAAATTGTCTTGGTTATTTTAATGAACCATCTGATTAATTTGATTGGCCATGTCTATTGGATTTGTATACAAAATCGAGAAATAATTATTTATACGTTTTCTAATATTGAAACATTGGGTTTTTCCATAATTCCATGAATTATTGTTGATAACTCGATGATCAGACACTGGAGCGGTCTCTCATAACCCGATAACCGACAGTCGACACCAATATAGAAATAAAATACTTTAACTTTTTTTTTTAAATTCATGCTATGTTTTTATATATTTATAAATTTCTAGTATTTATTAAATTTACAAATTTACAATGTTTAATGTATTTTTTTTTCATTTATTGAATAATGTAATATTAACATTAATTCCTCGATTATTTCTGACTTTTCTACAATCTACTTTTGAATAAATAGCCGTATTTAGTCGTGTTCGGTGGTTTGTACTTTGCCGCCCTAAGACAAATAAGAGCGCAATTATCTGAAATAAGATAGTATTAGATAGATAATCTTATTGTTATATGAGAATAAATTGAAGAAAGAGATGAAAACATTAATATAAACATTTTTATTTGTAGTACAATTACATGTCATGTCTGGTATTTTTCTTTTTTTTGTTAGATAATGTTGAATAGTTTATTATTATTCTTTTCTTATAACTTATTTAGATTTCACAGAAAATGGTAATGAATTCAAACTGAAGAATATAGTTTTAAATATTGTATGCTTACATTTTTCTTAAAGTAATAAGCTAAATAAAATAGCATTGATAGTATTGACATTATGGTGAAGTAGAACAGGAAATGTGACTCTTCTGTATCGTCAAACCCATGATTTGTAAATATAGGTTTTGGACCTAACCTTGATACACTTTCTTTAGTTTCTGTAAAAGCATAATATATATATTATTTTTATTTTAAAAAGTAATATTATAAAAGTATGAACAAAACATTAATTTTTAGTTTGAAAAAAAATATTATGTTTACCTGTTTGGTGTATGGTACTAATAAATATACTAATAGTACTAATTATAGTACTGTTGGGTACACAATTGATTTTGAATTTGCGCGCGGTGTTGCTGTTACGTCCCGTGTCGCAACGTTTCCTATCCTGGAGCGCACCGCGAAGTACCTCCAAAGTGGGGACGGTTTCGCCGCAGGCGAGACCCCAGCGCACGTACTCGTTCGTCTCCGTCGTCGTCTTTTACCAGCCGTCAAAGGCAAAGTTTCGTTTTCCACCATCTTGGCATCGTTTTGTGTTAAAATTACTTGTTTTAAGTTTTAACAAACGCGACCCGGTGCGCCGTCGCCGTCAATACCGTTTATGTTGTTCCGTGCATCCGAGCCTCGCTGCTCATCAACTCGTTTCTGTCGCGATACGAGTTCCGGCCCAGTGCCAAAACCACGGCCTTTGTTATTTTTCTCGTCGCCCGCCCGTTTCTAACGCAGTGCGACCTCGCCGTGGCCCTCACGTGTCTACGTGTTTACCGTTCGCCCGTCGGTTTCGTCTTTTGAATCCGTCGGTTCTTTCTGTGTGCGTCGCTTTTACGCCGCGTCGCCACCGAAGTGTTTGCGCGATCATTCGTCCAGAATATCGTAATTTCGTCGCCCGCCCGACTATCGTGTGATTCGAGCACGGCTCGTCCACACGCACACACGTGTACACGTATTGTTTTCGTCCGTCCGTTCGACGACGTGCGAATCCGTCCTCGCGGTCATTACCGCTCAACGTTTATTGTATTGCGTCGTCATCAGTACGACATTCGCCACGCGAATATAATTGTCTCACGCGTCCACGTGTTTTCCGTCCGCCGACCCTACAACGTGCGAACGTGTTAGCCGTGACGTGTTTTTAATAGTTGTTGTCGTTTGTGCCGCGACATCGCGTACGCAAGTGCCAGTCCTAATTTTGTCCGCGCCGACTCATTTTAACGTCAATCCGACGCCTCCACGCTCTCGTCGACCAATTCGACATTTTCGACGGACGTATCAGTGTCGCCGATTCGAACAACTGCAGCCTCAACGTCGTTCCGGGACAACAGCTCAGTCACCACGTTATCACCTGCTATCAACCATCAGCGTATCAGGTCGTACACACGCGCTCATTATTTTATATTATTATTTATTATTTCGTTTGATTTATTTGAATTTTATTTTGTCGTCCTCGACATGTGTATTTTATATTGATATATGCCGATCGACCTTGTGATCGTGCATCATTTATTTTACTAACATTAGTACGTAAGAATCTCGCATTGCAGATCATTATAATAAATTGTTTACTATTTTTATACCGCAAACAAAACTGTGGTATATTTCTACTTTATGGGGCACCCAAAATTTCAGATTTTTTCTTATGGAATCTTAAGTATTTTTTAACGCTGAAATCGATGGTGCAAACGAAAATTTGGGCAGATTATTAGTTTAGAAGTTATAGCCTATTGAAGTTTGATAATTTTGTTTAAATAGTGTTTGTTTTCTGGTGATACTTATCACCATTTATTTTTTTCACTTTTTTTTTATCAGTATTATAAATAATAATATTTTATTACGGGCATCGGGTAGCTTCTAACTTGAGGTGGTGTTGCATAGCAAGTCGAGGGATATTTTCGTTTTGTGGAGCGTAGCGACGGCGCCGAGGAGCGTAGCGACGAGTGCCGCTAAACTCTATTCAGAATAACCTTGCCCACTCGACCGACGAAAACTCGTCCGGTTCGCGCATGTCGACAACTTAACGACCAATCACAGTGCACCTAAGGGTTCGGACCTCGGTTCGGACGACTGCCGGCGGCTCAGTTGCATGCGCGAAAGTGGGCAAGGTTATTCTGAATAGAGTATAGCACGGCATCACTGTAAATTATTTCGTATTGGTGCCAGTGATCACGGTCTTTGAAGATTTTCTAAGACTGTGCCTGTGATTGTGGCCGTTATCGCGAAAATTATAACTATCAATATTGTAGTGATTTTAAATATTATTATTATTATGTTTTTATTATTTTGTGTTATCGCCGTGGTCTGCACGACGCACGGCGACCCTTTTTTTTATAAACCGATCTATTTATCTATTTTTATTATATTATTTTGTGTACGTTGTCGGCGTGCGTCGGCCGACGATTCGGACCGACCACGACGACAAATAACAATAGAGATCGATTAATAATTATATGTTTTTTTAGTATGTCTTGTGTTTATCAGTATTCAGTAGTCTGTCTGCACCCATACGCCGAGTTGGGCCGGGCGCGCAGAATGATTTTAATAAATATAGATTATCATTATTTTAATTTTATTATTTAAATTCTTTAAAACATTCTGACAATAAATCAGTGACGTATTTAGGGGGGGCTAGAGGGGGCGATCGCCCCGGGCGGCATTTTTATAGGGGCGGCATTAGATTTTTACATAACCCATCTTCTGTTAATGAAAATGAAAATGAAAAATAATATATTAATAGTAAATATTTTTCTAAGAATGTATCTATGTTGCCCTGTGTCTAACTGCTCTTCAGAGCGATCGTTAACGATCGTTAACTAAAACGAATTAAAAGTTATTTGCGGTCGAGGATAACTAATGAACGACTAAACAGTATCGCCATATTAAACATCGAATCAGATATTACAAAAGGTTTAGACTATGATGATATAATCAATGAGTTTAGTTCCTTTAAAGCTCGAAAAAAAAAAGCGGGTAAGTGAGTATCGCTCACCTGTACATTAGGTGGTGGGGTGGATCTCGGACTAGGGTAGGTTAAATTTGAATGCAATGATAGGTATCATTGTATACGAAAAACGATTCTGAACGAAGATGATATTTTGTCAGTCTGGGATATATTATATCTAAATATTGTCATATATTCTATTTTGAAACAAATTCAAACATTTAAGTAAAAGCTTCAAGATCTTACGTTTGATAATTTTTTAAAAATAACAAAAATCGAAAATTATTTATTAGTAAAACGTAATTTTACAAGTGTATTTTTGATTTCAAATTAAAATTAAAACTTTAAATACTCGTAAATTTTTTTAAATTGAATAATCCTCAAACTTTTTTATAATTATTCTAAGCTTAACTTATGGACAGCACATTATTAAATTTTCAATTCTAAGCTTTTGATAGTAAAATATTTATAAATTTTTAAATACCAAATAGTGAAAAATACCTATTAATGATTTTAACGAATTTTTGTCAATATTTGAACTTCAAATGCTAATAAAAAAAAAATTGTGCCAATGTATTTTTATAATTTTTGAATGAGAGTTAGAAAAAGTTATGTGGACCCTTCAATTAAATTTTCAAGTAATTTGTCCCAGCTAAATTTTTTTTATCAACATTTATAAAAAAAAAATAAAAAAAAATTGAAAATTTCAATTGTCTATAAATAGCTCAAAAAAAGTCAAAATATTTTGAAAATCAAATTACGTAAAGAAAATGACAATCTAAATAACTGGTAAAATTTTCAAGTATTTACGACTTATACTATAAAAATTTTTTTTTCTAACTTTTGTTCTAAAAAGGATAACGATAACGGGTTGTCACCGAAAAGAAAGCTCCAATGCGCTCGGTATGTTGAAAAAGTCAAAAAAAATTTTTTGGTGGGGGGGAGGGCGAAAAAACATTGGCACCCGGGCGCCAAATTTCTGAATACGTCTCTGCAATAAATGAAGGTGACCACTCTCCCATCAGTTTCAGAAGTGGGATTGAACTGAATTAGATATAAATGTGAATGCTACCGTGTAATTTTTTTTTCTCTTACCTATTTGAAAGTGAATGATAGCTAGAATGCCGAAAAAAAAGAATGTGAATGTCGGAGCCGTTACACGATCCTTTGGTAACCTGAACGAAAACAACAACGGAAATAATACTAACGATGAAGGACCTGAGAATGAACCGAATGATGCACAGGGAAGTCACGTTGACTCGTATGAACTGAATGATACACAAGAAGGACACGTCAACATGCCGAATGTCGACGTAGGTAATGTAAACACGAATACACTACTTTGTACTTTATTATCGCAAAACGCTATGTTAATGGAACTGTTGAAGTCGCAACAAGCTAATAAATCGTCGAATGAAATGACGATTGCTCCAGACTTGAATAAGTCTATTCCAGTTTTTAATGGGCTAACAACGGGTGCACAAGCTAAAGATTGGTTGCGGACAGTGAATGGTGTCGCAAATCTACATCGTTGGCCTGACAATTTTAAATTACAGTCTGTGCGTGCGAATTTAGACGGTGCTGCCCGTCATTGGTTTATATCACGAGATATCGAGAATTGGGCCGACTTTGAAAGTCAATTTCGGAAAACGTTCATTGGCGTAGTACTGACTGGTGATTGCTGGAAAGAGATGTGTCGCCGAGTCCAGCTCCGGAACGAAAATGTACGTGAATATTTTCACGAAAAAATTTATCTGTGCAAACAAGTAGGTCTATCTTTCTATGAATCGAAAATGCAAGTTTTGGAAGGTCTATATTCGAAAGATTTGAGTACGTATTTATTGGGTCGTGATCATCGTGATGAAGACGATCTATTGGGCGACATGGTCGAGTATGAACGATTAGATGCATCACGTGCGATGCGTTTTCGCCAGTCGTCAGCAAATATTAAAGACAGTATTGTATACAAGCACACACCACACCAGAATGATACGCCCGCGTCTATACCGATCAAGAAAGAAAGCATGAAAAATACGACGTCAGATTACGAGGGAAGGCCAACATTCCGATCGTGTTTTAATTGCGGATCGAAAGCACATATTTCACCACAATGTCCTAAGCCGAAAAGAGAAAAAGGAGCGTGTTATGAGTGTGGTTCGACGTCACATCAAATAGGAAGTTGTCCAGGACGTACGAGACAAAATCCCGACGCATCCAAAGGAAAGCAGCCAGGGCTAATGAACATCGACGTGGCAGATGACGATGTACCACCCGTTGACTATCCGAAGCCGTACGAGGTACAGTGCCACATTGACGTTCCTGTTGCTGAACATGAAGTTTGCGAAGTCAAGTTCAATGCAGTAGTCGATACAGGTAGTCCTATCAGCCTTTTAAAACGTGAGTCTATTCCTAATAATTATTTTGTAATTAAACCAGCATGTAATAGTAATTTTTATGGAATTAACGGGGCTAAGTTGAATATATTGGGTATTTTCGAAACTAATGTAACGATCGATAGTAATATTATAGATATTAGATTTTATATTGTACCGAATAACACTATGTTGTCTGATGCTATTTTGGGTAGAGATCTCTTGTCCAAACCCGGATTTAAAATTGAGTTTGTGAACGATAAAGTTAATATTATTAATTTAAATAAAAATATTATTATGAAAGAAGTCAACAATAATTTTGACGAAATATTATGTATTAATTATGATCAAGACGAAAGCGATCGTAATAATAATTTGTTAAATATAAATCCCGATTTGGACACGGAGATAAGAAATGATTTTATTGAAATATATAACAATGAATATAGTATTATGTTAAAAGAAAACGTAGAATCGTGTGACAACAATGTAAATTTTAATATGAAAATAATTTTAAAACACGAACAACCGATTACATTTCGCCCTAGACGTTTGTCGTACAGTGAACAAAATAAATTACGTATTATTTTAGACGAGCTATTGTCTGAAGGAGTGATAAGACCGAGTAATAGTTCATATAGTAGCCCTATTGTACTAGTTAAAAAGAAATCTGGAGATTATAGATTGTGTATTGACTATAGAGAACTTAATAAAATAACAGTTAGAGATAATTTCCCGACACCCCTGATAGACGATCAGTTAGATAGGTTACGCGAAAAGAAAATATTCACTTTATTAGATTTAAAAAATGGATTTCATCATGTCCGTATGTGTGAAAAATCCATTCCGTATACGTCTTTCGTAACACCGTTAGGGCAATATGAATATGTAAGAATGCCGTTTGGGTTAACTAACTCACCGAGAGTATTTAGTCGGTTTATTCAATTTGTTTTTCATGAGCTAATCCGACGAGGTGACCTGTTAGTATATTTAGATGATATGATGATTGCAACTCAAAATTATACCGAACATTTCGTAATATTAAAAGAAGTTTTCCGCTTGGCGGCGAAACACAATTTACAATTCCGGTTAGATAAATGTTTTTTTGGTTTCAAAGAGGTCGAGTACCTCGGGTATTTGGTTAATGAACACGGTGTACGTCCTAGTTTAAAGCATTTCGAAGCAATGCTTACCTATCCTGTCCCGAAAAACCAAAAACAAGTTAGACAATTTTTAGGACTGGCTAGCTATTTTCGTCGTTTTATTCCTAATTTTTCAACGGTTGCTAAACCACTTTACGATCTGGTAAAAAAAAATACACATTTTGTGTTCGGAGATAACGAACAAAACGTTTTTAAATTTTTATGTACGACGCTCACCGAGTCACCGGTATTAGCTATATATTCACCCGATACAGATACGGAGTTACATTGTGACGCGAGCTCGTCAGGGTTCGGCGCAATATTATTACAGAAACAGAAAGATAACGTATTAAAGCCCATATTCTATTTTAGTCAACGCACGTCTCCAAGCGAGTCCAAATTTCATAGTTTCGAATTAGAATGCCTTGCCGTAGTATACGCTATTAAACGTTTTCATGTTTATTTAGCCGGTATAACATTCAAGGTCATGACCGATTGCGATAGTTTTCGACTCACTTTAAGTAAGCAGGAAATAAACCCGCGAATTTCTAGATGGGCGCTATTTTTACAGAATTATGATTTTAATATATTTCATCGTCCGAACAAAAATATGCAACATGTAGATGCATTCAGTAGGTGCCATGCTATTTTGATTCTAGAGTCTAATACGTTTGAACAGGTGCTCGCCCTTAGACAATATACAGATGACGACATTATTAAAATTCGGGACGAGTTATTAATGAGAGATAGTAAATTATTCGAGTTACGTAATGGGTTGGTATACCGGAAGGAAAATAAAAATGTTAGATTTTATGTACCAAAGTCTATGGAATCGAACGTTATTTATTTATTTATTTATTTATTATACGAACGTGTCACGATGATATGGCACATGTAGGATTGTTAAAAGTTATCGAGAACATTTCGCGTATATATTGGTTTCCAGATATGAAAACAAAAGTACGCAACTATATTAATAACTGTTTAAAATGCATTGAATTCACGGTTCCTAGTGGAAAAAAAGAAGGTTTCCTCAACAGTATTCCTAAAGGAGATAAACCTTTTCTGACGATACACATAGATCACCTAGGTCCCCTGGAAAAAACGGGAAATAAAAATAAATTTATTTTTGTCGTTATCGACGCTTTTACAAAATTTGTTAAATTATACCCCTGTCGTAGTACGAAAACGGAAGAAGTCGTTAGGCACTTGCGTAATTATTTTCAAACTTATTCTAAACCGCGACAAATTATTAGTGATCGTGGTACGTCTTTTACTTCGGTAGCATTTAAACAATTTTTGGAGGACGAGTCTGTAGGTTTAACGTTAGTCGCTGCAGGAACACCTAGGGCCAACGGTCAAGTTGAAATTGTTAATAAATCTGTGGTACCCATGTTGGCTAAATTGTCTGAGTCTACGAATAAGTGGGACCGAGTGCTGAACAAAGTAGAATTTGCAATAAATAATACAGTACATAGGTCGACCGGTCAAAGCCCGAGCGTATTATTTGGAATTAACCAGAGTGGCGTGGTAAACGATGAGATACGGATAATGTTAGAAAAAGAAATAAATACGAGTGTTGTAAACCTAGATGGAGTGAGAGCAATAGCCGCTGAACGTATAGATAAGGCACAAGAGGTTAACGCAGCTCAGTACAATTCAAAACGAAAGACCCCGACAATTTATAAAATTGATGATTATGTAATGATTACTAACGTAGACGTGACTACAGGACATAACAAAAAATTAATTCCCAAGTTCCGAGGTCCATATGTAGTACGTAAGGTTTTAGATCATGACAGATACGTTATTGGCGATATAGATGGGTTTCAGGTAACACAACGCCCGTTTGAAACTATAGTCGGTCCCGATAGAATGAAAATGTGGATTAAGGTCTAATTTTTTTTTTTCTTTTCTTACCTATTTTCCGAAAAATAATAATATAATATATATGCTTAATTGTTGTTACGTAAAGGATGCGCAGATAACACGTTTTCTTTCACCGTTTTAATTATTATTATTATTATTATTTTTTTTTTATTATTATTTTATATCATATTGTTTGTATCATATATATTTTTTTTTATTGTATTATTATTTTATATCAAATTACTTATAATATGTTTTATTGGATATTATCATAATTACTACAAATCTTGTTCGAGACGAACAAAATGTCAGGATTGGCCGAACTGTAGTGATTTTAAATATTATTATTATTATGTTTTTATTATTTTGTGTTATCGCCGTGGTCTGCACGACGCACGGCGACCCTTTTTTTTATAAACCGATCTATTTATCTATTTTTATTATATTATTTTGTGTACGTTGTCGGCGTGCGTCGGCCGACGATTCGGACCGACCACGACGACAAATAACAATAGAGATCGATTAATAATTATATGTTTTTTTAGTATGTCTTGTGTTTATCAGTATTCAGTAGTCTGTCTGCACCCATACGCCGAGTTGGGCCGGGCGCGCAGAATGATTTTAATAAATATAGATTATCATTATTTTAATTTTATTATTTAAATTCTTTAAAACATTCTGACAATAAATGAAGGTGACCACTCTCCCATCAATATCAATTGGTTTAGGTCCGTAGGCCCTCGAGTTCGGCGACCGAACACCGAAACCGGCAGGCGTAGGGATCAACTACACGTCTTTATTTTATACTACAAAATTCAAATGATTGTAAATTGCCATAGAAAAAGTTAAAATAAAAAAATAATAAAATAATAAAAAAAAATTCGTTCTGGCTGAGGTTCGACCACTAGATACTTGGTTTATATTATCAAAAAGTTACCACTGTGCAACAGTTCAATTTTAATTTTTGTAAGCAAAATGGGTATTTAAGGATTACAGTATAAACTGAAAACTTCAATAGGTTGTAACATCTAAACTAATAATCTGTCCAAATTTTCGTTTGCACCATCGATTTCAGCGTTAAAAAATACATAAGATTCCATAAGAAAAAATCCGAAATTTTGGGTGCCCCATAAAGTAGAAATGTTCCAAAACTGTTGTTATGTTTGTTAGGGGTACCTCGCATCATCACCACTTAATGAAATTAATTGTTTGCAATCAGCTCCTATTCTCTCACATTTATATACAGTCCACTTTCTCCCCTCCCACAGGGCTATCGATTTAACGTAAATATAAACACACGTTTTCACCGGCTTCTTGTGCAGCCCTACCGCACAAGTACACTAATAAATATTTGCATGTATGGTTTTTTTGTTGGTTTGTGTTAATACAATTATAGAATTTATAAATTTTGTTAAGGTTATTCATACAAAGGCCACAATTTTGAGCATATTATGAGCCTTATCATTATTTTTTTACTAATTTGTTCAAACTTAGATCGCATTTATAATGTTGTAATAAATGTGGCAAAATAGTAAATACCTAAGTATATTATGATTTATTATTTGATTAAACTAGATAACCTCTGGCATGAACCAAAATTCTGTAAGTTAATTTATCAATCAAGTTTAATATAAATATACTAATAATATAATAATCTTAATACTACATTACTACCACAACCCCTTTTATATTGAACTATTATGGGCGTAGTCCCTAAAATATACGTACGTGTCATGGTAAACAGGAAATTCGACTATAAGTTTCTATTTTGTGTTTACTATATGACCGATTATTCGGATACACAATTTTAATTCTAAGAATCCATGTATAAAAGATAAAGATAATGTATAAAGATTATTAAAACTATGTTCATAAATCCAATTATCTAATTATCTATTATTAAGTAGTCTTACGGCTTACGGCCGTGCATTGAATCATAAAATGATCATTTAAAGAGGACGCTCCATACGCATATTTTGTTGTCTCTGACGTAGATGGTAATATAGCCAGGTAAAAATAAGTGACACATTTACACATTTAGAGGCTCGGTAGCCTGTGCCACGTCTCCCGGAGGCATCACCGGAGTGATCGACCCACTCTTCATGAGGTCACGGTCAAAACCTCGCAACACCCTAGTCCCCGAAGGTTTCGGTGTGACCGCCTCCCAGACGCCGGCCCCAGCTGGCCAGTCCCTTTTAGTCGCTTTTTACGACAAGCAGGGAGTACTGCAGTGACACATTTACATTTTTTATTTAATTTTTAATGTCTAAACAAAGAAAAGCTTGTATTAAATATTGTTCGATTCCTGGGAACTAGTTCTTGCAGCTCCTGCTTATATTCAATTTTTTTCATACGTTTGTTCATCCAAAAAAAACTTATATGTATTAAAAAGTAGGTTCCAATAAATAGGGATGCGCAAACCACGGCTATATCGATATATCAATTTTTACAATATCGATAATCGATAATATTCCTCCAAAAACAACGATATTGTAGTAATATTACTATTACTATTATTACTATTACTATTAGTATTATTACTATTACTAATATTACTATTACTATTATTATCATTATTATATAAGTGGTATGATAATTTGTCAATTCGCACTGTGAGTACATTAGTGTAGTAACTCAAAAAATGACGATTTTGAGTTATACATGTTTTCTTATGGTAAAAATAGCATTCTTTGCAATGCACTAGTGTATTATGTCGTACTGGCAAGATTGAAAGCGTTAAACAATATAATATGGTACAACATTAAAGGAAATAAATAAATTCAATCCATGCAGTAGTGTATTATTTTGACTTATTACTATAATGCACAAACGTATGTTTAAAAATACCGGTGCATTAGTATAGCATCTCAAAATAACATAATTATTGATAGGTATAAAAAATTATAAATAGAACATAATAACAATATTATATTATCTTAACAACAAATTATACATTCTGTAATGTAAAAGCATATTAATTTATTACTACGCCTTGTTACTGTCATACTTTTTTATTAAATATTACATGGCGAGTTTGTTTTAATTAATAATAATGGCATTTCAATCTCGAACACAACGTATGCTGTCTCTAGCAAAATCAATTTATTGAAGCATTTGTAACAGATAAAGATAAAAAATTAATATTTTATTCTGATAATTGTAATGGTCAGAATAAAAACCGGTTTATTTACTCAGTTTATATATTATGTATATTGTGATGTTCTTAAATGTACCAGAGATAACTCACAAATTTTTAACTACTGGTCATACTCAAATGCCGGTTGATTCTATGCACAGTCGTATTGAGACACAAAAGCAACGTGCATTGAAAAGTGGTCCAGTGTATATTCCAGCACAGTGGATTTCAATAGTTAAATTGGCTAAAAAAAATGGAAAACCTTATACCACAACTGAAATGGATACAAAAGATTTCTTTGACCTATCTACTTTATGTAATGAAATTGGAACAAATTTTAATGTTAATGAGCAAGGAGAAAAAATTTTGATGGGTGACATTGTAGAACTTAATTTTATAAAACAAAAACCATGTATTGTACATTATAAGACAGATTTTTCCCAACCAGATGATAAAACAATTGATATACGGAGTTACAATAAACGGAATATACCTTACCCTGAAAAATGTACCATAATTATGAAACAAGCTTATACAGAACCACCAAAAATATCAAATGCAAAAAAACAAGATTTACTTTCTTTATGCCATTCCAACTTAATTCCAGAGCAGTATCATGAGTTTTATGACAAATTATCTACTGAAAATAAAGAAAGTGCCGGACCAAAGTCAAGTAAAAATTCAAGTATTAATAAACTACCATCAAACATCAAAAAAATTGCTCCAGCAAAAAAAAA
This sequence comes from Schizaphis graminum, assembly GCA_020882235.1. Lineage (NCBI taxonomy): Eukaryota > Metazoa > Arthropoda > Insecta > Hemiptera > Aphididae > Schizaphis > Schizaphis graminum. The sequence goes on from CM037031.1 coordinate 17,308,665, forward strand.
GTACTACAAAAAAAACCATAAAAATAATTATTTTAAGGTTTTTTAATTTTTATTTAATAACTATTTCACTAAGTATAATAAAAAAATAAAAAATAATCATAAATTTTTTATTTTTTTTTAATTTTAATTAAAAGGACTTCATTAAAAAGACAACAGAATTTTTTTGTTAAAGATTTTAGTTACTATGTCATAACAATATTCTTCATTCTAATAGGTATTTTAAAGTAAATATTTAAATGCAATAATGTAGTAACTAAAAAAAATTAATTAATTGATAAAAAAAATTGTTTAACAGTATTTAAACACAGTAAATTTGTTTAAAATACTTAATATAATTAATAATATTATATAATACAAAAGTTTCAAACATTTAAATAAAATACTTTTTTTTTTATCAGTGATGTAAGATATGAAAAACTTAAAAACTCGATTTTCTCAAAATCATGCATTTTTAGTTACTACACTAATGTACTCACAGTGCGAATTGGTGCCACCACTGTCGATTATCATTCTTTTAACCGACTGAGCGCGACACCATCCGATATATATTCATTCTATGATGTGATGTACCATTGTAACGTTGTTCCTTTCTTGTTTTAATTAATTAATAAATGTGCGTTAATGAACTCGTGTACCGTATTAATTTAATTGTTTATTGTATTTTAAATTGACCTGACACATGGATGTGGTGGTCTGGAGAGACTTCACCACATAATAGTAAAATTAATTCCTTGATTATTTAGTTTTATTGAGTGGTTTTCACTTTGCCGCCCTTCAAATAAGAATGCAATTATCTGAAATAAGATAGTATTAGATAGATAATCTTATTGTTATATGAGAATAAATTGAAGAAAGAGATGAAAACATTAATATAAACATTTTTATTTGTAGTACAATTACATGTCATGTCTGGTATTTTTCTTTTTTTTGTTAGATAATGTTGAATAGTTTATTATTATTCTTTTCTTATAACTTATTTAGATTTCACAGAAAATGGTAATGAATTCAAACTGAAGAATATAGTTTTAAATATTGTATACTTACATTTTTCTTAAAATAAAACGCTACAGAAAATAGCGTCGACAGTAGAGACATTATTGTATAGCAAACCAAATGTGACTTTTCTGTAAAAGCATGATATATATATTATTTTTTATTTTAAAAAGTAAAATTATAAAGTATTATAAAGTATGAACAAAATATTAATTTTCAGTTTGAAAAAAAATATTATGTTTACCCTCGTGTTTACCTTTTTGGTGTATCTTGAATGTTGTCAACCTAAATAATATTTTAATCAGTTATTGATATAGCTTATTAAAATATAATAATACATATAGTGGCGCATTTAGGGGAGGGCGAATGCCCTCAGCAGCAAAATTTTAACAGTTTTAGGGGCGGCAGTTTTATTGAGTGTAATATTATTATTTTTTTTTTTATCACATTTTTATGTTATTCAAAACAAGCAAGGAGCATATTTTTCATTAATTGAGGGCGCAAAAGGAAAGTCTGAGCTTATAAAGAGAAACGATAATTTTTGGGGGGGGGGGGGGCAATAAAATAATTTCGCCCGGGGCTCATATATTTTAAATGTGCCACTGAACATATTATGTAGTATTGTAATTACATATCAATTATGTAGGTAACAAGAAACAAACAGCGGGATAACTAGTTCTATAAAAGTATTCACTTTAAAAAACAGTATCCAAGTACCTACTTCTCGTTTCAATACAATATTGATAAAATTGTATTTCAGATTTCAGATACACATTGTTTGGGGTAAAAATTTGATATAGGGTCATTGGTAGTAATTTTTTTATGATATGTTGTCAGTGCATTATTTGTTTTCTATCTGACCCATGTGTAACATAGACAAAACATAATAAATCAACTTTTATTTCTAGTATTGGATTATATAACCATGGAGTTAAGTAACTTATTATAAAAATTATAAAGAATTATATTTTTGAGGGTTTAACATATACTTAACCTAACCTACCAGTTACTTTAACATACAATTATAGTTGTTAAATGTAAAAATATAGTTGTTTCAACTGTATTTTACTTAACTAAAATATTATTGTAATTATTTTTTTCCGTGTAAGCAAATCTAACCTAACCTCAATCTAAAAAAGGATCAATTCATAAAAATTTATATTGATTAAATGTTGTGCTTCACAAAATGTTGATATATTTTTACAATAAAGTATATACCTATATACCTAATGGGTAGTAACCTACATGGCTACATTAGAACATAAAAAATAAAATAAAAATGACGCTTTTTGTCCCGTTTTTAGAAGATGGTCCTATTTTAATCCCGTTTTTTAGAAATTATTACATTATATTTTTAAAATAAATCGATCTATGAAACAAATCTAAAATAGTTTTATAACCAAATTTATAAATAACAGATAACAGTTTTCGTAAAACAAGAATCTAATAACTAATAAGTAATTAAATTAGTGGTAGTGTTTAATAATAAAAAGAAAATTTTCCTATCTAATTATTTAAAAAAATTGTATTAGTTTTTAAATGCAACATTATTGTGTTGATTAATGATAATAAAAAAAATATTAATTATTTAATTTAGGTTAATTAACTCAAAAAAGTAAAATAACAATATTCATTTTTCAGGGGGGGGGGGGGTAGCAACTGTCCCGTTTTTTTATTTTTTAAAAATGGTCACCCTACCATACAAACAATAGTATGATGTCTATCATATATATATTGTGACATAGGAGGTATCTCGATTGCACATGTAATTGTCTCTAACTGACTAAATCCCGCTCCAACGTTCATATTTCCAGCTACTATATAATATATAGCTACTATTATATAATATAATATAGTAAAGTACGTTAAATAAGTTGTAATAAATCGTAAAATACGTAACAATGACAAAAAAAAAAAAACAAACATAATTAATCATTTATAATCATATTAATATTTATTTAAAACGCGCTGGTTCTAAATAGAGCTACACTTAAATTAAAATTAAAAACTCTATTGTTCCTTGGAACAAGCTCCATGCGCTCCACATCATGCTCCAAACGATTATATTATATTATTATTATATTCAATTTAAATTTTTGTAGACCACTTGGTAGTTCTCAATAGGGAGAAGTTAAAATTGATATTTCTATTTCTCATAACATCCTCCAGGCGCTTCTGCTGATTTTCTAATCGTTTCATACGTCTGTACATCCATAAACCTATATGTATTAAAAAGTAGGTTCCAATAAATAGGGATGCGTAAACCACGGCTATATAGATATATCAATTTTTACAATATCGATAATCGATAATATTCCTCCAAAAACAACGATATATCGATATATATATTTTTCCACAAATGTAATATTACATTTGTAATGTATTGTACGACAGTCGACATCATAGGTGTGCCCAAGAATTTTGTATGGGGTGTGCCATAAAGAAAATTCGGCCGCTTTCCCTTATATGGGCCTAAGCAAATCTAACCTAACCTCAATCTAAAAAAGGATAAATTTAATGCAAAACATTAATTCATAAAAATTTATATTGATTAAATGTTGTGCTTCACAAAATGTTGATATATTTTATCTAGATGAAATTTAGATGTCAATTTTATTTCTTAGCTAGATAAGATAAAGATATTAAGTTTTTATCTAGATAACCTATCTAGATAAATTTATCTAGATAAATTTAGTTATGGCACAACACTGGTCCCTCAAGCCTGATAATTATGTCCGGTTTAGAGCCGGACATGCTTATTCCGCGGGCCGTACACTCGCTACGTAGCTCCGCCGTCGTCAATTGTTGTAACGATTTACCGGACATGTTGTATTTCTTTTGAATAGATTTACAAATGTGGACGTTAAACTATTGCGTAGACGGTAGCCTGTGCTTGTTATACGGGACGGATGCTCCGAGAGATATTATTAGGCCGTGGGTGATAGGGGAAAAGAAAGAGCGTGAAGAAAAATAAAAGTTATAAATGAAAATCTTTTTTTTTTTTTTAATTTAAAAGACGTAATTTGCGCGATGTTTTCAAACGCTATTTTGATTACTCTCGCGCAAATGATAATCAGCTGTGCAGCTGATTGCGGCGTCGCCGGTACGGTCCAAATATAACGTAATTAGGTCAATGTACTCGGCGGCGGCGGTGAAACCTGTTTGTCTCGGCGGCACACGGCGGCTGCTCAAGCAAGAACGGCGGCGCGCGGCGGTGGTTGACAACGGTGGTGTGCGGCGGCTAGTGATGTTAAAATACGGTATTTTATTTTTTTTTGGTATTATACCGTATTATACCTTGTATTATATGTGTATTAAACCTTGTATAATACTATTGTATTTAAGTATGATATAATATTTTTTTGTATTATACAGTATTATACACATTTTATACGGTATAAAACCCTGTATTAAAAATTTAAAATATATGCAAATTTGAAATAACTAGTGATGTTAAAATACGGTATTTTATTTTTTTTTGGTATTATACCGTATTATACCTTGTATTATATGTGTATTAAACCTTGTATAATACTATTGTATTTAAGTATGATATAATATTTTTTTGTATTATACAGTATTATACACATTTTATACGGTATAAAACCCTGTATTAAAAATTTAAAATATATGCAAATTTGAAATAACATATAAAATTTAAACTTGATTACTCGATTACTTGATTACCATTGTCCATTTCTCATTTGAAAATTTAATTTTATAATACAAATAAGAAAAGTATTATAAATTAAATTCAAAAGTAATAACAAAGTCAACAAGTAAAGTAACAACTAACAATTTTATTATTTAGTTTTATACCGTTTTTATACCATTGTATAAAATAATTCTATACAGCGTGTATAATACCATGTATAATACGATTTTATACATTTGTATTATACAATTTTACATCACTAAGTATGATATAATATTTTTTTGTATTATACAGTATTATACACATTTTATACGGTATAAAACCCTGTATTAAAAATTTAAAATATATGCAAATTTGAAATAACATATAAAATTTAAACTTGATTACTCGATTACTTGATTACCATTGTCCATTTCTCATTTGAAAATTTAATTTTATAATACAAATAAGAAAAGTATTATAAATTAAATTCAAAAGTAATAACAAAGTCAACAAGTAAAGTAACAACTAACAATTTTATTATTTAGTTTTATACCGTTTTTATACCATTGTATAAAATAATTCTATACAGCGTGTATAATACCATGTATAATACGATTTTATACATTTGTATTATACAATTTTACATCACTAAATTAATTCATAATTATCTTTAAATTTTTGTAGACCACTTGGTAGTTCTCAATAGGGAGAAGTTAAAATTGATATTTCTATTTCTCATAACATCCTCCAGGCGCTTCTGCTGATTTTCTAATCGTTTCATACGTCTGTACATCCATAAACCTATATGTATTAAAAAGTAGGTTCCAATAAATAGGGATGCGCAAACCACGGCTATATAGATATATCAATTTTTACAATATCGATAATCGATAATATTCCTCCAAAAACAACGATATATCGATATATATTTTTTTCCACAAATGTAATATTACATTTGTAATGTATTGTACGACAGTCGACATCATAGGCGTGCCCAGGAATTTTGTATGGGGTGTGCCATGAAGAAAATTCGGCCGCTTTCCCTTATATGGGCCTAAGCAAATCTAACCTAACCTCAATCTAAAAAAGGATAAATTTAATGCAAAACATCAATTCATAAAAATTTATATTGATTAAATGTTGTGCTTCACAAAATGTTGATATATTTTTACAATAAAGTATATACCTATATACCTAATGGGTAGTAACCTACATGGCTACATTAGAACATAAAAAATAAAATAAAAATGAAATAAATTTATTTAATTTTAGTTTAGATTTTACTATTTTAGTCAATAATCAATAATTTAATATTTAATTATAAAAAATATTCATATTAATATATATATATATTCATAAAAAAAGTGAGAAAGCTGTTGAAAGCGGGTCGTTTTTCGTCATTTTTTCGTGCGTTAAGACCAATAAGCGAAAGAAAAATTCACCCAGTACCAAAAGTCCGATTTTAATTTAAAAAACATATTTGAATTCCTTATTCTCTTTTCTAGGTTATGTAGGAAATGGATTTTCGATTTTTTTTTTAAGTAATACTAAAGTAATGTAAATTTTGAAAAAAAAATTATATATAAATATAATTCATTTGTTACTATATAGTAATTAAACAAAACAAAAAATCCAAAATCCATTTCCTACATAACCTAGTATAGAGAATAAGGAATTTAAATATGTTTTTAAAATTAAAATCGGACTTTTGGTACTGGGTGAATTTTTCTTCCTCTTTTTGGGATTTTCATGTAAATACTTTTTTTATCGTAAAATGTAGTGACATGTGACTGCGCGTATGTACAATACTGATTTCCAAGAATCTTAACCATAGTTGATCTTTAATTACACAAAGCGTTCGGGGAACTCACGCACACTAATGATCAGTTACAACAATCACAGTTACACGTAACTCACAATGGATATCGAATATTGCCTAAATACAACCCCTTAAAAATGGTTCGCTTTCAACAGCCTTAAATAATTTATCATATAATCATTCGGTATTTATAAATAAATCGCAAAAAAATTATACACAACATTAGCTAATACATATAATAATTTATATTTATTTATAAATACCGAATGAATGAATGATACATTATTTAAATCATTTTCTTACTTTTTTTATGAATATATGTTAATATAAATATTTTTTATAATAAAATTAAATATTAAATTATTGATTATTTACTAAAACATTGAAAATACGAGATATTTAAGTGGCGGGCGTCAACTAAACATGTTTGGCGGGGGGATTATTTTCTTGGCGGGGGTCTACTAGACCAGTTCCTAAAAATGTTTTGATTATTCTAAGGTTTAATAATAAACAGTGAACATAAGAAATACAAATATTATAATGGTAATCTTCTTTGTATAATACAGGGGTCAAAACTTTAAACTCTTCAATAACGCTATTGAAATCTACTGATTTGGTCATTTCTTGCTCAACGAATAAAAATAAAAGTGATTCTAATCGTTCTTGTGACATTGTTGACCGTAGTTTAGATTTGACAATGGATAATTTGGAGAAGGCCCGTTCACAACCACAACTTGTGACTTATTGGTTATTTAAAGTTGTTCATGGCGTTCATACCATCGTCCATCATACATTAACCTTAGCATATTGTCTGTATTATCATTTTTGCTAGAGCGCCTAATTTATTTTTTCTAATTTTTACTATTTGTAGCTTAAAATTTAAAAGAAGTCCCTGAATTAATAAAAGTTGTACAAAAAGCCACGGGCCACGGGGTGTGTCACGGCACACCTGGCACACCCTGTGCGCACGCCTATGGTCGACATGGTTACATAAATACGAATGAATTATTATAATATAATTTATACTTTTGTTATTTTAAAAATATAATATATTTATCATTTATGTTACAAAATATCTACTTTATTATTTTCAGTAATATTAAAATAAATCGACATTATAAAAATATCGATATTTTTTACCACAATATCGACATATCGATAATATCGATATCATTAAATCATTTGTGCATCCTTACCCAGAGCTATAATTGCTATAATTAGCACTGTTATTATTCCAAATATGGTTAGAGACATGGTAGTATCCATCTTCATGTAGTCTTGTCCGTTATCAAACTGAAACAAGAGTTCAATTCAATTGTGAATTTTCAATTTGTAAATTTAAAATTTAACTACAAAAAAGACACATTTAGTCGTATGGTTGTAGGACACTTTGTACGGTCACCCGGAAAAAATGAAAACCGCGGACAGTTTGTACTATTTGAACACATGAACCAACTGCAGAAGTTATTATCAAATCAAGTCTATGCGCATGACACCAAACAAATATTGCTTGAGAATTTACCTCTTTGATTTTTGTTTGTAGGCCATTGTATTTACCTTGCATGCTGGCTGCTCCGTCGTAAGACTGTCCAACTAAGTAACTTTTCCAATCCAAATTATTGTACTCCATAACTTTTATAAACAGATCAAAAAGAGCTTGGCCAGTAGTAAATATTGATTCTTTGATGGAAATCAGTCTTTCAAATACTTTTTCTTCTTTTGTATACCGAATCACAAATGAAACTTGTTCTCTTTTAGATATATCAAAGGTAGAATCTATACTTATGCTGAAGAATTTAGCATTTTGGATCTCAAATTTAATAATAACTAATATTTCTTGTGCTAGAGCGTTTATAAGTAAATTTTGACGTTGCCAAGATATAAATGAAAGTTCTTTTCTGCCACTTATTTGAAGATTTGAAACATGAATTGATATAACTGGAGAATACTTTGCCAAAAGCTCGACCAAATCTTTGAAATTACCTTTATTGATATTAGACCAATGTTCTCGATGACCTCGAAAAGCCAATGAGTGGTATCCCAGATATTTAGTTATTTCTATCAACTGCCCTACTATTTCACGATTAAAGGCTACTTGTTTCTTTTGTTCTTCAACTATTAATGGTATTAATGGTAACGTTAATTCCCTCATTTTTACTTTAAGTGAAGCTTCTACATGTGCATCAGTAGTCTCATGACCCATTAAGGATATAGACCCATTTTGGAATTTACAAAATCCATCTGATACCCAGGCTTTCTTACTTTTCTTTCCAAATAACATACAATGTAAGCAAAATACTCGGTTTATATCAGGAGAATAAGTTAACCAATCTCTATGCATCATTGTTCCATCTGGTAACTTTCTTTAATACCAAGCTTCATGAAAGCATCTGTTTCCAACTTTGGGAAATTGAGAATTTGGTAAATCTTTAGCTTTTGGTTGACATGGGCCCAATTTTAAAATCATATTTATCATTTCTGGAGTTAAACGGGCAATTTTTAAAAAAATAGTTGGGTCATTTTTCCAATTAAATGAATTTGATAATGATTCTACTTCATGACTATGTGTATCAAACTATAAATTAACAAACATATAAGTAGTATAAAAAAAGCAAGTATTAAACAAATCATAATATAACATTAAATTACATACTGATAATCATTTAAAATAGTTGATTCTGAATCATCAACTGTTATTAATGATAGAAATATTCTCTAGAAATTCAGATCCATTATCACTTTTTTCAATATTCTCATATCTTGTTAGTAAATTGATTTCTTGATTCTAAAAATACATAATATAATACTTTTATTTTTTATGAAATTTTAAAGAAGATTTTAACTTAGCATAGTATATTGATTTACGTTTATTAATGGTAAATCAGTATTAACTTCAGAAGTGGCCAATAACTTTTCTGATACATCCCCATCATCAGTATTGTCTTTATCCATATCTTTCAAATTACTAACATTTGATTGGTGTATCTAGAAATGTTTAAACATTTTTATTTTATTATACACAGATAAAATGTAGGATATAAAGGTATTATTTTACCATAACATAAAATTTTTGTAAAACTAAAAATAATTACTAATTTGACTCAACTATTAAGTTTGTAGTATGAAAATTGAAAGTTAAATAACTAGAAAGGTTTTTTTATTTTACACGTATATACTATATAATCATTGAAAATGGGATTATTTTCTTTAATGAAAATGGTTAAAAACATAAAAGTAGTAAAATATAAATAGAATGTGCAAAAAAAATAATTATGGCATAATCAAGAATTAAATTTGTAATTATTTATATAAGTACTTAAAAATTACAAAATTACAACTTACATGACAATCGTTTATAGTAATTGAAGTAGAATTAACATTTTTAATTATATAATTATTTATTAATGAATTAGATTCTTTTCCGGTAATTTCATCAATAGATATTGAATTATTATCATCATTTGTTTGATTCTAAAATACATTAAAAATTAAATTTAAAAACCTTTTACATTTTTATCTATATTGTGTGTATCATTGTAAAAATTTAAAACAATTAAGGATTTAATTTACTTGGTATTCATTTTCATTCATATGGTTTTCTACATCATCAGCATGAACTACAGTAGCATTTAATAACAATTTAGCAACTTCACATTTGATATCATCTGTTTTTAATAGACCATCAACATTTTCTTGAGGAATCTAAAATAGTCAAACATTTTTAATAAAAATACTATACATAGGGAAGGTTTGGTACATATTATATTATATCATATCTGATATCACACTTTTAGGAACCTAGTTTTATTTAAAAAAAAAAAATTTAATTAATACCTATATTTTTAATTATTATAATTGCTCTTAGCAATGCACTATAAAAATGTGTACCTAGTTTTCTATATATTATGGACTGTTATTATTACTTATAATTAGGTATATATTAGTTTATAGCTGTGTACAATTAATAAAATAATATATAAAAGGAGCTACAGCCATTAAAAAAATATTATTGGGCAAATGTTATGTAAATAAAGACACACATAAATATTCTTATTTGACACCAGTACAGACACAATAAGTTAACACAATAAGATTTTTAAATGGCTTGAATGGCTCATTGGGCTGATTTATAATATGCTAGTAGATTACCTATAGTAAATTAAGACTTTTAATTGTTTCTATTACTTTATTGCCATAAAAGATATCTACTACATAAAATATATGTTACTTAATAAGTATTATAAACTAGTTTTTCAAACTAATAATATATTTTACTAAAAACTACTTATATAAAGTATAAAATGAATAAGTAATTGCATATGCATAAATAGTATAATTATAAAATACTATACTAATAACTCTTTGTAATGCCCTGGATTATACAATTTTAATTACCTTCCTCTATATAACTGAGTAACTGCTAAAGTGAAAAAGTAATAGGCGTTAATACTTTCCTTATAATGTATGTACATAATATGGTACCTTATTACTTAAAAATATTATAACAATTATTTACTTACTTTTAAATTTGCTTTAAAGTACATTGAAATTTTTTTTTTCTGGTCGACTATAATATGGTGTTTTTGTATTCTTCGATATTGCTTCAGACGTTTCAGTATAATTATGTTTTAACTTTTTTTTCGCACAAGCATTAATATGCCTTTTCCAATTTTTCCAATTGATATCAGAACGAACTTTACCACAAAACTCACAGTTTGTATTAGACATTATTATATTTTATAATTATAATAATATTTAAAACACTATATTAACAATATTTTTTACAAATACGGAAAAAACTAGGCAAACAAAAGTTTAAAATGTCTATAAATATAACAGGAACGATCACTCAATAAGACAATATTTCCATACATACTTTCTGTACCTAATAAATAATAATTATCAATATAATTTATTGGTATTGGTGAGATACTGAACGTTGAACATTGTACATATATTTATAATTTATATCGGGAATCCAGAATATGAAACATAAATAGATGTCAACAATATAATATTATTATTATAAATATTTTGCTGTTGCAGGCTTGTCACCCATGTACTTTAATAGTTATCGTATACGGTATACCGTGGTAACTGAGCTATAAGGTAGCAAATCAGTATATTATCATATTTTATCAATCGTTGATTTGTCATATGTCTATTAAATGACCTGAATGTCATAATAATACACATAATATTAATATATTATTAATTTATTTATTATAAAAATTCAAGGGCTGAAGTCCGCTAACTTAAAGATCTTGTTACGCCTATACCCACCCCATAATTAAGTATGGCGCTTGCCATACTTGACCACAGTTTTCGGCGCCACTGCTGATTATATATAGTTATTTTATTATAGTATATTATATATACTTAGTACTTAATAGCTATGTTAGTATTTTTTGTTTTTTTATATATCCAACTGATTTAATTACATTAGTCATAATCATTTGGAGAGTATCGCTGAGGCGGTTTTCTAGATCTAATTGGTCTGGGTGTTTTATTTATTATTGTAGGATTCGGATTTTGATTTACAACTCCTACTGTTTCGGTATTTTCAGTACTTTCATTCATGTTTCTAACGGGTGTAAGTGAAATAGAATTACTCGCTGGTGTCATTGATTTATCAATAAGTAATTGATCGTTATGTCTTTTCCAAATAGTTCCATCATCGAGTTCTACATCATGCGTATTGCAACTAATGGATTTAATAATTTTACCTTTTTGCCATTTATTGTTATTATTCCTATAATCTCTAGCTAAGACATAATCGCCTGTATTAAATGATACGGTCCTATTACTACCATTGTTTATTTGTGATATTTGTCGTTCGATAACCACTTCACTTGTATTCACTTGTATTTGTTGCCGTTTTTCTATTCCACTCATTCTATTATTGAAGCATAAACCTATATGTATTAAAAAGTAGGCCGATTCGTAATTATTTACGCGACTTGTAATAATCGTGAACGAGCCTATGCTGCCGTCCGATTCGTAATTATTTACGCGACCTGTAATAATCGTGAACGAGCCTATATGCTGCCGTCCGATTCGTAATTATTTACGCGACCTGTAATAATCGTGAACGAGCCTATGCTGCCGTCCGATTTGTAATTATTTACGCGACCTGTAATAATCGTGAACGAGCCTATGCTGCCGTCCGATTCGTAATTATTTTACACGACCTGTAATAATCGTGAACGAGCCTATGCTGCCGTCCGATTCGTAATTATTTTACACGACTTGTAATAATCGTGAACGAGCCTATGCTGCCGTCCGATTCGTAATTATTTTACGCGACTTGTAATAATCGTGAACGAGCCTATGCTGCCGTACGATTCGTAATTATTTACACGACTTGTGATATTAGTGAACGAGCCTACTTATTTACGCGCCGCCCGTAATCCGTCAAGAACGAGCCTACACCGCCGCCCCCCATTACCTATTTAATTGCGCCACCCGTGATGTGTCTGATATTGTTTATGTATGAAACTATGAAATTTTACCACTATTGGACGTAAACAATAATCAGACACGTGATTCTCGTCGCGCATATTTTTATTTACTATCCAAATTCGAACGGATTCAACTATTCAATCAGATATCATCAACCAAGGATAACCGTGAGTCGAAATAATTACCATGTCAACATCTATATCCTCAGTTGAATGTTTTTTTATATATGTTGATAAAATTCATCAAAAATTAAGCAGCACCTGATTATACACGAGGACTCCCGGGTTTGATGCCTTGCGGCTACGACCATGGACCTTTTATTAGCGCTGTGTGCTAGTCAAGAGCCATGGAGGTTAACGACCGATGTCCGCCGGAGTGAACCAGCGAGCATCGATCGCGTGTCGTCGATGGACCACCAGCCCCGCACGGAGCACCCGTTCCCACCGAAATCGGGAGAGTGTCCGCACGTACCGTTGGTTGAGGCTTGCACGTGCCATTCACCGTCCTGGTCGGACCGCGAGCTATCCACATCGCTTTCCGTTTTTGGTTACGGGCAACCTCTGGTGCATATAGCCCCACCGGTAGGCTGGGTGGGCGCTAAGGAGTAGTCTCACTCGGCAGCCTTCCCCTAGACTAAGCATTAGTTTTTTAACCACAGAGTAGCTCCTGCTACTGCCACTCCGAAACCAAACCGCAACGACCGCGACCCGGCCAAGACCGGTGCGCGATCGCCGTGTGAGGGCACGTTGCCAATTGCTTGGCTCCGTGGGGCTCCCCCACATCCCGAAGTACCATTTTCGCTCCTGTTAGGAAAGCACATCAATGGTGCGATGCTCGGACCGAGCTTCGTCGGCGAGAGCCTCAGCTGTGATCCTTCCAAGATCTGGGCCGTGTACCACGGGTTCATGGTGGACCCTCACCGGGCAGCGCTCGCTGCCGGCGCGGTGGCCGCGACCCCCGAGTTAGAGGCTCGGTAGCCTGTGCCACGCCTCCCGGAGGCATCACCGGAGTGATCGACCCGCTCTTCATGAGGTCGCGGTCAAAACCTCGCAACACCCTAGTCCCCGAAGGTTTCGGTGTGTCCGCGTCCCAGACGCCGGCCCCAGCTGGCCAGTCCCTTTTAGTCGCCTTTTACGACAAGCAGGGAGTACTGCAGTGACACATTTACATTTCTTATTTAATTTTTAATGTGTTCTAAACAATGCAAAGCTTAAATTAAAAATTGTCCTGTTTCGCGGAACAAGCTCCTGGCGCTCTTGCTGATTTTCTAAACGTTTCATCCGTTTGTACATCCATAAACCTATATAGCTATATATAAACCTATATATAGCTACTATTATATAATATAATATAGTAAAGTACGTTAAATAAGTTGTAATAAATCGTAAAATACGTAACAATGACAAAAAAAAAAAAACAAACATAATTAATCATTTATAATCATATTAATATTTATTTAAAACGCGCTGGTTCTAAATAGAGCTACACTTAAATTAAAATTAAAAACTCTATTGTTCCTTGGAACAAGCTCCATGCGCTCCACATCATGCTCCAAACGATTATATTATATTATTATTATATTCAATTTAAATTTTTGTAGACCACTTGGTAGTTCTCAATAGGGAGAAGTTAAAATTGATATTTCTATTTCTCATAACATCCTCCAGGCGCTTCTGCTGATTTTCTAATCGTTTCATACGTCTGTACATCCATAAACCTATATGTATTAAAAAGTAGGTTCCAATAAATAGGGATGCGTAAACCACGGCTATATAGATATATCAATTTTTACAATATCGATAATCGATAATATTCCTCCAAAAACAACGATATATCGATATATATATTTTTCCACAAATGTAATATTACATTTGTAATGTATTGTACGACAGTCGACATCATAGGTGTGCCCAAGAATTTTGTATGGGGTGTGCCATAAAGAAAATTCGGCCGCTTTCCCTTATATGGGCCTAAGCAAATCTAACCTAACCTCAATCTAAAAAAGGATAAATTTAATGCAAAACATTAATTCATTAATATCATTAAATCATTTGTGCATCCTTACCCAGAGCTATAATTGCTATAATTAGCACTGTTATTATTCCAAATATGGTTAGAGACATGGTAGTATCCATCTTCATGTAGTCTTGTCCGTTATCAAACTGAAACAAGAGTTCAATTCAATTGTGAATTTTCAATTTGTAAATTTAAAATGTAACTACAAAAAATACACATTTAGTCGTATGGTTGTAGGACACTTTGTACGGTCACCCGGAAAAAATGAAAACCGCGGACAGTTTGTACTATTTCAGCAAGTAATATAATGTTGGATTTTATTTACCAAAATATGCAAAAATATGTATTGAATTGTTCTAAGATAAATACAAAAATATAGTTACAAAAAAAATATTTATTTATTGAAATACATCAGTGATTGGCTGTTTGTCTTAATATAATATAATTGAGAAATAAAATGAAATAATTTAGAAATACAATTTATAATTCACATTTCACATACAATAGTGGAAACTAGAAATATTTTTAATTTTATGTTTGAAAAATTGGAAAATTTATGTTTGACTGCAAATAACCAAGTTATATACTTTAATCAGCAAGGCTAGAATGAAATACGTTTGGCGGGGGGATTATTTTCTTTGCGGGGGTCTACTAGACCAGTTCCTAAAAATGTTTTAATTATTCTAAGGTTTAATAATAAACAGTGAACATAAGAAATAAAAATATTATAATGGTAATCTTCTTTGTATAATACAGGGGTCAAAACTTTAAACTCTTCAATAACGCTATTGAAATCTACTGATTTGGTCATTTCTTGCTCAACGAATAAAAATAAAAGTGATTCTAATCGTTCTTGTGACATTGTTGACCGTAGTTTAGATTTGACAATGGATAATTTGGAGAAGGCCCGTTCACAACCACAACTTGTGACTTATTGGTTATTTAAAGTTGTTCATAGCGTTCATACCATCGTCCATCATACATTAACCTTAGCATATTGTCTGTATTATAATTTTTGCTAGAGCGCCTAATTTATTTTCTCTAATTTTTACTATTTGTAGCTTAAAATTTAAAAGAAGTCCCTGAATTAATAAAAGTTGTACAAAAAGCCACGGGCCACGGGGTGTGCCACGGCACACCTGGCACACCCTGTGCGCACTCCTACATTTAACTACTATTTATTTTATTTAGGTCGACATGGTTACATAAATACGAATGAATTATTATAATATAATTTATACTTTTGTTATTTTAAAAATATAATATATTTATCATTTATGTTACAAAATATCTACTTTATTATTTTCAGTAATATTAAAATAAATCGACATAAAAATATCGATAATTTTTACCACAATATTGACATATGGATAATATCGATATCATTAAATCATTTGTGCATCCTTACCCAGTGCTATTAGTTATTACACATATAAATAATAGCAATATAAATAATATGGCTAGCATCAACGCCGTTTGTTTCTCCATCTTTGTCCGTCAAGAAACTGAAACAAGAGTTCAATTCAATTGTGAATTTTCAATTTGTAAATTTAAAATTTAACTACAAAAAAGACACATTTAGTCGTATGGTTGTAGGACACTTTGTACGGTCACCCGGAAAAAATGAAAACCGCGGACAGTTTGTACTATTTCAGAAAGTAATAAAATGTATATGGCGGACAGTTTGTATACTATTTCAGGTAAACAAAAATATTGAGACATGAAATGTTAGACATAATTATTTGTTATTACAAAACACAGGTAGATAACTATGTTCATACATAAATAATAATAATAATAATCAGGGCTAGGATTTGTATGCAATAAAAAATTGTAAAATATGGATTTTATTTACCAAAATATGCATTTAAATTGTTATAAGATAAATACAAAAATATAGTTACAAAAAAAATATTTTTTTATTGAAATACATCAGTGATTGGCTGTTTGTCTTAATATAATATAATTGAGAAATAAAATGAAATAATTTAGAAATACAATTTATAATTCACATTTCACATACAATAGTGGAAACTAGAAATATTTTTAATTTTATGTTTGAAAAATTGGAAAATTTATGTTTGACTGCAAATAACCAAGTTTTATACTTTAATCAGCAAGGCTAGAATTAAATACGAAATATTAATATTAAATTATAAATATTAATTACGAAATATATAAAACTCAAGTTTGTTAAGTGTGTTTAAACACTGAACCGAGCCTGATGGTTAAGGGTTGCTTGTTCTCACAAAAGACTACCTAAGGGTAATATTTCAGTAAATTTAATGTTTTAAAAGGCATTATTGTATATACTCGTATTTTTATTTTACTCTGAAGCAGAATATTTCCTTTGCTGTCACTCAAAAATGAATAATCTATATATTTTTCATAAACATTTTGTTTTCAATTTTATTTAAATTACTTATATAAAAATATTGTTTTACATTGTTTTCAAGAAATCATCCTATAGGATGTAATATATTACATTAAATCTGCTATTTTCGATTAAAGATCATGTGTTAATAATTAATAATAAACAATTTTGAAACAAAATAAAGTAAAATAGTTCGGTTTTAAGAGAATTCATTTTTGATGAGATTTTTCTGTATTATATGTTTAGTATTATTAGTAGAGTAACGGTTGCCGTCTATCGGTATCGTACATTATTCCTTAAGTAGGGCACCCGCTGCCTAATATGCTGAGTGTGAGGAATGGCGAGTGCAGCTGATTGCTGACCTAGGGTTTTAGGCACACGGCCACGGTGTATATAATTATGACCAGTGTTCGGATTAGATAAGTATTTTTTTATCTAGATAAAGATAAAGATAAATACTTTTTTATCTAGATAAAAAAAAAGATAAGTACAATTTTTTTTAAATGGTTTTAAAATAATCTGACTAAACATATAGTTTTTATTTCATTATTCTATTTACTGTTGCCATACAGTCTACAGCATTATAGCTATACCTAGCTATATTATACTATCATATAATATAGCTATAGCCTAACACATCAAATGTTTCATGTGTTTTTTTATTATATTAATGTAAAAAATTATTATTATTCGTTAATGAAATAATAAATAAACCGCTCATGCCTCATTTTAAAGACATACAAATAAATAAATAAATGAAATAACAAATACAGAACAGTATACCTAATCTGCACATTTACATACCTAATGAATAAGCAAGTATCACATTTTTGGAATTAAATATTAATATTATTAATACTATTGTTATAATAATAAAATTATCATTTAGCATTTTAATTGTAATAGGTAGTTAAATTATAAATAAAATATTTACTGTGTGAAATTCAATTTATGTATATCCATAATTCAAAAGTCAAAATATGTTATTAACTAAATATTTTAAATTTAGGTGTATTTTAGTTTGGCACTAGGAACATAATAATAAAAAATGTATCATCAGTATATCAGTTAAATATTTTTTTTTATTAATACTTATTTTAATGAAAATAAAAATGTAATCTTAATGAATTATTATACATTTTTTTTGAAATAGATAGCTAACAGGTTGTACATTTATAATAAAATTGATAATTTTGAAATGTACATAATATAATAATAATATAAATGAATATTATATTATATTAACAAACTAAATTCAATATACTTGAATAAGTTGTTTTGATTACAATTTAAGAGGAGTAATGTTTTTCAAATTAAATAAAAAAACTAAGCATTACTTTACAAAATTACAATCTTTTATTATCAGGATAATTATATAATCTTAGTAATTAATTATAAAATGTGGTGTATTAAAAAGTATATAATAATCTACATGTATGTCAAATGTAATGAACAGTAGTAATGTTTTTCAAATAAAAAAAAAAACATGGATTTTTAATGTGTATATAATCTACAAGTATCTACATAATATTATTAAATGTAATGTACTTAAAATATCATTTATTTTGATTACACCTACAGCATAATAGCATTTCAAATATTGAATCACTAAGTCTATTCCTCCTAGGAGTTAATATTTGAGAACCACTACTGAAAAGTCTCTCAACAGGAGCAGACGATGGAAGCGAGGTATTATATTTAAAAAAAACTTGTTTGACTATGGGAAAGTTATCTAATAATGATAATTCTTTATTTTTACAGTCTAAATAAGAAAGAGCTTGAACACTAGCCAAATTATTTTTTTCACTTCTGTTTTCTCCTACAGTATCTCCAGAGTTACATCCTTCAAAATCATCATCAGTCCCATTTAGAATATTATAGAATTCATTATCACTGGCACCATCATGCTCATCTTCAGATGCATTTTCTTGGAGTTTTTCAACTGCATTTACTTTATCACATTCAGAAAGAAAAAGTTGTTTACATAATTTTTTATATCTTACTGGCACCCAATTATGCATGAAATTAGGGTGACTGATAGAAGCTAAGATAAAAGTTTTACTCAAGGGGGTTTCTAATTTATAAATATAATCGAATCGCTTTTCAAGACTTTTGATAACTAATAAAGATAATGGTCTACAATGTATTAAATGCGAAGCTTGAATCAACCTGAGTCTCAATGCGATTATTGTTGGAGCTACATAACCCAAGAAAATAGATTTCTCACCTTGTAATTTATCAAGGGCTAATGCTAAAGGTTCCATTACTAAACAGTATTCTTCAAGAAATTTCCATTCAATAATTTTTAATTTATTTATTTATTTTCAACTCATCAAACCCACACAACAATTTTTCTTTATTAGCAAGAATTTTTTTAACTGCAACAAACATAGAATTCCATCTTGTTAGAATGGGTACTGGAAACTTGCAATTGCAGATATCATAAATTTTGTCTGATGCGACCGAACTCCTACTTATAATATTCCAAAATGACTGTAATTTTTCAAATACAGATTTTGATATTTTTTTATATGATATATCTGAAATTTTACTTATATCAGAAGTGGCAATCAAGCTTAATGTATGTGCAGCACAAGTTAGGTGTTCTGGTAAACTAATATCATTATCATACTCATTAACCACTTCATTAGAATTAAAAAAAATGTTTGATAATTCAACAACATCAACATTCGAATTTGTATCATCTACCTCAGATTCTATGTCAGAACTTTCATTAAAATTTTCTAAAGAGATTGTTGTTGGTGCTACATTTTGTTTTTGTGAGTGCATTGAAAATGTTCGAAAAGCTTTTCCAAAATTGGACGCGTTATCTGTCACACAATGTGTAATTTTAGAATTGTTAATATTAAATGTTTTAAGAATTTCAATGATACCTTTTGCAATGTTTAAATATGTATGGCTACTTTTGACACGTCTACATCCTAATACATAAGAGCATCTATTATAATTGTTTTCATTAATATAATGACAAGTCATGCCAAGGTAGCTCTTATTATTACAAGACCATATATCAGCGGTTACACATATAAAATATTGATTAGATATTAATTCAGTTAACATTGCAACATAGGATTTATACCTTGATTTTAATTCTCTCTTCATAACTTTGCTGTCTGGAAGATAAGCGGCATCAGTTATACCAGTTAGACCCATAATTAAATTCCTAAAGGCTACTTTTTCACATGTTACCAGTGGTCTCATTTCATCTATAATATAGTCAAACACCAAATTGATAATCTATAAAAAAAATTAAAAAAGATTTTAGAGTTATTTATAGCCTCAATTATAAACTAGGTTACTAAAATTAAAAAAATATACTTACAGTTTGCTTTGATATTTGTTTAGGTTGAAATAGTTGAGAGTAGGGTAATTTCAATTGTTTTTTCGAAAAATCTGGTAATGTTGATTCGTCTTTTTTACCTAATGATTAATAAAAAATAAAATTAATATTTACATAATAATAAAAGCATAAGTATAGCAACAATTTCTTTTCTAAAATGCAACAATCAGAATAACATTATAGTAAAAAAATGTCTCACTTAGACTAGCATTGCTCAACTTTTTTTTTTTCATTTTTCTTTGTTTGTAACTTTGATAATAATGAAGAATGCATGTTCTGAAACATAAATAGGTATTTTAATTTATTTTGTTTTATATATTTTTATAGAAATTGATCGGTACCTATTGATTTTTCATATTTTAGTTTTAATACTGTTATACTGAAATACATGTATCACTAAGTGTGACATTTATCTAGTAAAGTATAACTGATTAAAAATAGTATACCTTAAAATTTAAATATTTATTTTTCAAGATCACTCATAATTACTGTTAATTAATAACAAAGTATTATGGAATAATAAAATAAATTAGAAATTATTACCTGGTAATAATTTTTAAATGATCATATTCTTATTATACCTATTTATTTCTTTATTTTTTTAATTATTTATATACCTACATTAATCACAAAACAGTTTTATTTTATTAACCTATTTGTACATAATAATTGATTTATCTTGCCAATATAGATCAACTATTTGAAATGTAAACATTGAATTTTATTGAATTAAATTACATTTATTTTGCATTATTTGTTTAATTATGGTAATTTAATAATATTCATTGTATTAGGTAAAACACCTGTTTTATTATAATAATTAATAAATAAATAATACCTATAATACCTATATACATAAGATTAGCATACATACCTTAATATGATTTAAAAAGTTTCCTGTGGAATTGATTTGCCCGCGTATTGTTTTATTGCACAATTGACAATCAGCAGTAAATTTATTATCAACAATTGAAATTACTTTATAAAATGTACCGTCGAACAAATAATTATTTGTAATTTTATCAATTTCTTGAGCTGAAGTTGAACTAGTCGAAGGAATGTGAGCCATTGATTCATTTATACCGGGTGAGGCCGGTGAAGGATTATCGATAGCTTCTTTAATACATTTTTTATTATTTTCAGAACTTGTAACTAAAAATCGCTTCATTATGAATGTCACTACGTTTAACACTAAACAAACAATTTTAACAGTAGCTGTTGAGCTGTTAAACTGTTGAGTGAAACTGAGAATAAGTGATAACTGACAAATCGAGAAACGAAGCCGGCAGTCGCACGACGCACATTCGACCAAACTATAAATAAAACCTAAAATACATCAAAATATGCCTATTTTGGTATTGCGTATTTGCGTGTCTGTGGCAGTGTAGCCGGGGGGCTTCGGCGACCGGTTTTTATCTAAGGTTTAAACCATGAAGATTAGAGATAAGGAGACCAAACTCCGTATACAAAATATGGCCCGACAAAAGTCGCACGGTTATTCTGCCACCAGGAGCGCGTCGTTCGATTAGAGGGCTATGTTTTACCACATATTATATGTATTTTACTATAAATGTACATTATTTTTGTATTTGAATGAAATATAAATTATCATTCATTACTTATTACCTGCTTATATTAAAGTATACTTAAATATACAAGTCAGGGCCGTCCTTAGGGGGGGGCGAGCAGGGCCCAGGCCCTGGGCCTCGCGCTTATTGCTTAAATTTGAGGCCTCGCGTTTTTTTTTAATTGTTTTTTTTTCGTAGTATTTAAATTGTATGTTTTATATACCTAATTAGTAAATATGAAAAGATATTATATAAAAATAACGAAGTTGGTTCAACGTAAAAATTGGAATATCCATAATACAATATTTTCGTAATCGTAACACATCAGCCTTGGTGATGCGGGTAACAGGCAGCAGCTACGGACCATCCTTTTCGTCGAATTGTTATTAATTATTATCTACTTATTATTGGTTATTACTTATTAGTAATAGATAATAATAGATTTAATAAATTTGTATAAATATCTTTAAAGAAAAACATGGTATTTGAGTCTACTATATAAAATTATTTTATTTTTAATACCTAGATTATAATATTTTATAAAAAAACCTTCATTTTATAATTATAATTAGGGAGGTACCTACCAAATTTTTTGTGTGATAAGAAATATGGATTTCATTATATGTTTATAGAATCATTAGAATCTACGGGGTGATTGATTAAGCGTAAAACACTCATTATTTCAAAAAATATTCATGTTTTTGAAAACATTAAACTATAAATACGTATAACTTATAAAATACTCGTCCTAAATTCGATTTTTATGTATCAAAATACTCAGAAAATTATTCTGCTTTGGAATATGAAATTAAAACTCTATGTTGTCATTCAAAAAAGTAAAAAACTTAAAAAAATATAAGGATAAAAAATATTTAAAAATATAATTTTTTAATAAAAACGTAGTATTTTTAACGACTTAAAACTATGTAGAAAAATGTTTTCAAAAACATGAATATTTTTTGAAATAATGAGTGTTTTACGCTTAATCAATCACCCTGTATAAACATATTATAATTTATTTATAAAATAAGTATTTTCGCCCTGGGCCTCGCAAATCCTAAGGACGGCCCTGGCTACGACACGTATTATTACCTATTATATTATTATTTAACCTGTATTTTATAATATTATATCGCCACTATGCGCGCGTAAAACATCGAAAATCGTGTTTTGCACATGCGCAGAATACCGAAAATCGTGAACTTAACGTGGCTATAACTTTAAAACTAATGATTTCCGAAAAAAACTTTTTGCACCATCATTTTTATAACGTTAAAATACATAGGATTCCGAAAAAAACCAACATTTCGAGGGGGTGCTAAAGTAGATTTGTTGCAAAATTAATTATTACATCGTCTTTAGCAACATCGTTTTCAAATATAGAAAATAGAAATAATGTTAAGAATTATTTGTTCTCTCCCTTCTTCAAATGCAAGTGGTGAAAAATTGTTTTTTT